>CAWUFW010010053.1:0-729360 GCA_963921515.1 Calotriton arnoldi | reverse complement strand
GGACGTATTTTCAACTGCTCCATACGCTCCCACATTTCTATGGCGGTTCATCCTAATATGACTGCCGGTTTTGCCGCGGTCATTGCGGACGGTTAATTTCCGCTACCACGGCGGTCGGAATGCTTTTCCGTCCGCCATCCTAATCAAGCCCTATGTATGTATAAGAACACTTCATGACTCATTCATGTGCCTATAAAAGTAAAAAAATAAATATAACAAAAAATAAAAATTTCGGAATATGATCCTGTACTTTACACATTTTTTTCAGAGATTTCAGAGATTATATATTGTAGAAATAATTTGCTTTAAGCGATTCAGTACAGACAAAGATGTAATAATATGTACTTATTGCTGATTAAATAAAGGAAGAAACAAATATACATAATTTTTTGTATTAATAAATGTTTTTGATAAGAACAAGTATCTGGGTTTCTTAATAATGTTGGATGATTCAGTGATTCAACAGGTTCCTAAGTGTTTTTTCTTGCAAACATACTTTATATAATCTGCCTTTTAATTTCTTTATATAAAGCTATGAAATGACAACTCTTGTCTGTCATTCTTACAAGAATGTGTCAGCATCTGTAATTAAATTAAAGCACTTGGAATTAGTGACGGCTCCAGTCGGTGAGCATCAAATTCTGTATTGGGAATACTCTGCTCTCGATCCCAGTCATTGGCGGGCCCTGAATAGGGATTTTGATGAGTTTGCGCACTGACAGACTATTGGCTGTCCAAATTTCCAAACTCTGGTCTCTTACCTTTGTCATGTATGGAAACTCAGTATGTTTGGTTTACTGCTACTGAGTGAATGGTGGGGTGCTTTTGAGCCTGGGTGTGTGCTGCACAAGTTTGTGGCCCTGCCGCAGTAGTTTCTTTTAGTCCATGGTGGACATGCT
The DNA here is from genome assembly GCA_963921515.1 of Calotriton arnoldi. Taxonomy (NCBI): domain Eukaryota; kingdom Metazoa; phylum Chordata; class Amphibia; order Caudata; family Salamandridae; genus Calotriton; species Calotriton arnoldi. Next base: position 728,461 of record CAWUFW010010053.1, on the reverse strand, counting down.
AGCATGCACATGACTTCCTAAGCCCACCTTACTGAAACCAGTTGTATTGTGTGGATGTGGAGAAAACCCTCATGATTAAAAAAAACAATCTTGAAGGTGCCCTAATGAATGTAATTGGCAGAAAGGTGTCAAATGGATGCAGTCAAACTTGTAAATATGTACCACCACCGTCTAATCTAATGATCATCTGTGTGGGAAACAGCAAGTGTAATCCCTCCAATAATAAATGGAGCTACACCATGCAATAGTCCAGCAGAGAATGGTACTATCTGACCAACAATACCCTCCTCATGCCACCTTACCAATGACATGGGAATAATATAGACATGCAACAAATACAATGGGTGGCAAAGTAGCCTGGTTCTAAAGCAATTACATTGCTTGCAAATCTCCAAGTGACTGTCTCAGCTACTCCCCCAGTAACCAGCTACGTTTCCCTTATTATGGCAGTCAATTTTAGATAATAATACTCTGAAACTACTTTCTAAAATAAGTTGATACTATAATTAGTCCTCTCCAAGTATTAGGCTATTTGCACAGCATATTAAACTTGGATTCTTGGGGAGTAATTTGTGAATATCAAACTATTTGATCTGGCATTCATACATCTAGCTATATCATCACCAGTTATTGAATAAGTAATTTCAAAAAGTAAAAACCAAAACTTAAAAGTATATTGGGCATATTAGCAAGGAAGTGGCGGAGAGAGGCGTTAGCCTTCTTGGCTTAACGCCTCTCTCCGCCACTTCGGAAACACGAGGCTGCACCATATTATCAAGTATATGGTGCAGCCTCGCGTTTCCCCCTGCGATGGCGCTACGTTTTACAACTTAGCGCCAACGCAGGCACCCTTGCACCAGAGTGCAAGGGTGTCTGCGAGCAGGGAGGTTTATTTATGTGCAGGAAGGTATTCCTTCCTGCACATAAACAAACCTAAAATGCCAGTTTGTAACTTACGTGTGTGTGCTTCATGCAGCACACATGTAAGTTAGAAAATGGCATTTTTAAAAGGTTTGTTTATGTACAGGAAGGGACACCTTCCTGTACATAAACAAACCATGGCATTTTGCTTTTTCCATGTGTGCTGCACAAGGAAGCACACATTGAAAAAGCAAAAAAGAGGAGAAATAAAGCATTTCTCCTCTTTTCGCCATCTTAAGACCAGGATTTTCCTGGTCTTAAGTTCGGCGCTGCCACCTATTATCGCTACCCTTGATAATAGGTGGCAGCGTCGAATTCAATGGGTGTTGCGGTGGAACGCCCACCGCTACACCCACTGCATGCCCCTTTCACGCTAAATTTAGCGTGACAGGGGCACTATTATCAAGGCAGCGTTAAGCCACTTAACGTGACTTTAAGCCAAGTGGCTTAACGCTGCCTTGATAATAGGGAGCTGACCCTATCGCCACCACAACCTCACAAAAAGTGACGTTGTGGTGGCGATAGGGGCTTGATAATATGCCCCTATATCTTTTATTGTGATGATTAATGCTGCAATTCCAATGCACACACACATACCTTAGACATTCTCATGTTATAGGATTATAAAGAAAAAACATTAATATTTAAATTCAAGTCCTAATTTAAAATATGATAGACATTAGGTCCTATTTCCGAGAGAAAATTTGCAGTGCACAAGAGTGCAGAACACAACAGTCAACCAATAGACACAATAACGTATTGTCCAGCTTAAGCTTATCTTAAAAAGAAAAGTACCTAAATCTCACAGCAAAGCTAAATACTGCACAATTATAATAGGAATACGATTCTCAAATTGTGATCTCATCTATGAACCGCAGTGAAACGTTACAACCCCTACAGTGCCCTCTCCCAGCTCTATGAGATCTCCTAATGTCTCTGACATGCGACAATGGAGGCAGTTTCAAATGACACAAGGACTGCTAGGCAAGGGTTAGTGGGGAAGGCCTGGTGGTGGAAGCTCATCTTCAGTATGTGCGGCCTTCCAGACTGGATGCAGATGGGTGCTTGATCTCAGCAGTTGCAGCCCCTAGGCCAAACACCTGTGAGTGTTCCTCTTCAGCAGTTGCAGCCTCCAGGGATGGGCCAGGGCATCTGTATCAGTGGCTGCAATGCCTCTTCTTCTGTGGCAGCCCCAGCATCAGGGAGTGGTGCATCAGTCTCTTAGCACATGACATGGATGCCAGACAAAACAATGGAACTCTTTAGTTGAATGTCTTGGTACATTTCACTATGGGAACCGCTCAAGCGGCAACCAAAATGCGTTACACTGGTCCCAGCATTCAGACTTTTTCCACACACAGAGTCTTACTACTACATTTGCTTCACATTCACGCACATACACACACCTGACATGCACATGGAATGTCAGCACGAAGGTGAGAGAGTCACACAGACTCCTCTACTGATCTTGCCACGCAGAGCCTCTTTGATGGCTTTCCAAACACTTCTGCCGCATATGTACCCCCACCATCCTTCAACTTGCACTCAAAGTTTTACAACCCACTCAACTAGTGCTGAAGGTACCACTGCTGGCCTTGGTTGTCAGTGCCATCACATCTGGCATTAGGAGGCCTTTGTTACTCAAAGTATCTCTGTGGGCCAACTAACCACCTCTATCGGTAGCCACCCTGATCCCCCCTCTGCTCATCAGAGCCTTCATATGATCCTAAGCACCCCTTTGCTGATTGCCATAGATCTTTGACCCCCTTTGTTAGCCATTTACCATTTTTCTGACTTCACCCATCTGAGATTCTCAAACCTTTTCTGCCATTTTTCACTCAGACCCTAATTACCTGCTGAGTCCTTCTCCATTTGGCCCTCTTGTCCTGGTCTTCCGGGGTCTGGCACTTCTAGTCCTGCTTGTCCGAGTCATCCTAATGCTCCTGGTCCAGTCCATGTCCTCTTGGTCCACCTTGTACTGCATCCACTGGTCCTGGTCCTCCTTATTAGGTCTTCTTAGGGTTAGTCTGGTCATCTTGGCCCTGATCTAGTCCCATTGGTCGTCCTGACTCTGGTTGTTCTGATCCCGCTGATCCTTTTCACCTTGTCCTGCTACCCAAGGTCCTGGTCCTCCTGTTCCACTTGGTACTCCTGGTCCTAGTCCACTTAGTTCTGCCCCCCTGGTCCTCTTAACCTGGTTCAAGCTTATCCTGATCCTTCTAGTCCACCTAATCCTTCTCCATCTGGTGCCTGATCCCAATGTGCCTAGACGACTTGCTCCAGATCTGATCAGTTCTTCTGGTCTTCCTCCATGTGGCCATGATACTCCTGGCCCAAGTCCTCCAAGTCCCCTTGCTCCTTGTCATCCTGGTTCTACATTAACTTGTCCTCATAGTCCTGATCCACCTGGTTCTGGTCATTTTGTTCCTAATCACCCGTCTTCCTCATCCTGGCTCCTGCCATCATGGCCCCACCTCATCCAGGTCCTCGGTTTTATCCTCATCCTGGTCCTCCTTGTCCTGGTAATCCAGGACTTGATCACTATGTCTTCATTATTTTAGTCCGAATGGTTGTGGTCCCACTGGGCCTCCTTGCTCGGCCCTCTAAGTGCTAGTCCTTCTGGCTGTGGCCTCCTTTGCATCAGTTTCTGATCCTCCAGGTCCTGTTCTCCTAATCATTCTTGGTCAGGGTCTGGCCTGCCTAGCACTAGTCTTCCTATTCCTGGTCCTCACAGTTCTTGCTTGTTTTTTGATTTTGTGCCCATTGGACTTGATCCTCTTGTTCCTGGTCCTCCTTGGTCAGCTCTTTGTATGCCTAGTCCTTTTAGTTCTGGTTGTCCTGGCCATCCTGCTCCTTCCAGGCCACCTTCTCCAAGCTCTCCCCTTAATTTCCTGGTCCTCCTATCCCTTTTCCACTTGACTTGGTCCTTCTAATCCTCTTCATCATGTTCATATGATTCCCGGTGCACCTGTTCCTTGTACTGTTGGTCCCTTTGATTCACCTCACCTCCTGTATTGTGGTTCTTGTAAGCTTGTACCTCTTAGTCTTTGTCCTCCCGGTTTGGATTGTTCTGGCCCTCGCTGCCCTGCTAGTTGTCCTCATGATCCTTCTGGCACTGCAACCACTGGTTCGGACTGTCTTGGTCCTTGTTCTCTTTGTTTGGATGCTTCTGAGCCTAGTCATTTTGAGTCTTGTCCTCATGGCCATCCAGGTTCAGTACCATTGGTCTTCCTTACTCTGTCTGTCCTGGTCTCCCTGCTTTTCCTTACCCTAGTCCTGCTACCCCCACAACCTGGTCTTTCGGCTCTACCTAGTACTCATAGCCCTAGTACTCAGATCCTAGTCCCCCTGGTACTCCTAGGCCTGTTCCCACTCCTCTTGGTCCTGACCCTTCTAGTCCTCTTTGCTCTGGTCTTGATCTTCCTGCTATCCTTGTTACTGCTCCCTCATCTTTCTTGCTTATTATATCCCCCTGGTCATAATGGCAATAGTCCTCTTGCTCTTGATCTTCCTAGTCCTCCTAGATATAGTCCTGATCCTGTACTTCCTGCCCTTTGTCCTCATGCTTCTACAAAAACTTGACATGAGCCTCCTTGTTCAGGTCCTCCCGTTTCTTGCCATCCTGTTCCTTATCCTCCCAGTCATCCTATTCCTAGCCCTCTGACCTGGTCCTTCTGACTGTGGTTATCATGTTCCTGATCTTCCTTGTTGTGATCCTCTATTTTGTCCTTTTCCTTCTCACTCTGGTCTTCCTGGTACGCCAGGTCTTGGTCCTCTATGCCCTGAAATACCTGTTTTCCAAGGTCCTGTTCCCCCGGTCCTCTTTTCCTGTTTCTCTTACAGCTTATCCTTCTGGTTCTAGTTGCCTGTATCCCTGGTCTCAACCTCCTAGTCATCCTATTGTAGATTTTCCAAGTCCATGTCCTTCTTGTGATCCTTTGCCCACAGGATCTGGTCTTCTTTGTCACAATCCTTATCATTTGAGTTCTCCTGGACCTAGTTCCCCTGGATCTGGTCTTCCTAGCTATCCTAGTCCTTGTCTCCTTGGCCCTGGTCATCCTGATCTTTCTTGTTCTTGTCTGTCCTCCATTGTTAGGATTCTGAAACCTTGCCTTCTGAACATCCTAGTCCTTCATAGTTTCCTACTGTTGTCCCCTCCTGGCTCTGTTCCTTGCCGGTGTCTTGACCTCAGTCACCTTGTTCTGGTTCTCCTCAGTCTGTAACCCCTAGTCCTGGTACCTAAGGTCCTAGTCCTGGTGGTTCCCTTGGTCCATCTCGCCTCTCATGCCCCAGTCCTTCTAGTCCTGGTCCATATGGCTCTGTTTCTTGTCCTCGTGGTCCTCTTGATACTGCACCTCATTGGTGCTGGTTCTCTTGGTCCTGGTTCTGCTTGTTTAGATCCTCCTGAGCCTGCTAATTGTTGTTCTGGTCCTCCTGGCTGCCTTTGTCCAGCCCCCTTGGTCTTCCTGACTATGGTATGCCTTCTTACAGCTGGATCTCCTCAATCTGGTCCTGCCATCCGATATGTTCAGTCTGCTCCATAAGGTGCTCTATGCCCTTTTCTCCTAGGTCCTGATTTTCATTGCCCTCATAACACAGATTTTGGTCCTCCTGGTCATGATAATTTTAGTCCACCTAGTCCTCCTTGCTCTAGTCCACCTGGTGGCCTTTGTGCTGGTTCCCTTGGTCTGCAACATCCCTGTACTGCTTATCCTGGCCATACTTGTCATTGTCCTCCTAGTAATGGTCTTCATAGTCCTCTTCAGTCAGGCCCTGAAACTTTGTGGCCCTAGTCCTCCTGCCCCTTGTCCTCATGGACTGCAAACTTGTGCTGGCCCACCACTGACTAGCATACCCTTTAGCTCTTAAGGTCCAGGATTGGGAGGTCCTAACTTTTCTGGTCCCTCTTGTCAACACTGCCATGTACTTCTGGCTCTGGTCCTCTGGATCCTGGTTTTCCTGTATAATAGGTTTCTGGTCCTGCCCTTTTTCACCCTCCTCATTCTAATTCTTGTCCCTCTGTCCTCCTGGTCCTGCTTCCCTGGTTTATCTACTTCCACTGGTTTGCCTGTTCCTAATCCTTCTGCTCCTTGCTCCCCTGCACATGTAGTCCTGGTCTTAGTTCTGGTACTCCTTTGGCTGGTCCTCTGGTGCTGGTTAAACTGGCCTTAGTGTCTCTTGCCTTCCTGGTTCCCTGTTCCTCCGGCCCCATCCTAGGCCTTCTAGTCATTTTGGTCTCCTATTTAGCCTATTCTACCTGCTCTTGTCCATCTCACCCTTGTCTCTTCTGTCATAGCCCTCCTAATAAAGATCCTCTTTAGCTCTGGTCTTCCTTGTCCTCCTTGCCCTGGTACTCCTAATTATATTTTTCAAGGTTGCCCTGTTCCTTGTGGTCCTTCTCAACCTGGTTTAGGGTCCTCCTGAGTCTGACCCTCATGGACATTGTGATCTTGCTGCCACAGCACTTCTTGGTCCTTTCTATTTTATCATGATCCTGCTGGTCTGGGGACTCCTAGTGTTGCTAACCCTTTTCCTTCCTGGTTGTGGTTTTTCCAGTCCTGGTTCTTTTAGTTCTACCCCCCTCATCTTCCTTGATCTGAGATCGGTGGTCCTGAGCTTCCTGTCTTTGCTCCTCCCTTCCATTGTTCTCATTGCACTGGTCCTCTTGGGCCGGTCCACCTGAGTCCACTTCTCCTGGCCCTGGTCCTTCTCATGCATCTGGTCCTGTTCATTGCTCCAAGACCCTATTAGGCCTCCTCTTCATACTCGTCCAGGACCTTATGCTACTCCTAGCCCTGGTCCTTTTGTTCCTCAGGCCTTGGTCCACTGGATCCTGATCCCCTGCTCCACATCCTCTCAATCCTTCTGATTCTTCTTTTCCACATCCTGGTACCACTAATCCTGTAGCTCCTGGTCCTGGTACTCCTCCTCCTCACCCATCTGTTCCTGGTCCCCTCTGGCCTGGATCACCCTGGTCCTGGTTCTTCTAGTCCTGGGCATCATAGACCTCCTGGTGTTCCGCATCCAGGCCCTTATCCTTCGACTGTTCATCAACCTCCTCCTACAGGTCTTCCTCCTCCCTTCCACAGGTCCCCTTCACAATGACTTTAGCTGGGCACAACCTCCAAACCTGTCACTCCATATTTCTTTTGCTTAAACAAAGCTATCAAGGACCGAAATGAGGGCCAAGTACATATAGGACCTATCCCACTTAAAACACTGATTAGCATATTAAAAACAAAACTATCATTCTCAGATACACTGGATTGGTGATTAAAATGTTAGTGTAGCCGAAGGAGCCACTCATGACATGGGACAAATAAGCATCCATCTCTTATGCCCATTCTGCTGGGAGAATAGTGTGAAAAAATATGTTTGAGAGAATAGGTAGCTGAATAGAGACTTCACTTGTGAATTACCCAGATACTTTGCTTACCTGTCTCTGCTTTCATTCCCCCTGGTAAACAGAAGCCCCATTACTGTGACTCATCCAATTTCATCATCATTGTTGTTTATTTCGGATTGCAAATCCAGAAAACATTCAATAAAACTTAGCAAAATAAAAGAAATGCACATTCTGTCCGCTAGAAATGAATCAACTATTGCAACTTACTCATATTAGCAATACAGATGTGATAGATTTTCTAGCATTCTATCTGTTAAAACAAAACAATAACATTTACTGCTAAGAACTATTCTAAAAAGGTCATCTGCTCTAAAGGGGAAGTCGCAATAATTTTCAACTCATTGTCTTATCAATAACATGGTTGGCTGCAGAAATTTAGAACATGGGGGAACTATCCCATAAAATGATGGCACAACCCACCATCTCGTAGACTTATGTCTTAAACCTCAAACAGTTGTGCAATTGTTCCTTCTTATTGCTTGCAAATTATCCAAGCTGCCCGTAGTAATTTGGCCATACCAACCACAATCACTTCTCTTGTATCCGACTTGAGAATCCTAAGAGCTATATGTAGTGTCCTAAGACCAATAAGACAACACAGTGGAATAATTCATTTCTTGCGCGGTACTGGATAAGCAGCGCAAAAGAATAAAAAATGAGAAATTGACTCAGAGGGATTGTTGCAGACAAGACAGGCTTTGGAGGTACTATTGGACTTCTCTCATTTAGAGGTGAATGTGCTAATGGAGCCTCCATACCTGAACTTCAAATACAATTGTCTAAGCAAGGAACCTTGTATAATATCAAGCGCTGCTTCATACGATGGCATAATCTTGAAATCAAGGAATTAGTCTGTTAGACTACCTGTTTTACAAGTTTTGATCTTATCACCCAAAAAATAATCCCTACACCGATCTTTAATCAATTGTCTTGGGTAGCAGGGGGCCTCTTCTGGGTTGTCCCAAAGATTTTCAAAAGCTAGAGCGTAGAGCATTTTCTTTACGTAAGACAGGGAAGAAATTCTTAAATGGCTGCTGTTTTTAAGAGCTCCCTCACTGCCCCCTTATAAGGCTCTAGTTCAGGGGTTGACCAGAGCCTACGCCAAAAGACTAAAGGTCTCGACTTTATAGTAAAGGAAATTAGGTACAAACCCATATCCTGAAGCACGGGGAGTGTGGGTGTGCTCTGTGGGAGATTAGTAAGGTGTCTAAGAAATCTGTTCTCTAACACACACAGCTCTGCACTTTCTGCATGGCCCCAAAGCTCTGCGCCATAGAGAGCAGCACATTTTGCCTTCACTTTATATATTTCTAGAGCTGGCATTAGATGGTTAGCTTTTAATTTTTTTGCCATTTTCAGTATTGCTCATGTCTCCTGCTGCAGCTTGAGGGCCCTATTTATTAATTTCGGCCTTCCAACTAAAGTTATGAGTAAGCGTCACTCCAAGCTATACAAAATCTTTGACCATTTTAAGTGTGCTAGAAACCTGCAACCTAACTTGCAAGGACCAATAAGGATTAAACACCATACACTTGGTTTTACTGACATTCAGTTCTTACCCACGATCTGCACAGAGCAATAAAAAGTGATCTAGAGTAGCTTGTAATCCCCCAGGTGTTTTCGAAATAAGGAGGGTATTATCTGCAAAGAGTAATGTGGCAATTTTTCTGGGGCCCACTTTGGGAGCATCATTGTTGTCAAAGTTTAGCACCTCTGCCAGATTATTAATGAATAGAGAGAAGAGGGTTGGGGCTAAACACACACTGCCGCCCCCCCCCCTCTCTAAATGGATCTGATTGCTCCCCATTTTTCCTATATCTGACACTGGCATGGTTATTTTCATGGAGCCTTATGAGGATGTCTAAAATACTTTCTGGTACTCCCATGCGTCTAAAGACTCCCCACAGCTTGCTCTGGGGTACCATGTCGAATGCAGATTTTAGATCTACAAAAGCAACATAGAGATGGCCTTTTCCCAGAACTACTGTCTGCCAGGATACTATGTTAAATCTCAGAATTTGGTCCAAAGTTTTGGTTTTTGATCTAAAACCAGCTTGCAGGTCAGAAAGTATATTATTAATTTGGAGCCAGTTAGTCGATTTGCCCAGGATTGGTCTACAAAAAATCTTCTGCAGACCATCGGTTAAACTTATTGGTATATAGTTTTCTGGTTTGTCCCGGCACCCTTTCTTATAGCATCAGGAATCGACTCTCCATTCAAGATCGCCCTAGATAAGATGTTTAGGTAGTTTATTTAAATATCAGGCTCTGAAGCGTAGAGATCAGCTGGTACACAATCTGGGCCTGGTGCCTTTCTGGCCGCAAGTGTTTTAAGTGCTCTAAGTGAATTAGTATAGGATATTCAAGAGGGTCTGCTTGACCTAATGTATTACCACAGATAAGTCTGACCGATCCTCTGGTACTTCCCTCAGCTTTTACTAGGGCATACAGCTTCTCCAAGTATTCTTGCCACATATATGGCTGCACATGGAAAGCAACTACATCTGTTGAAGAGCTACTACCATGTGCAATAATGCCCCAAAATACCTTGGCATCTCTTGTTTTTGCTGCATGCAGCAGTTCTGTCCAAATCCCCTTCTTCCAACTGGCTTTAGCTTGCTTTAACGCTTTCTTATAATTCCTTTGTGCCACAGGAATGCCATCCTGGTCTTTAGTTTTGATAAGGTCCAAGAGGAGTATTTTTGTCGCTCTGCATTGTGCATTGAACCAAGGGTGCAGATTGTATCTTGCTTTTGTTTCTCTCCTAGGGTCTTTAGATAATAGATCCCTCAGATATATGAACAGATCGTCATGAATATTAATTATTGAATTAGGAGGTTCACCTTGGTCCAGAAATGTGCCCATCTTCTCCAGGGCATCACACACATTCAGATACACTTTAATTAGGAGGTGCGGGGGAGCCTCCATGAACTCCCACTTTAGGGCCTTTTTATTATTAGATACAATGGCATTACCCAAATGCTAGGCTTTACTATTTCTGGAGTGGGAATAATCAACCCAGTCACCCAATTTACCTCTTGCAAGTGGCCTCCTAGCACCACTTGTCTTATGCAACTGCCCTCCTTCTGTGGCCCAGATACCACCTATCTCTCTGGATTCCCTGTTAGCTGCTGCTTGTTGGCTGCTGCTGCATTGCAAAATCCAAAATAATAAGCTAGCACAATTCCCCTTAAAAGAAGCTCAAAGCTAGCACAAGGCCTTCCATAAGATGCACAATATGAGCATAGCCCTCAACAATTATCACAACGAAGACCATGAACATTAAAATAAAACAATGCATTCTCATGAGTGAAAAAAACATTTATGTAACATGCATTATAATCATACAAATTCGTGTTTGCAGATAGACAAATACATATACACTGCAGGACAAAATATCTGTTTTTCAAAATACTGAAGCTCCAGAAACTGACTTTTTAAAGATATTATATTAAAGTACATGATTTTATTCAAAACTGATAGGACTGTTTTTTTCAATCCGTAAAGAACTTTGCTTAATTCATGCATTAACTTTTGTACATATTTTTGTGCATTTGTATATGCACTTACTTTCAAATGCTTCACACACTTTCCTGCACACCCATTACTAATAGCCGCCATCCTGCTGTTGTTTGAAGTCCCTTTTTTCTTCATATCTGCCTAAATAAGGACCTCTTTCACTCTAATTAACATGCCGACGGTCAAATACTACATGATCTCTACTATTTAGCCTGTGGCTGGATAAACAGTGAAGTTTCAGATATTTAGCCATCCGCTAAGTACTATTTTGCAAGCCACTAGGTAAAAACAGAGATTATGTACTATTTGGAACTATTCATAGTAAAGCAAATCCTTCACTGTGACAGAAAGAACAGATAACTCCAGAAAGTGTGTGATGCTCCAATATATGGCTAGTACAATTTCACAGTTAGCAGAACTTTGATACATAGCAACTTGGTAACGGCTGGAATGGGGGGGCAACACTTTTAAAGTTGAAATCTGGCCAATAGACACTGACAGATTAGGGATGACACATTTATACAGTGCAAGTTTACACAAAATACAGACATGCATACACAGAGGATGGTGCCTAGCTGCAACAATGTAATAGCTGTCGAGCCTACCTGATTGCTCTCAACTGCCTCAGGTCTTGGACTTTTATCTCTACTAGAGGACAGAGGTCTCTCTAATAACTTTAAGATAGGTAAAGCTAGCAAAATGAAAAACACAGATGAAGTATATAAAGCACATGAGGAGTTGTGGCCAAGCGACTAAAGCTGCCAAACTTGGATTTGAGGAGCCATGTTTGAATCCTGTATATTTTTAAGAACATGGGGACCCCAGCAGTCTGACCAGGGGTAATCAATGTTATAGAAAGGAACAATGGTATGGTGGAGACCACTAAGGTCCTCGGGTAGCCTGGGCTACGGTTATTTGCATAAGCATTAGTCAGTTGAACAATGAGAAAGTCCACGGGGGACAGATTTTTGCAATATATGCAGGGACACAAGGTTGAAATGACATCACATTTATTAACAGCATAAATGGAATATCAAGTTTCTGCTACTCAAGTGATAGTTCTGGCGCTCACACAGAATATAGTGAAGGTTCTTGAAGTGAGGGGTGCTAGTGACAATTAAAATTACATCGCATTGACAACATTTAAATAAAACCCCAAATTAAATTAATACAGTGAAGGAGTTTTGGTTGTAAAAGGTCGACGGTGTTTCGATCTCATGAATGTAAGATCATCATCAGGACGAAAAGAGTGCGAGCAAGTAGATTCTATGAGGATGAGAAAACATGGTATCAACCGTAGGTCCTGAGTAATGAGCATTTACATAGTGAGCGATTTCAAATCTTAAATGAGAGTTGAGAAAGAAAAACAGAATACAATAAATGTAATATCAGGAAGTAACCAGAGGGTGCTAATTCCTTGGAGGAGACCAGAAAAATGGAAGCGTGAAGGCTAAGAAATAGCTAGTCTAGACGAGCAAGTTGGAGACAAAATCACGCCAGGTGTGAGCAGTAAAAGTAAGCGATTACTTAGGAATTACTGAGCGCCAGACAGCATAGAAGGCGCTAGGGATTAACGAGGGGCTGTATTAGCCAGGTAGTGCTACAGCTGGAACTGTTGCAGCTGGAATTGGAGCAATAGCAAGAGGGATAGCGCTGCGGGATCATGCGCAGTGCATGGTGGGTGCAAGCACTAGCTTAGATGCAGTAATGTATAAGGCGCTGGGGAATGGTGGATGACTGGAGAAACCGGTAGTCCTAGAGCCTACGTGGTGCGTCGTGATAGAAAGCGCTAGCCATGATGCAGAGTGATAGACAATAGCTGCAGTTGCGCGAACGCAGTAGCGCGAAAGTTAGAGCAGAAAAATAGAGGGCAAGCAAAACTTACTTGCCAGACTGGAGCGGCCACGATTGGCCAGGTCTGAGGCAGGGGGGGGACTAATCCCGAGCCTGGGGTCCGGTAGCTGGGAACCTGAGAGTGCGGGTGTGCAGAGGCACGTATTAACTGAAAGGCAAATAAAAGGGAAATGGGGCAGGGTGAAGCCGGGAGCAACCGCGTGGAAGCGCTACAAATATGGGACTTACTTAGGAGACCAAGGGTTGGGTCCGACGGCCACAGGGGGCAGTGATGTTGGGGGGGCGAAAACTGGTGTCCCGGGTACGCCGATTGAGGCGAAGGGCGGGTAATATCTGCAATTAACCAAGAGGTGTTAGGTAAAAGTCAGGGAGGACGCGGGTCAGCACGGTGGTGAAGCGCAACTTACTTAATGTCAAAAGGCCATGGAGGGGGCCAGAGGAACTGACCACGGGCGCGGAGTTGAAGGTCCGGATCCTGGTTGAATTATGTAAGAACCACCCTGACAAGCGTGGGTGTACACATTAATCTGTAAACCAAGAGGAAGCATTAAATTAGGGAGAGTTGGTGGGAGGGGGCGAGACGGACCCCAGCAACGGCGAGTCTACTTACAATAAAGAGCCGCATGAGTCGGGTCTACAAGGAAGACGGGGCAAAGCTCCGGGGTCTTCTGTCTGGGAGTGAAGCTGTAAGAGGCGTCCATGAGAGTGGGCGCTGGCTTTATGGAACTAGAATGCGTGGGGAATTGCACGCATGTGCACGGAACGGCGGCCATGATGGGGAGGGCGCTGGGAGGTATAAAGTTAATGGAGGCTGCAGCGCACGCAAGTGCACGGGAAGAAATGGCCTGAAAATGGCAGCCATGTTGGGGAGGCCAAAGTACAGTGAGAGTAAGACACAAAGTGAAAAAGAGAGAAGGGACAGCTGAATGTAGTTTAAAATATTGGGATATTGGAGTTGTACCACCAAGGACAGAGGATGTAGGTGGTTAGTGTGGACAATTATACCAGGATAAATAAAAATTAAAAATAACACAAGTTAATAAATAAAAATTATGTACATATTATATACAAGTCATCATATATACAGGATATTTACATATGCAGACGATGAAGAATTGGGCTACTGAAAATGGAATTTACAAAATCATGTTCCATTCTTCAAGAGTATTGAGTCCATTTTTAATAGATCTACAGTTGAACATCCATTTGCATTCAAGTCTGTTTAGGATAGCTTGTGGATCTCCGCCTCCGCTGTTGGGGCGTACGATGTCAATGACTTGCCAGCGGAGGTCTCCTTCTGAATGTCCTTTTTCCAGAAAGTGCTCGACCAATGGTGCAGCGGTGATATGGCAGCGTATTCGACTCTTGTGTTGGCTTATTCTGGCTTTGACTTTTTGGGTGGTCTGTCCAACATAGATGAGGTCGCACGGGCAACGATTGCAGTAGATTACATTTACTGAGTTACAGTTTGAGAAAAAACGAGTTTGTGCGATACAGTGCCATATTCAAAGACCTTTGTATTTTTTGTGATTGGAATTGCTGTCCTCTCCCTAAAAATTGGGGTTGTTGGAGGAGGTGCTGGGTCCCGCCTCGGGGTCAGAAGAGTCAGAGTCTGCAGATGAGTCGGCGAAGTTTACTGGTTGCTTATTCTTGAATCTTCCCCAAGTGCCTGAATGTTGTCGTTGAGCCTATTGGGGGTTCATGAAGTAATCGTCTAGGAGATAAGAGTATGTTTTCTCTTTCCTATAGTTTTTTATGTCTTTCATCACTTTGGTGGCTTTCTTGTGGTGTTCAAATTTCTGGAAGGCGGAAAGGGTTTTTTCTAGTTTCTCAAGGACAGCTTTGGCGTCCGCTAAGCTGTCCAACTCCAGAATCGCTTTCTCTAGTTCTAATATCTCTTCAAGCTCTTTCTTGCTATGTTCAAGCGCTGTGTCTATCCCTAACACCATCCAAAGCAGATAACTTGCGTAACAAACTAGCAAATAGAGGCTACCCCAGATGCTTGATAAAGCGATCCATGAAGCGTGCATGGTATTCGCATAGAGAATTCCTACTTGAACCTAAACCCAAGAAAACCATGTCGCGCATTGCCTGTGTAACCACATTTTGCCCCACAAGCAACAAAATAACGAAACCGGTCAAAAAACACTGGCCTATCCTGACTTCTATCAACATCACAAATGAAGCCCCTCTCTTTTCCTTTAAGAGTGGGCGTAACATTAAAGACCACTTGGTACGAGCACATAAGCCCACGCGGAATGACAACACTTTACAGTCATGCTTGGGTCTCCCTCCAGTTGTAGGCCATTTCAAATGTGGTAACTGTGCAGCATGCCCACTCACAAAAAGTACAAAGGTCTTTGAATATGGCACTGTATCGCACAAACTCGTTTTTTTCTCAAACTGTAACTCAGTAAATGTAATCTACTGCATTCATTGCCCGTGCGACCTCATCTATGTTGGACAAACCACCCAAAAAGTCAAAGCCAGAATAAGCCAACACAAGAGTCGAATACGCTGCCAAATCACCCCTGCACCATTGGTCGAGCACTTTCTGGAAAAAGGACATTCAGAAGGAGACCTCCGCTGGCAAGTCATTGACATCGTACGCCCCAACAGCAGAGGTGGAGATCCACAAGCTATCCTAAACAGACTTGAATGCAAATGGATGTTCAACTGTAGATCTATTGAAAATGGACTCAATACTCTTGAAGAATGGAACATGATTTTGTAAATTCCATTTTCAGTAGCCCAATTCTTCATCGTCTGCATATGTAAATATCCTGTATATATGATGACTTCTATATAATATGTACATAATTTTTATTTATTAATTTGTGTTATTTTTATTTTTTATTTATCCTGGTATAATTGTCCACACTAACCACCTACATCCTCTGTCCTTGGTGGTACAACTATCTCCAATATCCCAATATTTTAAACTACATTCAGCTGTCCCTTCTCTCTTTTTCACTTTGTGTCTCACTCTCACTGTACTTTGGCCTCCCCAACATGGCTGCCATTTTCAGGCCATTTCTTCCTGTGCACTTACGTGCGCTGCAGCCTCCATTAACTTTATACCTCCCGGCGCCCTCCCCATCATGGCCACCGTTCCATGCACATGCACGCAATTCCCCACGAGTTCTAGTTCCATAAAGCCAGCGCCCACTCTCATGGACACCTCTTACGGCTTCACTCCCAGACAGAAGACGCCAGAGCTTTTCCCCATCTTCCTTGTAGACCCGACTCATGCGGCTCTTTAATGTAAGTAGACTCGCCGTTGCTGTGGTCCGTCTCGCCCCCTCCCACCAACTCTCCCTAATTTAATGCTTCCTCTTGGTTTACAGATTAATGTGTACACCCACGTCTGTCGGGGTGGTTCTTACATAATTTGATCGGGATCCGGACCTTCAACTCCGCACCCGTGGTCTGTTCCTCTGGCCCCCTCCATGGCCTTTTGACATTAAGTAAGTTGCGCTTCACCACTGCGCTGACCCGCGTCCTCCCTGACTTTTACCTAACACCTCTTGGTTAATTGCAGATATTACCCGCCCTTCATCTCAATCGGCACACCTGGGACTCCAGTTTTTCCCCCAACATGACTGCCCCCTGTGGCCGTCGGACCCAACCCTTGGTCTCCTAAGTAAGTTTCATTCTTGTAGCGCTTCCACGCGGTTGCTCCCGGCTTCACCCTGCCCCATTTCCCTTTTATTTGCCTTTCAGTTAATACGTGCCTCTGCACACCCGCACTCTCGTGTTCCCATCTACCGGACCCCAGGCTCGGGATTAGTCCCCGCCCCCTGCCTCAGACCTGGCCGATCGTGGCCACTCCAGTCTGGCAAGTAAGTTTTGCTAGCCCTCTATTTTTCTGCTCTAACGTTCGTGTTACTGCGTTTGCGCAACTGCAGCTATTGTCTATCACTCTGCATCATGGCTAGCACTTTCTATCACCACGCACCACGTAGGCTCTAGGACTACCGGTTTCTCCACCCATCCACCATTCCCCAGCACCTTACACATTACTACATCTAAACTAGCGCTTGCACCCACCACGCACCGCGCATGATCCTGCATCGCTATCCCTCTTGCTATTGCTCCAATTCCAGCTGCAACAGTTCCAGCTGTAGCACTACCTGGCTAATACAGCCCCTCGTTAATCCCTAGCGCCTTCTATGCTGTCTGGCGCTCAGTAATTCCTAAGTAATCGCTTACTTTTACTGCTCACACCTGGCGTGATTTTGTCTCCAACTTGCTCGTCTAGACTAGCTATTTCTTAGCCTTCACGCTTTCATTTTTCTGGTCTCCTCCAAGGAATTAGCACCCTCTGGTTACTTCCTGATACTACATTTATTGTATTCTGTTTTCTTTCTCAACTCTCATTTGAAGATTTGAAATCGTTCACTATGTAAATGCTCATTACTCGGGACCTACGGTTGATACCATGTTTTCTCATCCTCGTAGATTCTACTTGCTCGCACTCTTTTCGTCCTGATGATGATCTCACATTCATGAGATCGAAACGCCGTCGACCTTTTACAACCAAAACTCCTTCACTGTATTAATTAAATTTGGGGTTTTGTTTAAATGTTGTCAATGCGATGTAATTTTAATTGTCACTAGCACCCCTCACTTCACACACCTTCACTATATTTTGTGTGAGCACCAGAACTATCACTTGAGTAGCAGAAACTTGATATTCCATTTATACTGTTAATAAATGTGATGTAATTTCAACCTTGTGTCCCTGCATATATTGCAAAAACATGTTTGAATCCTGGGCACTGCTTAACATTGTATGATTCTGGACAAATCACCTGTGCCCAAAAATGTCTAATCTGCCAACAAATAAATGTTCACAAGGAACTCATCTAGACAACAAATGTGAGGATAAAACAAGGAGTGTCAGTTCCTTGCATACAAGTCAGACTTTGTAGTTAGTACAGCGAATTGTATCCTTCTAACACTGTAATTGTATTGGTTCAAAATTGAACTAATCAACAATTATAGATATTAAAGCCCACACACAACAAAAAGATTCTATCAAGCCCACTTCAGCCGGACGTGGGCGTAATCTTTATTTTGCACAGAACGATTGTATGAAAAAAGAGAAAAACAATTACTGTGTATTCACACTATATACAAGACAAGGAGTGATTGAGGTGACTTATGTGCCCCAGAATAGTGACCATAACCAACAGTGACGTATTTATACAGTGACTAATAAAAAAGGGGAAACAGTTGGTTATTGGAGTGATGGGGAGGTCCCTTATGGAGTAAAGTTTCGATTCCACTTTATTCGTAGTTATTCTAATGTCCTAGGACTCTCCCTCCTTTTGTTGTCGACGACGTTTCGACCCTCTTGAGTTACGCGGTCTCCTCAGGACAAGGGGTGCTGGGGACTGTAAGGGGACAATTGATTAAAATAACAAAGGCTAAAGAGGGCTGTGATTAGGCACATAACCTAAAATGGGCTTACCCCACGTATTAACAAATGGCCGGAGGTTTTAGGAAATCTTCTTGGTGTAGAGGATCAATGTATAGTGACCTGGTAAAACAATAAAGCATTTTAGAATACGTGGCAAGGGGTATTTAAAACAAAACAATTTTGGGATGTAAGACAGAACAAGGCTTACCATTTCATAGGTCATGCAGACTCCCAAAGGAATCCGTTAGGGTAGCTTCCAATAATTGTATGACGTCCGAAATGTACCTATTGATAGAGTGCCTAATTAAATTGACTTGCATCATTTAACAGACAATTTACATGGTGAGAAGCATTTCCTGTACTCACCAGGAGTCAGGAAGGCTGGTGAATAAGTCTAGGGCACTGGTCGCCCTGTCAATTAAATGCAGACTCGTGCTTGAGTCAATCAGGAAATAGGGGCACTGGTCACCCAAGGGAAATATAGTAAAATCCCTTGTGCTGCAATCAGCATAAATGAGTCTGAAATAAGCATGAGTAGGTAAGTAAGACACTACGGAAGGTAATGTTAACCATGGAACTAACAGGGGTTAACCAACAGTGTGGTCAATCTCACCTCAGTACTTCAATTTGCGTGTCCCACGTTGCGGAGCTGCTACACGCCACCCTGCTCCGGTATGCTTAAATAAACTAGAGGAGTGCTATGAGGAGCGCGCGTGCAGACGCTTCATCTCTGGTGCCCTCGGCAATTCAAGTAATTGCGGCGGCCATATTAAAGGTACTACGGATAAGGGCGAGAACACTGTCTGCCACTACACCTATTGATAAGAAGCCCCCTTCATCTACATTGTTGAGGGAAAGGAAGTGCGATAACATTAGGATCAACAATTGTAAGAACAGCTGTAGCGAGTCTCGCTTCGTCTATCGGTAAAGCGGATCAACACTGCGCAGGTGCAGAATCGTATAGATAATGTCCCTTAAACTACGTGTAAAATTGGTGGCCATATTGTAGGGGATATAGAAAGGCCGAAATAAGGGTTATTCTCACACAGAAGTGAACTGAATTGGTTACCGACGTCCATATGGTTTTAGAGGGCCAGTGTCTAATGGTTACCATAGTGCTGGAAAAATCCAGGGCCACTCAGATAGATGATAGGAATAAGGTACAGCTATTAAAGCTGCTGCATGGAGTAGCTCGTAATGATTCTGTCAGAACCTCTACAAGGGGATAGCAGACATATTGAAAAGGCTAAGTAAGGGTGGACAGCCAGGGCCTTGCTCCGGTATTTATAGGGAACTACTGATTGAAAAACCATTTATCATGCCCCGGCCGGTTAAAAAAACAGAATCTCTGTAGACCTACGGTGGCAGAAAGAATCAAAAACAAATCTCTAAGTGGATGAAGGATTGCTTCTCATAAAGAACAATTGGCCATATTTGAATGGTGAGATAATAGAATAAAGGACAAAATCCCTCCACCACAGTGATATAAATAAAGTATATAAGCTAAACAGTCTCAAATAATTTGCAATCTCAGTTCATCAGAAGGTAATAGTGGTTACAGTAGATTACCATCATCGGTATATCTAAAATGTAGGACACAAGCCTTACTTGGGCAACTAACAAAGGTGTGCCCTGATAGACAAAACTGTGCAACCATATTAGGTTCATTAGTTGAAAAAAACATTTTACAATATTAATATAGAACATCATGTATATTCCCAACTGAAAGTACATTAACCTGTTCACAATGATGTTCATGTAAGGTCCCAAGGAGGAACAACGTATTTGGGGAACATATACAGTTTAACAAGTGGTGTCATGAAGTTGTATTGCATTAGGCGTTATCTATGGCTAGTTTAAGCTGATAAATTTACGCCACTCCTCGAGGCTATTTAAGCCCTGTCTGATGGAGTCGCATTTCTCGATCCATTTATACTCTAGTGCTTGTAAAATCAGTGACATGTTACCACCTCTCTGTGGGGTCTTGGCTTTTTCAATAACCTACCAGCGTATGTCTTCTGCAGTGTGGGATTTGTCTTTGTAATGTTGGACCAGTGGTGCATTCTCCACTAAACAGCGTATTCTGCTTTAATGCTGGCTAAAGCGCGCTTTTACTGGCTGAACTGTCTGTCCTATATAGATGAGGTCACAAGGGCACCAGATGCAGTAAATGACATTTGAAGTAGCACAGTTGGTATGATCGTTTAGAAACCCTTTAATGTTGCCATGGTGAAGAGCTTGGTATTTGATGTATACTGGCAAACTATACAATTACCACATTTAAAGTGGCCTGTGACTGGTGGTAGTGACCACGTTTCATTGATAGTAGTTCTGGGTTTAGAAATGCTTGTGTCAGAATGAACAAGGTGGTCCTTTATGTTTTTGCCTCTTTTATATGAGAACATTGGCAGTTCTTGGCCTATATCAAGTGTGTTGAGAGTTGGCCAATGTCGTTTGATGGTCTTGACTATCTGCGTGCTTTGAGGACAGTATGTGGTAATGCAGATATTTCTTTGCATGGGTGTCTTGATCTTACTTTTTAATATTTCCTCGCGGGGGCTGTACCACGCTCTCTTCATGGAAGTTTTTATCAGGCTTTTGGGGTATCCTCTGTCCCGCAACTTAGCACCTAAAATATTTGCTTCTTTGAAGAAATCTTCCTTGTTCATGCAGTTTCTTCTTACTCTTAAAAACTGCCCGTAGTGCAGTCCATCCTTTATGGCACGTGGGTGGATGCTGTTGTATGCCAACAATGTGTTTCGCTCTGTTGGTTTCCTGTATAGACTGACTTGCAAATTATTGTCTTTATTCTGTATTTTCAGGTCCAGGAAAGGAATGCTTTCTTTCGCAACTCTATGGGTGAAGGTAAGAGCTGATTGACATTTGTGTAAGTAGGTGATGAAGTTGTTTAGATTCTCCAGGTCGCCATTCCAAATCAGAAAAATGTCGTTCGATATATCTTTTCCAACACTTGATGTTCCTGATGAATGGATTAGTGTTGGAAGTGACGAATTTTCTTTCTAAATCTCCAACATACAAATTAGCTAGATTTGGTGCGAAAATCGCTCCCATAGATGTCCCTGAACATTGTTGGTAGTATCTGGTATTGAAGAGGAAATAGTTCTTGGATAGTGCAATGTCTACTAAGTCAATGATGAATCCTGTAGGAACAGCGACCGGAGCTGGGTGGGTATTCAGAATTTCTTTAATAACCTCCATACTCTCTCTCTGTGGTATATTAGTGTACAGAGATTGGATGTCTAACGTCACAAGTGTCTCTTCCATTGGGTCATAGTTCATTCCTTCAATTAAATTAATCATAAATGTACTGTCTCGTACATATGTTTCAAGAGATAGGAACAAAATCCTTAATGTAGGCATTTATGTAGAGTCCAAGAGGCTCCAGAATAGACCCACAACCTGACAAAATAGGTCTACCAGGAGGATTTGTCGTTCTTTTGTGGATTTTTGGCAAGGTGAATAACACTGGTGTTCTGGGGTTCTTCTGGTTGAGAAATTCAAATTCCATCTGAGTAAGAAAACCTTCCTCCAGACCACTCTTAGTAACCGCTAGTATCTGTTGTTTGATTTCCATTAAAGGGTTGTGAGTAAGTTCTTTGTAATGTTTGAAATCACTTAGTTGTCTTAAGATCTCTGCCTCATAGTTCATTCTGTCCTGAATAACAATTCCTCTGCCCTGACCGGCTGGCTTTATGATTATAGAGTCTTCTTTCTTCAGTTTGAGTAGCGACTGTCGCTCCAGCAGTGAGATGTTGTAGGGGGTAAATGATTTATTGGATTTCAACCTGTGAATGTCCTCATGGACAGCTTTTTCAAATGCCAGAATCTCTGGTGGCATCAAGGCATTCGCAGGGATAAAAGTGGATTTGGGCCTTTGGTTGGTGGTTTGCATGGAAGGAACTGACTCGTTGTTATTGAAAAATACTTTTAGTCTGAGAGACCTAAAGACAGAGAAGCTCCACTATATACTGAGGAATACATTGCGAAAGTAATTAGTGGTCCCTCCCTTTTCTCTTCTACCAGTCAAGCAGTGATTACCAACCCCAGATTAGTACTCTTAGAAAAACTAGAACGAGCTAAAAAGAAGCAGTTCGCACAGAATTACATGCCGCATGTTAACGGAATACTTGAGAGCTAACATTATACCACAGGGACTAATATTGCACAACGTCCCCGGGATCTTTAGAGAAGATAAAAAAATTCAAAGGTGGTTTTTCACATATCTCTACTACATGCTCAAGACACTGGATGGTGCTTGGAATAGAGACAGCACTTGAGCATAGTAAACAAGAGTTAATAGAGATTGAGAACTTGGAAAAGGAATTATTTGGATGTGATAACTTGGAGGAATCTAAGCTGGCCCTAGAAAAACTTAACAAAACAATAGTAGAATTCAACACCTTTGAATTAAAGAAAAAGCAGACAAAGTCCAAAAGGCCATTCACGCATACAGCAAAGAAAAAGCGTTCCCCTACCTACAAGACGATTACTACTCCCAACCGCAACAGGCTAGAAACACTGTCATTTGGGGTAGATGCAAAAACAACACCTTGATATGTTTCTCGGACTCCTCCGCAGGATCAGAATCATCAGACGACGCAGGAGAGGGTCCCAGCGGAGGTCAGCACAATCAACAGCAGGTTCCTTTTTTAGGCCAGGCCCAGAGAGGGAGAGGGACCAACCGAAACCAGAAGAGGAACTGGAACCAGTTCGCAGGCGAACGACAAACACGTCAACAGTACTACACATGGGGACTGGGAGGGCAGTAACGGTTAATCTGCCTACCCCCATATGGAACTGGATGCCACAGACCAGACCATGACAACCACACCAGACAATGTGACATCGGATCCTGAAAACACTATCCCTATCTTTAACCTTTCTACACATCAACTCAATAGTAGTGAACTTTCACTCCTAAGTCGGGGATTGTCATATGTTATGACTGAGAGAACTGATTTCTTTAAGATACAAACAGAACTTCATAAATTATTTAGGTCTCTCAGACTAAAAGTCTTTTTCAATAACAACGAGTCAGTTCCATCCATGCAAACCATCAACCTAAGGCCCAAATCTACTTTTATCCCTGCGAATGCCTTGATGCCGCCAGAGATTCTGGCATTTGAAAAAACTGTCCTTGAGGACATTCACAGTTTGAAATCTAATAAATCATTTACCCCCTACAACATTTCACTGCTGGAGCGACAGTTGCTACTCAAACTGAAGAAAGAAGTCTCTATAATCGTAAAGCCAACCGATAAGGGCGGAGTGATTGTTATTCAGGACAGAATGAACTATGAGGCAGAGATCTTAAGACAACTAAGTGATGCCAAACATTACAAAGAACTTACTCACAACCCTTTAATGGAAATCAAACAACGGATACTAGAGGTTACTAAGAGTGGCCTGGAGGAAGGTTTTCTTACTCAGATGGAATTTGAATTCCTCAACCAGAAGAACACCAGTGTTATTCACCTTGCCAAAAATCCACAAAAGAACGACAAATCCTCCTGGTAGACCTATTTTGTCAGGTTGTGGGTCCTATTCTGGAGCCTCTTGGACACTACATAAATGCCTAGATGAAGGATTTT
This sequence comes from Calotriton arnoldi, assembly GCA_963921515.1. Taxonomy (NCBI): domain Eukaryota; kingdom Metazoa; phylum Chordata; class Amphibia; order Caudata; family Salamandridae; genus Calotriton; species Calotriton arnoldi. The sequence goes on along the minus strand of CAWUFW010010053.1, from coordinate 704,724 downwards.
GTTCCTATCCTTGAAACGTATGTACGAGACAGTACATTTATGATTAATTTAATTGAAGGAATGAATTATGACCCAATGGAAGAGACACTTGTGACGTTAGGACATCGAATCTATGTACACTAATATACCATAGAGAGAGAGTATGGAGGTTATTAAAGAAATTCTGAATACCCGCCCAGCTCCGGTCGCTGTTCCTATAGGATTCATCATTGACTTACTAGACATTGCACAATCCAAGAACTATTTCCTCTTCAACAAGGGTGCCTGAGTTGGCGAACGGAGGCCCATTGTGCACCGGCGCGTCGAAAAGGACAGGAATGCGCCGTATCACATAGATACGGCGCATTCCTGGCCTTTTTATACGTAGGGCAGCACAGCAAGATTCCTTGCGGCGCTGGCCTACTCAAAACCTCATAAATGAGGTCCATTAGGTTTTAGTATTTGGAGACCAGAGCACAGTGCAAATCCAGATGGCTGCATTGCACAAGGTCTGCAGATGTCTTGGCACTGGTGAACTAATGTGTCATGTGTGTCAGGATTGAGGCGCATCGTAAAACCTCTCTTGATGCTTTAGTGGTTAGGACAGGTTAAAATAGCTGTGCATTAATACAGCTCAATAAATGTGTCAGTCCCGGAAATTAATGTGTTGTGCAAGTCAAAGCGTGATGGTTGTGTCATGGGTATATGATTGTTGTTCCTGGGCATTTGAGGTGTTTCTGGCCATTTGAAGCCTTGTCTGCTATTTAGAGAAATTAATAGGGTTTGCTTGCACATATGAGGCTGTAACTGCGTGTATGATAGTTAATCCCAGAAATGTGCGAATTCACTTGGGCATGTGAGATTCTAATTGGACATTTAAGTTTCTACTAGACTATTGTCTATAATTTTACATCTGGACTTGGCATATCTTTCAGCTCCCTTTGTGATGTTCACCTGGCAATTAAACTACCTTTTTGTATGTTTTAGTGACGTTTTTGTTATCAGATCTGGCTATACTGTACTTTGTGTTAGCTATGTGACTTCCTGTTATGCCTATAATGCCTTCAGATACAAATGGCATGTGATGCTATCAGGGTCCAAAGATGTGTGATTTCACACCTTGTGATGTCTTTGGGGTCATGTGATGTCATTTCCTCTACCCCTGGCATTTTGCTGAATCGACGTCCATGCTCGACAGCAGCCTAAAAGAGAAATCTGGGACATGCAGGCAGCCTCAGGGGCACATACTGACATAACAATCCAGCTTTTTACATTTCCACATTATGACAAGCACATGTAAATAACAGTTAAGTAAAGGTAGGTTTGCACCGTATTACTGTGCTCCCAGGCCTGAAAACAATACATTGATTGTCAGGAGAGTTTTGGGGTGGAGAAAGAGAGAAAAGAACAAGATGCACTCCGGGATGTGGCCAAGAGGCAAACTTCCTTCTTCTCATGCATAATCTCTTCAGGCTGCAGCATTCCCCTCCATTAACCAACATGGTTATTCCAGCTTGCTGTTGTTTATGGCAAACAGCTTTATTTTCCCGGTACTCCTCGTTTCCTGATGGCAAAAGCCTCACCGGTACTAAAACAAATCAAAGACCATGACTTTCTCTTATCCTTCTAAAGTCAGGAAACTGAGTGCCATAAAAGGGGACACTTAAAGCTCCCAAAAACTGCAGAGGTGAGGGATTAAACCCTACATAAAGATAAATATTAGATTTCCTACCTAGGCCCTATGTAAAAGATGCACAGATGAGACTGCTAGAATGTCAGTAAATTAAGTATGTCTGTCCAATCAAAGGTACCAAACCCTGCATCACACACACATTGCAAAAATACAAAGTACTGCAGCTAGAGGAATACAGTTAGGTGTGAGGTAAACTTACATTGTTTTTTATTTCGCTAATTTTAGCCCTGCATCTAAAATGCTAAAATTTACAAGAAACAAAAAGGAAAGAGATGAGTGCCAAAAAGCCAGGACTGGCTGAACATCGCACACCTGTCGTGGGTGAACTTCAAATCTCCCATTTTAACATGAATGGTGTCAAAGTAACAGTAGCAATGGTCAGACATATTGCAAATACAATTCTTGGCCTGCTTCTCTGCTATGAAATGGCACATGTAAAGTGGACACTACAAATACTTGTAGGATGTTTTGGTCCTTGATCTTTTTTGGTCACAATATTTTGGCCACTTGATCTACACCCCCAACCTGCCTTCTATCTCTAGGAAGAAATCATAGCAAGGCTAACATCCTCAGTTGAGTTTGATTATGCACGTTTCCTTTGGAGAGTAGAATTTTTCAGGCATCGAAAAGCTTTTCTATATAACAAATCGGTAAAAAGATAGTAGATAAATCCAGACTAATTGAATCTTTTACCCTCAGATTGATCTGTTTTGCGTAAGGAGAGTGTGGATGTGTCTTAGTGGACTAGCCTCTGGAGACAGACCATTGCCTCAGAAAGCTCTCAAGTGCACGAGTGAGCTGCATTTCGCAAACTTAAGTAAATAACTGTACCACTCCCATGACATCCTTGAAAACCACTGGAAACTTTGCATGTGACTAACTCGCCGCCGGTGCTAACAGACTTTCATAAGCACTGGGCAGTCAAGGAATCTGAGATATGTTACTGACTCTGCCCCACCCCTAACAGGATGCCTGGTATGTGACTCACTGTGTCCTAACACTGCCGTCCTTCCAGTGGCACACAATGTCTCCAATCTCAATATTTTCAAAAAAGCCAGCCCACCCCTGCTGCGTTGTTTCATCTTCGTTCATCCGGAAACATTCATAGGGAAAACAAAAGTGAGTAATGTGGTGTGTCCAGAATGTTCATCAAATATAATTTGCCATGCACCATCTATTTATATACCTACACACACATATCTGTATGCACACACACACACACACACACACACACGTGTTACCTGCCTTGCGGAGACTAACCTTTCCCATTGTTTTTAAAATATACCAATAACAAAAATAGGCTAAGAAAAAATTCATTATAGAGGATCCTGCTTTAATCTGCAAATATACTGTTATTTAATCACGCGCACAGAACCATCCTTCTGGGGACTTGAACAGGTGCTACCATCCTTGTGAGGACCTACTCCATAATTGCCATTTGTGACTGAATACAGTCAATGGCACATGGCTAAATATTAATTTTATCAGCAATGTATACAAATAGCATCATAATGTACTCATAAATGAATAGATGCACAGATCATAGATGTACACAAAAGATCGATTATGCTAATAATTTATCATAAAATATATATCATGAGACAGAAAGGCACTTATAACTGTAACTAACCAATTGCTTAGTGCTTAAAATCGTAGGAAATAAGGGAACTAGCACATAGAAAAATAACAGATGGAATCAAGTACTGTGTTCATGTGGAACCCAGCGTTTGATTAGTTACTTACATTTTCTCAACATAGCAAATAGATCCCATCTCCATAGGCATGATATGTAATGTTAATATCTGCATACAGATGATGCCTGATGTTGCTCACTGATGTGGTATGTGAACACTGCATAGGGAAGGTGAGTGATGATGCACACCGTGGTGGTGTGCGATCATAGCAGCACCATATTCTCTACAGAGATGGTGTCTGCAGCTGCGATGAAAGTAACCACAGAAGTAGAGTGTAAAGATAATTATATTCAAGTCCCCACAGAGATACTGTATGATAGGAATGTTCAAGCATTTGCAGAAATGATGTGTGAAGGTAATCATGTCCAAGTCCTCACACAGATATTGTGTGTTTATATCAAAGTTCAAATCCCCACAGAGATAATGTGCGCTTATTGAGAAGTTCAAGTCCCCACAGATATAGTGTAAGAAGATAATCTGGTTCAATTTCCACTGAAATAGTGTGTAATGACAATGTCCAAGTTTCTACACAAACAGAGATTGTCTTTGATTATAGGAATGTTATAGTTCCCACATCTATATTGTGTGATTATAGTGGTGTTGGAGTCCCCACAGAGATAATGTGTGATTATAGGAAAGATAAAGTCTTCACAGGGATGATTTGTAAATTTAATCTTGTTGAAGTCCCCACAGTGATAGTGTTTATGGTATTCTTGTTTAAGCATCCTCTGAAAAAGTGTGTATAGACAATGTTCAAGTCTCCACACAGATAGAGTGTGAACATAAGGATGTTCAAGCCCAAACAGAGATTGCGTGGAAGACAATCAAGATCAAGTCACAACAAAGATAGTGTTTAATTATAATAATGTTCAATTCCCCACAGATAGTGTATCAAGATAACTGTGTTGAAGAGCTCTGAGATACTATGTAAAGACAGTGTATGAAGATAATGATGTTCAACTTCAAACAGAGATAATGTGTTGTTATAGACATGTTCAAGATTCCACAAAGACAGTGTGTGGTTATAGAAATGTTATTGCCATCACAGAGATGGTGTGTGAAGTTAACCTTGTTCAAGATCCCACCAAGATAGTGTATGATTATAGTGATGTTCGAGTCCCCACAAAGATAGTGTGTGATTATAGTGATGTTCAAGTCCCCACTGAGATAGTGTGTGATTATAGTGAGTTTCAAGTCTTCACAATGATAGTGTGTGATTATAATTATGTTTAAGTCCCCACAGAGATAGTGTGTGATTATAGTGATGTTCAAGTCCACACAAAGATAGTGTGTGATTTTAGTGAGGTTCAAGTCTCCACAGAGATATAGTGTGTGGTTATTGTGATGTTATCGTCCCCACAGAGATAGTGTGTAAAGATAATCTTGCTCTAATTCCCGCTGAAATAGTGTGTAAAGACAATGTCCAAGTCTCCACACAGATAGTATGTCAATGGGATTTTCAAGCCCCTAAAGAGACAGTGTGTGATTACAGTGATTTTTTTAATGCCCCATACAGTGTAGGGGAGGGCAGAGTGTTTCATGCCACCCATGGAATTGACGCACTTTGGTGATTCTGCGTTACTGTTGTAACACAGAGTTCCGGCCAAATGGTGGAAATCACTGCGTGGTGGAATTTATACCCGCGAGGCTTCAGAACTGCATGCGTGAGCACAAGATTTGGCAGCCCATAGCCCCATTTTCTAACGCAGGTGGTTGTGGGCGGTTGCAGTCAGAGGGCTGCTACTTGAGAAGACTTGCTGCCTCTTGAGTAGATTTTCTAAATAAGTGACAGCAAAATCAACTCAAATCGCCGGGCGCTCTTGTGCACAGCGAGCAGTGCGACATGCATATTTCCTCCCATTGGTGGAACTCCGTGGAATATCACAGAGATTTTATGGTAAAAATCTGTGAGTTACGCCCACCCCTAATATAGTGTGTAAAAGATAGTGTGTGAAGATAACGTTTGGGCCCATACCTAGTGTGTTAAGATAATGATGTTCAAGTCCAAACAGAGATAGTTGGTGATTATAGGAATGTTCAAGTCCCTATTGAAATGATATATCAAGGTAATTATGTTCAAATGTTCACAAAGATCGTGTGTGTTCATTGTGTTGTTTAAGTCCCAACAGAGATAGTGAGATCTTGTGTTACTATAAGGATGTTCAAGCCCTCACCTAGTTAGGGTGTGAAGATAATTGTGCTGAAGCCCATACTGAGATATTGTGTGAAGATAATGTTCAAGTCCCCACACAGATAGTGTATGAAGAAAATGATGTTCAAGTACAGAGTTAATGAATAAATATAGGCATGTTCATGTCTCCACAGATAGTGTGTGATTATAATAGTATGGTGTATTTCAATTCACAGCAGAGATACAGATGATTATGGGGATGTTCATATCCTACAAAGATAGTGTGTGGTGATGATTATGTTCAATGTCCCCATAGACTAAGTGTGTTAAAATAATGAATTTCAAATCCAATTGGAAATAGTGTGCAATTGTGGGCATTTGTTTTTTTTGTCCTCATTTATTTTCAATATGCTTGAATTCAAGAATGGGAATCTTCCTCCCAGCCTGGATAGCCTGCTATTTATGGGAATTTCCGGTCACTCCATACGGAGAGATAGGATGCTAAGATCTCCGGAAAAAAACAGAACCCTTACGGCATTATCACAGTGGGTCAATTCCCGATCTTGATTCCTTACATGGAAATATTCCATCTATATCCCCAAACCATTAGGGTGATGATTATAGCATATTTATTTAATCATTGGACCCAATACATAAAAATTAAAAAAAATTAAAATATAACTATACCCATGCACCGCCATATATCCCAATTTAATACCATATATGAGACCGTTCATTCTTCTCTGTTTTATATCCCCATATTTAATTCTAACCATCAAAGCTCCTTTCCACCCAATTATCCCAGATTTCCCCCAATTTTTTTTTTTTTTTTAATACCAGATTGATCTAAGTTGGATACCCTCTGAATGGAATGAATCCACTCATCTTCTGTGGGGGGGCAAACTGAGATCCATTTTATGCACAGTTCTCTTCGAGCCAACAAAATCATGGTGAAAAACAGTGCTCTGTGTTGTTTTGTTAAAAAACCACCCTCTAGAACCTTCGGTAATATCCCAAATATTATAGCGGTAGTTGTTAATGTTATATCAAACCCCATAACATTTGAGATAATCTTACCTATTTTCTGCCAAAAAGGGTTTATTACCGGGCAACTCCAGAACATGTGCACCTCATTTGCTTTATCCTCTCCACATTTCGGACACTTTTTGACTTCTTGTCTTCCCATTTTCGATAACTTCTGAGGTGTCCAGTAGGCTTTGTGTACTGTGAAGAGGTGATTTTTTTTTAGCGGTGCAGCATTTACATAAGACCATAAAAAAGACACGGATACTTGCCCGATTTTTTCAAGATCTTCATCCGGCAGGTCCTTCTTCCAAGTTTCATAAAATGAGGCCTGCATATCTTCTCCCTCTTGGACTAATAGCCAATACCACTCTGCTATTTCTTTGGGCTTTGTTTTGTAAGAGCAGATGTTCAAAGCCAGTCCCGAGTTCCCTTTTAGCTCTTTACCTGCAGATCTTGCCCAACTACTCAGTTGATAGTATTTAAACTTAGATACTGAATTCGCACAGACCGCCAAAAAATGGGGCCATGAAAGCAATTCCGCTTCAGCAATCAACTGCCCCCAGGTAGTAATACCGCACTCGTGAAGGGGGGTTGCAAGAGCATCTTCCAAGCACACAGGCGTTCCTGGGGAATCCCAGACTGGTGCTACTTCGTTATAGTAAGGTATCTTAAGCAGACACCTGACCTGAGCCCAAAGCTTCATAGCTGCAATCAGCACCTTTAATTTAACCCTCTTAAAATATTTTGGATGGCCAAATTTTAACATAAAACACCCTGCTTGTTGAGAAAGCTCAGATGTAAGGGCTTTAAAAAGTGGGGAGAAAAATTTGCTTTCCAATAATAGTTGTCGAAAATTCTTTAAATGAAAAGCACAAAAATATAGAAAGAGGTCGGGGGTTGCTATGCCACCATAAGCTTTTTTCTTTCTAAGTTTCCTTAAAGCTATTCTAGGGTTTTTATTTCCCCAGATGAACTTGAAAAAATCCCCTGCACCTTTATAAACCATTTTCTTGGAAATTCTAGGGGAATAGAATTGAATAAGAACGTGTACTTTGGTAGAATTGACATTTTCAGTAAATTAGATTTGCCTAATAGTGAAAGTGAAAGTCCCCCCCATGATTGTAATTGTGTAGTAACTCTATTTGTAACTTTTTCGAAGTTTATCAGTGCTATTTTGTCGATGTTTTGGACTATTTGTATACCCAGATACCTAATCTCCTTCTTTATATAGGTACTCTTAAAATTGATGTTCCATTTCATTAATTCAGTTTTTTGTTGATTAATGCTGTACCCGAAACCTTGCCAAAGCTATCTATTTTGGCCCATATCTCTGGAAATGATCTTTCTATATCACTGGTGTAAATTATAAGGTCATCTGCATAGAGTCCTATTTTTTTCTCCCATCCATTACAAGTGAAGGGGATGATGTTCTGACTGGATCTCAATATGCACGCTAGGGGTTCTATGTAGATGTTAAAAAGTAAAGGGGACAGAGGACACCCCTGTCTAGTACCCCTTCCTATTTGTATTGACCTAGATAGTTTCCCATTAATCAAGATTTTAGCCGTGGGGTTTTTATAGATGGCTTTAATTGCTGTCAACATTTTTTCGCCTAGGTCGAACCGTTGGATTACTTTAAATAAGAATGACCATTTGACCCGATCAAAAGCTTTGGCAGCTTCGAGTGTCATAGCTGCCAAAGGTATTTTATAAGTCTGAGCCATATCTATCGCCGCAATAAAATCATGGGTCAATTCACTAAGTTGTCTCCCTTGCATAAACCCTTTCTGGTCTGAATGTATTAATCTACCAATAACCTTATCTAAGCGTTTGGTGATGATCTTAGTATAAATCTTATGATCACAATTCAAAAGAGAAATAGGTCTATAAGACTCACATAGTCTAGGATTTTTATCTGGTTTTAATATAATTGTTATTATGGCCTCTTCCCACGACTTTGGGGGCTCTAACCTTCAAAAAAACAAGAATTAAACAACTGAAGGAGGAAAGGAGCAAGTTCTTCTTTTAGGACAATATACAGCTCATTGGGGATTGAATCAGGGCCAGCCGATTTCCCCTTTTTAAGGAGTTAATCGCTTGGAGAATCTCCTCACTTGTTATAAGGGTATTTATTTTATCTTTTTCATCTCTATGGAGTGTAGGAAGAGCTACATCTGACAGGAATTCCTCCGTTCTATCTTCCTCAAGTGCTGACTCGTCAGTATATAGATTCTGAAAAAATTGGACAAAAGCCTCCTCTATTTCAGAGTCTTCTGAGATAATATTGCCTGAACTTATACAACGGAGATCTCTTATCCAGTTTCTGGTCTGGTCCACCTTAGTTTTCCACGCCAGAAGTTTACTGCAACCCTCCCCATAATCATGATGTGCTATTCTACTGGCATCCCATTTTTTTTTTAATTTGAATTTCTAAAAAGTCAACCAGCTTTTGTTTCGCCGAATTTAGTTCTCTAAGAATATTAGGATTCTCCTGATCTAATTCTAGATGTTCCTGAGACTGCTGTACCTTTGCTTCCAAATTTTTAGTCTCCTCTTTAATCTTCTTAGAGTGGGTAAATGATATAGCTGTTAAAATGCCTCGAAGATAGGCTTTATACGTATCCCAAATTACCTGAGAGGAGGCTGAATTTTTATTAAGTTCAAAGAAGTACTTTGTTTCCTCCTTCAGTTTATCAATTACTTCCGTTTCTTGTAATAATACTCGATTGATGGTAAATCTTCGAGGAGGGGAGCTCGCCTCCAATACCTGTTCCAGCACAACTGCCGAATGATCAGACATATGTTCCGGGACATGACTGATGAAAGTAACGTTTTTAATTGTGGCAATGTCCACTAAAAAAAAGTCAATTCTGGAGCGATGTCCACATTTTTTATTATAAAAGGTAAACCTTCCCCCCGAAGTCTTGGACTTTTGGGCCCTCTCTCTCCAAATATCCACAAGCCCTATATCAGACATTAATTGTCTCAGGGCACTTCTCATCTTCTGAGTATTAACTCCTACTCTAGTTGAGGTAGAGTCTTGACTTGGGTCAAGGACTAAGTTAAAATCCCCCCCTAATATAACTCGATCATTTATTTTCGATAAATGGAAGAGTATGGTGTATAGAGTGGCCGGATCATCCTGATTTGGCCCATAATAACTAACAAAAGTTGTGCATATGCCACACATCTTGACTCTGGTGGTAACCCACCTTCCCTGAGGATCCACCATACACTCCCCTAGGATGGCATGGGCAGATTTTTTGATTAAAATGGCAACCCCTTTTACTGTACATGATTGAGTTGTACAAATACAGTGCTCAATCCACTTTTGTTTTTTTAACACTACTTCCCACTCCTCTTTGAGTAAATGTGATTCCTGAACCATAATTACATTACACTCAGACAATCTTAAATACTCTAATATTCTTTTTCTTCTTGAGGGGACCCTTAACCCATTAACGTTCCATGAGATAGTTCTCATTTTATTTAATTTTCAGTTATTAGTAAGAGAAGGCCCTGGGGACATTAAATTCACTATCATCGGGACCTTTGATCTAGCTTTTGCCTTAAATCAATAAATGAGGACATTTTTTTTTCTCCCATATGCTCCCCCACCCTATGTGTAAAATTTTTATATTTTCTCTTTTATGTGTGACCCCCCACCCCCCTCCCTTGGGGAACCCTCCCTTTCTACTACTAGAGGTAAAATTAAAAACCTCTGATTTTTAGGCTCTTTCTCTGGTCAGGCAAAAAAAAATTTCATTTGGATGTGCTCTTTATTTGTTTTATCAGATCATTTGCATCTTCCGGATCTTTAAAGTTAAACATTTTGTTGTTCCACATCACTTTGAGGGAGGCGGGGAAGCGTAGATTTGCTGTGGCCCCCAGATTTCTTAATTCCTGCATCGATTTCCCCAACTCCCATTGTTTGTCTTGAGTGATGTGAGAAATATCTGAACTGATGCGGAACGACCACTCTGCTCTCTTATATATTCCTGCTTTTAATCCTGCTGTTAAGATTTTTTCCTTGAGTACATACGTTTTAAAATTCACTAAGATCCTCCTAGGATTTTTTTTTCCTGGTCTTTTTGATAATGGATCCCGATGTACTCTTTGTATGTCCTCTTCAAGAGATTGTTTCTCAAGTTCAGGGTGCAATTCTATAAGAAGGTTGATTATAAAAGTTCTAATGTCTCCGCCCTCCACATCCTCCGGTATATTCAGAAACCTGATATTATTTCTCCTTGCGTTATTCACCAAACTTTCCATCTTTTCCAGTAAGATTTTATCTCCCCTTTTAGTATTTGAATTTCCTTTATATTTTCTTCTACTTGCTTTGTAATTTCCTCTACGGCTAACTCCACCACCCCAACTCTTCCGGATATATCATTCAACTTAGCCTCTAGAGATTCACAAGCCGTTTGTATTTTTAGTTGATTGCTTTCAGAGATGGCAAATATATCTCTTATTTCTGTTAATAGGGTCGTTAATAGGCCCTCTGTATTGGGGTGATCTCCTGTGGAACTTACTGATATTAAAGTTCTTTTAAGGCCTAGCTCTTTTGCCACCACCATATTATCACTTCGAGGCGAGTTTAGTAGCTCCATATTCTGGCCTTTCACTTGAGTCTCAATTCCATTAGGCTGGGTAGCCCTATTCTCTATATTTGACCTAGGGGGTGAAGAGAGTAACGAGGGTGAGGGGGTACTGACACTAGCCCCTTCATCGATTGATCGGGCTAGAAGTTCAAATCTGTTTTCAAGACCTATTGGCTCCATTAGTTTGTTAGAAGTAGGTGAAGTATCCTGAATTTTAAAGTATGATCTGAGAGAAGGTGTGACACGGGAACTACTTATGTTTGGTTTAAGGTGTTTTTTTCTCCTTTTACCGAGGGGGGTCTTTCCTAGTGCGGGCTTTTTATTGCAGGCTGTACCTAGACTTTCGGTGACTTTAGAAGTTTTAATTTGTGTTTGTCTTCTAGGCGCTGAGCCTCTGTTATCTGACTCGTGGGAGGGAAGACTTCCCCCCCAGATATCCCTACTTCTAAGGGTATATCTATTTGGTATATTGGAGCCTACACTTATACCCTCCACTTACCTCTCCTCTTGCTTTCCCTCCCCCGGACTCTCTCGCTCAACTTTCAATTTAGGCCCCCAGTCTCGTCCCTTCCTCCTTACCGAGGTCATCAGTAGAGGCCATCCATCAGGACCTTTTTCCTTTTTGTCAATCAGAACTCTGTTGTTTTGTAATTCTTCAGAAATTATTATCCTGTTATCAGGCCGAGTGTCCCGACGTGAACAAATAGAAACTGGCAACCAACTTCCGTCACTCCTCAAACTTATCCCAGCAGCTGCACGTCTCCCGCATGCGATCTTTTCTGCTGCCTCTAACCAGCGGCCTCCCCGTGTCGCACCCCCTCCTCCGACCGCCACCTCTGCACTCCTGCATCAAAAAAAAAAAACAGGAACTTTCCCCAATCTTTTCTCTTCTGAGTGAAGTACACAAAAGGAAGCCAAATAGAAAGTCAACCTCTGCCGATAAATAAACCAAGCAAATGCTCTCTTTTATATTTTTCCCCTTTTTTCCTTCCAGGCAGCGTCCGCGTTTGCTATTAAATGTCAATATACTGATGCGCCGTTTAACTGCCCACAGAGCAAAGCAGCCCCCCCCAGAACAGTCCAGGTCAGGCCCCGTAGAAGCGGAAGCAGTTCCATGCTACCCCCAGCCGAGACCGCCCCATACGCCGCGGCCGACGTCGACCACCTCAGAGCGCCAACCGAAGCAACTGCAACCCAACGCCGATGCCTCCGTCCTCTGCACCCCGTCGAGCCGCAACAGCCGAACAAAGCAGAGCAGAGCCCACGCCGAAGATCCGCGCTGGAGATCAAGGATCCGAAATCAAGTCGAAAAAGAGCTAGCTCGTACCGGTAAGCCCATCCGGTCTTTTACCATTCCTACCTAAACATGCCTAAACAGAGAGAAAGAGCCTTCGAACGCCGCTAACCGACGGCCGCCATTTTCCCCCTCCTATCCATGCAATTGTGGGCATGTTTAGGTTTCCTCATAGATAGTGTGTAATCATATCTAAGTTCAAGTCTCTGCAACAATAGTGTATCATTAAAAGGATTTGAAGGTATGTACAAACGGAGCTCTGAATGGTCCCATTGGTCCTGGAGGCAAACCTGATGGTTTGACTGCATTCGTAAAATTCACCATGACATGTAGGAACTGATCCAATAAGCGGCCTGTTTCGAAAACTGCGGATAACTCTCAAGTATGTGCTTGAACCAGGGATGGCATCGGAGATGGTGACAGCAGAGGAACGGTGGCGGAGTCACCACAGAAACTGAAACAAGCCATGGAGGAGGCACCGGAGGAGCGGGTGGTTCTGGAGCTTCCTCAAGATCTGAGGAGGACTCTGCTGGAGGTAGAGTCCGTTGAAGTGACCTACCTCTTGCTTTTGAGTGACATTGAGGTGTATCATCATTCCTTCACCTCTTATTTTTTGTGTCCTTCTCTTCTCCTTTGATGACTTAGAGATTAAAGAAGAGTGTGACTTTGAGGCTGACCTCAACTGTTACTGGCCTCCAGCCTGACACTCATCACGGGTACATGCTATGAAGAGTTCGGCCTCCCACTCCTTGCTGGCCTTAGCATGCATGAAGCTTAATTTTTCCACTCTTCATCGAGTCATGCTTTGGCCTCCAGTACCATAAACAGACCTCGTAGGCATCAGATATGGACATTTCACCTTGGAAGGAGTGGCAAGACTTAAATTCTTATTTCTTAGGCAAACCATCCTAAGCACTTCACAAAATGAAAACATTTTTTGAAAAAAAATAGTCACTGGTAAAAATTAGAAGAATCATAGAGAACCATTCAGTGTGGAAGGGTATGGAAAAAATGAACTGACATCAGGACGCCAGCTGGTGCTGTATGTCTCCAGTGATTGCTTCTGGTGTCAGGATAGAGCCAACACCACCTAGTGGAAAGTGTGATCTATTGCAAAGCTTCTAGATTCAGCATTGTGCCTGGGGCTGTTGAAAAGGCGATGAAAGTGCTCATTGAAATATCTACCAGAAACCAGGAAATGGGGGGTCCCACTTTTTCAACTGTAAGTTCATTTCTTAAACCACTTTTCAGGTGCAAGTTCTGTTCTTGGCACCGACATGCCCGCGTCCTCAGTCTTAAAAAATATACAAATATTAACCAAATATCAACTGCAAAATCAACTAATTCATAAAGAAAGTAAGTAGAATTCTATATTGCAGGAATAACGACATCATTATCATATATACACTGCATGCAAGATACAATTAACATAGGATTGCCTCATTACATATCGAGGCTTATTTCAACTTATATATTAGGATAGTGTTAGACCTGGCACCATTGGCGTGGGTCTCCCTTCCATTTTTTGCTGTTGCCTCCTGTAATTTTGATGTGTTTTGCTGGTCTAGATGCTTTGGGCACTTTGCCACTGCTATTCAGTGCCAAAGTGCAAGTGCTCCCTATTGTAAATTATTGTAATGGATTAGTGACTCCATGATTGGCTTATTTGATTTACTTGTCAGACCCTAGTACAGTGCACAATGTGTGCCCAGGGCCTGAAAATCAAATGCTACTGGTGGGCTTGCAGCACTGGTTGTGCCACCCACAGAAGCAGCTTGTAAAATGTGGCTCAGGCCTGCCATTGCAGAGCCTGTGTGCAGCCTGGGGCTGCCATGTCGACTTGGCAAGTGCACCCACTTGCCAGTCCCTAAACCTTCCCTTTTCTACATATTAGTCACCCCTAAGGTAGGCCCAAGGTAGCCCCATGGGCAGGGTGCATTGTATGTAAAAAGTAGGACATGCCCTGATGTGTGTGGCATGTCCTGATAGTGAATTACAGCCAATTTCGTTTTTCACTATTGCAAGGCTACCTGTTCCCATAGGCCAGAATGGGCAGTTTGATTATAACATCTTAAAATGCTAACTGACTCAGGGAACTAGGTAGAAATTCGAGGTTAGTACGCCTGAACTCAGAATGTTAAAATACATCTTTTAGTGAAGGTGACTTTTATATTCTGTGTTTGAAAATACCACATTTAGAAAGTAGGTATTTTCTTGCCGAACCATCCAGCATGCCTCGGCTAGGTTTGTGTATTCCATGTCTGGTTTGTGAGTGACAGGGGGCTGGAGAGGGCCTTGGCTCCAGCAGTCTCATGGGTCAGGGCTGGGCTGAATAGGGCCTGCATTGAATAGAGAGTGGGGGGGCGGAGATTTCCTTTCACTGACCTGAGCCCTCATAGAATAGAGAGTAGGGGGAGGAGATTTCCTTTCAGCTACCTGAGCCAGGTCTACCTTCAACAACGCTGTCTCCACCGCCTGCCAGGAAGCTGCACAGAACTGGTTTTGGCTGGGCACAGGCACCCTCTGCCTTCAGAGGACAAAGGATTTACTGGTATAAATATTGGGGCCCAGACCCCAGAACTTTAGATCACTTCTGGGAATCAAAACGAACCTTTGCCAAGGAGAAGAACCAGAGAAGCTGAAGGAGGAGACTGCCCCTGTGCTGTGTGCTATTTGGGGTTGGCCTGCATTGGTTACTTTATTGCCAAGGAAAGGAGAAAAAGAAGTTTGTGTGTACTTTTACAATCTTGAGGAAGATCTCCAAGGACTTGAAGCTGAGCTTGCCTCCTGTTCTGAAGTCTCAGGGACACAAAGACTTCACCACCAGCTCCCCCCTGAATTTCCTTGCTGGGAATTCTACTTGCAGAGAGGTGCCTACTGTTGTTTTGGCCCTCTGAGAAGACTTCGTGTCGCTGGGAGCTGGGAGTGCGGCGCAACGAGGAGAAGCATGTCGCCGCCGCAGCAGTTGCCGTCGCATCGCTGAAGGAGCGTGTCGCCGCGGCAGCTGTTCGCGGTCGCATCACCGGCGAAGTGTGTCGCATCACCGGAGAAGCGTGTCGCCACCTCAGAGGTCGCCGTTGCATCACTGGAGAAGCATGTCGCAGGGCCTGTCGCGGCTCAGAAGTTACTGAGACCGCCGCACAGCCGTCGGGCGTGCATGCATCGCATCCATCGTTGTCGCATCGCATCAAGGATGCCATTTTGTCACATCGCACCGGATTGTCGCATCACATCGAGACGCCATCTTGTCGCAACGTCACCGGGCCGCAGTAAGAAACGACGCATCAACTCCCCACACAGTAAAGAAGCGAGCCTCAACTCCCCTGCGCAGCAGTAAGGAACCGATGCATCCACTCCCCTGAGTGTAAGGAACGGCGCATCAACTTCCCTGCGACCCTTTTGCTTGTTTTGCGTGACGCATCTAAGGTACTTTGAGAGTAAAGTGTCGCATTTACCATCTACATTGAACTAAGCTATTTTCTACCATTTTAAAGTCTATTTTTAATTACAGTATTGTGGATTTTTGTCGTTTGGTCTTGTGTTAAGTCTAGTAAAGATTACTTATTTTTCTAAACTTGTGTGGTGTCCATTTGTAGTGTTTTCACTGTATTACTGTATGTGTTCACAAATGCTTTACACACTGCCTCTGAGATAAGCCTGTCTGCTCATGCCAAGCTACCAAGGGGGTGAGCAGGGGTTATTTTAGAAGTGTAGCCCCTTACCCTGACTAGAAGCAAGGGTCCCTATTTGGTCAAAGGTACCTACCTCTGCCAACTAGAGACCCCCAGTTCTAACAGATAGTATAGCTCAAAGAAGACAAATTAGCAAAGTATATTATTAATATTGCATGTAATTCTGAAATAATTATATAATTTCACACTTTATATTAAGTCAGTTTCATCAGAAGGATCTTTTTGAGCTATCTTACAATAGTGCAAAGTGCAAGTGCAATGTGAATTCTGATGATTCCATGGAAACAAATTGCGCAATGCCTCCAGTCGGGAAAGCACCCTATTCTGAAAAATAATGGCCTCAGCATTTTCTGCTATCCCCATAAAAAATTGACTATGCAAAAGAAAGTGAAATGTGTTAAATTTAACACCTAAGGCACATGGACAATATCCACAATTATCTTAGATTTTTCTCATCAATCCCTTTATCATTCATGCTGGGTTTATGCTAACTCAAAATAGTAAGTCCTATGGATGTTTATTGGAGAGCTTAGACATATACTAGAAGGTCTCTGAACGGTCTATCCAGAAGAGTATATACAATATAGAAAGTTTAAATGGGAAATATTCGATGTCTAATCTGTCACTAACTTCCATTATTTTTTAATTTAGAAATGTTTAAAATCTTTTTGAAGCCAGAGCCTGTGCTTAATATGTGCTTAATCTAATAAAGTCCTCGACGTATAAGAGTTTATCTCCAGGCTTGACTTAGCCAAGCAAGAGATAAAAAGATGAGAAAGATCATTGATACCATTCATTATAGCCTTCCAGACTATATTATAGGGTTTCACTGTATCTTTTGAAAGTCTTAAAGAGTATAGAATTCGAGACCACCAAGCTGAAGATAAAAGATCCCACGAAGTTAGATCCAACTCTATTATTAGCTTTGGAGTCATAACACTAGAGCGTAGAGAGGAGTTTTCTTTCAAACAACTGCTTTCCAAGGCATACCACTTCACCCTCGGCTCTAAAGCTATTAATTCATCTCCATTTAAGGCTTGGGGAACAATTTTTCCTGCATAGCTTCATTTATGGAGCAGAAGAAAGTCCTCCAAACAGTGAGTCAAACCTTTTTAAAGCACTTGTCGTGGCCATTAGATTTGCTTTAAAAGGAAACAATAAGTATCCTGACATAGAAGTGGCTTCCTAAATACTTATAGGTATGTATTTACTCTAAGAGAGTGTTCAGAATACACCAGGTGAACATTTTGGAAGTCCTACAAACAATTTATGTTTTCGTTTTTTTCAATATTGATCATTAAACAGTGTATTTGACCAAATTTGCTAAAAGCTGAAATCTTTATGTTCAGTTTAACCGGCCTGTAGTCAATTAGGACGAAATCATCTGTAAAATTGGGTTGTTGGTTGAATGAGGGGTGACCCCTGTTCAAGCAACAGCCACAATGCCTGTCAGGGTGAACTGCAAAAGTCACTAAATTAACCTGTGCTTAACCCTCTGGTACCTTGTAACATTTTATTTATTTATTTAGGAGTTTTATATAGTGCTAGTCAGACCCGAGGGTATCGGAGCGCTTTACAACAAAGGTGATGGGAAAATCAATACAGAACGTAACAATGGTATCCATATTCATTTGTTGCTAGTCGAGAGTCTCAGAATAGAATACAGCCTTAATATCCAAAAAGTTACAAAATAAAGGGGTGATATACACAGGGGTGAGGCAGGACTTAGTTGGTAGGTGGGTGAGGTAGAGTTCTTAAACTTAGGGTGACTGGATGGTGTGGTGGGCAAGAGTCAGCATTCAAGCGGCAGCTATCCATTCGGCAGGGAGCGATTGAGGAAGAGGTCTTTGAGCTGCCTTTTGAATTTTACAAAGGAGGGGTTAGTCCTGTTATGGACTGGGATGGAGTTCCAGATTCTTGGAGCATTTCCAGAGAAGGATCGAGAAGAGGCTTTTTGTTTGCATGTTTTCGGGGGGATGAGGAGTAAAGTGTTTGAGCTCGTGAGGGTCCTTGTCTGGCCGGCTTTCTTTAGTTTGGCGGCCAGGTAGGCGGGCTTCCCAGTGTGCAGGGCTTTGTGCGTGAGGCAGGCAGTTCTAAAGTTGGCACGCATTTCAATTGGGAGCCATTTTAAATCTCTGAGTGCCGGTGAAATGTGTTCAAATTTCTTCACTCCGGTGACCATTCTGGCTGCTGCATTTAGAGTTGCTCTCAGAGGGGCTAAGTGGGATTTTGCTGTTCCTGTGAGGGTTGCATTCCCATAGTCCAGTCTGGAAAGCACCAGGGACTAAGTGGCTTGTTTGAGATCGCTGGGAGGGATGAATGGTTTTATTTTGTTGAGCAGTTTAAGGTTGAGGAATGCGCTCTTGGCGGAGTTCTTAATGTGTTTGGTCATGTTCAATTTTGGATCCAGAGTGATTCCCAGTGATTTGACTGAGTCGGTCAGGGTGAGGTTGCAGTTGAGGGCATCGATTGCTTTTATCCATTCTGTGACTTGGGGGTTGTGTTCCTTATTGGAAATTAGCAGGATTTCTGTCTTGTCCTGGTTCAGTTTCAAGTGGTTGAGTGTTAGCCAGTGCTGTACTGTGGTTTAGTCTATGAATGTCTTCCATAGAGGAGGTTTCGAGATAGATCTGGGTGTCGTCAGCGTATAGGTGGAAGGGGATGTTTGTTTTTTTGAGGATGGAGGTGAGGGGTTCCATATAGATGTTAAAGAGTTGTGGAGAGAGAACTGATCCTTGCGGTACACCCCTGCTGACGGAGTGTGAGTCGGACAAGAAGTTATTGATTTTTATTCTTTGGGTGCGATTCTGTAGAAACGAGGTGAACCATTTTAGGACCATCTCGTCTGCTCCTACTCTTTCTTGCAGTGCCTTAACGAGTAGATTGTGGTCCACCGTGTCGAAGGCTGCCGATAGGTCCAAGAGTACGACCAGACAGCATTGATCCCTATCCAGGGACTTGTGGATGTTGTCTATGACATTCAAGATCGCTGTCTCTGTGCTGCAACCTTTTCTGAAGCCCGATTGGTGAGAGTCGAGAAGGTTGTTGCTGTCCATGTGCTCGGTAAGTTGAAGGAGGACGCATCTTTCCAGGGTTTTAGCTAGGAGTGGGAGATTGGAGACGGGTCTGAAGTTGTTAAGATCATTGGTGTCCGATCCCGTTTTTTTTAATAGTGGTGTGACTTGGCCGATTTTGAGACAATCCGGCATGACTCCAGTTCTCAGGGAGCTATTTATGATTGTGGTCCAGATCGGGGCTAGGGTGCCTTTAAGCTTTTTGACCAGTTTGCCAAGAATGGGGTCCAAGATATGAGAGGAGGGGGTGGAGCAGGAAATCATTTTTTCGATCTCAGCTACAGAGATGGGGTTAAAGGATTTCCAGTTATTTGGGTGGAGCTTGTGTGTAGTGCCTTCTATCTCAGCGAGCGAGCTGCTGCAGGGGGGGAAGTCACCCAGAGAGAGCTCAATCTTTGTGATTTTGTCCTTGAAGAAAATGGCAAAGTTGTCACAAAGGTCTTTGGAGGCCTGGAATAATGAAGCAGGGGGCTTGGAGGTTTGTTGTCTGATTAGATTGTAGAGTTCTCTCGGCCTGTTTTTTGCGTTGTCAAGAGCACTGCAGAAGAAGGCCTTTTTTCCATCCTTGATGTGTTTATTGTATTTTCTGAGTACTGATTTGAGTCGATTGAGGTGCATTGTGGACGGGTTTTTCCGCCAGAGTCTTTCATTAGCTCTTAATTCTCTTCTTTCAGAGTTTATGCTTGTATTGAACCATGATCTAGATGGGGTGTTCCTTACCTTTTTTTGTTTGCACGGGGCTAGTTGGTCTAAGATGGCAGTCATAGTAGTGTTGTAATGGGAGGTGAGTTTGGTTGTGGAGAGAATGTCAGTATCGATGGGGAGGAGTATGCTTACCTCTTTTTCCAGGTCAATAAGGGGGATTTGATTTAGATTTCTCACCCAGTGGGTGTGGTCCTGTGTGTGGGGCCGGCAACGAGTCATTAGGTTTATGTGGAAGAGGATGACGTGGTGGTCGGACCAGTCTATAGGCAGGATACGATCGATAGAGACAGTGTCTACTTGGGCAATAATGGCATCCAGTATTGATCCTTTGTTGTGGGTTTGTTCTGTGCAGTGTTGGATTAGGTTATTGTTGTGTAGAAGATCGTTCAAGGTTTGTATCATCGTGTTGTTCACCTCGTTCCAGTGTAAGTTGAGGTAACCTAGAATCATATTGTTAGAGTCCTGAAGTGCACAGTGGGTTATCAAGTCGGAAAGGTGTTCACCGAAAGCGGTGACTTTCCCAGGGGGATGGTAGAGGAGATGGCAAAATAGTGGTTTGTAGCCGCTCATCTTAATGGAGGCAGTTAGACATTCAAATGAGTTGTAATTGAGGGAGTCTATTTCCAATATGGAGATGTTGCTCTTATGGATGATTGCGACGCCCCCTCCTCGTTGTATTTTTTTGTCTTTATTGAGGATTTGGAAACTCGGAGGTACAAGCCTGTCCATATCTGGGAGGGACAATTCGTTCATCCATGTTTCGGTGATGAACGTGATGTCAATGTCGTGGGCCATGATAGTTTTTGCCAGTTCCGTTGCATGTTTCGTGGCCGATCTGCAGTTGATAAGCATGCATTTGGTGGACTTCCCCTCGTTGAATCTCTCCATTGGGGAGCCCTTGGAATAGAGGAGACGAAGGCTGGGGGTCTTGACGTTTTGTGTGGGAGGCAGGGGAGGCAGTTTCTACCAAAGCCAGTGATAACCTGTATCTTGGAGTTTAGGGTGGTAGTAGGGTAGGTGCAGTAAGAGGAGGCAAGTTCTGTCGCTTCTCTCTCAGACATTGCGGCTTTTGTTCTTTCGTGTCTCTGCGTTTGCTTCGAGAGGGGGGTTGTGTTCCATCTGGGCCAGGGAGTCCTGCGAGGTCGTGAGTGATTGCTGTTGTTGGTTATGGGTGTGGTGTGTGGGCGTTGGCGAGATCTCTGGCGAGAGGTGAGGTTCAGTAGGATTTCGTTAAGGCCCATTATTATATGTTCTAGCTGGCTTTCTAATAGAGTGAGTCTCTGCGTCGTCTCCCAGGAGGGGGGTGGGGGAGTGTTCGGGCTTCGACTGTCCTGAGTGGGGTTGTTGATGGAAGGGAGGGGCTTGGGATTTGGAGATTGTGTTTTGGAGATGGTATAGCCTCTGTTATCCCTGTGGGTGGCCTTGGACATGGGGTGTGTGGAGTCTCGTCTAGTTTCCGTCGGCCGTCTCAGGCGCATAAGTGGGGGAGAGAGCTAGGAATCGTTGATTGAGGGTTCAATTCAGTAGCTGTTTGTGAGGAGTAATAATTTGGTGAGGGAGGGTGTTTGTCAGGGGGTTGTAATGTCTCCCCTACGATGTGCCTTGGATTAGCATTGGCAGGTAGCTCTGAATTGTGCATTTCCAGGGGGTGGTGAAGGGAGGAAAGGTTAATGGGGAAGGTCTGTGTTGTCTCAAGAGGGTTCATTCCTTCGGGCAAAGGGGAGAAGTTCTGGAGTGAGTGGCGTGAGTCATTGAGGGCTTTACGAAGCGTGGGGAAGAGGTAGTCAAATGCATCTAGGTTGTCGTTGTTGGCTTGGATCATGACTGTACCGTTAGTGTAGATGGTCGCAGCGGTGTTGCCGTTACGCATGTGGTGATTTGGGATTGAAAGCGTCAGTTTGCAACTGTGAGGCGTGTTAGTTGTTTTGGATAAGAGGAGATGAGTTTTGAGAATGCTGATCCAGTTCGCTGGGCATTCAGTATGGAAAATAAAATCCATTTTCTGCTGGCCTTTGGAGGTGCAATTGTATATGTCTGCAAATAGTGTGTCTGGGTGTTGTCTGATCAGTCTGTGTTTAAAATTTCTCTTTGCTTTAGGTGAGAGGTTGGGACGGGGGTGATGGTGAAGGAGTTAGGGCCGTGTGGTTTCAGGTAGTTCGGGGTGGAGGGGCCGAGGGCGGTTGTGGTGGTGGGTGCCATTTGTTTTGATTAGGAGAGGTGAGTAGGTATCTGGGGTTGTGCACGGTATACTTAGCCGACTTCTGAATGCGGGAGAGGAAGCAATAAGTAGGACTATAATTAGGTGGTGTTATAGTAGTGACGTCGTTTTTGAGTCAGGCATCTGGTACCGAGACCTTCGTCTCCCGCAGCTGTTGCAGTACTGTTATAGGTCTTTTCGGTTGATCCGAGTCTGTTGACTGGTCTTAGGGTTCTGTTCCGACTCAGATTTGAGGTTTTTCAGCCGAATTAGGGGGAGTTTGTGCAGCCATTGTGGGGTCAGGCATGAGTGCCCTGTTCTTCGTCTCTCGTTTGTAGGGGGGAGGTTGAGTCAAGTCTCAGGGGGGTGTGATATTTACCCTGATAGACGCTGGGGCCCACATAACCTTGATGTTGTGACCGGTGCGTGCGTCCGTCCTTTGCTTATTGGGAATTAGTTTACTGGAGGATTGCCCCGGCGGCCATCACCAGGTCAGGCATCAAGGGTCAGCAGTTGGCAGAGCAGATAGCCGGAGCGGCGGCCATCTTACGATCAGGCAATGTTGAATGGGCAGAAAAGGGTCAAGCAATGCGCAGAGCGGTGCAGCAAGGCGGAGATGCGGCGGGGGACCCTCGTTACCTTGTTGTTATGATTGGCGGGTGAGGTGTAAGAGATGCGATCCGTGTTTTACGAAGGACGGAGGCTTCCCGGAAAGGCGGCCATCTTTAGGACAGGCAGTGGATGGCTGGTGTGTTCAGGGACAAGCGATTCTGCAGCGATGCCTATTGGTAGTGGCGCTCGTCATTAGGTCGAAATATTATTAATAAAATCCTGGGTCCCAGATGGAGAGGGGCTCTCATGGATCGTCCCTCAAGGTGTCGGCGCGGTTAGCACTTTGTATGATCGGCGGTGGCTTTCCGGATCAGCAGCCATCATAAGGTCAGGCATAGGCATCCCTTAGCAGCGCTCATCAGTAGTTCGCAAACTTGATAATATAATCTGCAATCTTAGGTCCCGGATAGTGAGGGGCTCTCATGGATTGTCTCTCAGGGTGTCGGTGCTGTTTGCACTTTGTGGGATCGACGGAGGCTTTCCAGATCAGCGGCCATCATAAGGTCAGGCACAGGCAATTTTGCTGCGGTGCTCGTCCGTATCGCACATAGTCTACTCAACTAGTTTGCGATCCTGGGTCCCGGATCGTTAGAGACTCTCAGAGACTGTCTCTCATGGTGTCGGTGCAGTTTGCACGTCAGCTTGCAAATAAGCGCGTGAACAGGGCCAGGGGTGGCTGTCTTCAGGTCCCGCAATGGCGATAGTGTTGCGGAGCACGTAAACAGCTCTGTGCCTGCTCGTTGATGCTTCGGTCCTAGGTCCTGGGTTGTCGGGGCTCTCGCGGGTCCAATGCGGGGTGTCCAGAATCGCGTGAGGTCCGCTGATCCGTTGAGCCACGCACATTCAGACGACCGTTGCAGTCCTGGATGTGTCGGGGCGCAGGTCGTCGTTACCTGGTGCTGGCGACTTCCGATTCTGGCGTGCCCGTTTTGGGGTGAAATCCAGTGAGTCCTTGTTATAAGGTTTAACTGAGAGGCAATGTGTAAAGTATTTATGCAGCACACAAACAATAATAAAGTAAAAACACAACTCAAGAAAAATACCACACCAATTTAGAAAAATAAGAGTAACATTTTAGTAAATTATTCAACACCAAATGACAAAAATACCATCAGTAGAACCAGATTTATGAATTTTTAAAGTTTATGGTAAAAACTAAAAGATCAAAGTGCAAACCGCAGATATCTAGTCGCACAAGACTGGGTTAAAATAAAAAAGTATGGGCAACCGAATTGGAGACTGGGTTGGATACAAAGAGTGGATTGGGCCCGGTCAGCACTTACTTTCAGACCTAGAAGAAATTCTGAGAAAAAATGTTCTGAGAAGGTAAAGTTTAGTGGGGCAAGGTTGCTTTGGGTGTCCGAGGAGGAAGCATCATCATCGGGGAGCCACTGGAAGAAGTCGCAGTGAAGATTTCTATGTTCAGAGTTGGTCTCCTTTTTGGATGTCGAAAATCTCCAGAGATGAGGCTAAAAGGATAAAGGCTATAGGTAACAAGAGTTTAAGGAGGCCAGATACTCCTTTGGGGAAGGAGCGCTGAACAGAATTTGCTGTTGCGCAGATGAATGTAGCGGATGCAAGGTATGCCTACCGGCAATGCACCTAGGGCAGATACATGAGCAGGTTGGTCCTCGCCTTCTCTAGGTTCTCAGAGCAGTTTTTAACTAAAAAGTTTCTAAGTACCAAATTTGGGAATTTGGCTACCTGAGCACCATTAGCACTCCCACAAAGGGCTGACGACTGGAAGGGCACCACCTGAGGGTTAGGAGTTACTCAGGCTGGGCCCTGGTGTGTGTTCAAGATGGTTGGAGCCTTTTCTTTCCCTGTGGCTCTGATCAGGATGTCAGTCAACTAGCCATTGGAGCAGTGTGGTAGTACTGGGTTCAAGTGATGAAAAAGGACTCAAGCAGCAATGCAGGCATCTGAGGGTTCGAGTCAGGTTCCTGGTAGCAAAGCAGTCCTTCCAGGTGCAGCAAAGCAGTCTTGTGGAGTACAGAGCAGGACACAGCAGCAGGCAGTCCTCAGAGTCCTTCCACAGGTCCAGAAAGTGAGATGAAGAGTGGGTCTGAGGGTCTTATTTTTATACCTGGAGCTTTTTTTGAAGTAGGGGAAGCTTCTAGAGAATTGCCATTGAAGTGATTGAAGTTTCGTGACTCCCCTGCCTTGGCTCCAAACTGGCTGCATGTGCATGAACTATGCAAGAGTGACAAGTGCTTTGTGTGAAGGCAGAACACAGTCTATTCAGTTTGCAGGTGGGGCTGTGCCCAGCTCTGTCCCCCCATCCTACCAGTTGAGGGCCCATTAAGGCACATCTAATCCCACTATTGTGTGGCTGTCTGAGAGGAATAAACAAAGTCCAGCTGCCAACTACACCCAGTCATGTGACCCAGGACCAGGTTGCAGGCAACAAAGGGTTAGGACAGGAAAATGCCAACTTCCTAAAAGTGACATTTTCAAAACTGTAAGTTAAAATCTGACTTTACCATTAAAGAGGATTGCAATTTTTCAGACACCAAACACGAACTGTTTTCCTATTCCTAATCAAAGGTTAGCAGTTAAGTGTAATAAGGAAACCCAACGTTTTCCTATGGGACAGACAGGCCTCACTTAGCAGTTTTTCACTACCAGACATGTAAAACCTAAAAGCACATGTCCAACCTTTTAGTTACAATGCACCCTGCCTTGTGGGCTACCCACGGCCTACCTTAGGGGTGACATATGCAACAAAAGGGGAGATTAAGGCTTGGCAAGGGGGTACTACTGCCAAGGTGAATTGACAGCCTAAAACTGCATTCAGGCTGCAGTGGCAGACCAAGACATATTTAGGGGCTACTCAAGTGGGTGGTACAATAAGTGCTGCAGGCCCTCTTAATTTACAGTCCCAAGGTATATGGTTTACCACTCTACAAGGGACTTGTAAGTAAATTAAATATGCCAATCGGCTGTTAGTCAATTTTACCCTGTTTAAGGGAGTGAGCACAAGCACTTTAGGCACTGGTTAGCAGTGTCGTGTAGTTCCTATAAAACCTATCCAGGATCTGCACGTTCGGACAACGTACACTGTAGGATTGGTGTCAGACTGATTCTAAACACCCCTACCGGGTATGTTGGCCTTTGTACCAGCTAGCTCACAGTGCCACTAGAAACTCCTCTTACCAAGGAGAGAATAGTTCTTGGCAACCATCGAACATAACAACTCTGATCCCTCAGGACCGTGGAAACAGTGTCCTACTTTTCGCTCAGTCACTCATGCTCACTTAGTCTCAGAGAGATAAACGGTATGGACGTTTTCCAATAAGTATTTATTGAACAGTCATTATTCTAGTGTAAGATAGATGAGCTGCAACAACCACTATACAGTAGCCGATGTAAATGATTAGAAGCACTAAGAAAGTAAAAGGATGGTAGATCTCTACCATTGTGCTAAAACAATAAATACAGGCAGGTATATAAAATACATGACAGTAGTTAATTTATTTGTTTATTTATTTGCAGAGTTTTATATAGCACTGGCTAGACCCGGAGGTATCAGAGCGCTTTACATGAGGATTAGCGAGTTACAAAGATTACATCATGAGTTTCTAGAACATAGCATAAAATGGACACACATCCTATGGGGAATGAAAGGTAGTGGGGGAAAAGTAAAAAAGGGGTTGAAATGCCGATTGGGTCAGGCAGACTGGCAAGGGGGAAAGAACTTCAGGGGAACCAAAAAGTCAAAGAGAGTCAAAAAAGTTAATGCGTACTCCTACTATGCAATCCTAACTAGATGTACCTAAGTGTACCTAGCTATATGTAGGTGTTAAGCCAAGAATCCCTCTAGGATAAGGTCACCCCCATTACCTGGAGTAAGAGACTGTGGGGCCCCGTCCGGGTCTCGAGTTGGACACCCCGCAAGGGGTGTTAGACCTCTGTGAGCTGGAGTATCTGCATGGAGGAATCTCAGCGTCTCGCGTCAGTGTGTCGGCAGGGAAGTCCTGATCTCCTATACCTGTCTTAGCAAGATGTGACGTATATATACCCATAGGTCTTCCCGGGGGTTCTACCTTGGTGTGCTACTTTGTCGGACTTAGGATGACCTCGGGAATTTACTTTGTACATAGATATTATACAGGAGATGGTAGTCCTGCTGTGCTTCCAAGAATCCTCATGCATAATGTATGAGGCTTTACCAGAGGAAATCACACGTTCTGTGTGCAGTGTCGTATCTAGGTAAAAGGTCAGTCCCTAAGAACCGTTATGTATGTAATGTAGGGAAGAATATAGGTGAAAGGTTATGATGTTACCTGAGCCTATATTAGGGTACCTATATGGAATATAACAGCAGTAGTAAAGCGCACAGAGTCCTAAGGCCAACAAAAACGAATTTCAGCAAAAGCTGGAGGGCAAAAGCAAACAGTTTGGGGACAGACCACCCTAAGACTGACAGGTTTAACAATCTTCATGCATTAAACATGGAATATGAACATCACCTATTTTCAGAGAAATATAATTAGTCTTTGAACTAGCACTTGCAAGGTCAGATAGAAAAGACTAAATAATGATGGAGCAAGAGTGCACTCCGGCTTAAGACCATTTTCAACCTGAATCTTTTCTGGTAGCTTGATTTCTGAGACCACTTGGAATTCTTTTGCAGGCATGTATTCACTGTTAAACCAAAAGAAACACTTTGTAAGTGCCTAGAATGTCTTTGGAGACGTTCAAAATCAAAGCTAGATAAAACTTGGTGTAAATCCATCCTCAAAACGTATCACAAGAGTATTCACATGGCTTGCACACATTTCTTCACAAAAAGAATTGGAAAAAATAAGTCTTCAGCGAAAGAAAATTTTAAAATAGTAAAAGAATTCTTGCAGTATCCCCAATCTCTGCCTTTCCTAATTTATGTACCACATTAGCATATTTCTTTTGAGAAAAGATCAAGAAAATCAATGACAGTTTTAAGCCACAGCCAGTGATGAGTTCTCTGAATTATCTACGAGTCCTACTACATCCAGCAGGTCTATGCAGCATAGGGGCTTCCAGTGACATTACCATCAGGGTTGTTAAACAAACCATGTAGACCATACATTCTAGTTTTCCAGAAGATCCCTGTCTGTTTTATATTATTTCCACCTCTTTTGCCCTGTTCAGTACCCATTTGGCAGAACTCTTCAACCTATCACTCTCCAGTCAACGTCCCGGCAGCTTGGAAGTACAGAAATGTGCTCCCTCTGCTAAAGAAGCCCTCTGCAAATATGCTGGATTATTCCAACTATCAGCCTATATCTATTCTTCCTTTTGTTGGTCAAACTAATTGAAAAATTGATAAATTGACAAATATGAATATATTTGGAGGAAAATAGTCTGTTAGAATCATCAGTCTGGCTGCAGGGCAGAACACAGTATAGATTTAGGATCACATTTGCCCATGCCTAATACTTTCTTAAATAAATTGAAAAATAACAGATGGACCATTTAATTCTGTGAAGCAATGCCTAGTGATATCTGGGATCAACAATGGTAGCTCACTGTGGTTGATATTTGCATACTTCACCTTGCGCACATGAATGCTGCCATCCATTCTGCTGCAAGATTGGTTTCAGCAATTACATGATCCAAGCATATCACACCAGTCCTGGTCACCTTGAGCTGGCTCCCATTTGAAGCCAGAGTCTGTGCTTCAGGTAAAGCTATGCTCTGGATACCAGTATTCTGCTTTATTTGTACTACAACCTTATCATCTGAGGAGGATCTAAATCCCTGTTCAGACAACTTACTTCTTGAAACCCCAGTTTTCAAAAATAAAAAACTCTCACACTGAACCTTCTCAGCAAAGGCAACTTAGGTATGGAACTCTACCTCCAGCAATTATTTTGACTGTGAATTATTGAAACCAAGTTAAAGTTCCTTCTATTTCAAATGCAATGCCACCCCTAACCCACCTCACAAACCTGACTGTACAGTACTGGTGCTTACAGCTAGTCCAGTTAGCAGTGCCTTGATATATTGCTTCCCTTAACCTCCACTGCTTATGTCCTATTATAGATTTTCTTTTTGTTATTATACATTTTATCGACCAATGGGATTTCTTTTGGTATATGCTCCCTGCTCTTTTTGCTATTGTTTTTCACCAATGTACTCTATCTAAAGAGCTACGCTACCTAACTTTGGCCTTAAAAGGTGCTATATAAAACTAAAAAAATTAATTAATAAAACAGAGCTCCTTGAACCAGTTCTATCCACTCTAGCCAAGCCAAAATATACTGCAATCCAAGACATGCAGTATGCATCTTATTCACTAATCTGTAGATCTTGAGATTGGGGGAAGAGACTCAGGGAAAATCTCGAAAGCAACCTTGGGAATACACAAGTGCTGTGCCTAGAGGAAGTCTCTGGTAAGTGACTGTGAGGGCCAGAAACCACAGCACTCTCATCCTGGGTCCCTTCCATGGTACCCTTCCTTGAGTCTTTCCATCGTTTTCCCAATTTGTTTGTTTATCTAACTGGTTCTTAGCAAAATCTAAGCGGACTTTACTACACTTGAATCTAGGAGCATGTTACTTTTAACTTGTGCAGCAACTTGTGTCATGACAGGTAAGAAGGGGGGTATAATTATCACGGGTTCTCAAACGGCGCTTAACCAATAACGTGAAAATTTCTGCAAGAGAAAACAATTTGATGCGGTGCCACAAGTGAGGAAAAACCCCTAAACCCCCAAATTAGGACCCAAAGGGGCGACTAAATACATACAACAAGTCCTATGCACATGCATATAAGTAAACAACAGTACAGCACAGGTTCTGTTAATCAAATGATGACAATGGTGTCCTTTTTCTTGGAATTTTCGCTTTTAATGTTGTGTTTCTGAGCAAACCAGCCAACATGTGTTTCGTCAGTGGGTTGTTAAAAACCCTAGACTTCTTCAGGGCTGGAAACAACATGGAAAACAAACTTGTGTCACAAATATGTAATTCTAGATAAAAAAGGCCGTACAATGAAACAACACACACCTTCTGAAGAGATTACAATCGAAGGTGTACCAGGGAAGGTCCTGGAAATGAAGAGAAGCACCAAAGTTCAAAGTAGATTTGTCAAAGAATATTGGAGAAAGGCCAAACATATACCCTAGGAACCCTCATGATGACCTCGTGAGATAGCCCCAATGATGTGGGTGGATGAAGGAAGACCTATTAAGTGATGAGTGAAATCCTACTTGAGAGATGCGACATCCTAAGTGAAATAGGATTATGACGTGAATCCCAAGTTGAATATAAAGCATGCTTGAGTGAGGTGCGGTGATAACTATATATTTCCACAAACTCAAACGTAACAATTGTGCAACAGCCTACCTGTTGCGAAGTAAGTAGAAGCTTAGACCTGAAATGAGATGTAGATACTCTAATCAAAACCAATGTTCTATGTGTAAAAAAACTTACATAATCATGCTACAAAATTGAATAAAAAAGGCAGGAGCTGGTGTTCAAGCTCACCTTGAGACCGTTGATAATTCCGACCCGGTAGGTCATAAATATTCGGAAAAGCCAGTATTAATGAAGCTCCTTATCGTTTCTGTGGTGTATCTGTAAAATAACAGCTCACATAAACCAACTTGATTGAGGAAGTATTACAACATTCTAGTACCTAAAACACTGTCCATTTCTCAATACTGACAAATGTCATTATTTTTCTTAATTTTACACCAAAGTCCTAGAAGACAACATTTTAATCACTCCCCCTTGTGTCTGGAAACTTGCTTTCCTCCGATCATGGTGTAAAGTGCTAATCTAAGCAAGAAACAAATTTATGGCCGAGTCCGGCACCTCATATCTCCGATCAGAATTCAGTTAGTGCGGCACAATAAGTCGAAAATATGTCTAGAAAAAAGTAAGCAAAGAAACAAGAAACTGGAGTGTGTTACGGGTACCGGACACTCATTATATCATGTCATCAAGAGATAAAAACCTTTACGTAAAATAATTTTCCCACTATTCTTACCCTTAGCGAGTACGCCCGACTCTCCGCATCTCTCCAGATTCCCATATGAACCGGATGTGGTAGAGGTCGTAACCCGGAAGCGTATTAATACTGCTTCTCGATGCGTAGAAACTAGACCGTTAACCTAAGGTCCGGTGTAAGAATGGTCTGAAAGGTTTCACGTTCAAAACGTGGTGTGGATCGTGATATAACATGCAGTGTGCCACTATTACGGGCATATATATCAATATCGTGTGTATTTAGGGCAAAGATGTTGCCAGAAGGTTTATTAGAGAAAATTGAAAATAGAGAGCGTAGAAAGACAAGTAATGGGAATAAAGACAGAGGGGCCGATTCCGATCTCGGTCGGAGGCGCACCTAACACCATTCGGTCGGGAAAAAAGCCATGCAAATGCCTGTTTCCCGACCGATCCGCACAACATTCCGAATGAGCAAGTACGATGCGCACAACAGCATAGATTCCGACCCAGTCGTACTCACCCAATCCAGGTCCTGTTCCCTGACCGAGCCGGATCCGGAAACGCAGAATCGAGTCGCACGGAAGCCAAAATGCAGCCCCGTCCGGCCGGACAAGTACGATGCGCTTCCCGTACGCGCCGCACCTGTCGCTACGCACGGCACATCAAAGCATCCGTGAGAGGCGCACATAAGCTCCGATTCGCGCCACAAGACGATCCACGGCTACGAGACGAACACGCCAGCGACGAGGACGAAGCGAAACAATGAGAAAGACGAACGAGACGAACCAACCATGAATCCCATCGTCCCGATCCTACCAATATTCTACATCTACTACCGGAACAGGCACGGACGCGTACGGCGCAGAAGGTAAGTCAGACACCAACCACAAAAACAAACTACACGTACCCGACATATCACACACACACAGAGGGATGCAGAAATTACTTACACCAGCAACAGCAGCACCATAGGGGCGGGATGGCCATCACCAATGCCACATATACACATAGGGGCCCGGATGCCCACCACCACTACCACCCCTACCCAGGGGGGGCCAGATGCCTGTCACTATTACCACCTCTACCCATGGGGGGCTGGATGCCTGTCACTACTACCACCCCTACCCAGGGGGTGCCAGATGCCTACCACTACTACCACCTCCACCCAGGGGGTGCCAGATGCCTACCACTACTACCACCCTTACCCAGAGGGTGCCAGATGCCTACCACTACTACCACCTCCACCCAGGGGTGCCAGATGCCTACCACTACTACCACCCTTACCCAGGGGTGCCAGATGCCTACCACTATTACCACCTCTACCCATGGGGGGTTGGATGCCTGTCACTACTACCACCCCTACCCAGGGGGTGCCAGATGCCTACCACTACTACCACCTCCACCCAGGGGGTGCCAGATGCCTACCACTACTACCACCTCCACCCAGGGGGTGCCAGATGCCTACCACTACTACCACCTCCACCCAGGGGGTGCCAGATGCCTACCACTACCACCACCCTTACCCAGGGGGTGGCAGATGCCTACCACTACTACCACCCTTACCCAGGGGGTGCCAGATGCCTACCACTACTACCACCACTACGCAGGGGGTGCCAGATGCCTACCACTACCACCACCTCCACCCAGGGGGTGCCAGATGCCTACCACTACCACCACCCTTACCCAGGGGGTGCCAGATGCCTACCATACTGCCACCCTTACCCAGGGGGTGCCAGATGCCTACCACTATTACCACCTCTACCCATGGGGGGCTGGATGCCTGTCACTACTACCACCCCTACCCAGGGGGTGCCAGATGCCTACCACTACTACCACCCCTACCCAGGGGGTGCCAGATGCCTACCACTACCACCACCTCCACCCAGGGGGTGGCAGATGCCTACCACTACTACCACCCTTACCCAGGGGTGCCAGATGCCTACCACTACTACCACCTCCACCCAGGGGTGCCAGATGCCTACCACTACTACCACCTCCACCCAGGGGTGCCAGATGCCTACCACTACCACCACCCTTACCCAGGGGTGGCAGATGCCTACCACTACTACCACCTCCACCCAGGGGTGCCAGATGCCTACCACTACTACCACCTCCACCCAGGGGGTGCCAGATGCCTACCACTACTACCACCCTTACCCAGGGTGTGGCAGATGCCTACCACTACTACCACCTCCACCCAGGGGGTGCCAGATGCCTACCACTACTACCACCTCTACCCAGGGGGTGCCAGATGCCTACCACTACTACCACCCTTACCCAGGGGTGCCAGATGCCTACCACTATTACCACCTCTACCCATGGGGGCTGGATGCCTGTCACTACTACCACCCCTACCCAGGGGTGCCAGATGCCTACCACTACTACCACCCCTACCCAGGGGTGCCAGATGCCTACCACTACCACCACCTCCACCCAGGGGTGGCAGATGCCTACCACTACTACCACCCTTACCCAGGGGTGCCAGATGCCTACCACTACTACCACCTCCACCCAGGGGGTGCCAGATGCCTACCACTACCACCACCCTTACCCAGGGGGTGGCAGATGCCTACCACTACTACCACCTCCACCCAGGGGGTGCCAGATGCCTACCACTACTACCACCTCCACCCAGGGGTGCCAGATGCCTACCACTACTACCACCTCCACCCAGGGGTGCCAGATGCCTACCACTACTACCACCCTTACCCAGGGGTGGCAGATGCCTACCACTACTACCACCTCCACCCAGGGGTGCCAGATGCCTACCACTACTACCACCTCCACCCAGGGGTGCCAGATGCCTACCACTACTACCACCCTTACCCAGGGGTGCCAGATGTCTACCACTATTACCACCTCTACCCATGGGGGCTGGATGCTTGTCACTACTACCACCCCTACCCAGGGGTGCCAGATGCCTACCACTACTACCACCTCCACCCAGGGGGTGCCAGATGCCTACCACTATTACCACCTCTACCCATGGGGGGCTGGATGCCTGTCACTACTACCACCCCTACCCAGGGGGTGCCAGATGCCTACCACTACTACCACCCCTACCCAGGGGGTGCCAGATGCCTACCACTACTACCACCTCCACCCAGGGGGCGCCAGATGCCTACCACTACTACCACCTCCACCCAGGGGGTGCCAGATGCCTACCACTACTACCACCCTTACCCATCGGGTGGCAGATGCCTACCACTACTACCACCTCCACCCAGGGGGTGCCAGTTGCCTACCACTACTACCACCTCCACCCAGGGGGTTCCAGATGCCTACCACTACTACCACCCTTACCCAGGGGGTGCCAGATGCCAACCACTATTACCACCTCTACCCATGGGGGGCTGGATGCCTGTCACTACTACCACCCCTACCCAGGGGGTGCCAGATGCCTACCACTACTACCACCTCCACCCATGGGGTGCCAGATGCCTACCACTATTACCACCTCTACCCATGGGGGCTG
Source organism: Calotriton arnoldi (assembly GCA_963921515.1). Classification (NCBI taxonomy): domain Eukaryota; kingdom Metazoa; phylum Chordata; class Amphibia; order Caudata; family Salamandridae; genus Calotriton; species Calotriton arnoldi. Next base: position 670,614 of record CAWUFW010010053.1, on the reverse strand, counting down.
GATGCCTACCACTACTACCACCCTTACCCAGGGGGTGGCAGATGCCTACAACTACTACCACCTCCACCCAGGGGGTGCCAGATGCCTACCACTACTACCACCCTTACCCAGGGGGTGACAGGTGCCTACCACTACTACCACCTCCACCCAGGGGGTGCCAGATGCCTACCACTACTACCACCTCCAACCAGGGGGTGCCAGATGCCTACCACTACCACCACCCTTACCCAGGGGTGGCAGATGCCTACCACTACTACCACCTCCACCCAGGGGTGCCAGATGCCTACCACTACTACCACCTCCACCCAGGGGTGCCAGATGCCTACCACTACTACCACCCTTACCCAGGGGTGCCAGATGCCTACCACTACTACCACCTCCACCCAGGGGTGCCAGATGCCTACCACTACTACCACCCTTACCCAGGGGTGCCAGATGCCTACCACTATTACCACCTCTACCCATGGGGAGCTGGATGCCTGTCACTACTACCACCCCTACCCAGGGGGTGCCAGATGCCTACCACTACTACCACCCCTACCCAGGGGGTGCCAGATGCCTACCACTACCACCACCTCCACCCAGGGGGTGGCAGATGCCTACCACTACTACCACCCTTACCCAGGGGGTGCCAGATGCCTACCACTACTACCACCTCCACCCAGGGGGTGCCAGATGCCTACCACTACTACCACCTCCACCCAGGGGGTGCCAGATGCCTACCACTACCACCACCCTTACCCAGGGGTGGCAGATGCCTACCACTACTACCACCTCCACCCAGGGGTGCCAGATGCCTACCACTACTACCACCTCCACCCAGGGGTGCCAGATGCCTACCACTACTACCACCCTTACCCAGGGGGTGGCAGATGCCTACCACTACTACCACCTCCACCCAGGGGGTGCCAGATGCCTACCACTACTACCACCTCCACCCAGGGGGTGCCAGATGCCTACCACTACTACCACCCTTACCCAGGGGTGCCAGATGCCTACCACTATTACCACCTCTACCCATGGGTGGCTGGATGCCTGTCACTACTACCACCCCTACCCAGGGGGTGCCAGATGCCTACCACTACTACCACCTTCACCCAGGGGGTGCCAGATGCCTACCACTATTACCACCTCTACCCATGGGGGGCTGGATGCCTGTCATTACTACCACCCCTACCCAGGGGGTGCCAGATGCCTACCACTACTACCACGCACCCCAGATGCCTACCACTACTACCACCCCTACCCAGGGGGTGCCAGATGCCTACCACTACTACCACCTCCACCCAGGGGGTGCCAGATGCCTACCACTACTACAACCTCCACCCAGGGGGTGCCAGATGCCTACCACTACTACCACCTTTACCCAGGGGGTGGCAGATGCCTACTACTACTACCACCTCCACCCAGGGGGTGCCAGATGCCTACCACTACTACCACCTCCACCCAGGGGTTGCCAGATGCCTACCACTACTACCACCCTTACCCAGGGGGTGCCAGATGCCTACCACTATTACCACCTCTACCCATGGGGGGCTGGATGCCTATCACTACTACCACCCCTACCCAGGGGGTGCCAGATGCCTACCACTACTACCACCTCCACCCAGGGGGTGCCAGATGCCTACCACTATTACCACCTCTACCCATGGGGGGCTGGATGCCTGTCACTACTGCCACCCCTACCCAGGGGGTGCCAGATGCCTACCACTACTACCACCCCTACCCAGGGGTGCCAGATGCCTACCACTACCACCACCTCCACCCAGGGGTGGCAGATGCCTACCACTACTACCACCCCTACCCAGGGGTGCCATATGCCTACCACTACTACCACCTCCACCCAGGGGGTACCAGATGCCTACCACTACTACCACCTCCACCCAGGGGTCCCAGATGCCTACCACTACTACCACCTCCACCCAGGGGGTGCCAGATGCCTACCACTACTACTACCCTTACCCAGGGGTGCCAGATGCCTACCACTATTACCACCTCTACCCATGGGGGCTGGCTGCCTGTCACTACTACCACCCCTACCCAGGGGGTGCCAGATGCCTACCACTACTACCACCTCCACCCAGGGGTGCCAGATGCCTACCACTACTACCACCCCTACCCAGGGGGTGCCAGATGCCTACCACTACCACCACCTCCACCCAGGGGGTGCCAGATGCCTACCACTACTACCACCTCTACCCAGGGGTGCCAGATGCCTACCTCTACCACCACCCTTACCCAGGGGTGGCAGATGCCTACCACTACTACCACCTCCACCCAGGGGTCCCAGATGCCTACCACTACTACCACCTCCACCCAGGGGTGCCAGATGCCTACCACTACTACCACCCTTACCCAGGGGGTGCCAGATGCCTACCACTATTACCACCTCTACCCATGGGGGGCTGGATGCCTGTCACTACTACCACCTCTACCCAGGGGGTGCCAGATGCCTACCACTACTACCACCTCCACCCAGGGGGTGCCAGATGCCTACCACTACCACCACCCTTACCCAGGGCATTGCAGATGCCTAAACCTACTACCACCTCCACCCAGGGGTGCCAGATGCCTACCACTACTACCACCTCCACCCAGGGGGTGCCAGATGCCTACCACTACTACCACCCTTACCCAGGGGGTGGCAGATGCCTACCACTACTACCACCTCCACCCAGGGGGTGCCAGATGCCTACCACTACTACCACCTCCACCCAGGGGGTGCCAGATGCCTACCACTACTACCACCCTTACCCAGGGGGTGCCAGATGCCTACCACTATTACCACCTCTACCCATGGGGGGCTGGATGCCTGTCACTACTACCACCCCTACCCAGGGGGTGCCAGATGCCTACCACTACTACCACCCCTACCCAGGGGGTGCCAGATGCCTACCACTACCACCACCTCCACCCAGGGGGTGGCAGATGCCTACCACTACTACCACCCTTACCCAGGGGGTGCCAGATGCCTAACACTATTACCACCTCTACCCATGGGGGCTGGATGCCTACCACTACTACCACCCTTACCCAGGGGTGGCAGATGCCTACCACTACTACCACCTCCACCCAGGGGTGCCAGATGCCTACCACTACTACCACCTCCACCCAGGGGTGCCAGATGCCTACCACTACTACCACCTCCACCCAGGGGTGCCAGATGCCTACCACTACTACCACCCTTACCCAGGGGGTGCCAGATGCCTACCACTATTACCACCTCTACCCATGGGGGGCTGGATGCCTACCACTACTACCACCCTTACCCAGGGGGTGGCAGATGCCTACCACTACTACCACCTCCACCCAGGGGGTGCCAGATGCCTACCACTACTACCACCTCCACCCAGGGGTGCCAGATGCCTACCACTACTACCACCCTTACCGAGGGGTGCCAGATGCCTACCACTATTACCACCTCTACCCATGGGGGCTGGATGCCTGTCACTACTACCACCCCTACCCAGGGGTGCCAGATGCCTACCACTACTACCACCTCCACCCAGGGGGTGCCAGATGCCTACCACTATTACCACCTCTACCCATGGGGGCTGGATGCCTGTCACTACTACCACCCCTACCCAGGGGTGCCAGATGCCTACCACTACTACCACCCCCTACCCAGGGGGTACCAGATGCCTACCACTACTACCACCTCCACCCAGGGGCTGCCAGATGCCTACCACTACTACCACCTCCACCCAGGGGGTGCCAGATGCCTACCACTACTACCACCCTTACCCAGGGGGTGGCAGATGCCTACCATTACTACCACCTCCACCCAGGGGGTGCCAGATGCCTACCACTACTACCACCTCCACCCAGGGGGTGCCAGATGCCTACCACTACTACCACCCTTACCCAGGGGGTGCCAGATGCCTACCACTATTAACACCTCTACCCATGGGGGGCTGGATGCCTGTCACTACTACCACCCCTACCCAGGGGGTGCAAGATGCCTACCACTACTAGCACCCCTACCCAGGGGGTGCCAGATGCCTACCACTACCACCACCTCCACCCAGGGGGTGCCAGATGCCTACCACTACTACCACCCCTACCCAGGGGGGGCTGGATGCCTACCACCAACAACACCCCCACTCACAGGATGGCTAATACGTGACACAACAAGCACACACCAACTTAAAGAATGCAACATAAAGACATCCCCCAACACCATGACAAGCGTGTGTAGACTGTGTCAAATGCCTACAACACTGAACATGACTTTGAACATACAATGTGACCCCCTATCACATGTGCCACACATAAATGTGTGTGGCCCCACAATGCAAGCAGGCCATGGCCATTGTGGCAATGGGGTGCAAACCCCCATCATCACAGTGACCAAAATGTAAGTGTGGGGTCCATAGCTGAAGCACATTTTGAACATTGTGGCAATGGGGTCCAAACCCCATCATCACAGTGACCAAAATGTAAGTGTGGGGTCCATAGCTGAAGCACATTTTGAACATTGTGTCAATGGGGTGCAAACCCCCATCATCACAGTGACCAAAATGTAAGTGTGGGGTCCATAGCTGAAGCACATTTTGAACATTGTGGCAATGGGGTCCAAATCCCCATCATCACAGTGACCAAAATGTAAGTGTGGGGTCCATAGCTGAAGCACATTTTGAACATTGTGGCAATGGGGTGCAAACCCCCATCATCACAGTGACCAAAATGTAAGTGTGGGGTCCATAGCTGAAGCACATTTTGAACATTGTGGCAATGGGGTCCAAACCCCCATCATCACAGTGACCAAAATGTAAGTGTTGACAAAGAAAAAGCGGCAACTGCCAAACTGCATGGATGATTCCTGGTCACAGTACAACAAACACATCAGTGGCAAAGTAGTGCTTGTGTACCATAGCAACATAGATTGGGGGAGGCAAACAGTGCAGTGCAAATAAGACATACCTTTGGCCATGTGCAGACAAACATCACCCATGGGGGCTGACACTGTCAACATTCATCAATAACACAATGACAGAAGTGACCATCAGAATGCAGACCCACATATTTGCACCAATGGGCACACAAATGCAGATACCCTGTGGAGACTGTAGATGTGAGGTGAACAGATACCATACCATGGCAGCAATGGGACACACAAACAATGATCATTGTGCTGACTGATGACCTAGGAGTCCCAGGGACAGCAGGGGAAACACACCAAACAACATACAGCCAATGGCACACTAAAGATATGCCAATGCAGTGGTGCAGATGCACAAACACAAACAGGCAGACCCACACTGCACATCAAACACAACAGGTGAGGGGGGTACCAGTGTCACCAGGCAACCACACAACACATGAGGAGGCCAGAATACCAATTACACAGATGTGCATACAGTGCCACACAAAGGTAACTCATGGATCCAAATCCCCTATGTGGGCAATCAGGCATTGTCAGATGAGAGGGAGCACAAATCACACATGTCACACAAGCATGTAGGAACAGCAACTGACACAGCAAGACACAGAGACACCACAGCACTACCCCCAGAGCCCCCACAATGTGGTGACCCTGGGCTGCATTACAATCCCACTGTGATGACAAAGCTAGATGTCGTTCACACTGTGAACCACAGTCATGTGTCCTGAGCAACAAACTACCATCACACCTACACAAGCACAAATCAATCAGCACGGCCAGTAAGCCAAGGCCAACATGGAGGCAGGGGTCTAGCCGGGCAACAACTCTCATCTGCACACACTCAACACCACACACCTCGACCTCCAACAATGTGCAGCAGTGAAGCTCACATGCACTGGTGACATTGCACATGCACCCATGACAATCACAGGGGGGGTGGTGGGAACCAAGGTGCAGAAACACATCACACATGGCCACTCAACCAGACTCCTGAATGTCTGACACACTGCACACTACGCTGTACATGGACATGACGCCAATACCACACCAACCAATGGGATCCCAGCCACAGTCACACACCAATGAAGAAGCCAAGGTCACCCACAAAGAACACACATAGACAACTATCAACATTGTAGCCCTGACCCTGAGGAGTGCCAGCAGTCACACACACAACGTGTCACAACCAATGAAAGCTGACACAAACCAGAAATCACATTACAGGTGTAAACAACAAGTGCCAAGGGGAATCCTGACTGTGACCCATCAGCGTCTGCCCACAAACTCAGCCCTGACAGCAAACACACCTATGGGTGACACCCTGATGACCAGTAATGTGCCATGCACCCACATCACAGAGAACCCAGGGAGAAGAATTTGGGGTAACATAGGTAAAATCAGCAAGCATCACAAACAGGAACATCACTAGGGATCCCAGCATGCACAGCAAAATGGAAGTGAACACACAGACATGCTCATACAACACACACCTTGGGCGCAGGCGATGTCACAGGAGTACACACTGCCATGAGGGGACTCCACTTCTGTGTGAGGAAAGCTGTGCCATATGTCGCATCAGTAGGGCTCCATCATGTCAGCAGAACACTTGGTCACACAGTCAACAATTAGCACCAAATGAAGGCTCCCGTCACATCAGCCTGGTCATGGGAGTTTCAACAAAATCATCTGCACAGATCCAACACACATGTATAGCAAGTTGCACTGACAACACAGATGAGTCCGTCCCCATTGATGCCCAAACCTGCATGTCCAGTGGAGATGGCCACACGGTCAGGGAAGTAGACTAATTGAACAATGGCAAACACAACAGATGTGCAGGGGTGGAACCCACAGATGTGACATTGCTAATGTAAGTAGGAAATCCCATTGCCAATTATTGAAAACATGACACACTCAGATGCTGCTAAGGATGACATGGATACACCACAGGATAGGACACTGTCCCCTGGAACACATGGGTTCCTGCACAGTAACACTTCATTTTCATGAGACCAAATATCACCATCACTGCAGCAAGGGCATGGTTAGCATCATCAACATCATGTACATCAGAAGCAAAAGCACTAGAGAACAGAAAGTTGCTTTATTCAGCATATGTGGTATCAAAAGTAGAAGTCATGTAAAAAAATAAAAAAAGGCCAATGGCCAGTCCAACATGAAACTCACAACAGGGTGCTGGGGGGCATGACTCAGATGTTGTGGGTGCCAGCACGACTGCAGTGGACCGTGCAGATGGAGTGGACAGGTTCGCCACTGAAGTGCCCAAGTCAGACAGGGTGGCAGTGGACTCCACTGCAGTGCCTACCTCCAGGGGAGGAGAATGGGGATCAGGTAAGGTGGGCAGGACAGAGGGGGAGGACACCCTCACCACACCAGTGATACAGACAAGCGCAGCGGGGGTGTGGGGCCGGAAGAGCAAGTGGCAGGGGGAGAAGGCCTGATCTTTTTGGGCATGGTGTATCTGTGGGTGGGGGAACCTGGGGCAGGGTGTGGTGGGGGCACCTGTGGAGTGGGGGCCTGAGGGATGGAGGAAGGAGACTTGGTGCCTGAGCTGCAGGGCGGCGGCGGGGTCTTGCTCTTCCGGGTCCGGGGGGACTTACGGGTGGGGGCGTCAGTCGGTCTGCGCCTGGGTGAGGGTGTCCGGGGTCGAGGGGCACTTTGCTCCATGTGGGTGTGTTTCCTCTTCCCCCTGAATGCTGTATCAGCTGTATCGGAGGGGAAGAGGCCAAGGTCACTGAGGAAGAGCCGCTGTGTCTTTGGGGTTGCAGGTGAGGCAAGGGAGGGGGCTTTGGAGGGAGAGGCAACTGAGGACTGCGCAGTGCTCGTGGGTGCATGTGTGTGTGCCTGGGCCCCATCCCCTGTGAGTGTGGTTTCAGTCCCCTGACGGTGCGTGCATGTGCGTCTTGTTTGTGGCGTGTGTGTCTGTGTGCTGCACGTGTCTGTGCTGGTGTTTGCCTGTGCCAGTGTGTGTGTGCTTGACACAGGTAAGGTGCTGGGGAGTGTGGATGGGGCAGAGGCAGGAGGGGTGAGGGACTGTCGGAGGAGGGACACTGATGGCGTCAGGGAGGAGTCCATGGACCTATTGCCCCTCTGTAGGTCAGACATGCCCGATGAGATGCCCTCCATGAACGACACCAGCTGAGTCAACAGAGTGGTGTGTGCATGGTGGACACTCAGCATCGCTGTCTGTCCTACATGGAGCTGGCGAAGGAGGTACACAGACACCTCACTCAGGGCAGCAGGGGACACAGGGGCAGGGGGTGCGGTGCCTGGCCCGAAGGAGACACGCTCCCGAACATGGGAGCCTCCACGGACTGCGGGAATGGGAGCCGGCGGGAGGGCGGTGGTGGTGGCGGGGACAGCAACACTAGCTGGTGTGTGGTGGCTGCTGACACCCGCCTCCATAAGGGAGTCATCGTCCGAGCTGCTGTGGTCCTTAGCTGAGGTGGATGCTGCTGAGGACTCCTTGGTGTGGCTCCCCTCGCCCTCCGTGCCACTGGGTCCCTCCGACCACTCCTCGGCTGCTGACCCAGTCTGGCTGTGCGGCTCCTCCTGGTCCATGGAGCTGTCCCCTCCTGTGGCCGTGGATGTATCTGCAATCAATAGGGAAACAGACAGACATCAGTCAGCTGCACCGAACGCACACACCACAGTAAGTACAGCACATTACAGAGCAAGCCCTGGCATCCTTAGTTGAACATTGCTAAAAGTGCCCAAACAGAACAGGAGAAGTCAATTGTCAGTCTGATGGTCACCCATGGCACTCACATCCCACCTGGCCTTGCACCCATCTGTCTGGTGTCTGTTGGATGGCAATACCCCAGTGTGGACACATGCACCACCTACACAGTATTTGGACAGTGCAGAGAACCCGGTGAAGCATGTGGACATGCACACATCACAACTCTTGCCACTGAGTCAGTACAGGTGTCCGGATGAAAGGGATGCCCAGAGTCAAATAGGAAATGCATGTCATGCATACCAGCGACAGACACCATGATGCACCCATGTCCTGATAGCCATTGCCACAATGGTGTGCATGTAGCACTTGTCACTCCCCTGCAGGATCACTAATAGGAAGTTACATGCCATGGCACAGGCATGCCTGCTAAGTCATACATCACTGTCTCCAGTCACATGGGCAGGGCAGCCAGACAACAACACTCTGACTGTGTCACAATAGTAGGTCATGGGGAATGCAAGTCCTGGAGCTGAACAAGTGCACATGTACATCCCCCACACACCACATCATTTGAACCCTCATCTGTCCAGGTCATACCGATTGGACATATGGGAGACCTGTAACACTACCCTCTGAACCTGAGCACCTCAAATTCTGCTGTGAATGGGAAACAGCTGCCTAAACTTCACATTCACATACCCCAGTCTGCAAGGTCAGGTGATCAATCACCTATGTGTCACACAAGTATCGTCTCCTATGGTCACATCTCCGGTGGCATGCTGAGCCCCAACCGAGAAACACCCCAGCAGACCTGACAACGAAGCCACAGCACACTGACACAGAGGCAGACACCTGAGGGGACAAATCACTGAGCACAACGTGTCAGCTGATACACGGGAGTGGGAGTACAGAGTGTATGGTATGTCCTGGAGTAGGCATGACTGTCCTGCCCCACATGAATGAGGGATGAGCCCTGGACAGTAGGCAGCTGGCTAAGTATGTGTGACACACGTTATATACACACTCCTGGGGCCCAAACATTGTTCCCACCCGCAGCATGGGTGTGTGCCAGATACCCCAGGCACATGTGGTGGATCAGCTCAGCAATTGGACCACATATCAAAGTAACACGCAAATTACATGTCAGAACACAGGCATTGTGTAAGCAATGGACCCACCCATGATGCCCACCACAGAGTCAGGGAAACAGATGCTGTCCCCCACCTTGAGTCAAGCAAACTGCAAGGACACAGTACCCAAGTGACACAATTCCCTGACTGTAAGGGCCACACCTGGGTATCAGATGAGGAGTGGGCAGTGCACAATAGAGGGACATGGGTCCTGGAGCACATGACTGATGTACTGTGGAAGTTTAACCAGGCCAGAGGAGGGCACATAGCATGGAAGACATAGTTCACAATGCAGTCATGGACTCACCCCCTCCTTGCTGCTCTCTGGCCTTCAGCTGCCCATCCAGATAAGGGCAGACCACCGCCAGGATCCTGAGCATGTGGGGGGTCAGGGTCCGGTGTCCGCCCCTCCTGCGAGGAGGCGACAGCTTCAGCTGGACCTGTGCGATCCTCCGGGTCCAGCCCCGAAGGTCCTGCCACCTCTTCTAGCAGTTGCGGATCCAGCGCTTGTAGACCCCCACGGATCTCACTGCCCGGACGATGGTCAGCCATATCTGCTGCTTCTGGTGGGCATCTACCTGTGAGGATGACAAAGTGAGAATGCCATTCCTACACATGCAACATATCCGTGCATTACACAGTTGGATATACATGTCTCAATCACTGGGGCACATGATGTACACAGGCAGTGCAACGATGGCCATGGACAGTATGCCAGCAGTTACTACATGGTATCATTGCCTGGGAAGTAAGACCTTGTTTAAATGCACTGTCACTGCACTATACCTGTCCAGTGCATGTAACTACACACTATGGGGGTGACAACTACTCAGTGAGCCTGCTAGCCAGTGGCGTGCAGACTGTTAGCCTTGCTAGTCAGACAACATGCACATTTAGAAAGGCAGTGGACAGAACACTCACCTGCTCCCCTGGTGTCCCATACAGCTTGCTGTACTGTGGAAGGAGGTTGTCCAGCAGGGCCTGGTTCTCCTCAGTGCTGAAGGCTGGGGCTCTCTCCACAGTATGGGCCATTGCAGGGTCCAGAGGTTGCAGATACAGCAGCAGTGTAGGGGCAGATGTCGTCCTGGAGCATGTAGTGCAGGCAAGTGAGCTCTCAGGGGAACAGCCAGCATTATATGTGTGCTGCAGAGGCAGATACTGTCCCATGTGTCCAAAGTGATAGGTCCAAGTCATTTGCATCTTCTGAATCTGGCCAATCCATGGAATTGCACCACTTACACACGCCCACAGCATCCTTCAAAAATTCAACTTCATGACACCCATGAATTTGGAACATTGTTGTGGGTGACCAACTGAATTTACAGCATCAGACTCGTTCTAAATTTGAAAACGCGTCCGTTGCCAGGCCAGGCCATAGCCAATGGGTGCGCACCGATCGGTCCATTGCTGTTCAACGCATACTTAGGATACAACACGTACCCGCACACATTGAATGCAATGGGCCGGCCGGGCACACCGATCGGTCCATTGCTGTTCAACGCGTACCTAGGATACAACGCGTACCCGCACACATTGAATGCAATGGGCCGGCCGGGCACACCGATCGGTCCATTGCTGTTCAACGCTGTACCTAGGATACAACGCGTACCCGCACACATTGAATGCAATGGGCCGGCCGGGCACACCGATCGGTCCATTGCTGTTCAATGCGTACCTAGGAGACAACGCGTAACCGCACACATTGAATGCAATGGGCCGGCCGGGCACACCGATCGGTCCATTGCTGTTCAACGCGTACCTAGGATACAACGCGTACCCGCACACATTGAATGAAATGGGCCGGCCGGGCACACCGATCGGTCCATTGCTGTTCAACGCGTATCTAGGATACTACGCGTACCCGCACACATTGAATGCAATGGGCCGGCCGGGCACACCGATCGGTCCATTGCTGTTCAACGCGTACCTAGGAGACAACGCGTACCCGCACACATTGAATGCAATGGGCCGGCCGGGCACACCGATCGGTCCATTGCTGTTCAACGCGTACCTAGGATACTACGCGTACCCGCACACATTGAATGCAATGGGCCGGCCGGGCACACCGATCGGTCCATTGCTGTTCAACGCGTATCTAGGATACTACGCGTACCCGCACACATTGAATGCAATGGGCCGGCCGGGCACACCGATCGGTCCATTGCTGTTCAACACATACCTAGGATACAACGCGTACCCGCACACATTGAATGCAATGGGCCGGCCGGGCACACCGATCGGTCCATTGCTGTTCAACGCGTACCTAGGATACAACGCGTACCCGCACATATTGAATGCAATGGGCCGGCCGGGCACACCGATCGGTCCATTGCTGTTCAACGCGTACCTAGGAGACAACGCGTACCCGCACACATTGAATGCAATGGGCCGGCCGGGCACACCGATCGGTCCATTGCTGTCCAACGCGTCCCTGTACAAGTCACTGGCATATGTCACCATGCCTGTCACAGGTGAACATATGCCAGCCACATATACTTCCCAGGGAGTGAGGGGCACACCTACAACACCACAGCCTGTCCAAACTGTATCCTAAGGCATGTAAGGCTGCATTACCTATTCCGTGTATGGGGGTGAACATGTTGTTCTGTGGGTGTCACTTGGGGGCAGCCACCCCCAGGCTGTGCACGTGTTCATGGGGACAGAATCCTTGGTGTTTCGTGTACATGACCACTGTGATGTGCAACTGTTCATATCTGAGCATGTGCCATGGTCACATTTCACGGTGGTGTATGTGTATGTCATGTCACATACCCCCTGAGTCCCATGTGGGACGGTATGTTTAACCCAGGGTGACCCATTGGCACAATAGTGATGGTCCTCCACAGTCTGTGTGCATGTAGTGTTTACAATGTCTCTGATTTCATGTGCACAATGGGAGACAGTCTCCACATCCACGTTGTTTGTGCATGGACTTTGATGTTGTGCGTGTGTGTGTCATAGACGTCCATGTCTGTCCTGCAGAGGCAACAGGGACCACTACCTGTGGGGCTCATGGTTGTTTTGATGTGGTGTATACATGATACACCATGTCATGCCAGTGTCCATGTGGCTATACAGGGTCCCTGGGAATCTACCTGTCGTTGAGCTGTGATGCCTGGGGCACATCTGTCCTCACATGTCACTGTGGGGTGTGTTTGTAACGTGGCAGCAGGAGATGGGAGCTGTGACACGGCCTCATGATATCCAATGGCACAACCTGGGACTCATTGATGCCACTTGTTGAACTGTGATGTTAGATGTTGGCCATGTATGTGCCATACATTTCCTTATGGAGCTGCACACATCATGTACTTGTGCCTCATAATGATGTATCATGTGATATTGAGTGTGTTCAATGCCACATATGTGGGGTGACTGACAATCTTGCTTTCTTCACCTATGCACTGCAGGGCACCAGCTGTCCTTAGACCATTCCCTGACCTGGCAACGATGGTGGAACGTGACAGCATCCGACGGTACCGCTTCACCAGGCAGCTGATTGAGGATTTGGCAGTGCGCTTGGCACCACATTTGCAACCTGGCCGGCCGTACCCTACAGCGCTGACCCCCAAGGTGAAGGTGATGGCAGCCCTACACTTCTTTGCCACCGGTACCTTTCAACACACTGTGGCAACTGCTGGTGGGATGTCACAGACCATGTTCAGCCGTGTGCTCCGCGATGTTTTGGAGGCTATGTTGATATACCTGAACCAGTACATCTATTTCCCTAGACTCCAATGACTCACTGACGTGAAGAGTGACTTCTATGCCCTGGGGAGGATGCCGCATGTCATTGGCTCCATTGATGGGACACATGTGGCTTTGGTACCACCACAGGCCCAAGAGCAGGCATACAGGAACCGCAAACACTACCACTCGGTCAATGCACTGGTGGTCTGTCTTGCAGATATGAGCATCTCACACGTGTGTGCCCATTTCCCTGGGTCAGCACACGATGCCTACGTGATGAGGAGTAGTCGCATCCCGAGGATGATGGCACAGATGCAGAACCAGCGTGCCTGGCTTGTCGGTGTGTACTGACTTTGTACCATTGTGTGTGTTCTGATCTGTAGTATTCCGCCCACTTTACCAAATCAGCTAATGTGCATTTGTCTGTCCGTAGGTGACTCCGGATACCCCAACATGCCGTGGTTGCTGACACCCCTCAGGAACCCTGTGACACCAGCCCAGATGCGCTACAATGAGGCACATGGTCGGACCAGGAGAGTGATTGAGCGGACATTTGGTCTCCTGAAGAGCCGCTTTCGCTGCCTGGACAAGACAGGAGGGTCCCTCACATATGCCCCAGCAAAGGTGTGCAAGATTGTCATCGTCTGCTGCATGCTACACAACCTGGCAGTGCGGAAGAAGTTACCTCTCATCCTGGATGACGATGACCAACATCCGCCACCTGTGGAAGATCCTGGCCTGGACCACGATGCCAGTGATGATGATGATGATGATGATGGTGATGTCCGCACACAGCTCATCACCAACTTCTTCAGCTGAATGTGAGTATCCAGAGATGTCATGTCAATGATGTGAGTTTGCATTATATGTGTTGGTGGTGCTCTGGTGCTGTTTGAGTGTGTCCATGGGCTACATGACTGTATGCGTGTAGCAATGTGTCCTTACAGGTAGTCTGTAGTCCCCAACAGTGTTGACATGCTAACTTGGTTCTGGGTGGGTATCTTGTGACATGTATTGGGCATGAGTATTGCAGTTCTGTCCTGTTCTTCAGTGCTTTTGACTGTGTGTCATTTCTGTCCTTCACAGGGTACTTTCAGAGTCGTTTGGTCAACTATGATCCCCGACACCGTGATTCGACTTCCAGGGTGGTAGCTGTCGTGTCCCTACAGGTGATGTGCACCACACCCATGGACTTCCTTCCTTCTACACTTGTTGACTGTGTGCCCGCTGCCAGGTGGGATTACCTTGCATCTGTAGTGGTTACGACATGTTGCAACTGTGTAATAAACCTGTGCTTCACTTGGTGATGTGTGTTGTCTGTGGTCACACATTTGACTTACATTTGCTTACTGCACCAGTGGGCTAGTTGACTAAGACTGTGAATAGGTGTTGTGTCTGTGCATTGCACCGTATTTCCTGGCAACATCAGTGTAGGCAATGAGTCAGATGGCCTAGGTGTGTATGTGTTGTGTAGCCCTGGTGGTGTTTCTCCCTCATATGTGTCACGTTGCCATGACTCACATGCCTGTGTTGTACTTGCTGTAGCAGTTAGCATGCACAGTGTAATTTCCTGGTCATCATCTCCATGACAGAAACCACGTTGTAATCACGACAGAGGCAGTTATGGTGTATTAGTGTGTTTATTGTCATACATGTGTGTGAATAGTGCACAGGATGGTGAGTGCTGTACATTTTGATTGCAATCCAAAGTTCCTAGATGAATTGGAAGTCCTGGTAGCAAAAATGTCCTGTATCAGGTCCACAGTCATCTGAGACATTGGTCCAACTTATACTCCCCATGTCATGTGGGAGAGTTGTGTTGCCGTCAACAGGGTGAACAGTTTGCGCACAAAGGTGATTATCCAGAACAGGTTTTGGCTTCCTGGGGGTTGCACATGGCCATCGGCCTCTCACTTGCCCCTCCTCGGACGACCCCTCTTCTTTGGGGGGACCCTCAAGTGCAGGCTGCTGCGGTGCAGGGGACTCTCCGCCAGAGTCATCCTCCCTCCCTGTGGCAGTTGCAGTTGTTTCAGCACCAGATGTTGTGGGCACACAGGGAGGTGTTGACTGGTTGCTGCTCATCTGGCGGAGGCATTGTAATATGACCCTATGCACCGCCGTCATCTCTTGCAGTGTGTCCCACTTGGACTCCACGCAGGACATGTGTGAGTCCAAGCGGGCATGATGGGCAGCCTGCTGCTGTTTAATGTCCCTGAGGAGCCCCACTACCTGGCTGAGCTCTCCGGTGCTGGACTGGTACGCATCGGCTATGCGTGCCAGTTGTGGGTCATCATGCAGTCCAAACCCCTCTGCGAGCAGCGACCTGTCTCCCACCCCTCCCACCACCCCTGGCGACACGTACAGTACCTGAGGTGGCACGCACAGGTGACCCAGGGCCCCCTTGGGGGTTGTTGGTGGTGTTGGTGTCCATGGCCCCACGTTGGTCCAGGGTCCCTGTGCTGGTGGTGGTGGTGCTCCTTGGTCTGTCCATGTTGGCAGGGGTGGTATGTGTGTTGACAGTTGTTGGAGGGGTGGGTGCAGGGGTGCAGCTGGTGGTCCTGCTGGTGCTGCATGATGACTTGCTCCGGAGGTGCCAGGTAGGTCTTCTTCATCCGAGGAGGGCAGAGGCTGTTCCACACCAGTGAGCTCCGTATCCTCTTGAGCCTGGGATGAGGACTCCTCAGCGTCTGCTGCTGTGTCCCCATCATCACCTGTTTTTGGGAGACACACACAATGTATGTTATTTTCTGCAGACATCAATGGTTGACACACCTGACAGTTGTGACTGTGCCTCTGGATGCGGGCCTGTACATTGCATTGTCCTAAGTTGTCACAGTCAGGGGTTGATATTGGTGTAGCACATTGTCCTGCATTATTTGGGCATTTCTATGTGAATGTTGGGGTGTGTACATGGTCTGCATTGGTTGTATTTGGTTGACATCCGGCCCTCCTTCCCACCCAGCCAGATATTCCACCATGGAACGTGCTTCCATTGCAGGGAGTGCAAGTTGTCTTTCAGGATGTCAGTCAGTGGTGTCCTGCTGTTGGTTGGTGCACAGTTGCCAGCAGGGCCTTGTGCTACCCACAGCAGTAGCCAGTGTCAGCCATCTTGTCAGTTGTTTTCCACTCCCTGTGATGTGCGCATGGTTCAGGGTGGTGTTGATGGGACAGTTGTGGGGGTGACCAATATCTGTGACTACCACTCCCATCATGCTATTGCCTCCACCCCACTTCCCAGCATGCCCATACTTACTTGCTTTTGGCTGGACTTCAGTGTGTGTGAGTGTGAGAGCATTGGCAAGATGGCTGACAGTGGTGTCCTGCTGTTGGTTGGTGGGCAGTTCCCAGCATGGCCTTGTGCTCCCCACAACAGAGCACCAGTGTCAGACATCTTTGATGGGGCATTCCACTCTCTGTGGGGTATGCATGCTTGAGTGTGAGCTTGCTGGGCCATGTGGGTGGGGGATGTTGACCTGTGACTACCACTCCCATCATGCTATTGCCTCCACCCCACTTCCCAGCATGCCCATACTTACTTGCTTTTGGCTGGACTTCAGTGTGTGTGAGTGTGAGAGCAATGGCAAGATGGCTGACAGTGGTGTCCTGCTGTTGGTTGGTGGGCAGTTCCCAGCATGGCCTTGTGCTCCCCACAACAGAGCACCAGTGTCAGACATCTTTGATGGGGCATTCCACTCTCTGTGGGGTGTGCATGCTTGAGTGTGAGCTTGCTGGGCCATGTGGGTGGGGGATGTTGACCTGTGACTACCACTCCCATCATGCTATTGCCTCCACCCCACTTCCCAGCATGCCCATACTTACTTGCTTTTGGCTGGACTTCAGTGTGTGTGAGTGTGAGAGCAATGGCAAGATGGCTGACAGTGGTGTCCTGCTGTTGGTTGGTGGGCAGTTCCCAGCATGGCCTTGTGCTCCCCACAACAGAGCACCAGTGTCAGACATCTTTGATGGGGCATTCCACTCTCTGTGGGGTGTGCATGCTTGAGTGTGAGCTTGCTGGGCCATGTGGGTGGGGGATGTTGAACTGTGACTACCACTCCCATCATGCTATTGCCTCCACCCCACTTCCCAGCATGCCCATGCTTCCTTCCCTTTGACTCTGCTTCCCTGTGGGGTTGTGTGCCTGTGCTGACAAGATGGCTGACCGTGTTATCCTGGGGTTAGTTCTGCTACAGGTCCCATGTGTGTCCCTGTGTTTCACTCAGCATGACCCAGGGTTGTGGTTCTTTGTGGGATATTTGATTGGAGTGTGAGGCAATGCATTCTCCCAGGTGAGTTTTGTGGAGTTTGTGTTAGGGGTGTGTGTGAGAAACGCTGCTGGTAACTATGTCTGTGCTGTGAGTCCTCCTTCCCACCCAGCCAGATATCCCACCATGGACTGTGCTTCCATTGCAGGGAGTGCAAGTTGTCTTTCAGGATGTCAGTCAGTGGTG
Organism: Calotriton arnoldi; assembly: GCA_963921515.1. Taxonomy (NCBI): domain Eukaryota; kingdom Metazoa; phylum Chordata; class Amphibia; order Caudata; family Salamandridae; genus Calotriton; species Calotriton arnoldi. The sequence goes on along the minus strand of CAWUFW010010053.1, from coordinate 652,758 downwards.
TCCTGCTGTTGGTTGGTGCACAGTTGCCAGCAGGGCCTTGTGCTCCCCACAGCAGTAGCCAGTGTCAGCCATCTTGTCAGTTGTTTTCCACTCCCTGTGATATGCGCATGGTTCATGGTGGTGTGGATGTGACAGTTGTGGGGGTGACCAATATCTGTGACTACGACTCCCATGATGCTATTGGCTACACTGACTTGCCCAGCATACACAGAATTCCTTTCTTTCAGTGGGCTTCAATGTGTGGTGGTGTTGTAGTGGTGGCTACATGTCTGGATGTGTTTGTTAGTTATATTTGTGCCACTGCCTAGCTGTAGTTGTAGTTGTGTTTGTACATGTGATGACACAGTTACATGTCACTATGAGATGGCATGTGTTGTGTTTATCTGACTGACATACACATTTTGGGATGATTCTGTTCTGGTTGCTGTGTATTTGCGAAGGGTGCATGGTTTGACTCTCCCCTTGACAGTGATGTGTGTGTATTGTTGCACAATATTGTGTACATTTGTTGTGTACTCACCAGGCTCTGGAATGTTTTCTAGTCCATATACGCTCACTGGTGGTAGGATGGCCCGCACCTTCTCCTCCCAGGGCCTGAGGTATACAGGCTTGGCAAGAGGGCCACTGCCGGTGTGTTGGCTCAAGAGGTAGTCCTTCTTCAACAGCTCCCTGACCCTCCTGCGCACGTCATACCACCTGTTCTGGATGTCTATCTTTGTGCGCAAACATGGTGATTGTGCGTTCACCCTGTCGACGATCCTCTCCCACATCTTTGTTTTCTGCGACATGGGTGTCTGTTGGACCAGTGTACCAAACAGCTGTGGCTCTACCCTGAGGATCTCATCTACCAGGACTTCCAATTCACTATCTAGGAACTTATGATTCTTCTTTGGGGGCATGGTGATGGGTGGTGATGGTGAGTGATGTGTGTTGGTGTGCAGGTGAAGGTGTGTGAGTGTGTGTTTTGCTGGGTGTATGTGAGTTTGCTATTTGTTGGGGTGCTGGTGGTGTGTGGCTTGTGTGATGGATGAGCTGTGGGTGTGTGGTTGCTGTCTGTTGAGTGCTGGCAGGTAATTTGAATTTGCAAAGGATCATGGTATGGATTTGTGTCCTTTATATAGGTGGAGTTGTGGGTGTGTATTTGTTGCCTGCCCCTCCCCCAGTATTTATTGGCTTTGTAATTGCTTGTGGGGCCTTTTTTTGTGTATTTTCCCTTTGTACTATTCGTGCATGTAGGAGACGTTGTTGTGACCGAGTTCGGACCCTGCAGTTGTCTCGTACGGGCTTCTCCGATTTGTTCACGCTGTGTTTGTGCTGTTTTCTATGCTGCGTTTTGGGTTGCTTCGGCTCGCAGTTTTGTATGCGTGTCAGTCGTACGGCTTGTCCTCCGTGCGACTCGGTCGTGTTTTCCACGCCTTGCATCGTACTTGGCGGGTAGGAGTTCGCGGGTACGTTTCGTTCGGGATTGTTCCGGGTGCGTGTCGGTCGGTTCGATTCGTGTGTTTTTCCGGCCGGATTGCAGTTTTCCGCGCGGCTCGGTCGTTCGGCTTGTGTTCCGTACGAGTCAGTCGGGTTTTGCACGCTTCTCATCGTACTTTGCGGGTCGGGCTGCACCGGTACGTGTCGGTCGGAATGAATTCCGGCTCCGAGTCGGTCGGTACGTTTTCCGGCCCGAATCGGAATCGACCCCATAGTCTGTCTACAGTGCTTGATTTACATGACCCTGAGTTCTGCTCCGTATGTGTCAATCATCATAAATACATACAGTCAATGCAATTACAGTATGAAAGTGAATAAACGTTAATATTTAGGGTAGTCTAGAGATGTAATAAAACATTTTCAAGTTCATGCGCGTATATGAAAATTCTAAATGCGGTCAGAGGTAAGCGAAATATAGGACATTAAAATTATGACATATGTAGTGCAAGGGAGGTTAAGATGTGTACACAAGATTAATTGATCTGTTGTCGAACATGATTTCTTATTACATGTGGAATATCTAAAATTAAAACATCTGACTGCGCAAGTCGTTATTTGCAGGACAACACAGGAAAAATGAGAAAAGGTAGTGAGATAGTAGAGGCATCACATGCCTGTTGATCAAAGAGCAGCAGTGCATCCAATCTTGTGCACTACTTAAGTTGTTGACCTTTTCTGAGAAAGCATGTACCCTTCTATAAACTAGAACGTTTTAAAAGAAAAAAACAGTAAAGAGGACAATGTGAAAATTCTCCATATTTGGTACAGCTAAGCCTGTTAAAACTATTGTAGAAATGTCAAAATATTGCAAAGCTCGGACATCTGACATGCATGATCGGGTTCTCGTGTTTAATGATTTATACACATTGTCTGTGTAGTTATATCAATACGTTCAACTGGTTTTCTGATCAAGTTGTTTAAAACCCTCGTAAAAGTGCGTGAAAGTATGTATCATTCTATACTCTAACACATTTTCCCTACTGTTCAATGGATAGTTTGAAGATTAACAATAGTAGGTGCATTTGACCCTATCTATAGGGTCAAATGCACCTACTATTGTTAATCTTCAAACTATCCAAAGTGTATAAATCATGAAACACGAGAACCAGATCATGCATGTCAGATGTCCGAGCTTTGCAATATTTTGACATTTCTACAATAGTTTTAACAGGCTTAGCTGTACCAAATATTGTGAATTTTCACATTGTCGATAGGGTCAAATGCACCTACTATTGTTAATCTTCAAACTATCCATTGAACAGGAGAGAAAATGTGTTAATGTAGAGAAAGATACATACTTTCACGCACTTTTATGAGGGTTTTAAACAACTTGATCAGAGAACCAGTTGAACGTAATGATATAACCACACAGGCAATATGTATAAATCATGAAACACGAGAACCCGATCATGCATGTCAGATGTCCGAGCTTTGCAATATTTTGACATTTCCACAATAGTTTTAACAGGCTTAGCTGTACCAAATATTGAGAATTTTCACATTGTCCTCTACTGTTTTTTTCTTTTAAAACGTTCTAGTTTATAGAAGGGTACATGCTTTCTCAGAAAAGGTCAACAACTTGAGCAGTGCACAAGATTGGATGCACTGCTGCTTTTTGATCAACAGGCATGTGATGCCTCTACTATCTCACTACCTTTTCTCATTTTTTCCTGTGTTGTCCTGCAAATAATGACTTGCGCAGCCAGATGTTTTAATTTTAGATATTCCACATGTAATAAATCATGTTCGACAACAGATCAATTAAGCTTGTGTACACATCTTAACCTCCCCTGCACTACATATGTTATCATTTTAATGTCCTATATTTCGCTTACCTCTGACTGCATTTAGAATTTTCATATGCGCGCATGAACTTGAAAAAATGTTATTACATCTCTAGACTACCCTTAATATTAACGTTTATTCACTTTCATACTGCAATTGCATTGACTGTATGTATTTATGATGATTGACACATACGAAGCAGAACTCAGGGTGATGTAAATCAAGCACTGTAGACAGACTCTGGGGCCGATTCCGATCTCGGCCGGTAGGGCTCCGAATCGGATTTGGCTTTACCGGATCCGATTCGGAGGCCTTTTTCCCGACCGATTCGTACAGTCGTCCCAGCGAGCAAGTACGATGCGAGCGCACACAAAATCACCGACCGACTCGTTCCTGGGTCCCAACCGCTCCGACCGACTTGTACGGACAAGGCTCGCACCACGCGATGGAGACGTTTCCCGACCGAGCAAGTACGATGCGCGCTTTGAACAGCCCGACCGACTCGTAGCGTCCGGCTCCAAAGAGCTGTCAGAGCCGGACTTCGGGGGTCCTTGTCGGACCCCCCTGCACGCGTAGCCGCATGAGTCGCACACAGGGGGACCCAAGGGTCCCCCTAAACATGCATGTACGGTGCGAGTCGCACCGACGCGTACTCCACTGTAGGGGCCCCCTGTTCGCGATGTACCCATTCAGTCAATAGGAGCCCGTGTATGCGTTGTACGACCGGCTCCCATTGACTTCAATGGGAGTCCGACCAAATCGAGTCGGGCAGCATACGGCCGCATCGTACTCGCTCGGTCGGACTGCGGGAGTCTGGCTCGGTCGGAAATCTCTCCGGATCCGGCTCGGTCGGAGAGATTTCCGGCCCGAATCGGAATCGGCCCCTATGTCTTTATTCCCATTATTTGTCTTTCTAGGCTCCCTATTTTCAATTTTCTCTATTAAACCTTCTGGCAACATCTTTGCCCTAAATACACACGATATCGATATATATGCCCGTAATAGTGGCACACTGCATGTTATATCACGATCCACACCACGTTTTGAACGTGAAACATTTCAGACCATTCTTACACCGGACCTTAGGTTAACGGTCTAGTTTCTGCGCATCAAGAAGCGGTATTAATACGCTTCCGGGTTACGACCTCTACCACATCTGGTTCATACAGGAATCCGGAGAGATGAGGAGAGTCAGGCGTACTCGCTAAGGGTAAGAATAGTGGGAAAGTTCTTTTACGTAAAGGTTTTTATCTCTTGATGACATGATAAAATGAGGCTCCGGAGCCCGCAACTTACTCCGGTTTCTTGTTTCTTTGCTTAGTTTTTTCTAGACATATTTTTGGCGTATTGTGCCGCACTAACTGAATTCTGATTGGAGATTTGAGGTGCCGGACTCGGCCATAAATTTGTTTCTTGCTTAGATTAGCACTTTACACCGTGATCGGAGGTAAGCAAGTTTCCAGACACGAGGGGGAGTGATTAAAATTTTGTCTTCTAGGACTTTGGTGTAAAATTAAGAAAAATAATGAAATTTGTACTAGAATGTTGTAATACTTCCTCAATCAAGTTGGTTTATGTGAGCTGCTATTTTACAGACTCACACCACAGAAATGATAAGGAGTTCCATTAATACTGGCTTTTCGGAACATTTATGACCTACCGGGTCGGAATTATCACCGGTCTCAAGGTGAGCTTGAACACAAGCACCTGCCTTTTTTATTCAACTTTGTAGCTTGATTATCTACGTTTTTATATATAGTTTTCACCGCACCTCACTCAAGCATGCTTTATATTCAACTTGGGATTCACGTCATAATCCTATTTCACTTAGGATGTCGCATCTCTCAAGTAGGATTTCACTCATCACTGAATAGGTTTTCCTTCATCCACCCACATCATTGGGGCTATCTCACGAGGTCATCATGAGGGTTCCTAGGGTATAGGTTTGGCCTTTCTCCAATATTCTTTGACAAATCTACTTTGAACTTTGGTACTTCTCTTCATTTCCAGGAACTTCCCTGGTACACCTTCAATTGTAATCTCTTCATAAGGTGTGTGTTGTTTCATTGTATGGCCTTTTTTATCTAGAATTACATATTTGTGACACAAGTTTGTTCTCCATGTTGTTTCCAGCCCTGAAGAAGTCTAGGGTTTTTAACCACCCACTGACGAAACACGTGTTGGCTGGTTTGCTCCGAGACACAACATTAAAAGCGAAAATTCCAAGAAAAAGGACACCATTGTCATCATTTGATTAACAGAACCTGTGTTGTACTGTTGTTTACTTATATGATTGTGCATAGGACTTGTTGTATGAACTTGTGTCATGAGCTGATGTCATCTGCAGCAGCTGTCATGCCCTTCCACTCAGCCCTACATCCTCCTGAAGTCATTTGGGAGAGTGCAGATGGTCAGAGGAGAGCTGGTTAGTTGTTGCAGGTCTCAACTTCACAGATCCGGTAAACAAACTGCCCAAAGGAAGAGTCCAGCCAATTTAAAGGTTTTTGCAACAGGTATCAGGAGTAAGAAATAAAGGTGGTCCTAAGGTATGTGCTCTAGTATCCCCAACAAACACAATAGTGATTGCCAGATGTGACAGATACACTTGCAAACACCAAGCACAGTTCAGTGTTGGAATAAAGCTGTGTTATGTGGGCAAATCATAGGCCTTAGGCCCTTTGCTGTTCCCTGATAATCACTGCCAGGCTAAGGAGGGGGCCGAGAATCACCTCAACGCCGAGTGGAAGTGACCAAGGATGCACATTTATGGACAGGGGTGCAGGTCTCATTCTGGGGTCTGACTCCACTCTGCCCAAAAATGCCTAAATACAATCACAGCTGGTATGCTTGTTCAGCCTACTACTGTCTGGGTGTAACCTCCACCAGGGCAATAACTGGACTCTCTTTTGGGGACACCCCTCTGGTAAGGAGACCTCCAATTCTCCTTTCTCAGCCAGCAGGCTGTCTCTTCATTCAAGGCAGATCTTCATTTTTTCTAGAAGCAGATCTCAGGTGTTGTCACTAGAGGTGTTAAAAATGTGTGTAATTTGCTTTTGCAGAATCACAAGATTTTATGTGAATTTTTGGCAAAATTACACATAATTATGCGAACTCCAATAGAATAGATCTCCATAATTTTGTGCTATATTTAAGGTGAAAAAGTTATCTCATATCAGATTTTGGCACATGGATGCATTTAGCAAAAGCGCCCAAACAACAGCCACACACGTGCTGTTGTTGTTCTTGGTAAATTTTTACAGTGAATGCCATATTTTGCTTAAACGTTTACCACGAATGGAGCGGAATTACACCAAGTTATGTTATGGCTACCTTTGGGAATTTCGAGAAACAATTGTAATGCGAAATTCCTGAAATTACGTGAATTATACCTGCAAGAAAAACTGTTTCCATTCTCCCAACCAATGAGTACAGAAATACAAGCAATACACTTTGCTTATCTGGCAGGCTACCTCATCTGAATTTTGTACAGCATAGATCCAGTGGCAATCTAAAATGGATTCCACTGGACCCACAGTTAAACAGGACCCAAGCTCCCTTGGCTCACACTGCCACACACCAGTACTACATACACATCACATACAAGCTGAATGTAACAAAGGACGCGATTATACGAGGCTTGGCAAAACGTTATCACTGCAAGGCCAGCAGACCATTCACCCATCTGCAGCCAAAGGTAAAAGGCATATCAATGTGTAACATTTAAACATTGCCACCACTGCCAGTCTCAAGTGATAAAGTGAGATGATGGTAGTTGCACTCACTAAGTAGGACCCCAAGGGCATGCTTGGTGCCCTCCTACAGTCCACAGACACCCACTCTGGGTTGCAATGTCACCAACTTATGAGAGGATTTGGCCGATGGCCAGAGCTGGCAACTTTGGAACTGGGAAACCGGGTTCGAGTTTCGACACTGGCTCAGCAGGATCACTGACACAATATCGACTGACAGAATATCGTGTTCCCAAAATATCGGGACATAAATATCAGTCATAAAAATATCGAAATCCTATCTTTATAATGTTAAGTACTAAAATATCGAGAAAAAAATATTGTTGTTAAAAATATTGAAGTACAAAATATTGGGTTTTTTTACATGTAGAAAAAATAATGTAAAATAAATTAAATAATACATATAACTTAAAAAATATATTTAGAATTATTAGAGAATGTTAACAATTATAAGTAATAAATGTAATGCAAAAAAATACACCTGTAACAAAAAAAAAAAGATATATATATTATAAATTAAAATATTAAAATATTTATTAATTTTTAAAACTACATTTTACACTACATTGAGTACAACAGTAGGGAAAGTGTTGGAGAGCGGAGGTGAATACATTTCTATTCCCACTCCAGCAAGTGCAACAGTAGGGAAAGTGTTGGATAGTGGAGGGGAATAATTTACTATTCCCACTCCAGCTAGTGCAACAGTAGGGAAAGTGTTGGATAACGGAGGTGTAAAAATTACTATCCCCACTTCAGCAAGTGCAACAGTAGGGAAAGTGTTGGATAGCTGAGGGGAATAATGTACTCATCCCACTCCAATGAATGCAACAGTAGGGAAAGTGTTGGATAGTGGAGGGGAATAATTTACTATTCCCACTTCAATGAGTGCAACAGTAGGGAAAATGTTGGATAGCAAAGGGGAAAAAATTACTATTCCCACTCCAGCGGTGCAACAGTAGGGAAAATGTTTGATAGTGTAGAGGTAAAAATTACTATTCCCACTCCAATCAGTGCAACAGTAGGGAAAGTGTTGGATAGTGTAGGGGATAAAATTACTATTCCCACTCCAGGACGTGCAGCAGTAGGGAAAGTGTTGGATAGCGGAGGGGTAAAAATTACTATTCCCTCTCCAGCGAGTGCAACAGAAGGGAAAGTGTTGGATCGCGTAGGAGTAAAAATTACTATTTTCACTGCAGTGAGTGAAACAGTAGGGAAAGTGTTGGATAGCGTAGGGGTAAAAATTACTATTCTCACTTCAGCGAGTGCAACAGTAGGGAAAGTGTTGGATAGCGGAGGAGAATAATTTACTATTCCCACTGCAATGAGTGCAACAGTAGAGAAAGTGTTGGATAGCGAAGGGGAAAATATTACTATTCCACTCCAGCGAGTGCAACAGTAGAGAAAGTGTTGGATAGTGGAGGGGAATAATTTACTATTCCCACTCCAATGAGTGCAACAGTAGGGAAAGTTTTGGATAGCGAAGGATAAAAAAATTTCCATAACTAAATTTACATTAATACATTAATAAAATGTAACAACAAATCATTAATGAATTAATAAAAATTTTCTTCACAACATTTACAACTATAAATGCCACAACTCACACATCAAATTTATTCCACAGTTAGCATATTTAAAATGTGATGAATTAATTAGCATTAATTAACAAATAATTATTTAAATATAAATATTTTACCTCCCACCATATTCCCCTATAATTGACACCACCAATGTCGTAAAACATGACACAATTAACATAATTTATTAACAATTAATTCATTATTTAATAACAATTAACAAACAAATTAAATTACTTCCCACCATACACCCTATCAACCCACAACGCACTCCAAAAAAATGACACAATTAAAATATTTACCAATTAATTAATAATATTTGACAACCAATTAATTAATAATTAATAATAAATTAATTCCCCACAAATAACAATATTAAATATGAAATACATAAATATTAATTAATAAAAAATATTAATAATGTAATTATAATTAAATTACTTCCCACCCTATTCCCCTATAAACCCACAACTGCTACGGAGCTAAAATGCAGAAGTTATTTAAAATAAAGATAATAACTTCTAAAAATTATTAATTAATTAATTATAATTAAAATCCATTCCCCTATAAACCCACAACCCGCTCCTAAAAAAATTACACAATTAACCTAATTACCAATTAATTAAAAATAATTAACAACCAATTAATAAATAATTAATAATAAATTAATTCCCACAATTAACAACATAAAATTTTAAATACATAAATATTAATTAATAAAAAATATTAATAAATTATTATAATAAAATTACTTCCCACCCTATTCCCCTATAAACCCACAACCCACTACGGAACTAAAATGCAAAATTTTATAAAAATAAAATTAATAACTTCAAAAAAGTATTATTAAATTAATTATAATTAAATTACTTCCTACCCTATTCCCCTATAAACCCACAACCCGCTACGGAACTAACACACAATATTTACTTAAAATAAAATTAATAACTTCTAAAAATTTAACACATGTATTACAAAACAAATGCAATACTTAGACAAAAAATAGAACACATACATTTAAAATACATACTAAAATACATAACACTAACTAAAAAAACGATATTTTTAACAACTATGGGGGTGATTAGGATGGCGGGCGGATTGCCATCGCCAGCCAGGCGGTGGCGATCCGCCCGCCATCTCTACCCAATTTACCCCCCACCATATTATAATGGCAGGGGGTACCGCGGCAGACGCAAAGTGCATCCGCCGCTTTTCCGCCGGTCAGCAATCGTTCTGATTGCCGGCCGTGTGGAATTGGGCCTTAATATGGTGGCGATGCCTAGCAGGCACAACCATCCATATTAGGATGTGTGTCTCAAAAGGCCTTTCCATGGCGGCGATGCCGCCACGGAAAGGCTGGGGTAGATGTGCTTTGGGGGCCCGTTACGGGCCCCCAGGGGGTGTGGGGGGGTGGGGTGTGCCCTTGGGGGGTACCCATGGTACCCTCCTGCAGTTCCATGTACAAGGTGGCAGGCACCGCACGGTGCCTGCCACGTTGTGCATGGGAATGCACAACATGCTCATTTGGCATTGCGGCATTGCGGCGGGTGCTGCTATAGGCAGAATGTCAAATATGCAAATATGCAGAATGTCAAATATGCAGAATGCGACCGCCAGTATAGCGGTCGCATCCTAATCAGGGCTGCGGGACCAACGCATGTCTGGCGACCGGTCCCATTTCCATCCTAATCAGCCCCTATATCTTTGCAAACGATATTAATGACTTCGATATTTTTTAAAACAATATTAATGACTCCGATATTGTTAAAAACGATATTACTTACCTTAGACTCGATATTCTTGTCCACGGTATTCTGACAGTCGATATGTTTGTAAAACGATATTCTGCCCTTGATATTAGTGCAAGTCAAAATTAACAACTCGATATTTAGACTGTTTACCGGCTCAGCATCCTGTGATTCTGGGAAAACCACTGAACCTCCCTGTGTCTAAAAAAAGGAATGTGTCCTTGTGTAATGTAACTGGCACTTATGTCAAGTGCTCCAGTACTTCAGGTCGAGTTCAAGCTATATAAAACTGCAAATAAAATTAAAAAACTAAAAGGTTTCTCAGGTACAGACTTGATTGTTCAGTTTGCACAGATCTAGGGGTAACAGCCCAGGAATGCATGCTCGCAAATCATGCAAGGGAGCCCTACTGTTCCAAGAGGTCTCCTTGTGTTATACGCATGTTTCAGATGAGTCAGGAGCAATGTAAATCTATTGTAAATCAATATTGCCAATAAAGTTCTGTGGTTTTGGTATTTTGCAAAAGAATAAGCCAGTAGATCTCCCTCAGCCTTGAATGGGAAGGAAGAGGCACTCGTGTGATGCACTCACAATTCATGGGATTTAAAACAACTAAGCAGCAGGTAATGCAGTGCATGTTATTCGAAACGCACTACACGATTAACCATATAAAAATAAAAAAAGAATGCGAATATCTCCAGCAGCACTGTGAAAAGTATTCATTTCATTGAGAGCAAAACTTTGACAGAAGGAATATTTAGTTTAAATATAAATGTCACATTTATTGCAATTACTCTGTTCCTGCTCATAGAACTTTGCAAGACATTTTAATTGCTGCAAGCGGAAAAACAGTTTTGAACTGGGAGCTTTGATGAAGGAGCGCCTCTGTTCAGGTGTGTCTGCCTTATTCTGTATGCTTTTAGGGTCTCAAATGAGTTGCACACCATGCAAGCAGCAGCCTTTCAACTTTACAAAGGTTTTTTCTGTTGCAGCGAGGCCCAGTCACATAAGGCTTCACCATCTCCAGTCGGCGTCTACATACTGGTGTCATGTCATGCTCATGGTGCTATTGTTATGGCTGATTAGCATCTCCCTTGCAGCCATCCTAAACAACTGCTTTGGGTGTGTTCGTAGTTAATAGCAACAGTTGTGAGGAAAGAGCTTAGTTTTTAGGTCGAGCCTGAGTCTGCGCGCATGCGCTGCTCAGACAGACTGCTAAAATGGAGTATGGAAGAGAAGCCCCGCGCCCTCTCTGCCCATTTTTGTCATTGGCTTGTGTCAATGTCCTTCCTAAATGCTGTCTTCTGATTCCTTAATAGGCTTGTTAGTCCCTCCTTAGTACCACCTTGTCTTCCTTTGTAACCTCCCATGGCTACTGGCCCCTTTACTTCGGTTGTTCCACGGTACATGTTATTTAGTGTTGTAAGCATTATTTTCTTTATTGAGCTTCATGTTCTGCTTACATTCAGCGCGCCATGCGTGCTTTCTGTTCTAAAGCAGCCGGTACAATGGTGGCCGCTTCTTTGGAATGCCATAGGTCTCGCATTTAAATGCGAGAGCTATTGCACGCAAATATTTTAATTCTTAGCAGCTGTTAAGAGCTCTAAACACGTTCCACTTCAAGAGCACGGCACACGCTTCATCTTTAACCATGGCGGTCGCTTCGGGAGGCCAAACGCCCACACGTTACATTTTAATCACTCAGCGCTACTGCCACCGTGCTTCAGTGCCTTTGGTTTTGTTTTTGGGCAGCCTCACCTTTATGCCTAGAATCAGACGGCCTGCAGCTGTACTCTGCACGCTCGTCTCAATCAGCAAAACCTATTGCATTGCAAATATTTTTTCCTGCAGGCAGACAGCAGGAAATCAGGGAGTGATGTGAGAGGGGCTGTAGTGAAGCCTCCTGCCAGGAAGACCTGCAGAGCCCCCCTCCTTCCTTTCTCTTCTTCTTTCTCTCACCCACCCTCCTCGTCAACAGTCGTCACATCTACTTCTACCGCTCTCACCTCATTCTTTCACTTCCACAGCTCTACTTGCTCCCCCCCACGCTCTTCCTCTTCCACTCACCTCCATCGCCTCCTGTCACCTCCTCCTCACCCCCACTCTCTCCGCCTGGGGCAGCAGTTCACAATCAAGAGTCTGAAAATAGGCAGAGAAGCCCCCCTCCACCTCCCGGAAGCTGTCAGCCCAGACCTGTTTCGAGTGGATGTGTCTGGAATATGAAAAGAGGGCCCCTGGGGGCTGAAGGAGTGGGGAGGAAGTGGTGATGGAAGAGCTAGCAGGATACAGCACGGCGCTGCATCTCGCAGAGATACAGGATGAAAACAAACCCTTTCTCTGAACAGACATGCAGGAAATACATGATTTGGGGCAGAGAAGGCTGCCACTCATCACCCCGCAGTGTCTCCAGCGTTGGCCCAAGTGACTTGGTACTGTTGCTAAGTGTCAGGCCGGCCTCAGGCCCTATATTAATTAATTTATTTTTAATAATGGATATGGTCTAATGTTAATTTCGACCCTCCCCACGGCAACCACAATAAGCTTTTCTAGCATAAATCCTCTTCCAATTTCTGGAGAATGATAAGTCTCTCCCTTGCCACACAGCCTCTTCCATTCCTTCTTCCTCATATTTCTCATTTCCACGTTTTTTCTGCCTTTAGCTGTTCCTCCTTTCTCCCGAACTCCCCTCTAAATAAATACTGTTTTCTCCTCCCTGCATTCACCAAACACACCCTGTCTTATTTCACTATTTATCTCCTTTGACTTCACCCTTCCATCCATGCATTCCCTCCCTGCTCTCTCCCTTCCATCCATGCACTCCTTCCCTGCTCTCTCCCTTCCACCCATGAACTCCCTCCCTGCTCTCTCCCTTCCATCCATGCACTCCCTCCCTGCTTTCCCCCTCCCATCCATGCACTCCCTTCCTTCTCGCTCCCTTCCATCCATGCACTCCCTCCCTGCTCTCTCCCCATTGTCCCTTTCTGCTCCTCATACCTCCTTGGCGCGAGATGGTACACAATAAATGCCACTGGCGAGGGATGCTTTATTGGGACAAGTATATAGTAAGTAAGTCATCTCGAACCATTACAATGATAACAAATCTGCTCCAATAATACATCTAAAAAAACTGACACCTCCCATCCTTAATCCCCCCCACCCACATGACCTCACGTTCCCAAATTGTTTATGGTTATCTTCAGGCTCAGCCTCACCTCTACATCACTGTAATCTTTACCCCCTCCTTTTTTCTTTCCTCTTTTCGCCTCGATTTCTTTTACCCTCCCACTTCATTCACGCTTGGGTTCCCCTCCCCCTCTAGCCTTCCTTGACCACTCTCCTTCACCAGCTACCTTTCACCGATCTGTGTCCTTAATACCCCCTCTCCGTGTTTTTCTTTAATATCTACTCCCTCCATTCTTTTTCTCTTCCCTTTTACCCTCCACCGATTCCCCAGCCCCTCCATTCATGTGCTAACCCTTTCCTTTACTTTCTTCTCCTCTCTTTCTGATCGTTTCTATCTCTCTGCCTCGTCTTTTCTTGTCAATCTCACCCCTCCTCCCAGTCTCGCTATTATCCCTGCCCTCCCTTCCGCCCACTCCAGTCTCCTGGCTGTGGTCTTTGCTATCATGTCAAGTCCGCAACACCCCAGAAGCAGGTACGCTTTATTTATAGCATACCATGTCCCAGCCCGAACAAGCTTATCCTCGTGCTCCTCAGATGCACTGTCATCTGGACATCAACAAGTCTTTACTGCAGGTGTAAATCATATATGCATTTGTTTTGGAACCTCTCCTGTCCCTCAAGAGGAAAACCAGCTATGTAGTTTTTTTTATTTTTTATATATGTCCTCATTAAAGAAAGAAAGTGAATGGTCTTAAAGCAGTACCATAGCGCCCTCCTGGACCCGATAGAGGGGACACGCCACCCTGTAGATCTCTTTCCACCTCAAAGGGTCCCCGAGACGCGGACCGCAAGACACTTGGGAATTAACCAGGATAGTATCAAGCCCATGGTTTCTGCATAAACCATCTTCCCAAAAAAAAACTCACTTGTTTCATAATCATTGGACTTTTTGTGTAAACTAGGAAGTCACAAGACCCAAGTTGGTAACCCACTCTTCCCATAATTCCCAAAATCTTGTTCTTTTCTTTGACTTACAACCCATGTCCAACTTATGGACCCTTTTAACTGATGAAACCCAGTCTAGGAACTCTGGCAAGTTAGGGGAGATCCAGTTTAAGCAAATTTCCCTTCTTGCCAAAAGGATTAGAACAAACAGAAGTGAAGCTTGAGCATTTGACAGTTTGTTGTTAGTACTGTCATCAGAAAGAATTCCAAAAATGATTAAAACCAGGCTTACCTTAATTTCTTGGCCAATTACATCTGAGATAGTCTTACCCACTTGCCTCCAGAAGCCCTGGATCTGAGGACACTGCATGAACATGTGCACATCATCCGCAATCCTCAGGGTACATTTCACGCAGGACTTCTCTCCACCTCCCAGCTTGGAAAGCCTCTTCAGAGTCCAATAAGCTCTGTGGAGTGTGAACAGATGATTTCTCCTCAATGGTGCAGCCTTGACAACCCTCCACAAAGTGCACAATGATACTTGCCAGTAAGATGTAACGTCGATGGAAGGCAGTTCTCTTCTCCAGGGCTCCTCCATGGGCAATAGTGGTGGGTCTTCTTTAATAAACAGCCAGTACCATTTAGATACTTCTTTGCTTTGGCTTTGGTGGCGAGGAACTAAAAACTTATCCTCCAGCTCATTATTTATAACTCCATTTTTGTCCAAATTTACAGCCCAACAGGAAAGTTAATAACATTTAAATCTAGATAGGTTTTGGTTTGTTTGTGAGATCAATTCATCCCAAGGCAGTAGATTATTATCTCGTAGTAATTGGCCCCATTTCTGAAAGCCACTTTCCCATAAAGGGGCTGAAAATCTGTCGTTTAGGCAGTCAGGGGTACCTGGCGAGTTCCATGTAGGAGCGTTTGAGCAATAGTATGGCATTCTGAAAAGCTTCCTCACCTGGAACCATAATTCACAGGCCGACCGTAACACCTTCAGTTTGACCTTTTTAAAGTATCTGGGATGTCCGAATTTAAAAAGAAATCCGTCTCCCCCCCTGGGGGACACTGTTTGACATGGCTGCGAGGTATGGCGGGAAGCAGGAAGAGTCAAGGAGCAAGGATCTTAAAAAGGAAAGCCCAACTGTAAAAGCCGAAGTCAGAGCTGGCTATTCTCCGGTTGCTTTCTCACATCTTAATTTCTTCCATGCGATCCTGACCCCTTTGTCAGCCCAAAGAAAACTATTTATATCCGACTGTAGATTTTTTAAAGTGGCCGTGCTAAAGAATAAAGGGATTGTATCAAAAATAAATTTGATTTTAGGCAGGACAGACATCTTAACAAGGTTGGACCGGCCAAGAATTGATAATGGAAGGTTGCACCAAGATCTTAATAGTGATCTGACCTCTTTCCTTTTAACCTCCAAATTGACTTGGGCCAATTTGTTGAGGTCCTGAGTAATTTGAATGCCTAAATATCTTATTTGGTTATGAACTAAAGGCGAGCTAGATTGGCAGTTCCAGGACATGATTTCAGTTTTTTGCGTGTTAATCAAATAACCAGATATCTTCCCGAAATCATTCAGCAGTTGCTCCAGCTTTGGCAGAATCGCTGGGGATTCTTTTGTAAAAATCATCAGATCGTCGGCATATAATGCCAGCTTTTTTACCCATCCCCTATATTCGAATGGGGAAAAAAGCTCGCTGGTCCTAATAATTTGTGCCAGTGGCTCTATATAAAGATCGAAGAGGAGAGGGGACAGGGGGCAACCCTGCCTAGTACCTCGCTCTAAGCTAACTGAGTTGGTTAAATTTCCATTAACTATTATCCTAGCTATAGGAGTTTTATATATGTTCTTGATAGTCTTGGAAATATTGTCTCCTAAGCCGAGCGCTTGGACTATATGATGTAAACATGGCCAACTCACCCGGTCAAATGCTTTAGCCGCGTCAAATGCAAAAATCGTGAGCGGCAAGTTGTTAGCTGAGGCGATATCGATTGCTCCTATCAGCTCATGAGTTAAATCGTGAAGTTGACGCCCTCTAATGAACCCCTTTTGATCTGGATGAACTAAATGCCCCATCATATTATTCAGTCTCCCTGCTATAATTTGCGCAAAGATTTTATAGTCGCAATTCAGCAGGGAGATAGGTCTATAGGACTCACATTTTTTTGTCTTTGTTGGGCTTTAAAATCAAGGAAACCGCTGCCTCATTCCAGGAACTGGGAATTGGAGAATTGTTAGAGAAAATACTGTCAAATAATTTCTCCATAACAGGGGCAAGGGTCTCACTAAGTGCAATATAGAACTCGTTAGGGATAGCGTCTAAACCTGCAGCACTACCTCTTTTTAGATTTTTTAATTGTGGATTTAATTTCAGGTAGTGTGATCATCCTATTTAACTGTTGGCCTGGTCTACCGATAAGGGTCGTAAGGAAGCCTTACCCACATAATTTTTTATTTGGGAGTCTGAGACTGCTAGGTCTTCAGTGTACAATTCCTGAAAGAATAGCTCAAAGGCTTTTTCCATATTAACCCTATCTGATACTTTTTCCCCTGTTTCTGTGTTACAGATCTCCTTAATTGAGTTTCTTGTTAAATTGACTCGGGATTTCCAGGCCAGGAGCTTCCCACACCCTTCTCCATATTCATAATTAGCGAGTTTACTAACTTCCCACCTTCTCCTAGTGATAGTGTCGAGATAATCTGCCAAATCCTGCCGATAGCTAATATCTCTGAGCTTTCCTCCCTCTGTTCTAGATTATTTTGATTGACTGCTTGATTAAGCGAGGCTCTAAGGATTTCAGCCTCCAGTAATCTAAATCTTTCTTTGGCTTCTTTGTTGATTTTAGCTGAAATGCTAATAATTCTGCCTCTAATAAATGCTTTATAGGCGTCCCATATTACCTCCATTGGAGCTGACCGATCATTCAGTTAAAAAAAGAGCAAATTGTCTTTCTTTAATTGTTCTACTGCTGAAACGTCTTTAAGAATAACTTTATCAAACGTCCATCTTTTTATTTCCGGATGACTATAGAATTTTAAATCTAGCCGGACCGCTGAATGATCAGACAAGTGTTCTGGGATATGAGATACTACACTTACATAACTTGTCAGTCTAGAATCTATCAGGAAATAGTCAATTCTAGAACTATGGCTATGTTTTTTATTATGAAATGTGAAATTCTGAGGTCCAGTTACAGACCCAGTTGCAGACCTATTTTTAACTCTCCAAATATGTACCAGATTCAGGTCATCCATAAGAACTTTGATCAGGGAGCCCATTTTCGTAGAAACCAGTTTCCCCCCCTTGGACCTATCAAGGGCGGGGTTCAACAGAATGTTAAAATCACCACCCATAATAATCGGGTAGTTAGTTTCGAGTAGGTGACTGTATATAATTTTAAGGGATGACTCATCATCTATGTTAGGGCCATAGTAACCCACCAGAACCACCCACTCATCTCGTATTTTAATATCCGTTATGATCCAACGCCCCCTATTGTCTATCTTTGAGGAGCCCAGGATTGCATTGGCTGATTTTTTAACAATGATGGCTACACCTTTAGTGCAATAAGGTTGCGTGGTGTGAAGCGAGCAGTGAATCCATCTCTGCTTAGCAACCGCATCTCCCATTCCTCGAATGTAAGGTGAGTTTCTTGCAGAATCATAATATCATATTCGGCTTGACTTAAATATTGAAAAATCCTCCTTTGTCTGCTCGCTACCCTTAATCCATTTATATTCCATGTACAAATTCTGATATCAGCCATTTAAGCCATTCCCATGCGCCTTATCTCTAGACCAGGAGAGCACACCCTGGATGCAGGCTATTCCTTTCTGGTTAGTGACTTCCTTAACAAAAATGTGTGTATGAGGACATTTTCTGATTTTTTCCCTATTTTGCTCCCCACCCAGTGAAAAACTAACATTGCTTTCTTCTTGTGTATCCCCCTCCCCCCATCCCCCGGGAACCCTCCTAAACCACATTGGGAATGATGAAAATTAACCCCTGTGAGCTCACTATCCACTCACCCCGGCTACTAATACTTATAACAGACTTTTCGTGCCGAACTAACCCTGAGCTTTAATTTGGTCAATAAAAATCGCTACCTCTTTGGGGTCTCTAAAGTTAGACATTTTGTTTTTCCACATAACCCTAAGTAGGGCAGGAAACTGTACAGAAGCACCCATAGATCTTAAAATCGGCATAAATTTTCCCAGCTCCCATTGTCTGTCCTGCGTAATTCTTGAGAGGTCTGACCTTATCTGAAATACCCAATCCCCTTTCGTAAAGCTGCCAGCTTTTAAGGCTTCCGATAGTACACGCTCTTTTAGCGCATACGTTTTAAAGTTTATCAGAATTCGCAGGGGGTTTTTTCTGTTCGGGTTTTTGGAGAAAGGATCCCTGTGAATTCTCTGGATGTCTAACTCCAATTCCTTAGCATCCAGCACAGGGATAAATTCTTTCAGCAAATTTATGACATAGGTTTTGATGTCCCCACCCTCTGAACCTTCTGGAACGTTCATAATTTTAATGTTATTACGCCTAGCATTATTTTCTAGGGTCTCCAGTTTATCTAACATGTCCTTTTCTCCTTTTTTTAATGCCAGAATCTCAGAGCAGTTCAGCTCAACTTGTTTACTCAGGACTTCTATTGAGGCTTCCACTACACAAATTCTTTCAGTAATTGCCGACATTTTGGCTTCAAGGGATTCGCATGACTCTTGTATCTTAGCCTGATTTGTCTCTGAAATCGTAAACTTACTCCAAATTTCCAGGGCTAAGGCATCTAACATATGAGCCAAATTTGGTTGATCTGGGGTAGTTGTTCCTGATGGCATTGATGGTATTACTAAAGAAGCTGACGTAGAGGATGACGTAGAATTAGGAGGGTCAGAACCAGGGCCAGAGCCAAAGCCAGAGCCAGAGGCAGAACCAGGATCAGAGACAGTTTCCAAGCCAATTTCGCCTAATACCTCATAGCTGTTGGCAGTTGTAATGTTAGCAAGTCCAGCCTCCCCGGCAACCGGGATAGTTTTCAATGTGTCCATTTTCGACTCAGATAACTTTAGAGTCCTAGTTGGAACTATCTTCCCCTTGTCTTTACTTATAACAGAGTGAGACTTGTCCCCTGGGAGAACAGCAATTTGTGTTTTTTCCTTTATTTTAAAATATGACCTGAGAGATGGTGTAATCTTAAGTGCCGAAGTTTCTTTCAGTTGTCGCAAGGCCGAAATGACTTGCTGGGCCCCCTTTAGGTTCTGGCCTGTTTTATTATTGGGGGGTTTCACTGATGTGGGGACCAGGGGAGTAATGGTGGAGGGCGCTTCTGATTGAGTAAAGATTTTATTACGCAAGGTATATCTGGTATGATGCACTGTGGTTATACCTTTCTCTTCTGGAGCCACTCGCGAGTGCCGGTTCTCCAACAACTCAAAAGACTGAGGCGGAGTTAAGATTCCAGCGAAACCCTCTTTAACTGCGTTGTCTACTTGAGGGGATCCCAGGGCTGATGACTTTGACTTTGCTTTCCTTTTTCTCCTCGGGGGCTGATTTGGGGGGGGATCGCATTACAGCCCCCCTTGTTTGAATTTTTGGCTCGTCTGGGGGTCATAGGCTGTATAAAACTGATATGCCTATAGCTTTCAGTCTGCTGGAGCTGAGATTTAGTAAAAGGCTCAAATGATTGAGACACTATTCTGTGTCCTTGTATGTTTTGAAAATCAGCCGAGGGATCCACCAGGAGATTTTTCAGTAAAAAGACTCTATTACGACCAGGCACTACCTTATACTTGTTAACATACCCCTTATATTTTATAACCCTACCTGGAACTCCACGCAATGGGATCCTTGCTGCAGCGCGCCTGTCGGTGCAAATTGCAAACGCTGCCTGTGTCAGCCGTCCTCCACCGTGAACGCCAGAGAAGCTCCTGCTGAACCAAGTAGGATCCAGTCCTACGTTGAGGGCCAGCCTGTCAGCCTGTCAGCCTGTCGATCTGCCCAGTTTGAACGCCTGCACCCGCCAGACCAAACTCAGCTGCGGAACGCCGCGGGCCGTGCACAACGCAAGCAGCGTACGAGCTAAGCCGCCAGACAGACACAGCAAGAAACAAAAATGCCGAAAATGCCGAAAACCTCAGGGGAGAGTAGGCTTAAAACCCAGGCAGCCTTTAATGAATCGCTGCGTTCTGTAAGTACTGCATTCTAGAAACTCAGTTAGCTCAGGAGATTTTAACCGAAGCTGCCGGGAGGTGGAGAGGAGCTCGCGGCGCAGACTAACCAGCCGCCATGTTCCCCTTCCGCCCTGCTATGTATTTGTGATAATTTTTTTTTTTTTTTTTACACAAACCCAACAAGGGAGCAATATTTGCTTTCCTCCCACTGCACCCAACCCCACAAAGAGATGAGCAAAATACAGAGCAGTGCAGAGATTTTCAATGCGGTGATTGGCTTTGGGGGCCCTTTGCGGGCCCCCTGGGGGGGTGGGGGTTCAGGGGGTGCACTGGGGTGCACAGCATTTCCCAGCATTTCCCAGCACCGCGTGGTGCCTGCCACGTGGTGCAGGGAAATGCTGTGCATGCCCTTTTACCATTGCAGACGGTGCTGCAGCCAACAACACCGTCCCCAATGGTAAAAGGCCAGGATGCGCCCGCCAGTATGGTGGGCGCATCCTAATTGGGCCGGTGGGAGCGCCGCACGTCTGGCGGTCGGTCCCATCACCGTTATGATGGCGGGCGGACTGATGTCCGCCCGCCATCATAATGAGCCCCTAAGTTTCTTCTTGAAAGTTTTTTGAGCAGTGCTTGAAATCTATAGAACCTCTTTACCGGTGCTCATCGATGAGCCATTCTGTGATTCCCACAATGGTAACTATGCTAAGGGCGGTGTTAACTATATGGTACTATCACTCGTTAACTTTATGCTTATCTCTGACACTGTGCAGAGCTCCTCTTCCATTTGGCTAGGTTCTCCCTATAGAAATACCATATACATACATATATGCATGCATACATACAAATGTACAATGGTTTGTTGGGGATAGGAGTACAGACCGAGTTTGATGCTTTTTCTGTAAGTTACTGATTGTCAAGTACTGTTTGGGTAGTAGCCCATTCTATTAGGCAGGAGGCTTTCAGTTGTTGCTTCACAGCGAGGTTCACACTAGATAAATGCCAATATATACACACATACGTTGTTGACAGCTTACATTTATGTTGTACACCGACTATTCCCTGATCCAGAAAAGATAAACAAGGCAGATGGCAGACAGGTGATTGGTTGCCCCATCCGAGTTTTACTTTTAGGGACGCCTGAATGTTTGGGAAATGAAATGAAATTGTGCAAAATGTGGTTTGGCTTTATTGTGAGTGAAAACTTCGCAGAGTGGAATATCTCACATAACTTTTTTTAATGAGTGTTTCAAGCATAAACTGTCTCTTGGGGACATATCTTTTGAGCAATTTTCCACAGCCGAATTTCACGAATTAGTGTAGCAAGAAATTCACAAATTTTGAGAATTTAATTACGGAATTAGAATTTTACAAAGACATACTTTTAACCAACTTTATACCCATTATATAAACTATACAATGACTCACTGTTTCACTGCTAAAAGTAAACAATCATTGATAAAGCCAACAGTTTTGGCTTTTAAATACTGACATGGTTTTCTTTGCCAAATGAGACATAAGAAGGAGATAAAATTCAGAAGGAGTTTAGCAATGACACTCTAATAAATGTAATTCTTAACAAGGGTGATCAAGCTGTTTCCATCTGCAACCAATCAGACCGATAAAGAGAACTGAGGTACAGGAAGACCACATGATATTTCCTGGATGTGTGGGATTGAGATCCATTTTGTGGCTTGAACAAAACATTTAGGGCAGATTAACTAAGTATTCATGCAGCTCAGCAACCAAATTAGCTGCACTTTGCTGCGAAAAATTGCAGAGAGCACGACCACTCCATATCTATAAGGAAATGGCTCTCCTGCTCCCTTGCTGGTGCACAAATGCACTTCCCAGCAACACACACATCTTTGCACCATAGTGCAAAGGCGGGCGCTTGATGCTTAGCATAGTTTTTGTACTGGAAGGGTATCTTTCCAGTCCAAAATACTATGCTGAGGCATACTTTAAAACTCCCCCCCCCATTGTATGTGAGCTGTATAGTGCAGTACACATGCAATCTAGAAAACGTTTGGAGAAACAAAAGCATTTCTCCTGTTTAACGCCAGCCACAAAGTGCAAACTGCTTTGGTGCAAAGCCCTGTCCGCCATTGTTAGTAGATAGGACTTTCCGTGAAAAACCAGGGGTGGTGGTAGCATGCGAACTTCCAAGAATCATCCATACAATGCCCCCTTTACACAAAGCACGGAGAAGCAGTGGAATTGCTACCTTGCTTTACTTTAGAGCAATTTTCCAGTGCAAATAAAGGTTTTGCGCTGGTAAGAAAATCCCATTTCAAAAAGTTATGATATTTTATGTCACTTTGCATTACTTTGAACTCGCAGAAAGTTTTAGTAAATCTGCCCCAAATGGTGCAGGTTTATCAAGCCTTTGCAACAGTGCACAGTCACAAAATGGGACAAAAACTGGTGCACATTACTGATATGCTATTTACTTTCTAGTGCAATGCCTGTTTTCGCAAATGGTGCTTAATGCTCATTTACATTACTTAGTGTCAAGGGGGCATTTAAATTCTGGTACAAGAGCAGTCTTATGCAACCACCCATTGGGTTTGATGCAAAGCCCTATCTATAAGCAATGATAGACAGGGCTTTGTGCCAAAAAATAATGCCTTTTCATGTGAGAAAATAGAATACATAAAAATGTCTCAGGGGTTGCCAGTAGGAGACTACCTTGAACAGAAAATATTTATCAGCAAGACATTGCAGCATGAGCCAGTTTTCTGAGGCAAAAGTTATGTGGGACTGTGTGATACAAAATGTTGAGGAATATAGCAAATTTCACTTCTCCAGAATAATTCAAACTTCGCTCAAATCTAATTATGAAATGCATTGTGCATATTATCTGGTGTGCCAGTGCTGGAATAGCAAATGAAGCTGCAGATGGCAATAGGCACCATGACATAGCTGTGTCAATCAATCAGGATTTATAAAGAGCGGCTAATCATCCGATAGGGTATCCAGGCGCTTGCAGGACCTGGAGGCTTATTCAAAAAGCCAGGTCTTGAGGGCCAATTGGAATTCCAGAAGTGAGGTGATGGTCCGGAGGTGTGTGGGGCGGCTGTTCCAGATCTTTGCTGTGATATGGGAGAAAGAGCATCCTCCACTTTTGCTTCGGTAGATGCGGGGAGTATGGATAAGTGAAAGGAAGGCAGAGCATAGTCTTCTCGATGGTTGGTGGAAGTTCAGGCAGTGGTTAATGTAGGCGAGTCCTTGGTTGTGTAGAGCCTTTTGTGCGTGGGTCAGGAGCTTGAATTGAAATCTCTTCTGTACAGGGAGCCAGTGGAGTTTCTTGAGGTGTGGTCTGATGTGGGTTCGTTGGGGAAGGCAGAGGATGAGTCTGGCTGCAGCATTCTGTATGGTCTGAAGTCTCTGTAGAAGGTGTGAGGCGATTCTTATATAGAAGGCATTGCTGTAGTCCAGTCAGCTGGTGATGAGGGCTTGTGTCATGGTGCGTCTCATGTGTACAGGTAGCTGCTTGAAGATCTTACCTAGCATGCACAGAGTGAGGAAGCAGGCGGAGGAGATGGCGCTGTTCTGTGATTTCATTGTGAGCTTGTTGTCAATGATGATTCTGAGGTTTCTGCGTGGTTGGATGGGGGAGTGCGGGTCCTAGGTCTGATGGCCACCAGGAGTTGTTCCATGGTGTTTCTGCTGTTGCCAAAGATCAATACTTCCATCTTGTCTGTGTTAAGCTGCAGGGAGTTGTTCTTCATCCAGTTGGCGATGTTCGTCATGCATCTGTGGAAGTTGGTTCTGGTGGTGGCGGGGTCATCGGTGAATGAGAGGATGTGTAGGGTATCGTCTGCATAGGAAATTATGTTGAGACAGTGGGATCTGACGATGTTGGCTAGGGGGATCAAATATGCATTGAAGAGCATGGGACTGAGGGATGAGCCCTGGGGGACACAGCAGGTGATTTCCTTGGGTTGAGAGGTGAAAGGTTGGGTGTGGATCCTCTGGGTTCTACCAGTGAGGAAGGAGGTGATCCATCTGAATGAGTCCCTTTGGATGCTTATGTGGGGGAGGCTTTCGATCAGGGTGTGGTGGGATATGGTGTCGAAGGGTGCCGAGAGGTAAAGGAGGATCAAAGCTGCTGTTTCTCCTCAGTTGAGGAGGGTTCGGATGTCGTCAGTGGCTGCCATCAGGGCAGTTTTGGTGCTGTGATTGCTGTGATAGCTGCATTGGGAGGCGTTGAGTAGCGGGTTCTGCTCCAGGTGTGTCAGGAGTTGATTGTTGATGATCTTTTCTGGTACTTTCGCTGGGAATCGGAGCAGGGAGATTTGCTGGTAGTTTTTGAGTTTGCTGGGGTCGACAGAGGGTTTTTTGGGTAGTGGTCTGACTTCAGCATGTTTCCAGGCATCAGGAAATGTTGCGGTGGTGATAGAGGTGTTGAGTAGGGTTGTGAGTTCCTGGCTGATCCTTTGGTTTCTGAGGTTGAAGATGTGGTGCGGGCATGGGTCTGTGGGAGCTCCCGAGTGGATTGATTTCATGGTGGAGGTGGTGTCCTGGGTGGAGAGGATGTTCCAGGTGGTCAGTATGTGGTTCGTGCTGGTTACGGTGGTGGCGTATCTGTTGAGGAAGTCCATAGGTGTGGGTTGGAGTTTGATGTTTCTGTATATGGTTGCTATCTTGCCAGGGAAGAAGTGGGTGAGGTTTTCACACAGCTCCTGTGAGGGTGTGATGTTGTTTTCGCTGGCAGCCAGGTTGGAGAATTCCTTAACGATGTTGAAAAGTTCCTTGGTGTTGTTGGTGCTGGTTTTACTGCGGGCGGCAAGAGCTGTCTTCTTTGTTGCCCTCAGCAGGTGGTGGTAGAGGTTGAGGGAGGACTTGAAGGCTGCCCTGTCAGAGGTGTCCTTGCTGGTGTGCCATCTCCTCTCCAATTCTTTGCTGTCTCGTTTCGCTGTTCTGGGTTCTTGGGTGTACCAGCTGGCCTTTTTGGAGCATTTTCTCTGGATGATGCTCTTGATGGGGATGATGCTGCCTGTGCAATTGGTGATCCAGGCATTGAAGTTTTTCACTCACTGTTCAAGGTTGGTGGCGGTAGCAGGGTTGGAGGTGTTGAGGGTGTTCGCCCAGCTGGTCTCTGAGATTTTGTTCCACCTCTGGTGGGGAGCGCTGGTCATCTTGGGGGTGGCGGTGCGGGGGCTGCAGATGCTGAAGTGGACGCTGGAGTGATGGGTCTGTGAAATGGTTGCATTTGACATGGTTGCTGGAGGTGAAAATTTGGTCCAGCATGTGTCCTGCGGTGTGTGTAGGGTCGTGGACAATCTGGGTCAATCCAAGGCTGCTCATACTGTTGCGGAGGTGCCAGTGTTTTTGTTGTTGGGGTCATCGATGTGGAAATATAGGTTGCTGAGGAAGATGTAGTTCTTGGAGTCTAAGGCTAGGGGCATAATTAAGTCTGCAATCGTGTTACAGAAGCTGGAGCGCAGGTCTGGGGGTCAGTATGCCAGGGTGCCTCTGATGGTTGTCTTGTCATCCATGTGGAGCTTGAAGTTGAGATATTCCATGGGGGTGGCGCTGTTGTCAGTGGTGCACTGCATGGCCTCTTTGTGGATGATGGCTATTCCTCCTCCTGGCTTGTTGGTATGGCCCTGGTGAGTGATTGTATATCTTTCAGGGATCGCTGTGGCAATGTCTGGGGCGGATGTGAGGGTGAGAAAGCAAAAGACCCACAATTGATGGACGGAAGGCAGAACAAATCAAAACGTTTACCCCCAGTCAAGAGATCTGGGTTAAAACCATCATTCTTTTGCTCACCATGCCATCCCAGTTTAGACCTGGCCATATGCAAATCAGTCTTGACCCTGTGCTTCATGGGAACAGTCCAGCCCGAACTGCCAAGCCAGGTCCTCCCTGGACCGGAAACAAGCATCCTAGGACTGGTTTTGGGGTTTCACCCTGTAGTGTAGCTCCTATTACCCTAATAGGCTCTGCGCATTGGAATAATATATCCTATAGGTTTGACATAGGACTAAGGTCGGTATGTCCCTATCGAGTATATTAAACTTAATTACTTGTGCCAGCTAGCTCAGAGGCCACTAGAAACTTCTTGACGACAAGAAGGGAGTAGTTTCTGGCAGCCGCAAAACATGACCACTGTGTTTCCCTTACAGAATCAGGACGTGTCCCAGAGTCGTAGAAACAATAGATAACTATTTCACTCAGCTCAGTCGTGCATGTTTTAGTTACTCTCAAAGTTACACAGAAATAACAGACGGGCGTTTCAATAAAAGATTTATTGAACAGTCTTGTTTCTGTTGTAAGTTAGATGTGCTGTTACGATCACAAGACAGTATGCGAGATAAATAATGTACAGAGTGAGCAGTAGAAATAAATAATACTGCGTTAGCATTATCTTTTCAGCATATATGCATTTACATAAAATGACACAGCCTAAAAATGCGAGTACTCATACGATGCGTTTCTAGCCTAGTTCTACCCCAGTGTACCTAACCTGTCCTAGGTGTAGGGAGAAGTAGAAGTAGGTGATGTAGTCCTGACTAGAGTATACTAAGAGTATGTTACGCCTAGTATGCCAAGAGTCTAGTATGCCAAGAGTCCCTCTAGGTTCTAGTCTGCTCCATACCTGAAGAATGAGAGAGGTAGGAATCTCTTTCCTAGACTCGAACTCCAACACCCCGCAAGGGAAGTTAGATCACTGGAAGCTGGACTCTCTGCGTGCAGGAATGACAGCGTCTTCTCAGTGCGTCCGGCCGGGAATCGGGCTCCTCTGAAGTCGAGGTCTCCTCTGATTTACAGGGGTTTGGGAAGGTATATTTATACCTGAAAATGTTAGCATTGACGTGAGTTGGGCAGCGAAAGACGTCATGAATGAACCCCTAAGGAATAATGGTTCATGCATAATATATGAGTCCTTGAAGAAATCAATAGTCCTGGGCAAGGGAAACTCCCGCAGCCTAAGGGTCTGTTTTTCATGAACTCGTTGTGACGCTAGGGTGGACGGATGTCGGAATCCATGCCTGTATTTGGAGTGCATGGTTTATGCCTAAATAAGGTCTGGGATTTTATGCCTATATAAGGGCAAGGCGAATTGTGCCTATATAAGGACATGAGTCTGGAAAGCCCGTTTATGGACACCCTAGGAAATATACAACACCCACTCCTCTTTCGTGTGTACGATAATACTAAAATGCTAAACATATAAAATGCTAAAACATTAAAATGGAGTACTGCATATAAAAACATATCCTAAAAGCATTAAAAGACATATTAAAAATGCAAAGGTTTCTGTACATCATTAAGCAATGCTTTTCATTTCCAGCATAAAGTTCGGAATAAATGCAATCGGAATGAAATATAAAAGCAATATTTACATATGACGAAAAATGATCGATAAGTTTGTTCAAAATCAAAGTCATTTCCTGTCATGAAAATTAAATGAACTGTTCTAGACACACAAGATGACTAAGTGTCCCTGGAAGTACTGCCAAGTCTGTATTATAAGGCTAGTTCTACTTTAAGCAGATTGAAGTGCCATTTTCGTTCGAAAAAATGGGACAAAAGTTCAAATTTGGTAGAGTTCCAAAGTTTTTGAAAAAAATAAATGAAGGCCAAATTGTTACTGCATCTCTGGAACACAGTATGCTGAATCAGAGTCAGTTTACGGGTCTGGTGTAAACATGAGATCATCTATTTCAATAGACAAAACATCATCCACTGTCGTTGGTGTAAGTTGGAACACCTCGTGTAAGAGATTGACCGCACAAAGATGTGAAGCATCGCTCTCAGCATAGGTCGCCGCAGCAATGTTCGCGTCCGTTGTTACCTGTGTGCCTGGAGGTGTCTCTCGTACCTCAGCAGCTGCCGGAAGCGTCTGTGAGATCTCAATGAATGCTGACATCAGGATTGGTAGCCTCTGGGGACAACACAAAGCATGGGCCGTTATCGGGACCAGCAAAGTATCGACGTCCTTTGGCGTAGCTGATGGATATGTTAGACAAGCGTCCAACACGCATTCTTCACCGCATAGCAGGCATCGTAGAACAGGTAAGATGCAATCTTGCCAGATTGGTCTGAATGACAGGAACCAAGTTGTATTAAGGTCCCGTAGACGAGTCATGCCCAATAGCTGTACTATTCGCTCACGGCACTTTCTTTCAAGGAGAGCTTTCTCCATTTCGCTCGGAGTGATATCTGCGAATAGGCTGGCCATAGCGCAATAGCAGAAAGATGAACAAAATTCCGGCAACAAGTGCGACAATTAACGGTATGCCACCAAACACCGAATATGCAAAGTTGGGGATGATTCCAAGTATTGCCTGGAAAGGTGCCAACAGACCGGAGCAAATGCTCTTAAATACATGTACAATTCCGGTCGTATCTGACATGTTAAAGATACGTGATACCATTTCTACGAAATGTATAGGGCAGTTTGTATGTATTAAAGTCTGTATCTCAGCCGAAGTCCTTGCTACTTGTAGATCATAGGTTTCTTTGGCCGAGGTCAAAGGCACTGTTTGCTGTAAAAGCATGGCTTTCATTCTGCTCAAAGTATCAAATCTTATAAAAGAGACGTTCAGCGAAGGCCATAAAGGCGACTCCCTGACTGTGTCTATTGGGGGAAACAATACTTGCACACAGCAAGTGACCCTGGAGTTGACCGTTACTAGATATGGGATGCCTGGCAACATTCCACAGCAACTCTGATCATTCAACATGAGGTAACTCCCGTTAGAAAGTTGGGCAAACGCTGGATTAATCACAGCAGCTGGTGTAAACCGCTGATGGCAAGACAAGTTTGCCACAGAACCATTACATGCCCCGTGTAAAGAAATGTCCTGACATATGAGTGAACCGGTCAGTGCATGTTTACAGTTAGTACCGCTAAGAAACACTTCACGATCCCCACTCCAACATCTATGTGTATACGGTAAATCCCAAGATGTCTTAATGTATTCCTTACCCAACCTTTCATATTTGCCTGCTTGCATTTGTCTGAGGCAATACTGAAACTGAAAAGTAGTCACAGGTAATGTTATTTTGCCATGAATAACCCATTCTGTAGCTGGTTTTTCTGCCACTGTGAATGGTAATTTCTCCAGTTTTTCAATGCTCAGCACTGTATACCTTGCTCCTCTTTGTGCCAATTCGATCTGTTTATCAGTGAGATTGTATTCTGCAAACAGAGACGACGTGTTGATGAAACGCCAAGGCACATAGCCCGCTCGCAAAGATTGCAGCGTCCAGCTCAATGACACTATAGAACGTAATTGGGATTGACCTTGTTGTAACATAGCCAAATCTTGTTCTAGAATGTCGATAGCAGAGGATACAATGCCATCCAAAGAATATATTCTGGAGGACAAAGTTGTTAACCCATTGTCGACCACAGAGAGTGTTTTCTCTAAATTAATACGATCAAGTTCACGTATTCGTTCTGCGGCCTCTATCTGTGACACTTTCCATGCTTCATTATAAGCAGCGTAAATGCCGGCATATATGAAACGTTTTTGACGCGGTTTTCTTGGTCCAAGCAAGAATTCCCTAAGATCTGCGTCTCCTGTAAGTAAGGATAAGTGTTGTTTCACATCCTGTAGTGTAGATTTATGCAGCCAATCGAGGCATAATTTTCCTACACTGTATGTTGTTACTACCCCCGGATGTTGTCTTTGGACATATCTTGGGTCTGGCCTATGAATAGTAAAGCCCTGAGTTTTATTCAAGAACCTTTCCTGACAGTTGTTTGTGTCTATGGGCCAGATCAACCATTTCTTCCAATTTGGATCAGATCTGTTGAATTGTAGTATATTGTCAACTGTCACCACTGCCTTTGTATTATTATCACTGGCAGGTGTTGGCACAGAAGGTGATTTCATCTCTTTGATCTTGGCTAATCCAAGACAAGATGTTTGTTGGACGGTTTCATTCAAAAACAGTATTTGTTCAGGGATGACACAGGCTCTAAATAAAGCTTCTATACCCTGTACTTGCCAATCTTTACTACCCCAGACAGTTTTTGTCTCTATTGTGTCTTTCCATAAGTCGAAACCCTGTGTAGACAGTTGGGCAATAAATGCTTCAGAGTAAATCTGTTTCGTATTTGTTAACATAATTTTCAGTCCTGTTTTGTTTACATTTCTGTAGTAAAACGTTTCTGGATCAGATGTATTATAACCTGAAAAATATGGAAATTTACTAGCAAAAGTTTTTGAACTACCTTGTGGTGGTGTAGGACAATGTTCCTATTGGTTAAACATAAACACATTTCTTGGATATGCAGTTTTATGCAAATAATGATGACCATAGTGGTTATAACAATACAGTTCTTCATAGTCTGATGAACCCTCTAAATATTCATTTTTAGAAAATGCAGCAGATTTTTCTAGATCAAACATTATGTCATGTACAGTCTCTAAGTCCCAATCATCTGAATAGGTACTGGACGTAATTAAATCACTTAGTGAAATTTTAAACAAATGTGGAATGTTCAATTGTTCACTCGGACCGAAGATTTCATAATCTGTTTTGTCCCACACTATACCATCCTGTATAGGAACAGCTGTGATGTTCACTGATGACAAGTCTCTTGCTTCACGATGGGAAGATTTATGTGGTTTCAAAAGTACATTCACGTCTTTTCCTTCACTGTTCACATGGATGTATCTGCCACTTATAAGCACGCTTACAGTTGTTACCAAAGCTAGCCAGAGCAGGAAAACAAAAAGTCCAGATGTAATCCAGAGTTCAATCCATGGAGAAACCAGATAAGTCTTTTTCAGAAAGTGAATAAAGTCTTGTACTTGCTGCTTGAGTTTGAATGATGCTGGCGTCGTTTCAGGTTCACTTGGATCTTCTGAGAACGTATCAAAGTCAATGAAATAGCCAGAAGCAGTTCTGTCAATTGTTGGAATTGCATCAGGATTTGTTGAAATCACAGGAGACAGTTCTTCACGTGTCACGTTGGTGTAGACAGGTGTATTTGGACGAACTGTTATTTGGTTGTCAAGAGGGATGAGTTCCATAGCTTGGTTGCTTAGTCCTCCATCTGTTACAGCTGAATTCTCGATAGTTATCAGTCTTTCAGTCTGAACCTCTTGAATAGTAGCGAGAGGAGTGCGTCTGCTACTAGGTCGGAGTCCACGAGGCCTACTGCTTAGTATTGGCCACATACTGTGGTTTGATCAGGTCGATGGACACAAATCTTTTCTCCTTTCTTCCAGCAAGGGGCGGCAGAAGTACTGTCCTTGTTCCTTGAACAGCTAGAACAGGTACCGGTTGTCTGTAAGAAGGTCCAAATTCCTTCTTGTCCGCGATTTTTTCTCTGACTAGATCCCCAACTTTTGGAATCCAGACAGGCCTTGCTGGGACCGCCGATGTTTCCCCAGTGGTGGTTGGCTGTAGGGATATGTTGCTTTGTTTCGTTCTTAATTTGTTAAGATCCTGTAAGACAGCCAAACGATCTTTGATATCAAATGGTTTATTTTCCACCACTGTGCCTACGTGTTCTAAGTCTGGAACCCACATTCTTGTCCCAAATAGGACCTCATATGGAGTGACCCCCCTAGAGAACTTCTTGGCAGATTGTTGAGAGCGCGCTGTACGCTATTGAGGTGTTTGACCCACCCATCACCCGAACCTAATACCCTAGCTGTTATAGACTGCTTTATGTCCCGGTTTTTCCTTTCCACAACAGAATTTCCCTCAGGATGGAATGGAGAGGAGTACCGCAATGCAACGCCCAGACTGGCCATGGCCTCCTTGTAAGCCCTAGAGCTAAACGCAGGACCCTGGTCAGAATGTAGCGTGCCTATTGCGTATGTGCCGATAAAGACTCGCAAATCTTTTATAACAGTTCGAGCGTCAGCCGAGCGCTGAGGCCATAACCATAGGAACCTAGATTTAGTATTTGCGGGAATGCCTTTGTCCAGCAGGACGCAGGCGAGTAGATAGCCTAATACTGTCTAACAGTGGTGTCTGTACTGGGCTGCCGCATTCGCAGCATGGTATCTGGTGGCTCGCTCGCTGTAATTTACAGTCTAAGCAGTTGTTGATGAATATGTGAATGTGTGTATTCATTCCAGGCCACCAGTACATCTCTTTTAATTTCAAAATTGTGTTTAGAGATCCCTTGATGTGACAGACCCTCCCCCAAATGAGTTTCATAAATCAAAGCTGCTCTTCGTTCCATGTTTGGAATTACCCTATCCCCCACTCCAGGGATTCGAGCAAAAGGAACGTTATTCGCATCAATTACATAAGAGTACTTGAGTGGAAACTTTTTTGGTAACGCTGCACTGCTGCCTTTGCTTGAAGCATTGACAGCTAACATTATCTCACCGTCTATTTTTGTTTTTGAACGAGTGATCGCAGCTACGGAAGCCGTCTGAACAGCCCCCTTCGCGGCTTCGTCAGCCAATTAATTCCCTGCAACGTGAACGCCATCACGTTGATGACTCAGTGTGTGAATCACGTGAGCCTTTGGTAGTTCGTTTTTCAACTGAACTACTTGTTCCCAAAGCAGTTTGTGCTTTATTGTGCCACCTTTCGCATCTTTGAAACCATTTTCAAGCCAGGTTCGTATATAGTCATTATACGACTGAACACAGTAGAATGAATCGCACATGATTAGTGTGAGGAATTCTCGATCCGTACTCTCAAGTGCCAGTTTGAATGCCTGTAGTTCAGCTCGCTGAGCTGTACAATCACCTAGTGATTGAGTTTTTGTGACCATAGGTCTGAAGATGCCATTTCGCATGCGACCTTTAACGATAGCACACGCTGCACTGTAAGCTTGCTTACTCCCTGTTGCGGGCTGTGCGGATCCGTCAGTGTAAATTATGAATTCATACTGATCGAGAGGCAGAATCTCAGTGGGCAGAGGACACTCTTGTTCATATTGGAGAAATGCTTGTGTTTTTAAATCTGGATCAAAAACGTATTCAACATCAGGTGCAGCAAGAGAATTAACCCATTGTATCCATCTCGGATGTAGTGCTTTAGCATTTGGAATGCTTGCTTTTGTGACCGCTTCTAAAGCTGGTACTGGGGTTACGACAATTATGCGTTTTCCTTGGGCTAAGGCTCTTTCTTTTGCTACAGCTGTTTGAACTGCTGTTAGAATTTTTCAGTAGAACTGAATCGCATTTCCGCTTGTGTGTACAAATGTGATTTGTATGCGATTGGTACTTTCTCACCCTCATTGAAGGTTAAGTAGGTGAATCCACATTGACCCGAAATTATTCGGATCACCAAATTTCTTTGACTTACGCGTGTTTGTAAGTGATTTGTTGCTAACATGTTAGCTTGGAGTGAACGCAAAATTTCTGTGTGTTCCTGTGTCCAGTTTTTGATTGAAAAATCAGGTTTGATTAATGCGTAGAGAGGTTTAACCCTTTCTGCATAGTTTAGTACGTATGTTCTGCCAAAATTGAGGAAACCCAGGATGGATTGTAAGTGTTTTAGCGTCTTTGGAGGTTGGAGCAGCGCACATTTCTCTAGAAAGTTAGCTGCCAAGCTCTTGCCTTCACTTGAAAGCTCATATCCCAAAAATAGGACATTGAGATGGGCAATTCGGGACTTTTTAAAGTTGAATTTGTAGCCCTCAGAGGCGAATCCCAGTATAATGGTGCTCACCCTGTTCAAGTGTTTTTCCAAGTCATCGTCTGTCAGATAGATGTCATCGACATAGGACAATGCCTCGTTGTCATAGATTTGTAGTAACTCCGTTACTCTCGCTGAGAATAAACCTGGGCTGTTCTTGAACCCTTGTGGGAGTCGACAAAAGTGACGCTGGGTACCCATTATGGAGAATGCTGTTAAGTACCTGCTTTCAGGTGCTATGTTTTGACAAAAGAAACCATTTGAGATGTCTAATGTTGTTTTGTATTTTTTACGCACAATGTTATTCATTAATGCTGTGCTGTGTGCATTTTGCACTGCAAAAGTTTTAGAACAAGTGTTTAAATGTCTGTAGTCCAAAACTAGACGATATGTATTGTCTGGTTTGGAGACAGGAAACAAAGGATTGTTCATGGAGGAGGTGCATGTTTCAATCACCCCTTGATATTCAAGTTGATCTAAGATCTCCCTGACCTGTTTTTTAGCTTCTTGCTTAATAGGATACTGCCTCTGTGCAGTTGGTTCATGTTTCAGATTTATTTTATGGTGAGGTGAGTCCTCATCCCATCCTACATGATTTTTATATAATGCTGGAGCCTGGGCCACTGCCCATTTTCTGGCATATGTATATTTTAGGTGAATTGGTATGTGATTGGAGAAGGCAGGCATAATAATGTCCTCGCCGTGTGGGCACTCCCTGACAAATTGTGGTGGCCAGTCCTTTTCTGCCTGAAGTATGTCATAACCCTTTGATAGTCTTTCCCAAAAGAGTGCTTTAACCTGTCTAGGTTTGTCTCCCTCCATCCGGAGTGTTATGTCAAATAACTTTTGTGGAGTACTAACCCTGGTGTCTACAGTCTCTACTGTAATGTACTCATTCAAGTCCACTATCTCCAGAAGTTCCATCAGGTTCTGGCGAGCTATTGTGACTTCTGCTGCACTGTCCAGCATTGTCTGAGCCCATTCTCCGTTCTTGAGTTGCGTTCTCAGTATTCTCAGCATGTCTTACTTTCAGACCTGCTACTTTCTTTTGGAGAATTGAGGTTTTGCTTTAGTTTTTGGAGCGTGTTTGTCGTCTTTCGATTTCACGCGTTCTTCTCTATGTTCTGTTCGTCCTCTTCTTTCCGAAGTCTGTGATGAGACCTGAAAGGGACGAGAGGAACGTGTATCAGTATCTTGATACCTATCAGGTTTTCTCAAATTATCCCTATTCCTGAGGTTATACCTCCTTTCAGAGGGCTCCTTTTGAGGAGACCTACCTCGGGATTGAGAACCTTTCTCATTTGAATTTTGTTTATTAGACTCCCACTTCTTTTTAGAGGATGTAGGAGTTTGTTTAATAGAGTCCTTCTCAGGACTTTCAGATAGTTTTGGTTTAACTGGTCTCCCACCCAAACTATCTCTGCCTAATTCTGCATAGGATTGTTCTATAATTCTGGGTAGCTCTGTTTGATGTTCTGTAACATCAAACTCCCTTAATTTTTGTCGGATCGCCACTGCTGCTGCCTCCCCTTTAATATTAGATAATATTATTGTTGAGACCTGGTCGAAATTTTTCAGTAATTTCATACCTAAATTTAAAGCAGGCTCTGCCCCGTATTCGTTTTGAATTTGTTTTAGGACATCAGGTATTACCGCAATTGACGGAATGCCGTGTGTTTTAGTGTAGATGGCAGCAAAGACTGAGCCCCAAGTGGTGCAGTCTTCTAGTTGTGGTGTGATCCCCATTGGTAAACTAATGGTTAGGATCCGTGTTTCTCATGCGGGCTAGTATTTGGAAATACTGCTTCGATTTGAGTAATTTTTTGAGCTATCCAAAATGGAATTTGCTCCCGCTTAGTGGGCATTTTACCCATGACTGCGTATAGAGTCTGTGGTGTAATTTTTAGAGTATTCCCCTGGTGAGGGGCTTGATTTGGAAGTGTTAATGGTGGTTGGACTGTGAAAGTCCGCATGACATATTGAACCAATTGTCTGTAGATTTTTATTAATTCTTGTATTTGAACAAGTAAGTCCTCATCTGACATTATGTCAAGTTCAGGATGAGGTGTGTAGCCGGCTAGAATCGGCCATGTTTCTCCTGGTCTACCTAGTGGACCGAGCCTGGTTATATTTCTGTGATGTTTTAGGGCGCCTTTAAACCAGAGCTGATGCTCTTGGTATGTTAATGGAATCTCAATATCCTCGAAAGGAATGTATTCCTCTGGTGGTTCATCTTCTTTGTAGAAGTGAAACATGTGTGTCACTGAATTGGATTCAGGAAATATTACCCATGAATAGAATACCTCTGTCTGAAAGGATTCGTGTGCCTCTATCACGAAAACTGCTCTACCTCCTCTCGGTGGTAGGCCATGTTTTATAAGTTTTAGAGTAATGGCTCTTCTTAAGTTTGGAGCGATGTCTATAACACCCTCCTCGGTTTCATTTAAACCGGTGTTGTTAAAAAATGCTGGTTGGGCTGGATCAGCCGCAGCTCCACCATTTCCGGCGTCAGTGTCGGAGCCAGGCATTTTGTTTTTTGAAAAATGTAGAACAGGTTTCAAGGAAACAAAGATAAGGTGCACAATATTGTGGGACACTGTATCCTTCAACGTTGAACAAACCAAACAGCTAATATATAGGGTACTGCCCTATGTAGCCGTGGTGGATACTAACCCTGCCCACTCCAGACGTCTTTAGGAGTATATGGGTAGGGGTCTCTGAGAGAGAAAAAAAGAAGCACGGCTGAGTTACTCAGTATCTAACGTTGAATTACTGCCTTACCAAACCGTTGGGCGCCATGTAGTGTAGCTCCTATTTCCCTAATAGGCTCTGCGCATTGGAATAATATATCCTATAGGTTTGACATAGGACTAAGGTCGGTATGTCCCTATCGAGTATATTAAACTTAATTACTTGTGCCAGCTAGCTCAGAGGCCACTAGAAACTTCTTGACGACAAGAAGGGAGTAGTTTCTGGCAGCCGCAAAACATGACCACTGTGTTTCCCTTACAGAATCAGGACGTGTCCCAGAGTCGTAGAAACAATAGATAACTATTTCACTCAGCTCAGTCGTGCATGTTTTAGTTACTCTCAAAGTTACACAGAAATAACAGACGGGCGTTTCAATAAAAGATTTATTGAACGGTCTTGTTTCTGTTGTAAGTTAGAAATGCTGTTACGATCACAAGACAGTATGCGAGATAAATAATGTACAGAGTGAGCAGTAGAAATAAATAATACTGCGTTAGCATTATCTTTTCAGCATATATGCATTTACATAAAATGACACAGCCTAAAAATGCGAGTACTCATACGATGCATTTCTAGCCTAGTTCTACCCCAGTGTACCTAACCTGTCCTAGGTGTAGGGAGAAGTAGAAGTAGGTGATGTAGTCCTGACTAGAGTATACTAAGAGTATGTTACGCCTAGTATGCCAAGAGTCTAGTATGCCAAGAGTCCCTCTAGGTTCTAGTCTGCTCCATACCTGAAGAATGAGAGAGGTAGGAATCTCTTTCCTAGACTCGAACTCCAACACCCCGCAAGGGAAGTTAGATCACTGGAAGCTGGACTCTCTGCGTGCAGGAATGACAGCGTCTTCTCAGTGCGTCCGGCCGGGAATCGGGCTCCTCTGAAGTCGAGGTCTCCTCTGTTTTACAGGGGTTTGGGAAGGTATATTTATACCTGAAAACGTTAGCATTGACGTGAGTTGGGCAGCGAAAGACGTCATAAATGAACCCCTAAGGAATAATGGTTCATGCATAATATATGAGTCCTTGAAGAAATCAATAGTCTTGGGCAAGGGAAACTCCCGCAGCCTAAGGGTCTGTTTTTTCATGAACTCGTTGTGACGCTAGGGTGGACGGATGTCGGAATCCATGCCTGTATTTGGAGTGCATGGTTTATCCCTAAATAAGGTCTGGGATTTTATGCCTATATAAGGGCAAGGCGAATTGTGCCTATATAAAGACATGAGTCTGGAAAGCCCGTTTCTGGACACCCTAGGAAATATACAACAACCTCATAGCAGCCAGGATAGCTTGAATCCAAGGGCACAGTGAGCCCGGGACCTACGTCTGGGCGTACCTGCCGCACTTAGGGTGAGAAAGCAAAAGACACACTATTGATGGACAGAATGCAGAACAAATCAAAACATTTACCCCCATTCAAGATATCGGGTTTAAATCCATCATGCTTTTGCTCGCCATCCCACCCCAGTTTAGCCCTGGCCATATACAAATCAGTCTTGACCCTGTGCCTCATGGGAATAGTCCAGCCCGAACTGCCAAGCCAGGTCCTCCCTGGACCGGAAACAAGCATCCTAGGACCAGTTTTGGTGTTTCACCCCTCATCAGCCAGGATAGCTTGAATCCAGTGGCACAGTGAGCCCGGCACCAACATCTGGGCATACTCGGCGCTCTTAGGGCGAGAAAGCAAAAGACACACAATTGATGGACGGAATGCAGAAAGAATCAAAACATTCACCCCCCAGTCAAGAGATCTGGGTTAAATCCATCATTCTTTTGCTCACCATGCCATCTCAGTTTAGACCTGGCCATATGCAAATTAGTCTTGACCCTGTGCTTCATGGGAACAGTCCAGCCTGAACTGCCAAGCCAGGTCCTCCCTGGACCAGAAACAAGCATCCTAGGACTGTTTTCGGGGTTTCACCCCTCATCAGCTAGGATAGCTTGAATCCAGTGGCACAGTGAGCCCGGGACCCACGTCTGGGCATACCCGGAGCACTTAGGGTGAGAGAGCAAAAGACACACAATTGATGGACGTAATGCAGAAAAAATCAAAACATTCACCCCCAGTCAAGAGATGTGGGTTCAAGCTATTCTGGCTGATGAGGGGTGAAACCCCGAAACTGGTCCTAGGATGCTTGTTTCTAGTCCAGGGAGGACCTGGCCTGGCAGTTCGGGCTGGACTGTTCCCATTGGGCGCAGGGTCAAAACGAATTGGATATGGCTGGGTTCAAACTGCAATGGCATGGGGAGCAAAAAAACTATGGATTTTGGCCCAGATCTGTGTACTGGGGTGAATGTATGACATTGTTCTGCATTCTGTCCATCAATTGTTCTTTTTTGCATTTGTCACCCCGAGTGGGATGGGTATGCCCAGACGTGGGTCCCATGCTCTCCAAGCCACTGGAGTCAAGCTATCCTGGCTGATGAGGGGTGAAACCCTGAAACCCTGAAACTGGTCCTAGGATGCTTGTTTCGAGTCCAGGGAGGACTTGGACTGGCAGTTCGGGCTGGACTATTCCCATTAGGCGCAGGGTCAAAACTGATTGGATATGGCTAGGTTCAAACTGGAATGGCATGGGGAGCAAAAAAACAATGGATTTAGGCCCAGATCTCTGTTTTGGGGTGAATGTATGACATTGTTCTGCATTCTGTCCATCAATTGTTCTTTTTGCATTTGTCACCCGAGTGGGACGGATTTGCCCAGACGTGGGTCCTGTGCTCTCCATGCCACTAGAGTCAAGCTATCCTGGCTGATGAGGGGTGAAACCCTGAAACTGGTCCTAGGATGCTTGTTTTGAGTCCAGGGAGGACCTGGCCTGGCAGTTCAAGCTGGACTGTGAAGGAAGTGGCCCTCAAGGGCCGTCTACCCGTCCTTTCATCTTCATCTCAATTCCATCTATTTCCAGAAAGGAGGGGCAGTAACATGGCTGACTTCAAGGTGACACACTTCTAGTCATGACAATTTTTCCCAACAGCACCTTTTTATAGCCAGTTAGACGTGCA
Organism: Calotriton arnoldi; assembly: GCA_963921515.1. Lineage (NCBI taxonomy): Eukaryota > Metazoa > Chordata > Amphibia > Caudata > Salamandridae > Calotriton > Calotriton arnoldi. Next base: position 612,835 of record CAWUFW010010053.1, on the reverse strand, counting down.
CTGGTGAGGTGCTGTGTCTCTATTTATTCAAGGGCATGTTCACAGCATGGAGTACCATATCTGTGAAATTAGTGGCTAAAGCGAGTCCAACCGATTGTCTTATGGAGACGGCCACCGTCATGACCATTCCTAGACCGCTCAGGAGGGCTCTTGTAATAGCGTCAAAGACAGAAAGCGCGCACGACAAGCCGTCTTGTGTACTTACAACACAAAACAGCACACAACAATATATGTACCAAGCACAGAAGCCAAAGAAAAATGCAGTTTGTTAGTTGCCCAAAAGACTTTTTCATGCACTTCATGCACCTCATGCACCTTATTTACTGTGTTAGTTCGTCAAGGAGCTAATCTCCTACTCCCTTCGACAGTAGGTGACCTAAGCAGGTGACCTCCTGTCGACAATACTTACCCCTTTTAAAAAACAAACTCCCTGGTAAGTAAAAACTAAACATAAGAACAATTTGTTAAAAAAAAGACTAGTGTCTGTAGTGGGCAAAGGTAGGTACCTTTGTTCAAATAAGGAACCTTCCCTCCAGTCAGCGTAAGGGGAATACACACTTTAGATAACCCCTGCTCACGCCCTTAGGAGTTGGGTGCGAGCAGATAGTCGTATCCCAAATACAATGTGTCGAGTATTTGTATCAGCACTCACAGTAACACAGTAAAACACCATAAGAGGACATCACACCAAATGAACATTCGCAGTCTCTGTCACACTGAGACCAAACAGCCTATCCACAATCAGACAGAAACACACAGAAAGGTTGGACAAGAAAATAGCCACTTTCTAAAAGTGCCTGTTGCAAACACATATTTTAAAACCCATCCTTTACTAAAGGTGTGTTACTAAATTCTGAGTCCAGGCTCCAATTGTCTACCTTGTCCCTATGGGAGGCTGTGCTTGCAAACTTTTACAACACATTCCCCATTCTGTCCTATGGGCGAGATAGCCTTTCAATATTGAAAAACGAAATGGGCAGTATGCCACTATCAGGGCATGTTACACACCAGTACATATTCTACCTGTCACATACACTGTACCCTGCCTAGGGTGGTACCTTGGGCCTACCATAGCATTTTCCTATGTACAAACTGCGCACAGGCACTGCTGTGACAGGCCTGAGGCATCTTTTCCAGGCTACTCATGTGAGTGGCAGTATCAGTGCTGCAAGCCTACTGTTAGCTATTTATTTACCAGCCCTGGCACACCCAGTGCCCTTCACTAAGAATCTACTTGCAAACAGAATACGCAAAGCAGGAAGAACCAAGCCCAATATCAATTTACACAGAAAGCACTTGCACTGTGACACTGATCAGCAGTGGCAAAATGCCCAAAGCACCTGAACCAGCAAAAACGAAATCCAGCACAGCATCAAAAACATAGGAGGTATAGGCAAAAAGTCAGGTAAAACCACACCAAGGATGCCATGTGTAACACTATGTAACAGTGCTGTCCCTACAACTTTGCTGTGTGTCTGAAACGATGAACAAGTAACTACCTTGTATTTTAAAACTTTTTTATAGATGCCCTGTCTTTCTGCATGGTCCTAAAAGGAGCAGCAGAGCCTATATCTCTTACCAGCCAATGTCATTCCAGACAAAGGCCTATCATATATATATTCTATAAGCAATACTGCCAAAGAATGCGCTTTAGATCAGCGACAGAAATATATTGAGCAGCAGAATAAGTATAATAATAGCCAGAGCAGCAGAGAACTGGAGGGCCACATTTTTATTTTTCCTTTGGACTGCACACAGATCAGTCACAAATTGTAAACACAATCGAAATAGTGGGACTATTACAATGTACCAGCCTTGTCCTCACCAACACCTTTCTCAACCAAGTCCGGAATCGTACACAACAAGGCTCGTGAAATTTGTAGGGATCCCTGCTCTACATCGCCTGCTGCCCACAAAGTGGATGGCACATTCGCAAAACTCGGGGGGCAAACACCATTCACTACTTACACTAAAACACGTCATCACACATTCACCTGCCTGAGAGCAGTATTAATAGGAGGCCAAACCCATCCCATGCTCACCCCATATAGACATTAACTAAAACAGAAAATCCACTATAAAAAGGGCTAATAATCATAGCAAGAAAGTGCAAAACATTTGCTACAACCAATGTGTCTGAAGCACCCACCAAAACACTCATAGCACTGTGCTATGTTAAATACGTAACAGAAAGAGGCAATCTATTCCTTTTAATTCACAAAACAAATCTTTTCCTGTCAGGCCTGAGTCATAAACAACAAATTGTTGCTGCAACCCTTTCTAAACTTATTTTGTAATCCCTCCTTGTAAAACCCCAACAGCTTTGATATTGCACCTTTATTTCCACTTGTGAAACAACACATTTTAACTCACTTTTCATTCCCTGCAAACAATTTTTCTGAGCAAACCCTCTCTGTACCATCATATATATTTTCCTCAAACTTTTTCTGCTTCATTCTTTGTCTAGCACTATAGTACCCTTCATCCTTCAGAATACCATCTATCAACTTTCCTTGAAAACTAACCAATATTTACTGTACGTGCACCCTAATCTTATCAGAGAACAGAAATCCAATAACCCACTGAGTCACAAAGAATCTCATGCCACCGGCTCCAGGACATTCTAGCCCACAGTGTTGTGGAAACTCTAGATACACACTTTCACAAAACTCATGAACCAATTCTTTTTAGCTCCTGTGTTGTTCTTTTAATCTGTACCCAATTAACATCTTTTGCTGGCACTCTGCCCTAGGAAAGTCCGCGCTGCGCATCTCTGCATGTCTGTGTCAGGAGCTGGGATTGGCCCCCACCTTCCTTTCAGGCTTTACAGAACTCTCTCCCCAGCATGAGCCCCCTCTTTGGGAATTCCTGCCTTATCTCACCGAAGGCCATAGCAAGCCTCCCACACACTGAATTCACAAGCTATGTTTTTAAACTTTGAAAATCCTTTTATTCAGCATAAAAACGCACTGCCTGGAGCGCTTGAAACACTTTTCTCCAAATTGAATACACGTTCTATTGTGGACAAATTCAAATGGAACACCCCCACTCAAATCAATCATATGTTAACTTCTGAGCATTGCACCGAATTTCTATGTGCCAATTTTCAGAATGCAGTTCGTGTCTGAAGCTGGAAAGCTCTAAGTACCGACACACTGATCTCTTTTTCCCTTTCCAGGACTCCTGCCCCCCCTTTTTATGGAGAGACCGAACACATTCAGCGCTACTGAATTACGAGCGTGCATTTCACCTCTCCTAATGCACCTTTTGAATGCATGTCTGTTCAGCATAAATATACATTACCCTGAATCATCTCAACACTGTTTTCAATTTAAATGCACATCCCTTCCTTACACTTTTCTCATGTTATACTCTTCCTATGTCAAAACAAATGTACATTCTTGCTAGTATTTCTGATCAAACCATATTTTTATTTATTTAGTATATTTTTTTCATTCTGCAAAATTTAAAGTGTCGTCAGGAGAAGCCAGCTAACCTCCTTCTAATGGGCATCTGCAGAGCACAACAACAGCAAGAGACCAAATTAAGCTCATGCCAGACATTTTCAAGACGGGGCCACATTCATCATTTTGCCTGGCAAAGGAATTGCAAGTACTTTTCCCAAAGACAGTACCCAGACCGTGCCAAACAAAAACCCCACACAACACAGCTTGCTGAGGCAAGGCATCCTTACCTCCACACAATGAGCACAGTTGCTACTCACTCAAACAAGCATTTCACAAGCTCCACCACCGACGTCGGTCCATAAACCTCATAACACCCAAACACAACAATCAAACCACAAGTCAGCCCGGAGACTGCATCAAAACAAAACAGTCCGAAGACTGCACCAAGATGAGAAGACAGTCCGGAGACTGTACCATGTTCAAGAAGACAGGCTCCAGCCCCAGACCTTTTCAAGCATTAGCCAAATTACCAGTTGGTCTGGCAGATTGTTCGTGAACAGTCCCGGACCTCTTCAAGCGCGGGCCGAATTTCCAAGAGGTCCGGTCAACTGCTTGCAAACACTCTGTGCCTTTTCAAGGGTCCGCAAACCCACCAAGTTCAAGACAAGACAGTCCTGAGACCATACCTAGACACAGGCCGTCGACTTGTGTCGTCCAAGCAAGGCAGTACGAAAACTGCAGACAAGACAGTCCGGAGACTGTATCAAAACACAGCCTGTAGGCTTGTGCCCTCCAAGAATGGCGCCATTTTTCCAAGAATCAAATCACTCACCTGGTGCACACAGGTCGAGTCAAATTATTCTCCACTGCCGACTCTTCGGACCAAATGGTCAACTCCAAGGTTTCGCCTTCTGAGGACCCCAGCCGGTGACCACTAGACGAAGGGGTGCCCGATCAGCCGGGCGGGGCAGCTGTTAGAACCAAGCTCGGTCTTGTGTGGGTTACCCCGATCCGCCCACCGACCAAACGCACCCCCGACCCTACAACCCGATTACGGGCGAGTCGGATCACCTTGCGGGATCCCTGTTCGGGCACCAACTGAAGGAAGTGGCCCTCAAGGGCCACTCGGGTTTTCTTACAACCACCTGCTATGCCTTCCCAAGAATGAAGAGTCGGTCAGACAGTAGAGAATACAAACTTACATTTTATTGGCAATACTCTGCAGAGGAGTCCATTAAGGCCCACACCCAAAGATGTCTGCCGAGGGACTGGCCCCCCAACCGTCTACAGTGAATAATAATTCCTCCCGGGAAGCCTCCAACCATGCCCACAATGGAAAACTACCGGCCTGGGCCGAACATGAACAAAGAGGCACAGTAGGATGAGCTAACACCTGCCAGATGAGTACATTTTATCAGGAATCCAAGGCCACGGTGCTGGGTCTCAGCTTCTCCTAACGTGGGAGCAGAAACTACACATTCAGATAGGCATGCGAGGGCAAAATGGCCTCTTCATTAGCAAGTCGGGAAGCAGCCTTGGACAAGAGAGAAAATAATAACTAAATACAGTGTTCTGCTTAGGCAAGCAATACGAATAATGAGGCCTAGTTCAGACACAGCCTAAGCAGCCGAATAGGGATTACGAAATACAAAATGGAGTCACACTGGCTAATTAAAGCTTGCACATTGCAGGAATAACTCAGTGAGCTGCATAACATGAATACAAATTACGTATATTTAGCCACACACTGCTAACCTAATATAACATGAAACGAGTGCATAGCAGGAATGGGATTTTCAAACCTAACAACTGTTCCCATTGGGCGCAGGGTCAAGACTGATTTGCATATGGCTGGGTTCAAACTGGAATGGCATGGGGAGCATAAAAACGATGGATTTAGGCCCAGATCTGTGTACTGGGTGAATGTATGACTTTGTTCTGCATTATGTCCATCAATTGTTCTTTTTGCATTTGTCACCCCGAGTGGGACGGGTAAACCCAGACGTAGGTCCCGTGCTCTCCATGCCACTGGAGTCAAGCTATCCTGGCTGATGAGGGGTGAAACCCTGAAACCGGTCCTAGGATGCTGGCCTCGCAGTTCGGGTTGGACTGTTCCCATTGGGCGCAGGGTCAAGACTGATTTGCATATGGCTGGGTTCAAACTGGAATGGCATGGGGAGCAAACAAACGATGGATTTAGGCCCAGATCTGTGTACTGGGGTGAATGTATGACTTTGTTCTGCATTCTGTCCATCAATTGTTCTTTTTGCATTTGTCACCCCGAGTGGGACGGGTATGCCCAGACGTGGGCCCCGTGCTCTCCATGCCACTGGAGTCAAGCTATCCTGGCTGATGAGTCGTGAAACCCTGAAACCGGTCCTAGGATGCTTGTTTCCAGTCCAGGGAGGACCTGGCCTGGCAGTTCGGGCTGGACTGTTCCCACTGGGCGCAGGGTCAAGACTGATTTGCATATGGCTGGGTTCAAACTGGAATGGCATGGGGAGCAAAAAAACGATGGATTTAGGCCCAGATCTGTGCACTGGGGTGAATGTATGACATTGTTCTGCATTCTGTCCATCAATTGTTCTTTTTGCATTATATCAAAAGACAGCAGTTTTACATTCAGTGAACTTAAAGACACAGGAAATTATTAATTGTATCAAACTTATGAAAACCAGTCTGTCTGTTTTTGACCCTTGATAGAATGAAAGGGTCTCATCAGGACTAGAGATGCTAGCGGTTGGCTGAAGAAGTGGAACACTGATCAGCAGGGTGGGTACCAATAGTAGTAATCCTAGTCAATGAATCAGATATAGACTTCAGTGGGGCAGTAGTCCCCTTACAGATCCCTTGGCAGAATAATGAGCATCTAGATAGGGCTCTCTTCAAAGGAAAAGGTCTATTGTGCTAAGAAATTCGGATTGGGTATCAACACAATGGAAAAACCTATAGGGCAAAGTAATGCTCCGAAGAAAGACCGCCGAGTGGTTCTGGATGAGGCTGCTTGCTTAGTACGGTGACAATCATTATTGATTGTCACTGTACTAATCAAGCAGCCTCATCCAGAACCACTTGGAGGTCTTTCTTAGGAGCATTACTTTGCCCTATAGGTTTCGGATGGGATATCAGCACAATGGAAAATACATTTGGCAGAAACATTTTGACGACGACCACCACGGTGGTGACGGGGTACTAGTTCCCCCAATCCCCACACTTAGCTTTTAATACCAAGTAAATACCCAGCGAATCATTACACCTGGTGGTGTGTGAGGACAGTCCTTTACATTTTTTGAGATGCCCAGCACTCCACTAATTAGTGCTTAGTGCTTGTCAGTTTTTGGTCACTAGTCTCAAACGACTATTCCATTCAGGGTAGCTTCTTTTTGTGTGTGCATAAAGATTTATTCTACACAGAAAGATCTGTGAACAAAGCTTTTTCTAAAAATGAGTTCCATAGAGGGCATTAGTGCAGAGTAGTTGGCATAGAGTGCAGAGGCATAAATTGGATTGGTTTTGAGTAAAGTGGTGTAGACTTTATTGGTGTTGAGTGCAGTGGTTTAGAGTAGAGTGGCTTAGAGCACAGTGGCATAGAGTAGAGTGGTGCAGAGTAGAGAAGAGTGGTGTAGAATGGCGCAGCATAGATTAAAGTGGTGTAGAGTGCAGTAGTAGAGAGTGAAGTGGCGCGGAGTAGAGTGGTGTAGAGTGCAGTGGCATATAGTGCAGTGGCATAGAGTATATTGTTTCAGAGTAGAGTAAGGTGGGGTAGAGTGAAGTGGTGCTGGGTAGTGTGGAGTGGCATATAGTAGGGGCGAAGACTGAACTGGCATAGAGTGGAGTAGAATGGCATAGAGTGCAGTGCCGTAGAGGGCAGTAGTATAGAGTAAATTGTTTCAAGTAGAGTGAAGTGATGTGGAGTGGTGCAGGGTAGAGTGCAGTGGCGTATGGTGCATTGGTATAGAGTTGAGGGGTCCAGAGTAGAGGGCATTGGCCTATAGTGTAGTGGCATAGAGTGGAGTGACATAGAGTGGAGTTGTGCAGAGTAGAGATGAGTGGCCTAGGCAGGAGTGGCATAGATTGCAGTGGCGAAGAGTGCAGTAGTGCATACCAGAGTGGGGTAGAAGGCATTGCATTGAGTAGAGTGGTGAAGAGTACAGTAAAGAGGCTTAGAGTGATTTGGAGTAGAGTGCAGTATCATAGAGTGAAGTGGTCCACAGTAGATTTCTAGTGGAGAAGAGTGGATTGGCTTAGCATGTAGTGGCATAGAGTGCAGTGGCATAGAATGTAGTGGCACAGAATGTAGAGGTGTAGAGTTGAGTGATGTAGAGTGTGGTGGCCTAGAGTGCATTGGCATGGAGTGCATTAGAATGGTGCAGAGTAGAGTGCAGTGGAGTACAGTGGAGAGGCGCAGAGTGGAGTAGAATGACATAGAGCAGCGGTGTTGAGTAGATTGTTACAGAGTAGAGTGAAGTGTTGTAGAGTGGACTGGTGGAGGGTACAGAGGAGTGGTATAGAGAAGTGGCGTGGAGTGTACTGGTATAGAGTGGAGTAGAGTGGCGTAAACTACAGTGGCATAGATTGCTGTAGTATAGAGGAGTTTGTTTCAGAGTAGAGTGAAGTGGCGTGGAGTGGTGCAGGTTAGAGTGAAGTGGTGTAGAGGGGAGTGATGCAGATTAGAGTGGCACAGAGTAGAGTGGAGCAGAGTACGGAGGCATGGAGTATAGTGGTGTAGATTTCATTGGTGTAGAGTGACGTAGAGTGGAGTGGTGCAGAATAGAGTGAGTGGCATAGAGTACAATGGCATAGATTTCACTAGGAGAGAGTGCAGTGTTGCAGAATAGCCTGTTGTAGAGAGCAGTGCTTGTAGAGTGCATTGGCATAGAGTGCAGTGGCATAGAATAGATTGGTAAAGAACAGTGGCACAGAGTACAGTGGTGCAGAGTAGAGTGCAGTGACCTAGAGTGCAGTGACGTAGAGTGCAATGACGTAGAGTGCAGTGGTATGGATATTGCAGAGCAGAGTATAGTGGTGTAGAGTGCAGTGGTGTAGAGTAGATTGGCATTGAGTGCAGTGGCATAGAGTGCAGTGGCATAGACTGCAGTGGTTCGAGTAGAGTGCAGTTACATTGAGTAGAGTGGCGTAGAGTATAGTGGAGTGGGAGAGTGCAGTTGCTTAGAGTAGATTGTTTCAGAGTAGAGTGAAGTGGTGTAGAGTTGAGTGGAGTGGTGCATGGTAGAGTGGAGTCATCCAGGGTAGAGTGGAGAGGTGTGGAGTTCAGTGGAGTAGAATGTAGTGGAGTAGAGTACAGTGGTGTAGAGTGTACTGGTTTGGAGGGCAGTGGTGCAGAATAGATTAGAGTGGCATGGAGTGATGCAGAGGGTAGTGGCATGGAGTGCATTGGCATAGAGTGCAGTAAAGTGGCGTAGAGTTGAGTGGTGCAGAGTAGAGTGCAGTGGCATAGAGTGCCATGGCATAGAGTGCACTGGCGCAGAGGGGACTGGTACAGAGTAAAGTGCATTAGCGTAGAGTGCAGTGTCATAGAGTGCATTGTTGCAGCGTATAGTGCCATAGAGTGCAGTGGCATAGAGTGGAGTGGTGCAAAGTAGAGTGGAGTGGGGTAGAGTGGATTGGCATAGAGGAGAGTGTTGCGTAGTGGAGTAGAGAGGCATAGAGTGAAGTGGCATAGAGTGGAGTGGTGCAGAATAGAGTGCAGTGACTCAGTGTGGAGCGGCATAGGGTGGAGTTACATAGTGTGGAGTGGTGCAGAGTACAGTGCAGTGGACTGGAGTGGTGTAGAGTAGAGTGGAGTATGGTAAAGTGAAGTGTGCATAGTTGTGGTAGTGCACTGTCATTACAGACAACACATCTTCAATTGAAATGACCATGACATTTGCACAGACATACAGTTTTACTGATAAAAGTATACAGTGCACAAACGATAACGTGTGGAAATGGCATCACCTAGTGTATTGCTTTGTTTGATCATATTAAATTATTTTTTTCCACCACACTTCAGAAATGCCAAAAAATGTGCTTCATTTGTGCTTTGTTGATTCTGTTATATTCTGAAATATCTGCACAATTCATTTACAGACATTTACATTTTGTTGTGTGCTAGAAAAAAAAATAACATTGTATAGGCTTCTTGCAGCACACTCCTAGTAGCCAGCATGATTGTCACATAAAACCTCTCACTTTGAAGCCAGAGAATGAAAAGTAAACACCAAGCTCCCTCGGAAGAACGAGCCTGACATTTGACCTCTGTATTTGAATGCACAGCAAATGTGACAAGAACAAGATTTAAAGGCCTGTTTACAGAAAACAAGTACTCGGAAGGATACACTAAATAAGGTATGGGCCACAGAAGGGACAAACAAACTGAACAGCCTAAAACAAATAAAGCCAGCAAATAGAATGCAACCAAATGTGAGTTACAAACCACAAAGCCAATCGTCAGCAATGAGCAGAATGCATTCCCTGGGAAGCTTTCCAAATGTCCTCAAGATGTCATTACCAAACCAGACAGCTGTGCTGTCTGGTAGGCTTCGACCTAATAATAGAGTATTAATCCTACCCCTCTTTGATTACAATACCACATAATATATTTAGGAGAAATAAACAATAAACTTCAGAAACTCCGGAAGAGCCAGAACCAAGCAGCACAGTTGTTCTTGAACCTAAAAGCAGATGGCTGCAGCATTAAGACAAATACACTGGCTGCTTGTACAACAAAGAATCAATGTCAAACTGTGTTGTATTATACAAAAAAGTGTTTAGCAGAACCAGCCAAATCTGCTTTCAGAAATAAACCCAACACTTCGTTCCTGGCCGCCTACTCAGATGAAACAAAACTAATTGGATTGTCACAATGAACTTCAAAACAAGAGATTTGAAATAAAAACTCTAAAATGCCAGGAAATCTCTCTTTGGAACGCCCTTGCATTCGAACTCTGCCACAGCTCCCAGTCTTCAAAATAGTGCTAGAATCAAAAACCTTCAAAGAGCCATTTGACCCCTAAAATCATGCCTTGGGAATCCCTGAAAAAATAAACTTTTCAATGAAGAATTGGACCCCTTTGCACCTTCGCTGGGCTCCCCCATCTTCGGGAGTGGTCCACACCCTCCTCCACTGCTCACAAAGGCTTATTTCCCTTACAAATCCCTTTTTAATGTGCTGTGAAGTGGCAACATGTTGACACATAATAAATCATACAAATAAATACATTAAAGTCTGTAGGGACATATCAAAGACATTATTCGCTTGGCTCGCCCCCAAAATAAAGGCAGTATGTGTGTAGAGTGGAAAGGTGCATGGGGCAGGGTGTAGGAAGCTGGCTCTGTATATAGTGCACTAAAACGTAGTACACTGTGTAGAGAGTCCAGGGAGTCCCCAATTGGTTTACAGAGGCAAAAGTAGATAATACTAACGCTCTATTTGTGGCAGTGTCGGTGAGCAGTTAGGCTTATCAGAGGGTAGTGCTAAACATTTGTTGTACTCACAAAGGCAATAAATGAGACACACACTCAAAGAATCAATTGAGACCAAGGACCTAACAGTTAATTTTAGAAATCTGTAAATATTCGACCTATTAAAAAATAATCAACTAAAGGGAATTTTGGGATTTACTTGTGTGGGCACTTATTGAAAGAGTGCGATCAGCAAACGCAAGGTATTTACAAAGTCGCAGACCCCACCGCTGAGCCACCAGTGTAGAAAGGTGACTCTCTACAAAGTGCACTAAAACAAAGTACACTGCATAGAGAGTCCAGGGAGTCCCCAGTTGGTTTACAAAGGTAAAAGTACATAATACTAATGCTCTTTATGTGGTAGCGTGGGCGAACAATTAGGCTTGTCAGAGGGTAGTGCTAAGCATTTGTTGTACTTGATGGAGCAAGAACTCGCAATGAGACTTCCTCGGAAGCAATACTCTCACAATAGTAATTAATCGTACTAAACTTTGTATTGTCTTTATTAATAATACACAGCATTACACCGAAATTTTTATACTTAGGAAGCTTGCCTATGTGTTTTTATTAATACTTGATCCTTGGCTAATCCAAAATGGCCGCTAAAGCACGGGAAACTGTTCTACGCATCCGTCAACCATATCACGTCGTATGACGAACTTTGCTTCTGCGCAGTAGATTCTAAGATGGCTGCTAAAGTCCTCTCACATGCTAATGCTTTTGCAGTGCTGCAACTAATAGTGTGTTATACTAAGGCTACTAATGCGGGATAGATATATTAAGTAAAGGGTAATAGTGTAGAATTAGTGGGTATACAGTGAAAACATTTATTTTTGATTTTAATATGTTTCTTCTTTGACTTTTATTAGTTTACGTAAACTGGGCCGGGGTTGGCAAATGGCGGCACGAGAGAGATGCACTGCGCATGTGCGGCAGAAGCCAGCAAGCATACCAATGAAGTCAACTTGGCAGACACTCAAAATCCTGACCTGCTGGTCACCCTCCAAGTCGCACCGAAGACGTCCTACTCTTGCAACAATGTATCAAACCTGTATACAAAATTTGTATGAGACGGGTGGGAAATAAAGCAAATGTATTAATTGTGAGGGCGGGCATCTAGAACAATGAACTTAAGAAAATGAACTAAAATTGACCTGGTGTGAAGATCAACCCCCTGTCCCTGTCCAATCAGAAATAGTGGGCCCATAAGTTTGCAACATTTAGGGGAGGTACATGGGCATAGAAGGGTATATTAGGTATAGATTAGTTAATTAGTTAGACTAGAACTAAGCGCTAGAGAACGAGAGAGCGAGTGAGCGCACATTCAGGGTCCAGATCCTGATAGAACCGAGCAGAGCAGAACCAGACTGAATCACTGTCCAAGAGGTCCTGAGGTGGGGGCGGCGGACTCTTAGAAGATGACCCGAAAGAATCGAGGAGGAGTGCAGTGCCAGAGAGGGGAACGGCGTAGGCGTCGTAGGTAGAGAGGTCATCTATCCTGTCCAGAACCGGTCCGGTGGTCTTGGTCTCCATCCTATCCTGGGGATCCTTTCCAACTCCTTGGCCAAGGAGTTTGGTCTTCACACCTTTTTAGGTAACTATAGAAGTAGTATTTTAGATGTACTGCTGTCTCTGTCTTCTCCTTTCTGAGGGACCGTCATTTATAATTAATAGGTGACTAGAGAAAAAGTGCTTCCTCTTTGATATACGATTTGAAGTACAGTGTGATTGTAATTTACTCTGCTAAAACTTTAGATAAAACATTTTAAAACTACCTGAGTCTTTGATTATTTCAGGTTTACGAATTGTATTATATATATATTTTTTCATCAATCCCCAATTATCGAACAGGTCCATTGGTAAGTAATTACTCTTAGATCAAGAAGTAGGTGGTAGCAGAGATTTGATAAAGAGTATAACTGACTCAAACCCCAGCGGAGATTGCTAGTGTAGGATGAATGAATGGGCCCAGGTGAGTATTGTGTGTGTGAATACTTGTTGCTAGTAACCCGCTGGATCAGTTTTCTGGTTATCAGAGGATGGTTTGTGTTTGTTGATTGGGTTATGAAAAATATTTTTATGAACTAACATCCGTGTGTTTAAAGTTTCGTTTTTATGTTGTCCAGAAACCCCCGGGGGAATCTTGAATAGCGGATGGTAAGTGGAAACCATACTGCAGTGAGGTTATCTGTCAGGCAGAAATAGTACTGAAAAGTTAGGTAGGGCTATCAGTACTTGTTAGGGACTCTGTGAGTGAGCGAGTGACAGCTAAGGAATACGCTGGTGAAATTTTGATGTTATATCACCTAGAAAGGGTAACATTGAAGGAGTAGCAGGTATTTTGGAGCTTACGTGAAGAGTAAACGGAAGGGTTTTTCTCGTAGTGTATGTTTAGTAAACGGAAGAGTTTTACTAAGTGTGAGAAATTCTATCCTTTTGAAATTTAGAGAAACTGACACGATAGCGAATGTTTTATGTTGTTATTTGAAATTTATTGAAGAATAAGAAGTTTGCGTACGTATTTTGTAAAGGGAGGGTCAGCTGCCGGAGGAGTAGCTGACGTCACAAGTGCCGCGCTGGGATTGGTTGATACACCGTGGGAAAGAAAAGCGCAGATTGTAAAGGAGGGGTCGTCAGATAGACGTCACAGAAAGGCCGCGCAAGGATTGGTTCAGAGAGAACTAAAAGCTGGAATTTGATTGGTTGTCAGCATAGAAGTCAAAGTTTTAGTAAACAAGTGTAAAATATATGTGGAAACGTGATCCGACTTTGACAGGAACTCGTCCAGACAGGAGATTCCTAGGTTTTGCAGAATATAACTCAGTAAATAGATATTTGCCCAAAATGTACGGAGAAAAGAGAAAAATGTCGTTTTTACAAAAGATTAAGAATTATTTTAAGAAAGATAAGCCCATCAAAACTAGGGAAGGAATTCTCATTCCACCAGCAAAGACACCCGCATCATTCATGATGATGGAAAGGGGTTATCATACTTGTGTATGGTTAGAAAATTGGATAGACTATACAAAAGATGATGGAATCTTGGCTTTTCCCAAAAATGGTACTTTTAATGGAGAATTCTTCAGAATTTAAGAATGAGAATGAATGACTTAGAGCCCAGACCAAGATTAACACAGTACGAAGCCCTAGAAGAATGGGAAACAGAAGCTTTTGAATGTGACAGAACAAGAAGTAATAGGGGTTATAGGGGTTTTTCCCTAGACACCATAATGAGACACTGGAAGGTCAGATGAAACAATGGAGAAGAGCGATGCTTACCGAAGGTTTGTATCCAGTATTTACGACAGACGAACCAACAGGGAGTAAATGTAAGGAAAAGACTAAACATCTGACAGGGTTTGGGGATTCCGAAGATGAATTTATGGAAGAAATATTAAAAAACCCTCCACCATATCAGGAGGAACTCAGCAGATGTACACCAAGTGCACCTGTTTTAAGAACGCCAATAGTACCTCAAGTACTACATAATCCACTAGTTACTAGAATACTACAGGATAAGGAAAGAGAGGCCTTAGACAGAACCAGAGCAGAATTAATACAGAAAATAACGCAGTTAAATGTACATCCTGATTCATTGACTATACCTGTAACCATTGGTCCCGTAGTTCCTTTGTATGGAGACAAGGTAATGTGTCCGAATCCTTTAGTTAAGCCTACACCTGTGGAAACCCCTAAAAATGAAGTGATAACTGATGATCATGTCAGTGAATGTGAATCTATGATTTCACTAATGGATTTGCCCATTCGAGAATCTGTAAAAAGCACCCCCAGAAGAGCCAAACCCAGTGGTTCAAAAGATGTAGATATAATAACGTCCTCAGGAGCTAAAAATACAACGATAGTAACATCAGATGATTTAGAAAGATGGGCACAAGGAATAGACAAAGAGAGTTCTCCTCCAAAGATCTTGGACATTTATAAATTAAAAGATGAATTAGAGGAATTAATTACAGGAAATGTAGGAGTAGATCGCTTAAATACCTACAGTGAAGAAGAACTATTATTTATATGCCGGAGTATAACCAGAAATGTAAAAGTATTCCATGAAAAATTAACAGATTTGGCATTAGACATGGGAATTGAAATAAGAAGGTCAAAAGTGTTGCAAAAACCATATAGAGCAGAATTTACTGTCAAAGATTTAGAAAACATGAATGCATCTGGAAAAAGGTTGCAAGTTAAAGAACTAATGACAGTATTACAGAAATGGGGAGATCTGGATAAATGGAGAACTAGGTGGACAAAGAAAAAGGAAGAAGCACGTTCAAGTAGAACGACATCTGAATATTTGATGAAGGAGACAGGAAATGTAGAACAAACGTACCCAATGAGAGAGGTACCAGGTGGAGGTTACATTCATGTTCCCTGGAGTAGACAGGATATATTGTCATTTACCAATGATTTCCCAAAGCTGAGAGAAAAACCGATCGAATGGTACAAGCAAGTTGAAAGGTTTGTGAAGGTTTCAAAGGTTTTGTTGAAGGACTTAGATGGTCTATTTGACACAGTGGTTCCGGCTGATTTGTGGACCGATTGTAAGATCACAGTTGATTGGCCTAGTGAAGAGTATCCTAGGGATCCTAAGACAGGTGCTCCATCAAATGATGTTATGAAAAAGTATCATCAGGTAATTACGTACTTGAAAGGGAAAATACCACCTAAAGAAACGGATTGGGTGAAAATAGACAGAACTACCCAAGAAGCAAATGAGTCAGTTCACGCGTATTATGAGCGTCTGTTACAGGTGTTCAAACAGTATAATGGATTTGAGAATATAGGCGATAAGAATATGAGTCAGTTTGTCTATCGGTTTGTTTATGGTTTGAAGCCAGAGATTTTCCAGATGAATAAGCAGCATATGCTATGCTGGCAAGGGAAACCTATAGACGAGATTTTGAAATATGCTAAGTATTGTGGGGATGACATTGAGGACAGGCACAAGAAATTGCAAGAGAAGGTAATGTGGGCTCAAGTGAAAATGGCAGAGAAACAGGGAATTAATTTAGATAATCCATCAGATAATCAAGGAAAGGAAACCGGATCGAATGCAGACACCGGAAATGGTGGCAAGGTAAGAGGACGAATGAGTAGAGAAGAGGCTAAAAAGAAATTTCCTTGTCATGGATGCGGAAAGTTGGGGCACTGGAAGTTTGAGTGTAAAAAGATTCAAAATAATAATGGCCCAAATCAAAATTTAAATCCACAGACGCAGAATGCCTCACAACAGGGTGTAAGTCAGCAGAATCAATTGCCACCTGCCCCTATTCAGGGTAATGTAAGCAGAGCAAAGCACGGTACAGACGTCGGATATCAAGGAGGAAGTGGTAAGAATGATTATGTAACTACTCAGTTTCTTTTACAGGACGATTTTGATCCATATAACTAGCAATGACGGTGCCTAGGAGAGGGGGAGAAGGAGTGCGTACTTGGCGCATCCTTACCGGTAGATGAGTCAGGTCCATATGTTGAAGGAAAAGTACAAGGTAATGATATCACCTTTCTTTTGGACACTGGTGCTACCAGGTCTACTGTGAGAACAGCAGACATCCCAGACCTCCCTCTCTCTGGAGAAGCTATCCAAGTTGTAGATGTAGCAAATCGTAAAATAAGAACACCCCTTACAGAACCAATGGAAGTAAAAATTGGAAACTTCTGAGAAATGCACCAATTTGTGGTGTGTGATTCTAGTCCAGTAAACTTACTGGGCAGAGATTTGTTGTGCAAAATGAATTGCACTATTTTCTGCACACCGGATGGTGTTGCAATTCAGACCCCGGACGAAGATCATGTATATAAATTTATGATTGCAAAACAAGGTACAGAAGTAGATCAAATGCTCTCTTTAGTAACAAAAGATGAATTACCAGAGGAGTTAAAAGCTACAGTGAGTTCAAAGGTATGGGATTTTTCAGGGAAAGAAGTAGGTCTAATGGCAAATATAGACCCAGTGAAAATATTTGTGAAAGAAGGTGCAATTTTCCCAAATACCCGACAGTATAAAATGAGTGCAGAAGTAAAGGCAGGGGTTATTGAAGAAATTAACAGAATGGTACAACAAGGAATACTAAAAGAAGTTATGAGTAGCCCTTGTAATTCACCAATCATGGGCTTGAAAAAGCCTAGTGGAAAGTATAGGATCGTTCAAGATATACGCAAGGTAAACAAAATTGTGGTACCTTGTTGTCCTATAGTACCAAATCCTGCAGTAATCCTGTATCAGATACCTAGGACTGCAGAGTGGTTCACTGTGATTGATTTATGTCAAGCCTTTTCTCGATTCCATTGCACCCAGATAGTCAGTATCTGTTTTCTTTCAAATTTGAGAACCGTGTTTATGTGTGGAATCGTGTTCCTCAGGGGTACACGGAGTGTCCCTCTATATTTAATCAGATATTGAAAAAGTGCTTAGAGAAGCTAGTGATGCCAAGAAGTTCAGTTCTGGTGCAATCTATAGATGATCTACTAGTAGCATCTAGCACCAGAGAGGATTGTGTTACAGACTCAATCGCATTACTAAATCATTTGGCTGAGGAAGGTCACAAAGTGTCACCTGAAAAGTTACAGTTTTGTAAAACAGCTGTTAAATACTTAGGACACCAAATTGAGAGGGGAAAAAGAAGAATAACCTCTGAGAGAATAAAATTAATCAAGCAGATGCAAATGCCAGCAACACAGAGAGAAGTGAGAATGTTCCTTGGAATAGTGGGATATTGTCGACAGTGGATTGTAGGGTTTTCGCTACTAGCAAAGCCTTTAATTCAAATGATGAAAAAGAAAGCAAAGGACCCAGTTGAATGGGATGATGAAAGTGTCAGTGCATTTATAAAATTGAGAAATTCTTTATGTGAAGCACCTGCCCTATGTATGCCTGATTATACAAGGGAATTCACATTGTTCTGCTATGAGAGAGAAAGTTGTGCACTTTCAGTCCTAACCCAAAGACATGGTTTGGACAGACGTCCAATAGCATACTTTTCTGCTACATTGGACCCAGTGGCGGCAGCGTTGCCAGGCTGCTTAAAAGCAGTAGCTGCTACTTGTCTGAGCATTGAACAAAGTGAATCAATTGTAATGGGACATCCTGTCAAAGTATTTGTCCCACATTCAGTTGTGATTCTATTGACGAGAACAAGAACTCAGCATCTTACCCCTAGTCGGATGACTAAATATGAAAGGATAATTTTAGGTGCTGAAAATGTGACCATAGCAAGGTACACAATTGTAAACCGTGCTACTTTACTACCAGATCCATATCATGAGAAAGTTCAAAATAATGAGGAAGAGGAACATGATTGTTTACAAATCAGAGAGTTGTGCACCAAGCCACGTCCTGACATATAGGAAGTGCCCCTTAAGAATCCAGACAGGGAGCTGTTTGTGGATGGCTCATGCCTAATGAATGAAGATGGCTAATTGAGTGCAGCTTATGCTGTATGCGAATTAACTGGAATAGTCGAAGCATCCTATTTACCAGGGGTCAAATCTGCACAAGTAGCTGAATTGGTTGCTCTGATTAAAGCCTCCACAATTGGGAAAAATCAAAAGGTAACCATATTTACGGATAGTCAATATGCTTACGGGGTTGTGCATGATTTCGGCCAACTGTGGATGCAGAGGGATTTCATGACTTCTTCAGGATCCCCTATTAAAAATGGACAATTTGTAAAAGAATTATTGGAGTCAATACAGTTACCAAAAGAAGTGGCAGTGGTAAAGTGTGCCGCACACCAGTCAGGAAATGATTGGGTGGTAGTCGGTAACAGATATGCAGATTCAATGGCTCAACATTGTGCAAGCCACAGAATGGCAGTAAATAGAAAAATTGAAACCATGGGAATCAGCTGCCAACTTATGATGTGCGCACCCCCTGAAACATGGAATGATGTGAAAAGATTGCAAGATGAAGCAGAAGAGAGTGAAAAAGACGTTTGGGTAAAAATTGGTTGTACCCAGAGAGCAGAAGATGATGTGTGGGTTTATACATATGGCCGACCAGTCATGCCCGATTGCCTAATTTCACAAATGGCTAGAATGTATCATGGAGACACTCATATAGGGAGAGATGCAATGATTAGACTTTTTAGGCAAAGTTGGTACAATCCAAAGTTTAGGGCTGCAGCAGAGAGCCTTTGTCAGAGATGGTTAACCTGTCAAATGAATAATCCTGGAAGAAAGACAGTGGTGGGATTGGGAAGGATTGGGAGGGCAGAAGGTCCCTTTCTAAGATTACAGTTAGACTTCATCCAATTACCACCATGTAAAGGACTGAAATACGTACTTGTCATAGTATGTTTGTTTTCAAAGTGGGTGGAGGCTTACCCTACCAGAAGGAATGACAGTATAACAGTCGCAAAACTATTATTAAGAGAACTCATTCCTAGGTTTGGTTTTCCAGTAACTTTGGAATCAGATAGAGGAAGTCATTTTAATAATGATGTAATTCGAATAATCTGTGAAGCATTCAAAATTGAACAGAAATTGCACTATGCATACCGCCCAGAGGCTTCTGGAGTGGTTGAACAAATAAATGGCACAATAAAGTCACGATTGTCAAAAATGTGTGCATCCACTGCATTGAACTGGCCAGATGCATTGCCTCTTGTCTTGATGGGACTCAGAAGCATTCCTGATAGAAATACAGGATTGAGTCCTCATGAAATCCTTATGGGAAGAGCAATGAGACAAGCGCATGTACCAGGGAATAAACTGCTGAACATAACTGATGATATGGTTCTAGATTATTGCAAAGCATTGGCTGACCTAGTGCGTTCTGTCTCTCACCAGGTTGGAGAAGACGCAGTTACCAGGCAGCCAGAACAAGAGCATGATCTGAACCCCAGAGACTGGGTGGTAGTGAAGCATCACACCAGAGAGACGTGTTTATCACCCAGGTGGGGAGAACCTTGCCAAGTTATACTGGTTACTAACACAGCAGTGAAATGTGCAGGCTTACCTAATTGGATTCATGTAAGTCATACCAAAAGGGTAACAGCTCCTGAAGAAAAAGATCCTCAGTTGGTTCCAATAGCTGAGGAAGCTGAATGTTGTACAGCTAAAGAATCACAAGCAGTAGATTCAAGAATAGCTGAAGAAGAACAACCGAGCACAAGTCAGGACTGGATACCAGTGGTGGATATACCTGAAGTCTTCATCCACACAAGAAGTAGAGCGAAACAAGAAGACATTAGAGAGGTCCAGATAGGTGTAGAAGAACCAGCTCAGGATAGGGAGATAAAAGTCATAAATGAACCTGAGCAAGGCCAGTTAGAGGAAAGAAAATGGGCTCAAACTGAAGACGAAAGCATCACAACAGAGTTTGAGCAGGGACAGACAGGTTTAGAAGAATTCGGTCAGGCTGCAGAAGTACAAAGTGCAATAAGCCCTGATCAGGACCAGTTAGAATACAGAGAAGACAACGAATTTGAAATTATCAAACAAGAAGACGCCAATCCTGAACAGGGTCAGTTAGTGGAAACGCAAATTCAGGCAACCGAAGAAACTGAAATAAGACCTGAACAAGAGCAGACAGAAGAAGAAATTGAAGACAAAGACAATCGAATTGTGCCACCTATTAAGATAAATAAAAGAGTACTTGAAATAGACTCAGAAGGTGAAAGTACAGTGCAAAGCAAAAAGGTCAGAAAAGGTGATCATTGGCCTAGCGCCATTAAAAGACTTAAATACCATATCATAACTCGAAGTGAAGATCCAGAACAAGTACCTGAAGTAACAAGTCCATCTGGAAAAGCCAGTGGAGCTGCAAAACGCAAAAGCCCAAGAGTGAGACTTGTAAACAATAAGTTCAAAAGTCCTGATTGGACTTATATAATTCTCGAAGACTGTGAAAGTTCTGAAGAGAGTGATCACGGAGACAAAAGCACAAGTACCGAACTGACCTACGAAAAAGACGTGAGACCACCTTGATGAAGTTAAAGTTTTTCAAGGAAAAGTAAAGAAGAGAAATCTTCTTGGTCAAAATGGCTGAGGACAGAGTTACTGGGAGACCAAAAAGGAAATGTTGCAAAAGATGCTGTGCTATATGCTTATGTAGTCTTGTAGTGGTGCTTGTAGTGTGGTTAGTGTTGATCGTGGCAATTCCTTACCTAATGATAATGGATAAAAAGAATAACACAGAGACGAAGGCAAGGATAGACAACTTAAAAGGCAGCAAAGTAGAATTAGAAGCAGAAGATGAACCAGACTTTCATCACATCGTAACCGATAATGAAACTAGCTTAAATGTTTTTACAAAATTATTATTTCAGTATGTAGATACAATGGAGGTCAGTGATTGTTATGTTTGTATGAAATTACCCGAATCAGTAGCTGAGGGTCTAACCTATCATCATTTACCTTTAACCTATGGTATATCATGCAGTGTGTTAACTAGTTTATTTTATAGAACAGGGAAATTACAGTATTAATATTCAAATATAGATGTGATATTTCCTGAGGTTCCCATTCGAAAGAAGATGAATCCAGTGCTTAGTAGTCAAGATGAACAATTTATGGGAGAGTTTTTCTTAACCATGAAGTCAATAGATATAACACATGCACATAAAGCAACTTAACATGTTCATTGCACGAAGAAGAGAACGTGTTTTTGAATTTAGTTGAAGATAGAAGACAAAATTTCCAAAAGAAGGCTTCTGAGCATAAAGGCTCATCTTCCACCTTGGGCTGAGAAAGAGGCTACTTATACACCTGGCAAGGCTCAAGCTGCTATCGCTCTAGATTTTGTAAAGACTGGGAAATTTTGTCTGCATAGGTTAAAGACTGACTATAATAACGTATTCATCGGTACCAGTGAATGTGAACATAATTTCTTAATATTGGGAGGATGGGGACTAAAAAGAGGAACAGATACAGTTTTTCCAGGAATTTATTATGTGTGTGGGAATAAGGCTTACTTTAGGCTTCCTGCATGGTGGTATGGAAGTTGTTACTTTGGAATAGTTTTTCCAAAAATATACCACGTTAAAAAGAACACTGAAATCGATGAAAATGAAAGAGGACTAACACGTAGCAAAAGAGCTAGTTTTTCAGAAATTGTAGGAGATATATTTGGTGCATTGATACCTTCAGTGGGAATAATTCTGAACTCAAGGAAAATATGTAAATTGTCTACAGTAGTTGATCGTTTATCAACGGATACTGTGGGAGGATTTCTGATGATAAATGCAGAAATGGTTGTGATTAGATCTATGGTGATGCAAAATCGACTTGCGCTTGATATATTATTAGCAAAAGAGGGCGGAGTCTGTAAATTATTGAAAACAAAACATTGTTGCACGTATATTCCTGATAAAAGTGCAGAAATTGGAACATATATTAGGAATATAACAAAACTTGAGAATGAATTGAAACCACTGGAAGTTGATAGAGTATGGCAAAGATTGACGAATAGTATTGCGTCAATTGGTAATTGGTTCACTAATGTAGGAAAAGGGCTTGTAGGTAAAATATTAGTGCCCTTTGTAGGGATAGCAATAATAATAGTTTCAGTAATGATATGGTGCAAATGTTGTAAAAAGCAAGAAACTTATAGTGTAAACGGAAGAGGCAAGAAGAGAAAATTCGAAGAACTTGAGTTAGAAGATCTTAGAAATGAAGTATACAAAAGGTTGAAAGGGAAGAATGAAAAGAGTAAAAATGAAAATGTGACAGAGATCTGCTGAAGTTGGCATCTGATTTAGTTAGGTTTTGATGGCTCAGAAACGCCATCAGAGAGGGGATTGATGGAGCAAGAACTCGCAATGAGACTTGCTCGGAAGCAATCCTCTCACAATAGTAATTAATCGTACTAAACTTTGTATTGTCTTTATTAATAATACACAGCATTACACCGACATTTTTATCCTTAGGAAGCTTGCCTATGTGTTTTTATTAATACTTGATCCTTGGCTAATCCAAAATGGCCGCTAAAGCGCGGGAAACTGTTCTAGGCATGCGTCAACCATATCACGTCGTATGACGTCTTTCTTTGCTGGGAGGGAAACTTTGCTTCTGCGCAGTAGATGCTAAGATGGCTGCTAAAGTCCTCTCACATGTTAACGCTTTTGCAGTGCAGCAACTAATAGTGTGTTATACTAAGGCTACTAATGGGGGATAGATATATTAAGTAAAGGGTAATAGTGTAGAATTAGTGGGTATACAGTGAAAACATTTATTTTTGATTTTAATATGTTTCTTCTTTGACTTTTATTAGTTTACATAAACTGGGCCGGGGTTGGCAAATGGTGGCACGAGAGAGATGCACTGCGCATGTGCGGCAGAAACCAGCAAGCATACCAATGAAGTCAACTTGGCAGACACTCAAAACCCTGACCTGCTGGTCACCCTCCAAGTCGCACCGAAGACGCCCTACTCTTGCAACAATGTATCAAACCTGTATACAAAATTTGTATGAGACGGGTGGGAAATAAAGCAAATGTATTAATTGTGAGGGGCGGGCATCTAGAACAATTAACTTAAGAAAATGAACTAAAATTGACCTGGTGTGAAGATCAAGCCCCTGTCCCTGTCCAATCAGAAATAGTGGGCCCATAAGTTTGCAACATTTAGGGGAGGTACATGGGCGTAGAAGGGTATATTAGGTATAGATTGGTTAATTAGTTAGACTAGAACTAAGCGCTAGAGAACGAGAGAGCGAGCAAGCGCACATT
Organism: Calotriton arnoldi; assembly: GCA_963921515.1. Taxonomy (NCBI): domain Eukaryota; kingdom Metazoa; phylum Chordata; class Amphibia; order Caudata; family Salamandridae; genus Calotriton; species Calotriton arnoldi. The sequence goes on along the minus strand of CAWUFW010010053.1, from coordinate 589,278 downwards.
CAGGGTCCAGATCCTGATAGAACCGAGCATAGCAGAACCAGACTGAATCACTGTCCAAGAGGTCCTGAGGTGGGGGCGGCGGACTCTTAGAAGAGGACCCGAGAGAATCGAGGAGGAGTGCAGAGCCAGAGAGGGGAACGGCGTAGGCGTCGTAGGTAGAGAGGTCATCTATCCTGTCCAAAACCGGTCCGGTGGTCTTGGTCTCCATCCTATCCTGGGAATCCTTTCCAACTCCTTGGCCAAGGAGTTTGGTCTTCACACCTTTTTAGGTAACTATAGAAGTAGTATTTTAGATGTACTGCTGTCTCTATCTTCTCCTTTCTGAGGGACCGTCATTTATAATTAATAGGTGACTAGAGAAAAAGTGCTTCCTCTTTGATATACGATTTGAAGTACTGTGTGATTGTAATTTACTCTGCTAAGATTTTAGATAAAACATTTTAAAACTACCTGAGTCTTCGATTATTTCAGGTTTACGAATTGATTTATATATATTTTTTCATCAATCCCCAACAGGTCCATTGGTAAGTAATTACTCTTAGATCAAGAAGTAGGTGGTAGCAGAGATTTGATAAAGAGTATAACTGACTCAAACCCCAGCGGAGATTGCTAGTGTAGGGTGAATGAATGGGCCCAGGTGAGTATTGTGTGTGTGAATACTTGTTGCTAGTAACCCGCTGGATCATACTCACTGAGGCAATAAATGAGACACGTTCAAAGAATAAATCGAGACGAATTTCCAAAAATAACATGCATTTTTATATATATTCTCTGTCAAAGAGCTTCGTTCAAAGGTAAGTACTTAATTTCTTATAAATTATTCAAGTTCGTAAAATAGTTCACAGTTGAGCGCAAATACGCACAGTGGATTCGTATAGAAGGAAAAAGCTGAAATTCATTGAAAATAGCACAGGCCGTTATAGGCGTTCACCTTCTGGATTTGGAGTGTTAAAGGTCACGAGGCCACCAGCAGTTCATCAGGAGAGTCCCGGATTCAGCCCGCAGAAGGGTGCTGCAGGCGTTGGTAGCTGGTGTGCTACGAAGAAGGGGGGACACCTAGAAACAGGCTGCAGAAGGGGCTTGTAGGCCAGTCCGAAGGCTCCCAAACGGGGCTCTGGTCACAAGGGCCTCTGGAGCATGGGAGCACAACCAGTTCGTCAGTACCCAAGCCAGCAGGCTGGGTGCAGAGCAGGTTGGTCAGCCGGGCTCTGTGTGCAAAGGCGATCTTCGCGATCAGGGGAAAACAGCTTGCTGGGATGATTTCAGGACTGCTGGGCCACTCACAGAATAGGTCTCAGGAGTTTTGATGTCCCTCGATGGGTGCTTGCTTCCTGGGCAGTCGGAGTCCGGATTGGACTCTGTCGGTCGTTGTTGGTTGCAGGGTGTCTGATACCTCGAGGATTTATACGGCATGGCCTCAGTCAGTCTTGGTGTCTTCACACTCAGTAGGGAGACAGAGTTGACCTTCCAGAGCATGAGTGCCTCTTCCTGGGCTGTTGCAGCATTGGTTGAGCCAGTGAGCTGCAAGTCAGTAAACCAGACTCTGCGGGTTCGGTGCCTGCGGTCTACAAGAGAGTAGCTCCTCTACTCCAAGGGAGTTCTTGGGTGATTGGCGATGGTCTGGAGGTCCTCTGAGGTTTTTAGAGGGCTCACAGTGTCAGGAAAAGAGAGTTCACTGCAATGATCGAGTCCTGGAGTGGCAGACAGGGTTTTGTGCCAAAGGTCCACAGCAGGCATTCAGTTCTTGGGTTCAGCAGCTCTTCTTTGTCAGTTTCTTCTTTAGGTCCGTTGAATCTGAAGTTCTGGGTCATGGAGTGCCACTTAAATGCTCAATTTAAGGGTGTTGAGGGGAGTTCCAGGTAGTAGCCAATGGGCAACCTACCTTGGGGTGACTACACCCTCTATATGACCACTTCCTGTAGGAAGTGGGCATAACCCTGACCGTAATAGGCTAAGTCTCTCCAACACAAGATGGAGGATTTTGGAAAAGTGGGGTCCACATCCGCTGCCCCTCTTTAGGGATGGTGCTGGCTAGGTGTGGGCCCACCTGTGCTCCCGGCGAAAAGTGGGGTCAGGACGGGGGATTGACATCTTCCACTATCTGGAGAGGCCTGGATCACATTTCAAAGGCGGCATGGCCTTTGCAGTTACCCACCCTGGAAGGCGGTTTCTGCTTAGATGAGGTTACCTATATCTCATGCAGTGTCTGTAGGCATATGCAAAATGGACAATTGATGGACAGAATGCTGAATAATGTCAAACATTCACCCCAGTACAGAGATCTGAGCATAAATTCATAGTTTTTTTTGCTCACCATGCCATTTCAGTTTAAACCCAGCCGTGTGCAAATCAGTCTTGACCCTGCTCCCCATGGGAACAGTCCAGTTCGAACAGCCTGGCCAAGTCCTCCCTGGATTGGAAACAAGCATCGTAGGCCTGGTTTTGGGGTGCTGGCTAGGTGTGGGCCCACCTCCTAATCTAACTAACATTTCCAGCTGTCCTCCCGGGGAAAAGTGGGGTCAGGACAGGGGGAGTGGCATCTTCCACTATCTGGAGAGGCCTAGCCTGAATTTCAAAGGTGGCATGGCCTTTGAAGCTCCCCGCCCTGGAAGGCAGTTCCTGCCAGGATGAGGTGTGAACGCCTCCGCCCAGATCAGGCTTTGTTTCCGACCTCTGAGAGAGAAGGCTCTCATCCCAGGAGGCCAGATACATGTCTAGTGATGGCAGGTCAGCTGAGCCTATCCAGCAACCACACTAGTAGTCGGTAGGTTTTCAGGAGGCACCTCTAAGGTGCCCTCTGTTTGCATTCCTTAATACATTTGACACTGGCATCAGTGCAGGTTTATTAAGACGAGATGTTGGTTAACAAGCATCTTGGGGTACAGTGAGGCCATCATGGAGTTGGAGACTTCGTAATGACGAGTGTCTAGCCCGTGTACTCAGGATGGCTTCCCTGTTAACTTACAATGTCTAAGAATGGACTTCTGCATTACAGGGGCATATCTGCTCAGTCAGATGTGTCCACACATGGGATATAGTGCACCCTGCCTTTGCGCTGTAAGGCCTGCTATAGGGGTGGCTTACCTATATCTCATGCAGTGTCTGTAGGCATGGCACACAGGGCTGTGTGCCATGTCGACTCTTCGGTTTTGCCTGCACCAAGACACGCAGCCTGTAACAGCAGTTTGCACGATCTTGGTGAGTGGTCCCTAGGGTGGCACAATTCGTGCTGCTGCCTTAGTGGACCCTCTTCAGTCCCAATGCCCTAGGAACCAGGGCTACCATTTACTAGGGACTTACAAGGGGGCTGAAGTCATGCCAATTGTGGAACAATGGTACTTTTTTGGGAAAGAGTTCTGGCACAGCGGACGGGTTACTAGGAATCCAGTGCACTTTCAATCGAAATCACACCAGGTATCAGGCAAAAAGTGGGGGTGACCATGTCAAAAAGGGGCACTTTCCTACACAGAGTTATGGCCGCCAGAGCTGTTGCTTCATAACCATGTATTCACATTCTGGCAGCAGCATCGCATATTTCCTGGTTTTTGGTCAGTAGCTTAGCAAGGATGCCATGTGCCCTGGTGCAATCAAGAAAAATGCCCCCTTTGACTGTTGTTGGGGTAGAAAAAATATAGAGTTTGTCAGGGTTCAATGAGACCCCCATGGCTCTGGGCCCTGATGCCAATGCAGCTGATGCACCAATGGAGCTATGCCCCTGGCTTTGATGTCAGAGGACCACTCAGCACACTGTTGGGACAAATCCATGAAAACATTTTCTGCTGCCTGCCCCCCCAGCAAATCTGTATTGCCATGAAGCCCTATTGCTAGCACACAGAGATTCCATGGCCTTTCCCTTGGCAGATCGTGCCCTTTAGACCTTCCTCACTACAGGGGTAGTGGCGAGGTGTTGCATGTCATGTCCTCTGCACATGAGAATTTAAGAAGGCCTCAGCATGACCCTTAATATAACAAGGAATACATCACCTTACTAATAGCCCAGTTACTACACCAGTCTCGTATTGGCAGAGGAACCAAGGCTTCTAGGATTCAGGAGTTCATGGAAGAGTGAGAGAGGCTGTGCCTGGATGCCCTCACGGGTGACAAGTAGCACTCTACAAATCTATTGCTTGATTGATTGAGTGAGGGAGTGACAACTGTTTGTGTATGGATGCTCACTGTACCGACGACAGACGAAAACAAAACCAGGCTTATGTACATCTGACATTGGTCATTTTAGGGGCATCGAGATGCTAACAGTAGCATCCCTTAACCTATGACCCCCATCCTCTCAACATTGCAGTTAACAGTTCTATATCCGAGGTCTGACTCTGGCAGGCCTAATTGAATTAAAGGGGAAAAAATATATACTAGATTGCTCTCCACACCACTAACTATCTAGCTCCATTTATCCAATGTGTTTTGCCCTGCATTAATGTAAAAATGTTTAGGGGCCCAATTTGCAGCCAAATTCCAGAACTGTTGCTTCCTGGTTAGCATTACGTTATACAGATACCGCTACATACATAGATACAGGGCAACATGCTCAATGTGCATCCTTCGTCTTTGGAGCAGAGCAATCGGCCACATGTACATAGACTTCTGTTTGCGATTTTCTAATAGCGAATTTTTGCGATTTGCTATTAGAAAATCTCAAACAGCTATGTACAACAGTGTATTTTACACTGTTAGGGATTTCCAGTGGGTCGCAAATTACCTACCTCATTAATATTCATGAGGTAGATCGCAATTTGCGACCCATTGGGAATTGCTAAGAACACAGGGATGGTGACCTGCTAGGGACTGCTGACCACCATGTCGGTGTTTGCTCCTTAAAGGAAAACGGGATGAGTTTCAAAAACAAAAATGAAGAGCCCTGTCGTAATGGGGCGGTTGGACCGCCGGTGTGGCGATGGCTGGACCTCCACCTCCGTGCCACCACGAGTCTGGCTGTCCTCGGACCACCAGACTCGTAATTAGGCCCAGAGTGGGTGGAATGTTCTAATAAAATTATGGCCCTTCTGCTTCAGGCTATACCGGTTGTTAAATGCCCTGTCCCTTGTTTTACGCTCTCCCCTGTTACTCAGGCATATAAATCAGAATCAGGGGCCTTAACAACCGGTATAACCCTTGTCAGTGGACTATATGGCTATTGTAAATTTGGCTAGTGATACTGTCACACAGCGAATAGCTAGTCACGTTATCGGCTCAATCTGGCCCAGGACGCAAATAGTTGTTTTATTAATAAAGTTCAAACCCATATAAACAGAAATTAAAACAAAACAAATCAACTCTAAGCAATCCCGTTGTTCCCTCGCCTATTTTCGTATGTAAACAAAAACAGCAGATTATGAGACACAAAGTCCTATTTACAGTAATTTAAATGGACACTTCTAAACTGATGTGACTGCTTATGCACTAACTGGTTTGTTTTCAAAACTCTATCTCTCGCTCTCTTTCTCTCTTAGAAAATGTACAACACAGGTACAAGTGCCCAAGGCTTTTCACTGCTTATCTTTCTTAGACGGAGGCCCTCACCCGTCTTACTTCTCCTCACATAGGTAAATTCAAGGCCACTGGAATTATGCGGTAGGGGAAGATCACATTATGCAGTAGGGTTGAGTAAATTATGCGGCAAGAAAAGGCAAATTATGCTGCATTATGTGGCACATTTTGAGATAGTATTACTTCATCATTTTGCCATTTTAAAACTTGTTAAGACTGCCTGGGCATTAGTTGCAACTCATTAGTACCAGTTGAACACCCAAACACAGCGATAAGCTATAGAAAAGTGGCTAGTCAACCTTTGCAAAGGGCCTTCCACTGAACAGCATCACATGCTGCTGCATTTTGAGTAACGTTTGAACTGCTTGAGCTAGAAACACATTTTTTGTTTGTTAAAATCTGCAGATTATGCAGCAGATGAAGGATTATGTGGCAAATGCAGCAAATTTATAATTATGCGAAAATCGCTGCAGCCGAACAATCACATAATTCTAGTTGCCCTGGGTATATATAATTAGTTAGCTGTCGTCCATCAGGCTTATCTCCCTCCGCCACAGAAGTAGAGACTTGTTGAATAAAATGGCCAACAGCAGTACTCTTCTAATTTGAAGAAAAAAAAAACATTTAAAAGAAAACGTTGGATTTTCTGAAATTTGAATGTATTTCCCGAACTCGTGTTGAGAGAGCCTGAACTATGTGACAACACTGAAAGATCAGAGATCAACAATATGAGATTTTTTTAATGTGCGAAGTTCACAATAGGTTTAATAGTTGTTAAATTTCTGCAGTCGCCAAATTTCCTAAAAACTCTGCAGAAGGACACATTGTTTATATTTAATAGTTTTATTTATAGGTGCATATAATTTAAAGCGACTAGTGGATAAACATATCACCCTACTCTTTTTAAATCTAATTTATTGAAGAATAGATTACAAGACAAAAGCACACGAATTGATAAAACCAATACTTTAAAAGGGAACAAATAGGTGCAGGTACTTATAAAAATGAGCTAGAGGTGTGGCGAGTGGGCTGGGGCTTAGGGCAAAACATGATGATACTTAAAAGCTTCTATAACAGTTGCAGCACATACCAAAACACATGAGAAATGCGTTTATATAAACAAAGCAGGTTAACTCATGTTACAGAAAATAATATCCAAATGCGATATGTTAACATTTCCATGTTTTGTAATATTTGCAGCTTCTTAATACCGTACTGTTATTTGCTGCTGTTTAGCACAAAACTATATTTCTTGAGCGTGCACGTACACAGAAAGAAACAAGCAGATATACACATAAAGCATTCTGCACATTTCCTTTAAAATACCTCCTGAGAGCGTCCCAATTCTTTCCCTCTTTCTCTTGCTTTTCTCTCTCACAAAAACATGCACACACAACAGGCGTTCACACAGACATAAGCAGACACTCTCGCAAAAGACTCAGGTGGGATTAAAGCCATTTTTAACTCCTCACCTTAGATGGCTTTCTTAATTGCTGCTATCAGCGGGCTGCCTCAATTCCTGTGTTTGCACAAATGCACACTTAGGGGGCGATTCCGATGTCTGGACGGACCGGAGTCCATCCGACATCGGCCAGGAACTTTAACCAAACGACCTCCTGTTGTCAGTTACACCTGCAAGTAGGATGCGACTGAACCCTGTTCGGTCGCAAGCCTATACTTAACAATGGGAGCATGCATTCCGAACGGAATGTATGCTCGCATCGTTAAGATCAGAGGTGCAGTTCATCCCTGCACCCCGTGGCAGGCACCCCAAGGTGCCTGCCACCGGGTGCAGGGATCAACAGGGGGGGCACTAGGCTGCCATTCCGTGGCCTCGCACCCATGGGGGCCCTGCTGGGCCCCCAAAGACAGTTTACCTATGCCTTTCTGTGTGGGAAAGGCCAGCACAGAAAGGCATTGGGAAACTGCCATCGTAATCTCTCAGCCGGAAAGAGCCGGCCGAGGGAGTACTGAGGGGTTTCCGGAAGGCAGACGGGCTCTCCGAGCCCATCGGAAGCCATCTGGAAAACCGAGTCGGATTCCTTTCCGACCGAGCCCGTCGGAATGGCTCGGTCGGAAAGGAATCTGAAATGGCAATTCCGATGCTCTGGCAGTGTGTCACAAAATTTCACCTTCTGCTCCATTGGATCACTAGTTGCACGTTTGTTTTTATTTCTCCTAATTTCAAATGTCATCTCCTTTAGTTTCCAACTTCAAAATTTTCTGTCCTAAGCTTTTGTCCTTCCACTCTGTCCACCCTCCCCTCTATCTCCTTCACACTAACATTCACCAAAGCACCACTATAACCAATTCTATTGGGTGTGGTCCTCATGTCCTGCGGAACGTCATAACGTGGAGACTCACCATGGGTTAAGGAGGCCACTGCTTGTATAATAGTGTTTGGGAGTTGGTTTCCATAAAATAAAAAGTTTGCCTCGAGCATCCATTCTGCAAACTGCTCTGTCTTCAGTGTATCTGCCACACCATCTGATGCACTGAAAGCATAAAGATCCTTACCATGTACTCTGGGATCTCTAACTATGGAAAGCAGTGCCCCATCAAGGGAGAAGAGGCCAGATCCTCCGCTGAACTTGCAAGCTGGCACCTGGCAAAGTGCAGATGCCCTACCTGAGATCTGAGTTGGTACTCTCATCTCTGAGTCAAGAGGAGGGGAAGGAATAGCAGCCTCCCATAAATACTCCCTGAAAATTAAAATAAATCTTGAGAGGCATGTTCTTCGGGCCATAGGCAGGCAGTGGCTAGTGGTGAGTATCAGTTGCTGGCACTGTCACTTACAACTGGTGACACAAGGCCTCGGGTAACACTGCAGCCTAATTGGATAACCAAGCTCCTCCTTTTGTACAGTTGATTTTCAAGCAGTAGAGAGTGATTAAATTATTGATTAATTGAAGCAGTAGAGAGTGATCAATCAAGGCTCACTCTATGAAGTGGTAGAGGGTTTGGAGCTCAGATACTGATTGATACACAAAATTGCACTTAATTCATTCAGCTTTAAGAAAGAGCCATATCATTGCGAATGAATAAGTCTCTGCACTTAGGAACAAGATGGTAAAAATATTAACACACACAAAAAGAAGGTCTTACCACCTTCTGGGATAAGGTGCGCATATAAATAGTAGTATACTTACTGCATTCGCAGGTTCACCAATTGGGGCTGCCATACAGGGATACAGAGTAAGAGTCTTCAGATTGGTAGGAATAAGAGAGTCAATTCAAATGGTTCTGGAACCTGGGTGAGTGGCCAGTTGGATGCTAAGTCAATTCCTAGGTGTAGAGGTATACTTCATTGTTTCTCAGGGGCTAGGGGTAGACAGATGCATGGCCTGGGATGATAGTAGATAGGTTAAGGAACTAGAGATGCAGTTGTCAGTGAGAGTAGGACACTGGCAGTGAGCAGCGATAGTGAGTGGTCATGCATCTACAGAAAGAAGGGTACACACTCCTTCAGTATTAGAATAGAGTGGGATAAAGTACCCCCTACCGTAAATGATAAGGATGTTGCAAGTTAAGGAGGAGTTCCATGAGCAGATAGAGGAATGAGGCTGAAGGCCAGCTTGGTAACTTCAACTCAGACTCATGGTTGTCTTGATCAGAGTGTCTGTGCAGTCAGCTGCGTTGACTTTTTGCATCACTAACTAAGGATTGAGCGGGTCTAAGTTCCACGGTTCAAACATCAGGCCTTATGCTCCTCACTTGCCTTTAGGTTGCAATTCCTGATATGTCTTCTTCCTTTAGGTTCTTATGCACGGCAGGAGTGTCCAGCAGAATCCCATCCTTCGTTGCTATTGTTCAGTCCCACGGTGAGTGGGGCACATGTGGGAGGGGTGGCTTATAAACAGACACAGAGATAGGCTGGTTGTTCAGTGTCGGGACCTGCAGAAGCCTGTGCCTTCAGCCATTTATTAACCTCATGACCAGGGCACAATTCTTTTTGGACATATCACTGGCACAACTCTTGGCCACAAGTGTGCAATGCATGATTAGATACAAAACTGCAGTGCCCAGAGACACACCTGAACTGTTTATGAGCATTATTAGTGTTGTAATAGTGACCACTTAAGATAAGACTACTTTAGTGGCCACCCCATGCACGATTACCAGCAGTGATCACTTGAGTGCACCATGCACTAATTTAAAACAAAATTCAATTTGAAATTCCTCTACATGGGTAATACTAGGCAATAATAGTTGCAATGCCCCAGTCACCAGGGTAATATTAGTAATGATTAATCACTCAAATATCAGCTTTACATATATTTTGGAAATCCATTTTTCTTAAATCATCAGCTTATGAGCTCTAGAAACACACACACTTTCACCGCAAAGACACACCTTTCAGTTTTGGGATATATATATTAATTCAACCCAGCAAAGGTTTCTAATTTAGTGTGGTGGCTGCATCCAGGAGAGCTACTTACAGGTGGATGGAGAGCTAAAAGTAGCTCAAGAGCTACTTGCTGGAGAAGCCTGGTGTAGATTCACACAATCAGGAATGTTAGGATTTCAATTTTGCAAATGCAGTTGGCTCACAAGGAAATTTCACCTAGAGGATGGAATTTCCACGTGTGCAAATCGTTTGCTATAATCTGACCCGTGGCCAGTCCACGGAGGGTAAATATACGACACCATGTGATCAATCGAAAATCTAAAAGTTTGCAGACAGTCTGAGTTAGGTAACGTTTTTTCTTTTCCTCTCTCTAGGTCTCTCCACCGGAGCTGGCTGCTATGTAGATATCAAGAAGGTTAGCACAAGTGGGGCTAGTTGTGCAACTGCAAAGCAAGACAATCTGCGTTATAGTGGTAGGTGCCATTTTATTCCCGAAGATCATGAACCAACAGAAAAGTTCTCCACCTCACTTCATTTGCATATGATTTTAGTGTGCACATCTGTCAGGGGTATAAGGGTGTCACCAAATTCGTCAGACGTATGACTTTAACAGATCTAGCATCCTTCTTTTAAATCACTGTAGCCAATTCTGCCTACTGTACTAATTGACTTCACAGTTTGCACAGAGACGTTACACCACAAAAACATAGTCCTAATAATCTTGAAATGGCATTTCAATAACCAGATAATCCTTCTTTCATCTCAAGTACACACCATCACGTGTAAGAGTCAAATATTCAAATCCTCACATCAAACATATAAAGCGCTAACCTGGATCCTGTGAGGAGCATAATTAGCCTTGAAAGTTGGTTCCTGGTGCATATGCAAAATACCTCCAAGAAGTTCTAGGAAAGGGCGAGGGCCTAGCAGGTTTCAAAGCAAGAACTGGGGGCAGCCCCCAGGATATAAGACTCCAGGCAGGAGCAAAGCGAGTCATGCGATCAAAGTCCAGATGTAAATTTCTAGGAAGGAGCAACACAAAGCAGGCGTGCACAGCCCAGATGTAGAGATCTAGGGAGGAGCATAGCAATGCAGGTATGCACAGCCCAGATGTAAGGTTCTAGGAAGGAGCAACACAATGCAGGCGTGCACAGCCCAGATGTAAGGTTCTAGGAAGGAGCAACGCAAAGCAGGCGTACTCAGCCCAGATGTAGAGATCTAGGGAGGAGCAAAGCAAAACAGGCATGCAAAGCCCAGATGTATAGATTTGGGGAGGAGCAAAGCAAGGCAGGCCTTCAAAGCTGAGATGTAAGGTATTATGCAATAGCAAAGCACGAAAGGAGTGCAAAGTCCAGATGTAAGGATCTAGGCAGTAGCAAAGCAAAACAGGCGTACTCAGCCCAGATGTAAGGTTCTCGGAAGGAGCATTGCGAAGCAGGCGTACTCAGCCCAGATGTAAGGTTCTAGGAAGGAGCAATGCAAGGCAGGCGAGCAAAGCCCAGATGCAAACCTCTAGGAAGGAGCAACGCATGGTAGGCGTTCAAAGCCCAGATGTAAGGTTCTAGGAAGGAGCAACACAAAGCAGGCGTGAACAGCTCAGATGTAGAGATCTAGGGAGGAGCAAAGCAAGGCAGGCGTACAATGTCCAGACGTAAGAATCTAGGCAGGAGCAAAGCAAAACGGGCGTGCAAAGCTCAAATGTATAGATTTGGGGAGGAGCAAAGCAAGGCAGTCCTTCAAAGCCCAGATGTAAGGTTCTATGCAATAGCAAAGCACGAAAGGAGTGCAAAGGCCAGATGTAAGGATCTAGGCAGTAGCAAAGCAAAACAGGCGTACTCAGCCCAGATGTAAGGTTTTAGGAAGGAGCATCGCGAAGCAGGCGTACTCAGCCCAGATGCAAGGTTCTAGGAAGGAGAAATGCAAGGCAGGCGAGCAAAGCCTAGATGTAAACCTCTAGGAAGGAGCAACGCAAGGCAGGCGTGCAAAGTCCAGATGTAAGGTTCTAGGAAGGAGCAACACAAAGCAGGCGTGAACAGCTCAGATGTAGAGATCTAGGGAGAAGCAAAGCATGGTAGGAGTTCAAAGCCCAGATGTAAGGTTCTATGCAATAGCAAAGCACGAAAGGAGTGCAAAGGCCAGATGTAAGGATCTAGGCAGTAGCAAAGCAAAACAGGCGTACTCAGCCCAGATGTAAGGTTTTAGGAAGGAGCATCGCGAAGCAGGCGTACTCAGCCCAGATGCAAGGTTCTAGGAAGGAGAAATGCAAGGCAGGCGAGCAAAGCCTAGATGTAAACCTCTAGGAAGGAGCAACGCAAGGCAGGCGTGCAAAGTCCAGATGTAAGGTTCTAGGAAGGAGCAACACAAAGCAGGCGTGAACAGCTCAGATGTAGAGATCTAGGGAGAAGCAAAGCATGGTAGGAGTTCAAAGCCCAGATGTAAGGTTCTATGCAATAGCAAAGCACGAAAGGAGTGCAAAGGCCAGATGTAAGGATCTAGGCAGTAGCAAAGCAAAACAGGCGTACTCAGCCCAGATGTAAGGTTTTAGGAAGGAGCATCGCGAAGCAGGCGTACTCAGCCCAGATGCAAGGTTCTAGGAAGGAGAAATGCAAGGCAGAGCGAGCAAAGCCTAGATGTAAACCTCTAGGAAGGAGCAACGCAAGGCAGGCGTGCAAAGTCCAGATGTAAGGTTCTAGGAAGGAGCAACACAAAGCAGGCGTGAACAGCTCAGATGTAGAGATCTAGGGAGAAGCAAAGCATGGTAGGAGTTCAAAGCCCAGATGTAAGGTTCTAGGAAGGAGCAACGCAAAGCAGGCGTACTCAGTCCAGATGTAAGGTTCTAGGAAGGAGCAACGCAAAGCAGGCGTACTCAGTCCAGATGTAAGGTTCTAGGAAGGAGCAACGCAAGGCAGGCGAGCAAAGCTCAGATGTAAACCTCTAGGAAGTAGCAACATTTCTCGTGGTACATTTTATTGCAATAATCTCACAGTAGTTCATAAAATACCTGTTAATCTTTTACTTTACCCAGTTTTGTGTAGTCTAAATCATTACTTCTGTTCATGAGCAAGATATGTAAATTCTGCTCATATGTGCATGTTAATCCTTACACAATCAGGCTATACTCAGGTATCCATCAACACTTAAATGGTTATATTTTCCATTATCCTAATGGAAAAAAAATAATCTGTGTGGTGTCAATTTAAAACCAAGTTAAAAAACTTTCAAAGTGCTATGTGCTTTTTTTGTTAAAATCTGCAGATTATGCAGCAGAAGATGGAGTATGTGGCAAATGCATCAAATACATAACTATGCGGAAAATGCATCGGCCGCAAAATCGTTTAATTCCAGTGGCCCTAATTATACTGTTTGTTGTGTTGACAAGCCCTAAGTGACAACAATATGTTTCAATTATTGTGTTTAATTAACTTAAGTGGTGTGAGAGCATTCTTGATGGTAACTCCCATGGATGTCAGTTCAGTAAAATGCCTGTGGTAGCGGAAGTTATATCACATGCCTCTTGAAACCGATGACAACCCAGGATGTGATGTCACGTGACCTTGACTCTGACAACACAAATGATGTTGCACGGACTTTATCCTAGATAATATCATAGAAAATGATGCCACTCACAAACAAGCACTGGCAAGGTCAATAGGTGTGATGCTTGCACTTGAGTGCTTAAAAAACTTGCTTGTGAGAGTTGAGTATGTGCTGCGGTGCAAAACAAATTAAACAAGAATTGGCGAAGCCAGTAGGTCTAGCCTTTCAAAAGTGCAAGCAGCACTATTGGCTTTGCCAATCCTTTTATTCCTCCAAATGGTCAATTTGCACATGTAGACATGGCAACCACCTCAGAATGCTTCTTTCTTCTTAAACTTTATGGAAAAGCATTTGAAGATAGTTGCCTTGTATTCACTTGCACGGAGAAGCAGGGAAGCTAGCAGCCCGGTAGCAATGTCCAGCTGCTTAACCTGGCAAAAACTAAAATTAATAAACAACAATGATTTGGGGATGGAAGGGGAGGAGAACAACAGCAACACACCTTAGGGGATGTCGGTGCTGATAAGCAGTTGGGAGAGGACAGATGGTAGAGATAGCAAGGAAAGCCATGTGCTCCCATGCAGTGCTAAAACGGAAATGAAAAATGAGTTCCATGAGATAAGCAGTGGAAAAATACAAGTCATCCAATCAAAATGATGATATAGAATCTATGGTGGAGAGCCATCAAAGCAGAAGCATCGGACTGAGATAGACAAGAAAGCCATCAAACCATGTGCAAGGGTCTGACCCAAAAGGTCTTCAACAGCTGCAGATGAGACCTAAAAATAGATTGCTTTTTTATACAATTCATTTTTGAGCTAATTAATTAAATATGTGATAACTAGTGGAGATTTCAGATGTAAAATTGTCTATCGTACATTCCAGTGGAGGTTGAAAGATAAGCCAGAACAGCCAATACTAAGAAGGTGAGACTAAAATACTCCTACGAGTTGATCAAAGATTTGATTGACAATGTATCAAGCCAATAGCTCAAAGCTCCTCAGCCAAAAAAGCTAATGGCAATGGTTGAACTAAAGCCCCTTGGAGTATGTATAGAAATCAATATATTCGCCATAAATAGCAGGTGTATCATTTAAGGTGAAACCTAAGTAAGCATTTGCATATCCTACGTGTCTGGCTTCCCTGTAATACACAAACTAGGCATAGGGTTACACCTTTATTCTGGGCAGGTTTTTTATAATTAATTTTTTTTAATTGATTTTTGCTGTGAAAACAAAGAACACATCAGTCCACACACTGCTGCATAGAACACCATTATTGCGTGCATTTGACATCGTGAAGAGGAAAGAGACTGCAGCCACCTCACCTGTGACATAATGTTTTTGAATGCACAATGTATCTGTCTGCAATATGCTGTGGCTCTGGCAGTATGGAACTCATAGAAGGTAACCACAGCTGTCTGTAGCCAGAGGTGAAAACTAGCATATGTCAAAGTTGAGAAAATGAGAAAAGAGGCACTGAGAAAATAAAGTTCCAGTTTAGTAGCCACTTATATATTATTTAGATTGATGCAATAAAATGTCAGGGACACATTTAACACCTATCAAGGTACAGCTATCATATGTCAGACAGTCATCACATGTCCAAGTAGAACATGAGGTGCCTAATTTAAGTCTTAACTGCCTACGGTAGTCTCTGGTATCCAGCAACATTATAAGCTAACAAACTCTTCACACAAGAGTTCATTCAATTGACCTCAGTCCTGCCTTCCCTCATGTAAACAGCTACAAAGATCACACAACCCACCACCCAGCAGTGGGATCTCCTTAGAGCTCCTGTAGTTCACCTCTACCATGGTTTGTAGTGCACAATGGTATTGGAGAGCGGAGATACCCAGAATGTTTTCAAACTGCGCTTCTATTCTGATTTGCATTATGCGTGGTTCACTAGTGTTTTCAGTACTGAGACATCTCACAGCTCTCCTCTTACCAGATTTACGGCGCACCTAACTGATGTAGTACTGAAACAAATATTTGTAGAGTGCTTCTAACCTGAATGCCAGTTTATCCTAGTATCCCAGTACTGACACATTCACAGAGCTCTCGCTTTCTTTACGAATGAATGATGAATACATTTATTTGATTCAATTAATAAAAATTGTTACAAAACCATGGCATGATCGTACTGAAAAATTATCACATTATTAGTTACCAAATTTTACTTCTAAAAATGCATAAAAAGAAAGAGAATTCATGAGCCGTCACTATAGCTTGAGTTTGATCTAGATTAGAGCCGTAGCATTTTCTTCAATGTTCATCGATACTCACTAGCCTCCTTTTAAAAATTTTTTAAGCTGGCGCCCAAATTTATCTAACTTGGCCAGTTCCATTGGAGTTTTTAAATTAAAAATAAGTTCCATTGCTTCTTTGCAAGTGCAGGTACCATAATTTAAAAATAGCAGTTTTAGTAAAGTGCAGAGTGCAGGTATCATAAATGGGCAGATGCAAAGAAAATGGGACAGGGATTCGTCATTTGATTTACACAATCTGCAAACAGTGACTGTCTCTAAGTATTTCCAATGTGTATTTATGTCTTTTATTGGGAGCGACATTAGCCGGATTGTTAAAATTTGTTTTAAAATCGGTTTATTCAGTGCACTGTTTAAATAAGGTTGGCACGATTTGTCCCTGTAGGAGTTAGCTAATACCTGGATGTTGCTTTCAGAGGTTTCTATAAGTCGGATGTCTTCTTGCAAGGATAAATATCTAACTTGGTCCTTCAATACTTTTTTTAGGATCCCGGGTTGGTGGACAAACGTGCTCCAATTTGTCATGTCTAAATGTAGTTTGCTACAGGCAGTCCGCAGATACTCTGACCAGGGGTTATTCTCTTCAATGAAGATATCCTTCAAAACTACCTTCATAGTCTTTGAGGTCGCTGCACAAATTCTACGATAGTATTGCACCGTGGAAGCCCAGTTTTCGTATGTTTGTTTGTTTAATTCGAACTCCAGTCTTACCAGTGCATTCCGAGTGTAACAGGGAATTGGAAAGATCCTTTTAAAGGCCCTGCAATGTGCAGTTTCTATAGTTTTCACCAGGGCCCCTGGAAATGCCGGATGCCTATATGCAATTGCATTGACTTCTGACATCTTATAGTCATGCCTAGACTACTTACCCTGATAAGCATAATGGGTTGTAATCTATATTGCTCTTACTGAAATTCAAAGATCCTGAATTGAATGTTATTATTTGTTAGAGAATGTTACCATTGTTACCATGAAAAAATGTTGTTCTTTCCCACGGCATGGCTTTACATGCTTGTATATTACTAAGATACACAAGTTGACATACAGGAGTCTCTTCCCCTTTTTTAATATCATGCCACTCTTAGACAAGACCTCTGTCAAAATATTTCCAGATAGTCTTATTACTTATCTTTATATCCGCTCCAACTAGTGCACTGTTTGGGTTTCCCATAATTGAACTATGGTTGCGATAAACTGTTGATATATACATAAGATTAATGTTGTTCATATACTGTTGACTTCATTTACAGATCTTGAACACTAGCTATGATTGGCTGTAATCCTACAGCACTTTGGCTCTGACATAAACAAGGGCACTCCACCACTATTTTTCATTTAGTGCTCTTCTTTAGATAACCTAGATGCACAGTGTTTAATTTTGATAAATCTCACTTCCTTGAATACTATGATAACCATTCCTCTATACACTGACACTCCATATCCGAAACGGACCTTTAAATCACCCTAGCCGCTCCACTTAATAATGGCTGCCGGCGTAATCTGCAAATACTTTATGGCACGACACGGAGGCCAACATTATGCAATAAATCCTTTATTGCCACCACTCAGCAGCAAGAAAAAAGGTTCTTAGAATAGAGAATACAGAACCTTCAAGAACATTCTAATAACAACAAAACTCCTCCTCATCATCTCCTCTTCCTTCTTTTATTGCTGCTGATCAAAGAGATAAGTATTGCTACTTCTGAATGTTTACTAAAAAAAATGTTAATATAAAGAATATAAGAGTATGAGAAATTTATAATAATTTAAATAATTATTTGCATAATAGAGATGTAAAGTTTTAGCGTTTTGGCATAAGAATAGATTTTTAAAATATATTTTAAATTTTTGAAATATAATAATTAAGAGTAAACTGGTTTGATTAATTATTATCTTTTAGAATAGAACATTTTCTTTAAAAATAATGATTATGGAGCTCAGGTAGTGTTTCTTTGAAATGTACGAATCGATTTAAAATGTAATATAGATCGTGCTTCTTATGAGGTTTATTGACCGTGACAGATGCGGGTTGGTTTAATGAGTAACGTGAGTTTATTTTGTTGTAAAAAAGGGAACTGTTTAGTTTTAGAAAAACCGTTAACGCGCGCTATGCTTGCGCGAGCGGTTGAAATCATGAAATACTTATGGGGTCGTTATCGTCTCGAGCCCTTGACGCGAGCTTGGTTATCGTCTCGAGCCCTCCTCATGGCACAAGCTTGGTTCTTTCTGAATCGAACGTATGTGAACGCGTGATTACGCGTGTACGTTCGAGTTCAGTATTGAGTATTGTTTTGGCAGATCGGTGTTGCCGTACATGCACGGTTGCATAGCAACGGCGCATTGCTGAGAGAATCGGATATTTTAGTCAGTTTCGTGAGGAGAGGAGAGAGTTTGAGGTGATAATAGCGCGTTCGGATTGGTAGTGAATTTAAATTGGATTTGTGGAAGAAATTTTTTTGTTTAAGTGTTTTGTAGCTTGGAGAAAGGAAGTTTAGGTTTGTGGAGGAAAATAATTATTTTGACAAATAAAACTACATATTTAAAGAAGTTATTATACGTGTGGTGTTGAATTAAGTAGTTATAATGGAGCAAGGAGAGGGTTCTCTAGAGGAGAAATTAAATAAAGCTATTGAGAAAATTACTTCAGAGGTTTCTTTGAGGATGGAAAGGAAACTAGAACTACTGGCTGTTTCTAAATCTAGTAGACATGAGGAGGAAAGGTATTGGTCCGCTCCTGAAAATGAAAATGATCATGGAAGTAATAAAAAAGCATCTCGCAAAAGAAAACATATTTCTTCCAGTGTTCAACTGGGGAAGAAGAAGAAATCTACTATGGTAGAACATGTTTGCTGTTCAGACAGGCAAGTTGAGGATGCCTCGGACATTAAAGATGGGCAAGTAAGAGGCCCAGGTGATGTTGCGAGTAAAAGGATGCGCAGACATAAATATGTGGTATGTGAGGACTCCTCTGGGAGTGCAGAGGTAGAACTAAGTTGTAGTTCTGATTTTGATACTGAGGATGAAGTATTGAAAAAGGGTTCAAAAAGGATGAGTCGCCAGGGTCAGAGACTATGAAAATTAAAGACCCATTGGGCGAAAATATGTTTGATCCTTTACTTATAAAACACCCTTTTTCACCGGAGTGGTCTCCATCTGATCATGTGGCTGAGTATTTACAGTATTGGATCAGAAGGGAGATTCCTAAGGAGGTGCGTGTAAGGCTCAGATCCGAGTGCCCTCGACCAACTGTTGAAAATAAGGTCTTGATTACACCGGAACTTGACTCAAAAATGGTTGCATTTATTGCTAAAGGGGGTCGTGACCCTAGGAAAGGTATAGATCGAGGGCTGAAATCATGCCAGGACAGATTATTGGATGTTGTTGGGCCTGTTTCAAAAATATTTGACATGGCAGAGGAGGCTTATGGCGGAAAGCATAGTGTTGATGTTGAGGAGCTACGTGAGTGGATTCAAAGGGTGGTCTGCTTATTAGGGAATGCAAATACCCCCCTCTCCATTGAACGAAGAAAGAGTATATTACTAAAAATAGACCCAAAGTTGGTTGACCTGACTACAAAAGAGGAAGGACCTTCGGCTAAGGGTCTTCTCTTTGGGGACGAATTTATTAAGGATTTATCAAGGTACGTAGGAGCTTTCAGCAGCCTACAAAAGTCTCAGAGAGAGATTAAAAAGTGTTTTTGGGTCGGCCGGGAGAACGCGGAGTCAGTTCCCTGGCCGAGGCCAAGGGATCACGAGAGGCTCCTTTTCGTGTGGATTTGGAAATAGAGGCTACCAGGGTCAACAGTATTTCCGTGGGGGCGGATTTTACCCCCAGACACAAACGTTCAAGAGGAAGATACAACAGAGGTGAAAGACGAGGCAGAGGCACGACTGGTAAGTCAAGACCCTTCTGCTATCCACTTAAAATTGGGCGGCAGACTTGCCCAATTTTTTCAAGTTTGGTGGTCGATAACAAGGGACACTTGGGTTTTGGAAACTGTACAGGGTTTCAAGATAGAGTTTATCGCAAACCCAATTCAGAGGGTTGTTCCAAAAAGGATAATTTTTCAAAAGAAACTGGTAAAGATGATAGACTTAGAGGTACAAGATTTGTTAAAGAAAGGAGCAATAGAAAGAGAGAGAGACTTTATGGAAGGCTTTGTCAGCAACATCTTTTTAGTGGAGAAAAAGGACAAAGGGGGTATGAGTCCAGTAATAAATTTGCGTCAGTTGAACGATTGGGTGGTTTATCACCATTTCAAAATGGAGGGGATACATTTGTTGAAAGATGTGCTGTTGAAAGGGGACTGGATGACCAGATTGGATTTGAAGGATGCTTATCTTACAATACCAATTTGGAAAGAACATCAGAGATTTTTTAGGTTTGTGTGGAAAGGCCAAATGTGGAAGTTTGTTTGTCTACCATTCGGCCTGTCATCAGCTCCGTGGTGTTTCACGAAGGTGTTACGACCGGTGGCGGCTTTTCTGAGGGAGAGGGGTGTTCGTCTAATAATCTATTTGGACGATATCTTGATTATGGATCAGGACAAGAACACTCTTCTTTCTCATACAAAGTTAGCAGTAGAATTGCTAGAGTCGCTGGGTTTTGTGAAGAACAGAAAGAAATCTCAATGTGTACCAAGTCAACAAACACAATTTTTAGGTTTTGTAGTGGATACGGTGGAAGCGGTTCTGAAACTTCCAAAGGAGAAATTAAAGATAATTCGAAAGGAGTTGAAAAATGTTCTAAAAATAAACTGTATCTCTTTAAGAATGTTAGCGCGTATCATTGGACTTTTATCTTCAACAATGCAGGCAATTTTCCCAGGTCCTTTACATTACAGGGCATTACAGAGGTTAAAGGCTTTGCACTTGAGGAATGGTTTGAAATACTCAGAGAATGTTTGTCTTTCACAGGAGGCAAGACAGGAATTAATTTGGTGGCTGAGGAATATGGAAGCTTGGAATGGGCGAGCGATTTTTGGAGAGAATGCGGATCTGGTTGTGGAATCTGATGCAAGTTTGGAAGGTTGGGGTGCAAGATGCGGATTGCTAAGTTCTGGGGGTTGTTGGACAAGTCAGGAAAGAAAGCTGCATATAAATTGTTTGGAATTGTTAGCTGGCTCTTTTGCAATAAAATGTTTTGGGGAACAGACTGCAAGATGCTCGGTTATATTAAGGATGGACAATGTTTCTGCTGTGAGGTACGTCAACAGGATGGGAGGTCCACGTTCGAAAGGTCTAGCAGATTTAGCGAAGATTTTTTGGGAGTATTGTTTGGAAAGAAACATTTTTGTACAGGCAGAACATATCCCAGGAAATTCGAATTCAGTAGCAGATTGGTATTGGAGGAATTTTTACGATTCCAGCGATTGGACCTTAGACAGATTGGTTTTGCGAAGTTGAATCTCTTTTGGGGACCTTTTCAGATGGACCTTTTTGCGAACAGAATAAACACTCAACTAGAGAGGTTTTTCAGTTGGCATCCGGATCCGGAGGCACAGGGGATAGATGCTTTTCTGCATGATTGGAGAGGTCTTCGGCCTTATGCTTTCCCTCCTTTTTCAATGATCAGCAGAGTGACAGGGATGATTCGGAAATGGAAGGAAATGGTGGTGGTGATCACACCGTTTTGGAGTTCACAAGCTTGGTACCCTATGTTGTTGGAGATGAGTGTGGATTTGCCGATACTTCTGCCAATGTTTCAGGGAATCTTGCGAGGTCCACAGGGAGAGGCTCACGGTCTGGTAGAATCAGGTCAACTTCAGCTTGTGGCATGGAGACTTTCAGGAGAGTCTGGAGTAAGCCAGGACTTTCATCTGAAGCTTCGAAACTCATTGAAGAATCATGGGCACATGGAACAAGGAAGGTATATAGGTCAGCCTGGAATAAGTGGTATGGTTGGTGTGTGGAAAGGAATATGGATCCCGTTTCAGCAGATGTAGTTCATGTTTTGAATTTCTTAACCGATTTGTATAATAGGGGTTTGGCTTATAGGTCAGTGAATTTACATAGATCTGCTATTTCGGCGGGTCATGTTTTGGTGAATGGTGTTACTGTCGGTCAGGACATTATGGTTAAGAGGTTGTTAAGAAGCATAAGGTTGGCTAAACCCCCTGGTCCAAGATATACTTCACTTTGGGATGTGTCTCTTGTTTTACGCTTTCTCGAGTCATGGGATGACAATATGGATTTAGATCTAAAGCATTTATCCTTTAAACTTACGATGTTGTTGTGCCTTCTTTCATTCAGAAGAGTTTCTGATGTGCTTGCTTTGGAAATTACAAGCAGGTGTTTTACTCCTGAGGGTATTTGTTTTTACATTAAACAGAGAACTAAAACTACTTCATCTTCTGTTTTTTATCCGTACCTGTTTGAAAAGGAAAAGCTTTGGGTGGTGCGTTGTGTGAAAGAATATGAATGTAGAACGAGGCCTTTAAGACCTGTTGGGGTGGTTCAATTACTCATTTCTTTTAGGTACCCTTATAAAGCGGTTTCTTCACCCACTTTAGCTAGGTGGGTGAAAAGTTTAATGGGAGAAGCAGGTATAGATATTAGTGTGTTTGGTGCACATTCAGTGAGGGGTGCAGCTGCATCAAAAGCATGTATATTGGGAGGTAGTCTACAGGATATTTTAAGATGTGCTGATTGGTCAACAGATTCTGTTTTTAGACGTTTTTATTTTAAACCCATTGACAGTGCAGCTAAATGTCTGGTTAATATGCTTTGAACTTGCATAATTTTGGCCTCCGTGTCGTGCCTTAAAATGTAGATTTTCCACAGCTCGGTGGGCTGAAAATCTGGATTTTATTAAGGACACGGAGGCTAACATTATCCGTCCCATATTTTTTCCCATCCCTGAAGCTGTCTTTTGCTTTGTTATTTATGCAGGTCAAAGTTAAGCAGAATGGGAGTTGTTGGATTCGAACATATCTCATCTCTACGTTTCAAGGAAAAAGAAGATTTCTTTTGTTTGGAGTATTTAGTGACTGAAGACTGGAAGTGTTAATTTGTTTGAAGTTATTCTCTTTTAGCAGGCAATGTAAGAAGGAAGAGGAGATGATGAGGAGGAGTTTTGTTGTTATTAGAATGTTCTTGAAGGTTCTGTATTCTCTATTCTAAGAACCTTTTTTCTTGCTGCTGAGTGGTGGCAATAAAGGATTTATTGCATAATATTATCCTCCGTGTCCTTAATAAAATCCAGATTTTCAGCCCACCGAGGATGTGGAAAATCTACATTATACTACAGCGAGCGCACCGCACATGCGCTGGAAGTTGTCACACTTGCGTAATGAGAAGCGGACATAATACTGCCAGCGTTTACATGCCCGTAAGGAACTCGATTGTGAGCACCTCGCCGTTAGTATCTTAAGGTAAGCCCCAGTAGCCTTGTAATAATTAGGACTGTGGTACTACATTCTTATGACCTATTGATCCTTACTGTGACCTAACTGTCACCTTTAGAATCGCTGACGGCTGCCATTGATGCAAATATTCACTCACCGATTACTCTCTACCAGTGAGTGAGGGTTTTGATCCCCACATTAAATTCAAGATACTGTCATATCTGTTGTATAAACAACTGGGCGGAACATTAACAATCTCCCTCCTTTCCCTTTAGAATAATTGATGGATGGCTTGGTCCTTATTGATTTACTCACACCAATAATCTGGTGAGTGGAGCTCCGAATTAATAATATATTGTGGTTTAAAGTATAATACCTGCCCAAACTGGGCTGGATGCAGGAATTATTTCCTCTTACACCAATAAGACCTACGGCAACCAAGGTTGGCCGTGAACAATACCATCAACCACTTTGGCTAAACGTGACAGGGTAAGCCAATCCCCTTAATTCTTATTCATTGCACCTCGCACAGTAAATACAGAGGCTAATACCCACTTACTATGTCATCATTAGGACTTACCCCACCTGGATGCCATCTACAACATCCTGATTTACTTGGGAAGAAATCTACACTTTGTGCACTAATATGTGCAAATCAGTAAGCGATTTGTCCCTTTTTTCACTAGCCCACACACTGTACTCCCTCTTGCTCCAGCTAAATCCATGTTATCCATTTAGTCCCCAGAATTCCTATCCTGAAGAGACCCCGTACCTTGAGAGGGTCGAAATGTCATTGACTACTAGAGAGAGAGAGCTTAAGAAAACTAAAAATTGTTCATACTTAAACTCCCAAGAGCTCCTCATCTTAAAAATACCAATAACCACTTCTGCGTATTTTCCTTTTTTTAGCACTATATATATCGCACTTCTTTCGGTTATGGTCACACCACTGGGGGTCACAAAAACACTGTGAAATGTGAAAATGTATATATTGTAAATACATAATTGTATATTTTGTTTATGACTGCTTTTGTACTTTTGAATATCGTAAATGCAAAATAAATTACACTCACTTCGGCTGAAGTGAGTACTGCTGCAGTAATTGTTTTGTGGGCTTCTATAAAATCGATCGAATATTAATAGACCTAATTGAATGAAGGTTTCATCCTAGACGTTCCTTTGTCTCTGCTTTATTCACGCAAGATATACTAATTCTTGCATAACGGGTAATAATTTATTTAATGAGTTCCTTTTGAACATTGTTTTTGCTTATTATTTTCATATGCAATTGCAGGCAGTAGCTTGGCCTTTATCACTTATTCTATTGCCGCCATGAATGGGCTGTGCAGTTTTGTATTTAGTTTGCACATGGCGTAGGTCAGCGCCTTCACCTTTGTTTCTATGGCCTCGATGTGCTGGTTGGGCCCGCCCTTGATTGTGTAAAGCACACACCCAGGAAGTTGTACTTAGAAGCAGTGCTGATTTCCAGGTTTCCCAGCCTCCAGTGTTGCTTGAGTTTATTAGCAAAAGTTCTTAATATCACCACTGTAATTTTGTTGGTGTTTGCCACTAATTCATTAGTGTTATTATACATACTTAGTGCAACTAATGCCTTCGGCCGTCCCATACGTGTGTGGTCCATTAGGTCCATGTCGTCTGCATAGAGCATTAAAAACAGTCGGAATCGCACAATATTTGGAATGTGCAAATTGGCGGCTGTTAAAAATTAACCTAAATCCGCAGTGTACAGGTTAAAAAGTAGGGGTGCCAGCACACAGCCTTGCTTGAGTCCTTGATCCGTAAAAACTTTTTGTCGCGGTACTTGACCTCAGTTTGACCCGTACCCAAGTTTTTGTGTAAAGGGCAGTGATAGAGTTCAATAGCATACTCGGAATCCCCCAGTTACGTAGCTTTGCCCAAAGTAGATTGCTGCTGACACAGTCAAATGCCGCCGTGTAGTCCACAAAGCAGGCAAAGAGGGGGCGTTGTCTTTCACGTGCTGCTTGATTGATTAAATAGGCCAGGGCTGTCACGTTATCTAATGTTGACGCACCAGCCCTGACACCTGACTGATAAACTGGAAGTATGTCTTTGTCCCTAACCCAGTTATGCAGTTCCTGTAAAAGAAAGCTTGTATTGGCCTTTGCCTCTATATTGAGAAGCACTATCATCCTGTAGTTAGTAGGGTCTGATTTATTGTTTGTGGATTGGATGTAATAAAGATCCTTTCCAGTTTTCTGGGATTGTTGCATTGGACATGCATTAAGTGAATAGCGGAGTCAGTAGGGACGCCCAGAATGTGCAATCCTCTTAGAATAACTGAGCGGGTAACTCATTTGGGTTGTGGGCTCCGTTGCCCCTGATGTTCTTTAGTATTGTAGTCACTCGCTTATGCATGTCCGCGATTTTGTGTACATCGTCGCCTGCTTTTCCCCATAGGCTGGTTTTTGGGCCTGAGATGTTATGCGTTGCAGCTATTCCTTGGCTTCTACTATTCAGTGTGCAGTATAGTTGGTTCACATGCTTAATCTATGTGGACACTGGGACTCCATTGCACCTGTCGTGTCCATGCCCATCGAGTGTGATAATAAATTGCCAGAATTCTGCCTGCTTGCTTTGTTTGAAAAGGCTGTAAACGTGTATCCATTGAGATTCTTGTTGTTTTTTAAAATACCAAATATTTTCATTATGCATTTTATGGGTTAAAATTCACTTGCGTTGGGCCGCTCCCCCCCCTGTTGCTTGTAGCAATGGTTGGCCTGCCTCATTGCCCTTTTACTTTGAGTTATCATTGCACAGTTTGATTGATGCCTGCAGCATCCCATTTCTTTATTTGATTTGTGAGGGGAAGTTGATCTACTACTCAGCACTTGGTACAAGATAACAGTCGTGCTTGACCATTTTAGAAATATGGTCTCCCCAGTGCTGTTGTTACCGATGACTGTTGGTTACTTTTCCAAGCGGTCAAACTTTATTTTTCCCCACTTTAGCCTTTGAAGTAACTTGTGAGTTTCTTCTCTGGTAGGTGTGCACACCATGTTTACAGAGTGGGAGCTTCCTGCCTGTAGTGACATTTTGACGCATATGGGGAAGTGATCGCTTGCCTGCTGCTGAGGTTAAGAAAAGTCCATGACTAATGGTTGGAGATGGCAACTCACAAAAACGTAATCAATGGTTGGTTTTTGCCTGGCGAGAGTGCGGGTTTGACCGATGGGAATTATTTCATGGGTTGATCTCATATGATGTACCGTTAGAAATGAGTGTAGCATATTACCAGCTGGATCCCTGTGTAGATTGGTGTCTTTGTCTGATCCCAAGTTATAGCTGCTAAAATCTCCTGCTATAATTATCCCGCAGTTTTGGAAGTTGAACAATAAATTTTCCATTGTTCCCACCAACGCCGTCATTTTGCCCTGTCGGGGGCTATCCTTGCTGTTAAAATAAACATTTCATAGTATGACTGATGTTAATCTACCATTTATTTTTAAACCTTGTAAATATAGAGCTTGAACCATATCCGTGCTCATAGGGGTTTTTACAGCTTTGATTGATATATTCAAGTTTGCGTAGATCGAAAGTCCCCCCTGACAGGCTCCCAAATACATTGTACTTTTTGGACGGGTGTTGAAACTTCAGAAATCCAGGAATTAGGAGTGGTGTCATAAGCCAAGTTTCTTGTAAGCAAAGAATGTCCACAGACTGCAGAAATTCAAATGCTTCTTGATTATTCAGTGTTGTTTTCAGCCCGAAGACATTCCAAGAAATTATTTTTAGTGTATTTTCTACTTCTCCCCTCGCTAGCCTCTTTGATCCCATTGCGCTAGGAGTAGGTAAGGTAGGAGCCTTCTCCAGTCGTTAGTGTGGTCTGTGCCATTGGGTCCCTAGTTGATTTCGCGTCTCGTAGAGGCATTTGTCAACGCCAGGCAAATCTTTAGGTTAGGATGATTCTTCGCGGCCGTTGTTGGCAGCGAACCCTTTAATATAGATTTTCTTTGCGTTTGTGATGTTTTTGCTAGCATATACGAGTATCTGTCTGCTTCAGGTTCCTGAACCTATATCCCCCAATTGGCTAGTTGATCCTTAACTGTTATAACTGTTTCGGATATTGCACGGGTTTTCCATGTTACTGGTGTTGATTCTCTAGTTGTCTTGCTGCTTAGAGCCTTGAATTGTACACGCAGTAGGTAATCTGTGTTGAGATGACTTAGCTGTGGTATGTGATGGAGAATTTGTAGTATATTTGCCCTATTTAGAATGTCCTTGTTACCTCGAGATGTGTATTCTGGAGTGAATATAGTGATGTTATTTTCTGGATTCCTTATGGTACGTTCTCCTGTCCTTATACTCAGTTTGTCCCTTTTGGTTCTTGTTCCTTGTTTATTTTTGGACTGGCATGTGTTTATGGGCAGCTGACCTCTTTTGGACAGTTTGTGTCCAATTGAACTAGTGTTCTGTGGAATGGCATATATCCCCTGAGGTTCCTTGTTACTGATGACTCCATTTGAACTTGTGGTTGTCTAGTTATTTGCTCCGTCTGGTCATTGTTCTTTGTAAGTTCCGTCAGGGCCGGGGGGTGAACATATATATGTCTTGAGTCTGCTCCCCTTCTTCGTGTTGCCCCTTCTGGGCAGTGTTGCTGGTATCTGTGGGACTGGTTGCTTCCTTAATAGTTTATTATCCAGGTTAATAGCAGGCTTTGATGTCAAGAAAATTGGGAAGAGCTTCTTTGATGTCGTTAATTGGTGGCGGCTATTTGACTTCTGTGGCATTGACGTCATTGTTTGCAGGGCGGAGGCTGATGTTACCTTGGTGGAGATGTCGACCTTAGCTGTGGCCTCTAGCCATCCTTGAAATTCCTTAGTCCGTCTGCGCAGTTTGTTATTTTTTGTTTTATTCTTCAGCCGTTTTTTTTCTCTCCTGGTTAAAGGGTTTCTGATTCCAGTTGTCACTTCTGACGTCATACTAGGGACCTTATCGGCAGTTGGCGTTTTGTCAGTTTCTAATTGATCCATTTTGGTCCAATTGCCGTTCCCCAATGTAGCCAGTTGTGACAAGGTGAGAGGAGTGTCCTTTCCTACTATGTTGGCACTTTTCTGGGGGCTAGTAAAATTGGAGTAACCGTCTTGCTGGAAGAAGTCCGGATCCCTATCCTCTATAAAGCTGTTCTTCTGGTCTGCCATCCGCCATTGCCTGTGTTTTAAATCAGTTATCAAGGTTGTGAGAACGTCTGGCAGAGAGCTGAGTTTCTTGACTATGGGGAGGCATGTGCACATCATTGTTTGGTGGCCTTTAGTGAATCCAATTTGCCTTCTACATATCCATTTTAGTTTCTATCCCCGTGATAACTGTTGCTATTACCTGCATCGTGTCCGATTGGAGCTCTAGTTTTTGTGACTGCCATGGGAGGGCACTAATGGCACCTGTCAAAGTTGTGTTTATTAAAGATAAGAGGGAGTTTTGTTGGCTACACCCGGCTGCGGGTGTGTGCTTGGATTTATACAATAGCGGTGAACAGCCCACTACCCCCTCTGAGCCCAAAACGGAAGGGAATAAAAAAGGATCATAAAGCTTTGATAGTGAAGGGGATTTGTACCAGGGACGGCTCTTGAAGACCACTACCTGAGCCTTGGGGTGTTTCCTTATTTTTGGTGTTAGAGTTGGCTTGCGGGGAGGACAGGATCGATGATATTTCATTGAACTCTGGTTCTTCCTGTGCGTGGGTGGCCTCTTGATGTGGCCCTGGGACTGCCATCTGCTTATCTATGTTTTTCGAGGCAAGGCTGCATTGTATTGCGTCTGGCCCTTCATTGCAATTCTCTGTGAAATGGGAGTAAAATACCTGGCGATTGTCGCAGCATGGGGATCTAAAGGCGCAATGGGTGTTGACTCACTGCAGGCATAAGAGTCCTTGTAAGGGGTGAATAATGCTCGTATTTTTTCCTTTGTTCTCTATTTTCTTTTTTATCATTGTCTGCCTCTGTTGTGTACCTGCTTTTTTATGCTTCATACAGCGTTTTTTGTTTTGTAGCATGCCCAGTAATCTGTAGTTCTGTTTCCAAATGGAATAAAAGTCCTTACTATTTTTGCCAACTAGTGTTTTCCCCTCTGTGATATTTCCGTACTTCATCCTTCTGGGGTGGAATTGGTGTCATTTGTAATGTTGCCTTGCTAGTTCCTATGTTGTGTCAAGGGTTTTGGTCGTTGCTGGGGGGTTCAGGGGAGGGTTGTCTGCTACAGAGGCAGGGAGCTCGCCCAGGCCACAAGCCGCACCCATGCCTAGCTGGGTCGCCTCCACGTTCTGGGGCTCAACGGGTCAAAGCCCACCCCACAGGATCTAAACCTGTGGCTACCTCACTGATGCTCCCTGTCCACCCTCTTTTCTCCAGGAGCCAAGCCTCGCCTGGCTCTTGTGGGAGGTGTTCTTACGCCTTGATTGATGGACTCCTTCTTTTGCCTGGCCCGGTTCGTGCGATGTCACATATACTAGTGCTTGCTTAACTGACACAGCTTAGTGCTATTGTCTGTAGGAAGGCAGAGTGGTGGCCTTGGCTGCCCTGACCCTACGTGGGAGCCACTGTCCATGGGGGTAGCCCTCCTGCCCTCCTGTCCTCCTATGCTCCCCAAAGGGGCCTTACTGGTAGTCCCGGTCCTACTACTTTCTTCCTCCTTCTCCCATTTTTCTTCTTCCCTCTGTACTGAGGGAGGGGGCTGTGGCCGGTTGCCAGCTGGTGCACTGAGGTATTGCCAGAGCCAGGAGCTGGGGAACAGGACGAGAGACAAGAAATGAGCAGTGGGGGGTCGTCTGTAGTTCGTGCCCGTGCCCTAGCTATGCCTGATGGCCTCTCCTGGACCTGGGCCAGCACCTCTCCTCTCCTCCTGCAATCTCGGGGTGCCAATGCTTCAGATTCCGGGGAATTCCGACTCTCCGAGGCATCAGATTAGCAGGTGAGAATAGGATCCAGTACATGTTTTTTTGTGTTCTTATATTTATCATGTTTACCTCATAAAAACAGGAGTTCAAGTTCTAAATTGCTAAATTGCTCAATAAAAACATTGGCCTGGGTTACCCCCTCACATGTGGATATGGGGGAACTTGAGAGCTTTGTGGCAGTTGCTGACACTGTGGAACCGGAGGGGCTGAGAACAGCAACTCTCAGAGCTCAAATAGTATGCCGGAGGAGAAGAAGCGACCAAGGGCGCCGTTGAGCCAGCATCTCTCCTCCTCGAGGTTGCCCCCTCCAGGGTGCCCGGGGCACTGCAATAGGTGCACCGCCATAGCATACCGCGGGGCACCACAGGGCTCTGCTGCTTGACCCTGAATCTCGATCCGCAGGCCGCCGCGGGTTACAGGGACGCAGGGGCATGCACTTCGGGCAGATGCCAATGCTTCTGGTTCCAGAGGATTCTTGCGGCGCCAGATCAGCAGGTGAGCGTCAAGTAAAGGAGTGTCTTAACAGATGCGTGCCTCAACTAGCTTTCTTTGCGTACAATTCTGGTCAGAGGCTAATGCACTAGAAAAACAGATTTAAGGATGCATGCTCTTTCTTAAAGGATGTGTGTGTGCATGTATGTGTGGGATTGTGACTTTATGTCCCAGTTCAAACCCAAATCTAGCCTGAGAAATGCATGGTTACACCTGGCTGTCCGAATATCACCCTGAAGGAGGTGCACATAGCTAGTAATGCAAAGTCACAAAATGTTTCTGAGAGGCTGGGGCTGTCCCCATGGAAAGACGATACCGCAGTGGAATGAGCTTCGTGTGTGGAAAGAGCTGGGCCCCAGAGGACACCGTAATCCCAAGTGTGTGGAAGCAACATTTCGTATATGGGCAATGTGAAGTGATAATATACGCTATTCCTAGCGTTTCCTGAGTAATGACCCTGAGAGGGAGAGGGAGATAGATAGCTGCCATGAACTCAAAGATGGTGATCCCTAATCTAAAAAAGAACCTCAAAACCCTGAGGACAGCTACCATATTCTGCAATTAGATATAATAACACAGAATCTTGCATAATTTTGCAGTAAATCCACGTAATTACGCTATACAACAAATTACGTGAGTTACGTCCACCCCTAATCTCTGAGCTGCACTTTTCCATGTTGTCCAGGATGAAGACAGCAAGGAGTCTGTGAATATGCTGTGGTGGAAAGTGTGGCTTTACTCATCTGCCTGCAAGATCAAACCCCTTCCCTCTGCTGCGTGTTTTTTAGGTTGAGCCTATCGTTGGAGCGCATGCGCTGCTCGCTTTGCGAGGCATGCAGTATTCAGTATAGCATGGTAGCTCCGTGGAAGCTCCACCCACTCTCCGCCCATCTTTTTTATTGGCTTAGGTCCTAAATGGTGCCTTCCCATTGGTTTTAGGCTTGTTAGTCCCTCCTCATGACGGCCATGTTGTCATCTGTATCCTTCCATGGCTACTGGCCCCTTTACTCCGAACACTATTTTCTTCCCTGTCTCCCCCCTCCCGCAGTCCGTGCCTTCTCGGCCCCCTTCTGCCCCCCCCCCTCCTGTTCGTGCCTTCTCGCCCGCCCGCACTCCCTTTTCAAATGCAATAGGTCTCGCGTAAATGCGAGTCCTATTGCATTGCAAATGCTTGTTGATACCGAGGTCAAGGCAAGCTGCTTGTCCCTGCTGAGACTGGAGAGGAGAAGGAAAACAAACAATGCACCCGCACAGTCCTCCGCGCGAGACTTCCATCTGCAGCCGCCATGAGATTGACACGTCTACAGACAACCTCTGCTCCCCCCGCCCGCGTGCCAAGAAACACAATCCGTGAGGAGAGAAGCAACTCCAAGGTGTTTACCCGGGAGCTGACCGGGGGCGTTGGGGGCGGGGGGCAAATGCTTTTATTTGTGGGGCGCTGAAAGAAAGGCGGCACTGCACTTCACCGAAAAAGAAAGGATTTCTTGTTACTTCTACCACAAGAACAAGCCATGGAGAGCCTAGGAGTGAAGCCACGACACAAGGTGACAAGTGTCTGACTGGAGGTGGCAATGAGGACTGACCGGCAACAATGGAGGGGACCGAGCAGCCAATCGTTTCTTTGTGTATACTCGGCAAGACCAACATTTTTGGTGAGGTTCGCTTCTCCTGGCTCTGTGGTTTGTCGCCTCTGGTGTCACATTTTTCGTCCTCGCAGTTAGAACATACCTTGTCTTTCAGTTTCAACCTGTTGACATTCCGAGGCTCAAGCGCCACACGAACGGAGCATCTGCTGTGTGTGTGTTTAAAAAGCGACCCTTTGGGCTTTCACGTCATTCGGAGCATTAATTTGAATCAATGACAATTGGTGTTTCTGAAGGGAAACGGGCACAAGCCTGGAAGGTTGGCCCGTGTCAAGGTGAGGTGCTCGTTCAGCATCTTCCTTCATTTTATCTTTTCAACACTATCGTACGTATTTTTCTCCCTGATACTAATTTTGCACAAATCTGATCTCGCTGGTGTTGAGTGATACTCCTTTCTTGACAATAGCGAGTTTGGAAAGCACAATGTCCACACCTTAAATACCATCCACCCGCCGCTATGTTCCTGTGCCAGCTAGGTCGGAATTTGTGTGTGTTTTTTTTAACTCAGCGAATAGAGTTTTGCATTTTGGGGCTTGAATGTCCATGTCTGGAAAGATCAATCAATCAATCAATCATGTCACTTATAGAGCGCACTACATACCCGCGAGGGTCTCAAGGCGCTGGGGGAAGAGGGGGGTGGTGCTGCTACTGATCGAAGAGCCAGGTCTTGAGGAGTCTTCTGAAGGCCAGTAGGTCTTGGGTCTGTCGGAGGTTGGTGGGGAGGGTGTTTCAGGTCTTGGCGGCGAGGTGGGAGAAGGATCTGCCGCCGGCGGTCGTTTTCTGGATGCGGGGGGCTGTGGCGAGGGCGAGGCTGGTCGAGCGGAGCTGGCGGGTGGGGGTGTAGAAGCTGAGTCATCTGTTGAGGTAGGCTGGTCCGGAGTTGTGGAGTGCTTTGTGTGCGTGGGTGAGGAGCTTGAAGGTTATCCTCTTGTTGACAGGGAGCCAGTGCAGGTCTCTCAGGTGGGGTGTGATGTGGCTGCGTCGGGGATGTCGAGGATAAGACGTGCAGAGGCGTTCTGGATGCGTTGCAGCCGTCTCAGGAGCTTAGCCGTCGTTCCTGCGTAGAGGGCGTTTCCGTAGTCCAGCCTGCTGGTGACGAGGGCCTGGGTGACTGTTTTTCTTGTTTCGGTGGGGATCCACTTGAAGATCCTGTGGAGCATTCGGAGGATGTTGAAGCAGGATGAGGAAACTGCGTTGACCTGCTTAGTCATGGAGAGGGTGGGGTCGAGGATGACCCCTAGGTTGCGTACGTGGTCGGTGGGTGGCGGGGCTGTTCCCAGTGATGTTGGCCACCAGGAGTCGTCCCAGGCTGAAGGGTTGGAACCAAGGATGAGGACCTCCGTCTTGTCCGAGTTCAGCTTCAGGCGGCTGGTCCTCATCCATTCGGCGACGGCCTTCATTCCTTCGTGGAGGTGGGCTTTAGCGGTGTGAGGGTCTTTGGTGAGGGAGAGGATCAGCTGGGTGTCGTCGGCGTAGATGATGTTGAGGTTGATCTGTCGGGCGACGTGGGCGAGGGGTGCCATGTAGATGTTGAACAGCGTTGGGCTGAGGGAGGAGCCTTGGGGTACGCCGCAGATGATCTTGGTGGCCTTGGATCGGAAGGGGGCGAGGCGGACGCTTTGTGTTCTGCCGGAAAGGAAGGATGTGGTCCAGTCCAGGGCCTTCTCTTGGATCCCGGCGTCGTGAAGGCGTGTTCGTAGTGTGTGGTGGCAGACCGTGTCGAAGGCGGCTGATAGGTCCAGGAGGATGAGGGCTGCTGTTTCTCCGTTGTCTAGCAGGGTCCTGATGTCATCGGTGGCGGCGATGAGGGCGGTTTCGGTGCTGTGGTTGCTGCGGAAGCCGGACTGGGAAGGGTCCAGGATGTTGTTCTCCTCGAGGTAGCGGGTCAGTTGTTTGTTGACGATTTTCTCGGTGACCTTCGCGGGGAACGGGAGCAGAGAGATGGGTCGGAAGTTCTTGAGGTCCTTGGACTTGCAAAACTACAAGTCCCAGAATACAAAGTGTTTCATGCTGAAAAGGTAGAAGGGGTATATGGGCTACATATGACAAGGAAGTATTTTGCATATCTGCCACCTGCCTAGAAGGAATGTTGCTTTGCAGGTTCTCATTCCAAATCAGCAGCAAATTCCAAAAGTTGTCCCAAATGCATTCTTTGAGGTGGCCATAATGTATGGAAGATAATGAACTGAGTTCTTGGAATGTAAAGTGAGACTAATGGGACAAACTTCCTAAACTGTGTACCTGGAAAGCTCCCACACGCCTCGGAGCACGCGAATCAGCCGAAAGAGCTCTTTAAAAATATACTTTCATAGGAGCAACATGGGGCGCAGTTACGTGTTTATTTCTTTAACCGTTCAACAAGTCTGCTCGAAAAGCCCCAGGTCTAACAGTCTGTGGATTCATCTATTTTTAAATCTGTAAGTGTGAAGTGGCACACGTCTTGTGAAGTTTTTCATCCAGCCGTTATTATCGATAAGCGCCCAAAGCTTTATCAATGGGGGCGACGAACGAGCGAGCAAAGAAATGCTAAACATTTGTTATGTAAAAAGCCAGGACTGACAGAAGAGGCCATACATGTCATGGGACGCTTGCCTGTCCCTCTCTTTCCCCTTCCCTTCCCCTTCTCTTTCGCCCTGTACATGTAATATATTAATTGGTTCTTCTCAATTTATTTCTAAGCGATCCGCATTTTAGCAGCTACTAAATGGGAGGGAATGTATGAAAAGTAATCAGCCCGACATTGCATAATGTCTATAAGTGGGAAAAACAGAGGAGGAACTAAGCATTACTTTTTAAAGGGTCGCGATACTTTAAAAATCGTAATAAAATGGTCTGCCGTGACTTCTATGTGCCCTCGAGCCACCTTCTACCAGCTGTTAACCTCAAGCGGTGCAGACGCACACCTTGCCAGCTTACTGACTGCTCCTCCACCCGTCTCTTCTGCACCCTCCCCTCCCATCTCCCCCCAGCCCCACCTTCCCCGTGGGTGGGTTGGTATCTCCTCGTCAGCCTCGCTGAGCCCTGCACGTGAGAGGGAGTCCCTCCCGCATGAATATGGAATAGGCTGCACGAGGACAGTGCGAAGTGCAGCACCTCCTACCCTCACACTACACCCGGGGACGAGATCGGAGTGGAACATGGAAGCAGACCGAGGGCACTGGCAGCATGAAAATTCCCAGCTTCATCGTGGCTCTGGTGCTAGGGGCCATCCCTGGAGGGGGGTGCTTTGACAAAACAGCTTCATTGACTTTGTAAGCTATTGGCATTGTAAATGACAATGCCTTTTATTTGTTTTAAAAACGAAAACAAAAATAAAAGGCATTGTCATTTGCAAAGTTTATAGCTCAAACCCGCATAAATGCGAGGCCTATTGCATTGCAAATGCTTGTCTCATTTCTTCCCACTGCTATAGAGAGGAAAAGCTCCCGTATTTTGCTTCCACTAGCAGTCCTTGAACAGCAGATGGGAGACTACTGAGGGAGTAAGGGAGAGACAACGGGTCAAAGTTCCTACACCCTGTGCCTTCCCTAAACACAGGGCAGCCTCCTATTCGCTAGTGAGACATTGGACATTGAATAATGGGAAATAAAAAAGGTTAAAATGACTCAGCAAGCCTCTACCTTCTGTTGTGGTGCAGCTCTCCTGCATCCTCTGAAGCTATCAATCACAATGGGCAAGTCTGAGGTAGCAGCAGCTGTGGCCATAACTGCCTGTGCTACAGGCAGTGACCCACTGTGAGCTGCCTATAGAAGTGAGCCAGGCAGTAAATTCTTCCTCCTGTGTGCCGTGGTAGTAGGGAGTAGGGAGAGGGCAGGTGGATTCCACTAGACAGGAATCTAACAGTGGGATGTGGCAGGCAGGGAGATTTCCTCAATGAAGAGCTGAAAACGTGAGGTAGGCTGGAATAGGATTCCCACAACTGGAATGTTCCAGATGGAAAGCATGTGTAAAGAAACATGACTGGAAAAGTAACATCCCCTATGTGTGGCGGATGTTGGCATAGATAAGGCACGAAACATACCCAGGAGTGAGCTGCTTGTAGAAGGAAAGGGGGGAGTTTCCATGGAGAGAGTTGCCAGTAGAAAGGAGCTGATGTTGGCAGAAAGCAGGCAGAAAACATCGCCTAATAGGCCACTGATGTTGATGAGAATGAAAATGTATAGGGGGACTCACCTCCAAGTAACCTTCCCTGACTCCCTTGCACATCCCAAATCATACAGCCATACGCTGGTCATGGTTTTAGCGAATGCTGGTGCAGCCACTATCATGGGGTAATTGACTGTTCCATGTTTTCATGCTCCTGCCGTTGGATCAAGAAATCTGCCTCAGGAAAATGTCAATGATCAAACAAAAATGACAACAATAATGTTTACTATTTTACTTTCCTCACCACAGGGGTCCGTGCATCCTGCCAGATGGCAGCGACTGACCTCGTAAAGATGAACAAATTCAAAGCAAAGATGGTGGCGGTTGGCAAGAAGTTGTGCATGGAGCCGGCTCTCATTGCCGCAATCGCTTCTCACGAGTTCCATGCCGGCTCTGCCCTGAGGAACAGATATGGGGATGGAGGAAATGGATTTGGTTTGATGCAGGTCAGAAATCAAAGCAGCGCTGAGAGGAGATCCGATATGTATCCCTTGTTGAGCATCCAGTCGCCAAAAGTGTGTCTGAACTGGTCATACAGATACATAGTACCAATGTTGCTTTGCATTTTAGGTTGACAAACGCTACCACAAAGCCAGAGGTGCTTGGGACAGTCAAGAACACATTTCCCAGGCTACAGAGATTCTAGTCAGCATGATCAAGGTAGTCACTAAGAAGTTTCCGAAGTGGTCTGTGGAGCAGAAATTGAAAGGTCTGTATCAATATATGAGGACTTGCTTCCCCACTGCTCACCTTCAGCCTCACTCCAAATCCACTACCCACCTCTGGCATCTAGGAGTGAGAACTTTCATGAAATGTGTATTTCCTGAGGAATAAGGTCCACACCAACCCTCCAATATGAAAGGTATTTTACCTTTGTATGTTGTGACGCAATAATTTCTCTAGGTCCTGAGACAGTGATTGGTTGCAGTACATTTGGTGCCTCATTGATGAGGTTTTGGCACAGGGCAGCGCTGCAAGAAATCTTGCTGCGCCGCCTTGCGTCAAAAGAAAAGTGCAGGAATGCACCGTATCTATGCGATTCAGAGCCTTCCTGTTCTTTCCCCTGCGCTGGCGCACAATGGGCTGCCATGCGCCAACGAAGGCACCCTTGCGCCATGTTCCAAGGGTGCCTGCGTTGCAGGGATGATTGATTTTGTGCAGGAAGGGACACCCTTTCTGCACAAAATCAATCAATGGAGGCAATTTCCTCCTTCTATTTGTGCTGCAGAATGTAGCACACATAAGAAGAGGAAACAACAAGGAGAAATAAGGATTTTTCTTCTCGTTGCGCCTCCCTAACGCCATTCCCAGGTTTACAATTCCTCGTAAATCTGGGAATGCTTCAGATTCCATGGGTGTTGGATGGAAACACTCACAGCAACACCCATGGAACGCCCCTTTAACGCAGTGTTCTGCGTGAAAGTGGGACATATTCCCAAGGCCATGAAAAGCCACGTAAAGTTACTTTGCCTGGCCTTGTAAATATGCTGCTGCACTTTTGCGCCACCGGAGCGTAAAAAAAGTGACATTCCAGTGGCGCAAAAGTGCCGCTAGGGCCTCGTAAATGAGGCCCCTGTTGTGGTTCCTTATCAGTGAGGTGTCACCTACCTTGTGTGTACTTCGGATGCACCCCCGCGCAGCAGAGACTTGTGCTTTGTTGGTGATCAAACAAAAACTCATGAAGCACCTCTTATGGGTTTGCAGATGCTGAGTCAGCTGGGGACAAATAAAGGGTCGGCCAGAAAAGTTCGAATAGGGGTAATAATGGGACAACTTCCCGTAGTCCACCGACTTTTGTTGCTCAACAGGGTATCTCTGTGGACATTTTACAAAACAAAGCATGATAGGAAGCTGCACTGCAGAAATGGAGAGTGAAGCAGTATATTTGACAAATGAACACTGAGTCAATCACTGGATGGCAATCTCAGTTTTCATTGGATTAATGAACCGTATCTTTACATTAAGAGGTATTTACCATTATTTTCATATTGTGTTTCTTGGAGACTTGTACAAAATTGTTAAATTTTATTTCACAAAAACTGAACAAAATGATATGACATTCTACTGTATCTCACTTGGGGACTGGTTTGAGGAGGAAATTGCTACTGAAAGACATGTTTTGCTCCTTAAACCAAAACTGTGGAAAATGTCGCTGCCACAAAATTTTCTGAATTTCTCATATTTTGCATAAAGCAAAGTTCCCAGGATTGCAAATTTTACTTTTGTGCATACCTGCTAAATTCTTCCAGCCTTTGAGATCTTTCTTCTCTAATTCGCTGATCTTACATTTGGTTCATTTGCTTCCTTTCTGGCATACTGAGCTCTCTGCATTCCATCTGTGAAGCTTAACCTATAGTAGTGTTTTGAATTTTATGTACATATATTGCATTTCATAAGCAGCCCTTATTTGTGGGGCTAATTGGCATTTATTTTTCTCACAATTATTTACCAGCTTAGGTTGACAGTGGCCTCTTTTGACTTGACAAAACCGAAGGACCTACAGGCCTCCACCAGTATCTGGCCTCCCAGATCTTCCCTGGCATGCTTCTCCTTGGCAACACAGGGGCAGATTTACAAAGTTTTTGCAAAACACATAGCAGCAACCAAACTAAGGTCCTCATTTATGTGTTTTTGCCTTAGGGCAGCGCAGCAGGCCTTCCTGCTGCGCTGCCCTACGGCAAAAGAAAAGGGCAGGAATGCGCCGTATCTATGAGATACGGCGCATTCCTGTCCTTTTCCCATGCGCTGGAGCACAATAGGCTGCCATGCGCCAACACAGGCACATTTGCACCATTGTGCAAGGGTGCCTGCGTTGAGGGGATGATTGTTTTTGTGCACGAGGGGAAAGCTTCCTGCACAAAAACAATCACAAGAGGCTTTTTCGTTTTTCCATGTGCGCTGCAGAATGCAGCACACATAGGAAAAGGAAAAACGAAGAGAAATAAAGATATTTCTCCTCGTGCCTCCCTTACGCCTGGGGAGGCGTAAGTTTTTGACGCTGCCTCAGATTTACTATTTCTCTTAAATCTGGGGCAGTGTCACAATGCCATGAATGTTGCTGGGAACACTACCAGCAACTCCCATTGCACGCCCCTTTAACACAGAAAACTGCGTTAAAGGGGACAATATTTACGAGGCAGCATTAAGCCAAAATAGTGGCTTAGTGCTGCCTCGCAGATATGGAGCAGGCTCCTGCGCCATGGAACGTCACAAAAAGTGACCTCCCGATGGCGCAAGGTGCCTCATAAATGAGGCCCTTAGTGCCTTGTGCAAGGATGAGAAAGCAGTAGAGGCACATTTCCTAATAATAGCCTAATGCGGCTGACTTCCCCTGCACTGGCGCAGGTTGCCTAACACCATGCAAAAACCTTTACACGATTGGGGAAAAGGTGTTGGTATGATGTCTAACGTAGGTTTTGTACTAAAACACACCTTTCCCGTGCAAAATGCTATGCCTAGACAATTTCACACACATTGGCTGTGTCGATGTGTTCTGTACAGTGCTTCACACATGCAAAATGTGAAATGTTTGGAGAAATAAAAACATTTCTCCAAGTTTCCACCTGCCTCACAGATGTGTTATTTTTTAGGCAAAGCCTGGTCTGGCTGCCTTAGTAGATCGGGCTTCGTGTCAAAGTCCATAGGTGCTTGTGCTGCAATGATCAATTACCACCCAGGTAACACCCCCTTGATGTAAAGTGGTGCAAAGCAGTGCAAAATGCTATTTGGCTCAAAAAAAGGGTCTCTTTCCAGTGCTGTGAAGAAAAACCCCTTTCCAGACTTTGCACTACTGTGCCTTCCTTAGCGTGAGTTTTTGTGGTGGCACAAGAGCATAGTAAATGTTTCCCACGCTCACACACATAACATGATGCCCTTCAACTGATGTCTGCAGTCAGTGCATTTTTTCCCCATCTGCAGCTAGTCTTGCCCCGTGATGTGAAGACATTCTGCTGCCCGGCCAGACAAACTCTAACTCCCCATCCCCTCAGAGAATTTAAGGCTCACAACTTCTACTTTACCCAGGCAGGATCCCACAGTTCTTAGACATAAAACCTGCCATTTTTTACATTTTGCCATTCTGGAACAGCCAAGATCTGGCAAGTGAAAAATAATTCCTGTTAAATGGTCAGGATTCTTTAGTAACATCACAAAATAAAATGATGGACTGAGTGTTGAAACTTTTCAAAACTCAACTCCACTCACAGATCTAGGTTTAATCCATCATTATTTTGCTCGCCACGTCACCCCAGTTTGGACCCAGTCATATGCAAATCAGTCTTGACCCTGCTCCCCATGGGAACAGTCCAGCCCGAACTGCCCAGCCAGGTCCTCCCTGGACCAGAAACAAGCATCCTGGAACCGGTTTCGGGGATTACCCCTCATCAGCCAGCCCCATCATCTTGTTGTATTTACCAGGATTATTTAGTAACAGGGCAATCATCTTCCTGTTTGCTCTAATCATCAATTTGGGACGATTTAGAGAACTCTCAGATACTTTTTAATTGATTATTTTGTATGTGATTACTATTTTAGGTCTATGTTTCAGGAGACAAAAAATATCAGATTTGACTGCTTTTCCAGATATTTTTACTGGCCTGGATTTAAAAATACAGGTCTGGCCATGCATTAACTCATTTACTCACACCAGCCTCTGAGCTTGCGCTCACTATACATAGGGTCCTTTGCTGTGTATTCTGTAAGTAGAGTAAGGAGTTACACACCAAATGCATCTTTTTTCATAACTGCAGTGAACACTGTAGAGCCTTCCTAAGACTTAGGAACAGTGTTGGATGGGGACAGAAAA
The DNA here is from genome assembly GCA_963921515.1 of Calotriton arnoldi. Lineage (NCBI taxonomy): Eukaryota > Metazoa > Chordata > Amphibia > Caudata > Salamandridae > Calotriton > Calotriton arnoldi. Next base: position 548,261 of record CAWUFW010010053.1, on the reverse strand, counting down.
GAGGCCTAGGCACCAAAATAAAAGCAGCCCCTGTTATTGAATCTGATAGCTAAAAAAGTGTTCCACAATTGTAAATCAAGGCGGTCTGAACTTGTAAAGGCCTGTTGTATAGGTGTGTTGCAATATATGAAAAAAGTATGCATTTGTGCAGGCTGTAGGCAATGTTTGTTGTAATATCATGGAAATCAACAGTAAAACCTACCCACCAAACTATAAACAGTCCCACAAGCAGCCAAAAAAATGGCCCACACACTCACCTGTCAGACCAGTCCTCCAGGCACTGCCAGATTTCCTTAAAGACCAATCTGACCCTGCTTAGGAATCCCCAGACACTTTAGTCTGAGTAAGACCACTATTGTGTCCTTAAAAAGGTATGATCTTTTAAGTATCCTGCAGTGAGAACAAGGCTGATGGTGGGTGGTCTGAAATGTAGGGGTGTGCTTTGAGGTGTCAGGAGACAAGTTAACGAATCAGAGCTCCTTATGCAGAAAGTAAAAGAAGCAGATTTATATTCACCAATGCGTCCCTTGTTTTAAATAAACTCTCCACATGACAACCACCAATTGGGAAACTGTGGTAAGTTGATCCCAACTTAATCATCAGGTCCAAAGGCTTTGGAAGTTTTAGTCGCCTGATTACCTTCAGCCATTAGTTAAGATGTGAGATTAGAACTGAAGGTTTCGTATTTCTGACACATTTGGAGAGTCTTGGTGAACTGTATCCCTAAAGAGGTCTCAGGTATAATGAATGAATATATTACTATCAAATGCATCCTTAATTTGTTGCCAGACTTTACAAGATTCCTTAACTAGTTGCTAGAATTTACTAGACTCTCTAGTTCTTAGGCACCAAACCTTCTTGGCAATCACTAAGCCAGCCAAAGAGGGACAGAACACAAGTGATACATAATCAGAGAGCCCGTAATATGTTTCCAGCAGTCATGTCCAGTGACGGCCGGTGCAGGTAAGAATGGTGGGAGAGGGTGGGGGGAGATGACAACGCGGGAAAATAAAATAAAAAAAGAAGAAAACCACTTACCTTGCACATGCCGCATCGCCGACTCCGCAATGCGGCGAGCGCAAGGTAAGTGGTTTTCTTTTTTTAAATTGTATTTTCCCTTGTCATTGCCTGTCGACTCCCCCACCATCCCCTCATCCCGCTTCACCGCTCTTAGCTTCACCGGCCGTCACTGGTCATTTCGTCTCGAATGGTGGTGGACACCAAGCTCAATCTAAGTAAGGAACATCCTTTGAAATAAGTGCTATCAATGGCATCCTGATACCAAAGGGGATGATGGACGGAGCGTTAGAGCAAATCAAACACTCACCCCCAGTCAACTGATCTGGGTTTAATCCATCATCATTCTTTAGCTCACTCCACCACCCCAGTTCAGACATGGCCATATGCAAATCAGTCTGACCCTGTGCCTCATGGGACCAGTCCAGCCCGAACTGCCAAGCCATGTCTTCCCTGGACCGGAAACAAGCATCCTGGGACCGGTTTCGGGTTCATAACCCTCATTAGCCAGGCTATCTTGAATATCTTGACCCTGGCAGAGGGTCTATAGTTCTGGATGGAAATCCATGCAGAATGCTATCATCTTTTATGAACCGCCCACCCTTGTGTCTCCCTTACATGCTGTGGTAGAATCAATACAGACTCCCCTTTTACCACAGGGATGGCACTTTAAGGATTGCGGAGCAGTGACAAATTCTACCAGGAATTGGCGCTTGTGATACTTCTAAGACTGTTTGAATGTTGTGCTAAAGGCGCTTGTGATACTTCTAAGACTGTTTGAATGTTGTGCTAAGGCGCTTGTGATACTTCTAAGACTGTTTGAATGTTGTGCTAAGGCGCTTGTGATACTTCTAAGACTGTTTGAATGTTGTGCTAGGCGCTTGTGATACTTCTAAGACTGTTTGAATGTTGTGCTAGGCGCTTGTGATACTTCTAAGACTGTTTGAATGTTGTGCTAGGCGCTTGTGATACTTCTAAGACTGTTTGAATGTTGTGCTAGGCGCTTGTGATACTTCTAAGACTGTTTGAATGTTGTGCTAGGCGCTTGTGATACTTGCTAAGAGCTGTGACTTCTGAGATGTTGTGCTAAGGCGCTTGTGATACTTCTAAGACTGTTTGAATGTTGTGCTAAGGCGCTTGTGATACTTCTAAGACTGTTTGAATGTTGTGCTAAGGCGCTTGTGATACTTCTAAGACTGTTTGAATGTTGTGCTACAGGCGCTTGTGATACTTCTAAGACTGTTTGAATGTTGTGCTAAGGCGCTTGTGATACTTCTAAGACTGTTTGAATGTTGTGCTAGGCGCTTGTGATACTTCTAAGACTGTTTGAATGTTGTGCTAAGGCGCTTGTGATACTTCTAAGACTGTTTGAATGTTGTGCTAAGGCGCTTGTGATACTTCTAAGACTGTTTGAATGTTGTGCTAGGCGCTTGTGATACTTCTAAGACTGTTTGAATGTTGTGCTAGGCGCTTGTGATACTTCTAAGACTGTTTGAATGTTGTGCTAGGCGCTTGTGATACTTCTAAGACTGTTTGAATGTTGTGCTATTACATTTATGAGATGTTCTGAATTTATTGGTATCTATTGTTTGTTGCTTTGTTTTACGCATAGTATGTATGTCGGCTGTTTGTATGTAAGAGGTATGACAGTATGTTCGTTGTTGTGAGTTGTTTGAATGAGTGGTGGGACTATGTATATGTATATTTATTTATTTAATTAGTTTTGTATCATATTTGAGTATTTTGTATCTTTATTGAAAAAATAAATCTATTTTGTGATACCTTTGTCTCTTCTATTCTCCAGCACTGTTTAGATTCTTATATTATATGACGTTTAGCATATTATTAAATAAATAGGTAGGGGATTTTTGTTTGTTTGATTGCTTCTTTGCTCCTCCTATGATCCCTCTAACTTCATCTGCTCAGATAGGGGCCCCCGCTGTTTGAGTGCCCAAATTCTACCAGGATACCAGAAAGCTGCAGTCTTTCCTGATGCCGATCTGCCTTCCCCCCTGCTCCCACCAGTCGCGGCCGGCATTTATCGCGGGTGGGGGGGCCGGGGGTCCGTGCGGGGAGGGAGGGTCACGCAAATGTAGTAATACATTTAAAAAATGGACCTGTCCGCCGGCCAGCTGGGTCCCGCGTTTTCTCGGCTACGGCTACTGCTCCTGCTCAGGAACAGGAAGCAGGCAGCGTCCCTCCCCTCCCCTAAGCAAATCACAATGCTGCAATGGCAGCATTGTGATTGGTCGGGACGGCGCCCAGCCAGGCGCCTATGGGGAGGCCATTTTCTCCATGTAGGCTGCATTGCAGCCTGCATGGGGAAAGGGCAGAGTGTGCATGGCTGGTTTGGCCGACCAAACCAGTCATGCTCACTCAGGAGTGGGCACACCACTCCTCCCCTGCCAAGCCCTGCTCGTAGAGCAGCCCTGCCCGCCCACCCGCCCGCAACCAAACACTTCTGCTTTCTTGCAGTGCGAGAAGCAGAAATGGTAGTTTTACCATTTTGTGTTTCTGCTTCTCACACTGCGAGAAATCAGTGGGCAACGCTCCCCTGGCTTCCACCACTGTCCGGGACCTTCAAAAGGTGGAAGCTTCTCTACCCTCTCACAGTAATCCAGCTAGAAGGAGCAGTGGCTGTGCTAGGTGCCTGTCCTAGGATGCAGATTATTGGTCTGCACTGCAGCAGCACAATTCCTGTCCCTACACACAGGCACCCTGAAAGCTATATTCAAGAAGTTGTAAATCCTTTCTGCTCACACAGGGGAATGATAAAATCAGGAGCAAGCGATTAACGTTTTTCTTTTTAAGTTATAATGGGACAAACCTATTTCTACACTGTATAGAACAAAAGTATCTCTCCACCAACAACCTAACCGCTTGTAAGAAATATAATACTCTACACTTGTGTGTTGTTCATTTTTTTAATGGCTCGGTCTATATTTTAACAAATGCCCAGAAAATGTATTGAGGTCACTTTCATGTTTTCTCATGTTTTTTAAATTTTAGGTGGAATTGCTGCATATAATGCTGGCCCTGGAAATATCAGGAGCCAAGACGTGGACAGCCGCACTACTGGAAAAGACTTTTCGAATGATGTTGTTGCTCGAGCCCAATATTACAGGGAAAAAGGATATTAACAACATGGATCAATTTCATTCACAAAACTCCACAATATAACTCTGTTTCACATGAAAATGTGTTCAAAAATATGATTTTCAGAATTGGTTTTAAAAGCCAAAATTGTGATGCCAATCACCCCACACAATGTAATCTTTACTAATTAACACACTCAATAAATAAATAATCTATCTTCCTTACTGGTGTTGTGAACAAGAGAGAAAGAATACTTTCTATGTTTGTGTCTGCAGTGTCGAAAGGAACCAATCAGAGTCTCCCTCCTCATTATTGGGGGCAAACTGTGAATGCCTGAATAATCTATCTTGGGCAGGGCCAGAGTCGGAACCCAAAGCAGCCCTCACAATTGTTTAGGACCAGCCACCCCCCCAGGAGGTTTCAGGGGGGTGCAAGTGTGAAGCACTGCTGCTTTTGTTACTGTAATAAGTAACCAGTAACAAAAAAGGCTCTCACTGCTGCAAAACCACCCCCCACCCTTCCAGCCTCCCGAGAAAATGCCCAATCCCAGTTACGGTCAGTCCAGCTCTGACCTTGGGGCAGTCACACTACTAAGCTAGGTTCCCGAGAGGTTTTCATGCCATCGCTAGTTGCTGTCATGCCATGAGCAATGCCAGGTCTATGAATTTAATCGTTATTAGCTTTGCCTGGGGTCGTAGAAAAAGTCCCAGCATGCAACAGATTGGCCTTTTCAGACTTTGCCGCCCAGTTGCTATGGGAGTGTATTGTGTCATAGAGCCCCAGTAGGAGTGGATCTCTGGGCAACACCAAACCATATGGAAATAGTCTGCTCCCTCTTTGGAGCATCTGAGGTGCGTCACATGTGCCCTGAGGAACATTGCGTTGATTCTCTTTGTGGTGAGGTAGGCTCTATGGGGGAAGTAATATTGTATAAGTTTGAACCTGATGTTTCTGAATATGTGTGGAGTGGCGACTAAGATGCTGTCCCAGTCTTTGTCCATTATCGGGCAAGGCAGGGCCGGCGCTGGGCATGGGCAGCTGGCCAGGGCCCCACACTCAGCCCATCAACACGAGGCCCGCACCATTATGCCACAGCCAGGCCACGGCACACCAGTCTTCTTGCTCATTTAATTGAGAGCAAGGCATCTCGTTGTTAGTTGTGCCCACAGGAGGGGGCCTCCCCCCTCCCCTATGCCTCAATGCTATGGTAGCGAGGCGATACCTAGGGACTAGGCCCTCCTCCTATGGTCTCCAGTTGAAGGAGACACATTCTGCAGGTTTCTCCTGCAATCAGGCCTCCTACCCTTCTGTCCATAAAAAAGTTCTGAATGTGTTAAGTTGTATGCAAATTAGAGGGGCCTCGCACATTTCCTTTCTGTCCAAAAATGCTAGAACCGCCTCTGGGGTCAGGGATGTCCTCAGTCCAGCGAGTCCACAGCTCTCTTAAATCAGTTTTGGATTGCCGCAATAATGAATTATAGAATGATGTAATAGCCCTGGTTTTACCTGTCATCGTGCAGATGATCTGAACGTCAGCATGTGCCAGAGGTTCTTCAGAGCCAAGTCTCCAGTCTAATGGAGCCGTATGAAAAGAAATGGTTGGGGGAGCCCAAACTCATCAGTAAGGGCCTGGAGATCTTTGAGCATGTCATTTTCCAACAGATCCCCCAATGTGCTAATGTTCAAACCTGACCGGTCCCACAAGCCACCCTAATCACCTCGAGGATGTATAGCGGTTTATAACAGACAGCAGGAGTTGGTGAGTGTAGGGGAGCACTCAATTTGTTCACTGATGCACTCGGGCTTAGGAGTGTTTGAGTGTAGCGAGTAGAAACCCCCCCCCCCGGTGTCCCGTTGCTGCCGTGTGGTACGGAGAAGCAAATGGAACAGGTCATCATAGCTAGGTGTTTCTCCGGTCTTAGCCCCAGGTGTGCCCCCTGGACTGTCCCTCCATAGCATTACCCAAACAAGCTGGGAGACCAAGTAATAAAGCTCAAAGTCGGGAACTGCTAGCCTGCCCTCGGTAGTGGGGAGTCTGAGCTTGGTCAACGAAACCATATGCTTCCCACCACCCCACAGCAGGGTAAACAGCAACCCATCTATTTCTTGAAAGACAGCACGGGGCACACATGAGGGGATAGTGGTGAAGAAATATAACAGGCGGGGAAGAACCATCATCTTCACAAGGGTGGCCTGCCCCATAACAGATAGAGGTAATGTGTGCAAGAAGGCAATAGACTGTTGTAGGGAATCCAGCGTTGCCCAGATATTACCCTTAATCAGTTGGGTTTCAGTGTGATAAATTTGTACTCTCAGGTAGTGAAAGGTGTGCAGCTCACATTTGATCTCCTCACCAAGCTCCGAGGGCCTGTCCTTCATGTCTGGAGAGTGCAAAGAGCAAGCATTGGATTTGCAACAGTTTACTTTGAGTAGATACCAGATACCTCGGCAAACTCAGTGAGTGCTCTGTAAACCCCCTGTGTGTCAACTCTCTCACCGCAGGGATATAACAACATGTGATCTGCGTATAGCAATGCACAGTGTGAGATGCTGCCCAGGCGCAGCCATGGAATGAGTTGCCTTGCCTAAGGGTTAACGCCAGTGGTTCAACCGCCATGGCAAATAGTATCGGCGAGAGTGGGCAGCCCTGCCTGGTGCCCTTCTCAATAATGCAAAGGTCAGAAATGATCCTGCCAGTCTTAACACGTTCAGTAGGGGAGACATATAAAGGTTTTGTTCAAGAGAGCAAGCCACTACCAAGACCCATACAGGACATGGCGATGTATAGAAAGTCCCAACATATGAAGTCAAAATCTTACTCTCTGTCAACCGCTTGAACGGTGGCCTTGAGGTACTGCTGGTTTGGGGAGTGTAAAATATGAATAAGCTGACTGATGTTAGGGAAAGTGCTGTGCGTCAATCCGAGTGTATCAGCGTCTGGAGCCAAGGAAGCAGTCGAGTGACTAGGATCTTGCTTAATAACTTGTAATCCACATTCAATATTGATAGTAGCCTGTAGGAGGAGACCAGATCTTCCTCCTTGCCCCGTTTAAGGAGTGGTCTTCCTCCTTGCCCCGTTTAAGGAATGGGACAAGCAGGGCACTACTTTCCCTCACGGATTTGTAGTTTAGCTAATGGGGTTTCTAATATGTCCATGAAGGTCGATTAACATTTGATTAGTAACCCATACGTCCCTGGCACTTTCCCCCTTGCCAGGGACTTAATAGCCTCCCTCACCTCTTGAACCCAGATATCTCCCCCAAGCAGGGCAGCCATGTCATGGTGCAGTCTTTTGGCGACTATAACATAAGCATGCAATTCTTGTGGGTCAAGCCCAGGACAGGCAGTGTAAAAGTTAGCATAGTAGTCTCCGAGTGTGACAATTATGGCCGCTTGTGTGTATACTTTATGGCCGGTATGGTCAACCAGGGAGAGTATAGGTGTATGCAGTCCATTGGAATTAGCAAGCCATGCTAGTAGACTCCAAGCTTTATCCTGTTCTCAGTGGGCCTTAGTTATGTATTGAGAGTAGCGGTGGCCCCTAATTCTCTCATTTAATACCAGCAACTTCTGCCTCTCGGGCACAGCCCACTGGCATGCAGCAGGGTCATAAGTACCCAGCCTGTCTATCATGTAAAGATGACATTCCTGCTGAATTATTTCATGCTGAAGCTCTGAGCGGATTCCGAGAGATGAGGCTATGCATTGGCCATGAATCACCATTTTGAGGGCCACCCATTCAGTCAGGAAAGAGGACGCAGTGTCCTCTTTTTCCGCTGAGTAGTTGCGCAAAGTCGTCCCTAGAGAGTCCGGGAAGACTGGGTCCATCAGGGCCGCCGTGCTCAGTTTTCAAGTCTGGATTAGCGGTCTGGGAGAGTCCCAGCAAAGGGTTAACAGAAAGGGGTTGTGATCTGAGAGAGTCTTAGCAAGATATTCCGAGTGAGCTGCCCTATCTCATGGAAGCCCATCGCATAGTAATGTGCCTAGGCTTACAAAAAGGTAACATAACATAACACGTATATTTCTAAAAAGCACGTTCACCCAAGGGTATTTTGGCACTGAATAACAAATGTTTATTGTTACCCAACTCAATGGTACTCATTTTATCGACCTCAGAAGGATGAAAGGTTGAGTGGCCCTGCTGTGATTTTAACCTGTGATCATAAGGTCGAATACAGGCCACTACAGTGGATGAATTAGTCTACTAAGCCACTAGACCTGGCTGTCATGTAAGCCCGAGTGATTCGAGTATTCCCGGAAAAGTGGGTTGTGCTCCCTCCATGTGTCAACAGGTGTTAACCAGACCCCACTCTGGCATCCAACCTCAGAAGAATTTTTCCCCGCAGTGAGTCAAAGAGGTGGACAGCGATGGGTGGGATCTGTCCAGGCTCATGTCCGCAATGCAATGTAAGTATGACCAGAGGGTAGTGCAGAAGTGTGGAAATTTGCGTGGATCGGGAGGAGAGGAAGTCTGATTGGTCTACATTTGGGGCATAGAGATTTATCAATGCAACATCCTCCCTCTCTAATTTACCCCCCAGTACTAAATACCTTCCCTCTGGATCAATCCTCTCAATCTGTGGGAGAATGGATACCCTTGGCAATATCCAAATAAGCACATCCCAGGAAGAAGGACAAGAAAGTTGTGTAGGAGATGAGACCCTGTCATTGTTGTTTGTAGTGCAAGCTCCTCTGAGTTAGTTAAGTAATTTCTTGTAGAAAAGCAACCTGTACTTTGCTCCACTTTATGTAGGCCTGGATCCTGAAAATTTTACTTGGGGAATTGAGACTCCTCACATTCCAGGTGACTAGTCGGACTGTGTATCCGGCACTAGTCATGGTCTTGTCTCTTGGCATCCAGTCACAGGCTCTGGTCCCTGCCCAATGTCTTTACCCCCTCAATCCAATACTTCAAGGGAACCCCCAGCAGGGACAAACAAGAAACTTCAGACCCCTCCCAAGATGTTTACATCAACGCATATTTCCCAAACTGTTCAAACAACATACCATCTAGGTGCCCTCAGAGAGGAATGACACACTGGCACCCTCTCATGGCACCATGGTGGGGAGTGTGAATCCAAGAACTGTAGGACGAGCATCCTACCCAACTCAAAAGAAAAATATGTGGTACAATATGTCAATCACATGGGCGCCAGGGCGTGTATAAAAGGAGTCCATACCTGGAAGAACAGAAGTGAAAATGGTAAAGTTACAGTCTTATAAGTTCATCAGCCTAGCCAGGATTCACCACAGGCAGGGGCGCATTAGCATCCGAGTCAGTGCTGCTTCCAGTGATTAAATCAGAGTTTGCTTTGGAGCCAGCCGTCTCCCTGGGACTGCCTCTTGGGCATGTAATTGTGGCAGCTGCCGCCACCGCCTCACCACAGCCAACACAGGCCTTTTGTTGCATGGGCTGAGGCCCACTTCCTCGATGTGGGTGAGATTTACTGTGTTTATGGCATTCCGATGGGGCAGGGTCTGGGTGGCAGTGGCCATTCGAGTCATTGTCATCGAGCCATTGCCATGCCTTCTCTGGTATGAATAAGCAGATGTACTTCCCATCAAGAAGGATCCACAACTTACCCGGGGACAGCAGTGCATAAGGGGAACACCAATTTCCAGTAGTCTCTTTTTCTTCGCTAAGGAGGAAGCTCACTGCTTCTGAACTGAGGCCAGAAAATGATGGAAAATTTAGACTCAAGCATTTTCCCCTTGGTAGGGACCATGGTTACATGCCTGTCACAGCAGAAAGTCCCAGTCTCTGTAATGCAAAAGTTGCGACACCACTGGATGCAGGAGCACTCCAGGTGAGTGGAGGCACTCTGGCACTCTGTGCACTCGCTCCAGGGCATAATATTTGGGCAAGTCCTCCGGGGCCACCATTACCTGCAGCCAGTCTTCCAGGAATGAGATCATGGACGATCCCTCGATCCCGCACAGGCAGGCCCACCAGACTAATGTTGTAAATGCCTGTGTTATTCCTGGCATCCTTGGCGTGGTTTTCCCTGAATTTTGTCTTCAGAATTTCTGTTTTTGCTGACTTCGTTTTTGCTGGCCTTAGGAGTCTGTGAACTTTACCACTGCTAGCCAGTGCTAAAATGCTTGTGCTCTTCCCTAAAACATTTTAACATTGGTTTATCCCCAATAGGCATATTTAATTTGCTTAGAAGTACCTAGCAAAGTACAATACATGTGCCCCAGGCGTGTAAATTAAATGCTGCAGTGGGCCTGCAGTACTGATTGTGCCACCCACGTAAGTAGCCCTTTAAATATTGTCTCAGGCCTACCATTGTAGAGCCTGTGTGTGCAGTTTTAATCTGCCATGTCGACGTGACAACCTGAACCTTATGCTAGGCTTAAACCTTCCTTTTTAATACATATGAGTCACCCCTAACGTAGGCCCTAGACAGCCCCTAGGGAAGGGTGAAGTGTATTTAAAAAGTCAGACATGCACTTTTAAGTTTCACATGTCCTGGTAGTGAAAAACTCTTAAATTTGTTATTTCCTACTGTAAGGCCTTTCACTCCCGTAGGATAACATTGGAGGTGCCTTATTACCTTTTAAAAGTGTCATTTATAAATGGGAAAAGATAACTTGTTCATGTTTGATGTCTCTAGAATCCTAATTTAAAATCCTAACTTATGGTTAAGTCGGATTTTAAATTACAATTCTGAAATTGCCACTTTTAGAAACTTGGCATTTTCTTACCTTAGCCATTTGGTGCTGCAACCTGTCTGGCCACATGACTGGGTGTAGTTGGCAGTTGGGCTTTGTGTATTCTGACTAGATAGCCACACACAATGAAAGCTTAGGTGTGACTAGATGAGCCATCACTGGCAGAATGGGAGGGAGTAGCTGGGCCCAGTCCCACTTACACCTGAATAGGCTCTGTCCTGTCACCATACAAAGGTTTGCATACCCACCGTAGTTAGTCTGGAGCCAGGACGGGAAAGGCAGGGCATCTGTGCACTTCAAAGTCATGCCTCTAGAAGCTTCTCCCCACTTCAAAGGTACAACTGAGTATAAAAGAAGGACCTCAGACATCACCACTGCTGGACCTGTCAACACTCTGCCAGGAAGAAGGACTGCTGTACTGCTACAAGGACTGCCACTTTGCTGGACTGCTGCTCTGAAGGAACTGCTGCCCTTCTGTGCTGACCTGCTGCCTTCTTGCCTGGGTGAGAAGCACTGAACCTGCATCACTTGAACCCAGAACCCAGAGTGACTCCAAGGGTTAGTTGGCTGGCCTCCTGATCTGAATCCTCAGGAGCATAACAGGCTTCCAACAACCTTCAACTGCACCTGGATTCTGCCATCTGTAAGCCTACCCTGCCAAGTGGTGCCACTACAGTCCTTGACCCTTGGAAGTGGGTCTAAGGTGCTCTGCCAGCCTGTGGATTCAGCGGAACTGACGCATCTCCTCTGCTGTGCGGCGCACTCCCAAGCAGAACCGATGCATCTCAGCTGCTGTGTGGATTGGGCCCGTTGCAAAAGACTTGCATCGCTGCCGCATCACCTTCAAAATTGCCACTGCGAGGTGCATCCTTGGTGCGGGCCCTTGCACCTCTCGTCGATGGCAGCATCTTGACGACGATGCCGGTCTCCACATCGCAGCCTCGCCGTTACACAGAACTGACGCATCACCCCAACTGCACGTCGGATACCCAACATCGGACTTCGCATCACAAGTCCCCTCGGCAGTATGCTCGATGACACCGCAACAGGACCTCACACCGCAGCCTCGCTGCTTCTTGGAACAGATGCATCGCCTTGGCTGCGCAAAGCATTTATTCAATGCAGATCCACATATTGCTCCACAAACCAGGATCGAAGGTACTTTTGTTTAGCAGGCCTAACTGGGTCCCTGTAGCCATCTCACGCTCTATTCACAGTCAGCTTGAACTAGTGATTTTGTCCCGGTCCAGTGCGACCAGATAACCACAGTATGCGCTTTGCACTTTTTGGCACCATTTTCACTAATTTTTTCCGTAAAACTTTACATTTCGGCTCTACTGATTGGATTTTTGTTGTTTTGGTCTTTTTTTATTTATTAAATGAAGCTCTATTTGGCTTTTTGTGTGGTGTTCTCACTGTTTTACTGTTTGAAGTGTTGCACACATACTTTACACGTTGCCTCTAAGTTAAGCCTGACTGCTCTGTGCCGACCTACCCAGGAGTTAAGCACAGGTTAATTTGGGGTTTGCTTGTGCCTTACCCTGACTAGGATTGTGGTTGCTGCTTGACCAAGGCTTACACCCCAGTCAACTAGTAACCCAATTTGTAACAGCTGGGCCCTGCCCCCCTGCAGGACTTGGGTGTCTTGGCTCTGGCTGTGATTCACAGCTGGTGATTTTGATGCCGGAACCAGTTCCAACAGCTTTGATTCCACTTGCCTAATGTTATCAACCATCTTCCTGTGGTCATCACGCAACAGCCCCATGTCCACAACCAATAAGTCGATTTCACTTTCTAACGCATCTCATGTGGAGCTTATGGCAGCCAAGAAGGTGTCCAGTTTGTCAGGGGGCCTGTACAGTGGCAGGAGGAGCAGCATCCACTGTTCCCTCCTTGTGCTGTAGGGGTCCCCCATGATTCCACTTGTGGGCAAGCTGCAAGGCTGCTGCAATCTTTTGCCAGCTAGGATCTGCCCACCGTGAGACAAGAGGGCAGGAAGGAAGGAAGATCTGTGATCAGGGGTACCGCACCCCCAGTCCAATGAAGAAGCTGTAGAGTCTAAAGCAATAGCAGTGACCTTGGCGGCAGAGCACTGACTGCGCATTAGTGGGATAACAGTGTGCTGTGTGGGTGGGGGGCTCAGGATAAGGTTCTGGTCATTCTGTGGCTGTCGACAGGCAGTCCAGTAAATAGGGCAACCGGTCACGTTGGAGGTGCTAGATTGCTGTGGCCACCATGCGTGCGTACCCGGATGGGGAGGGGTCAATGAGTGAGGCGGGCGGAGGGAAGGAGGCTGGGGCCAGAGGAACAATACAGGGGGTTTATGTCTACAGAGGGCTGACAGGCCCAGGACCCCACCTGCTGATCCTCACTCACTGGAGCGGTCTCCAAGGTAGCATGCGCCCATCAGTGCAGCGGTTACTCCCATCCTGTGGTGGCCCAGAGGTAAAGCCGCCATATGTATCCACCAAGAGGCGATGGGCTGGAACCAGAAACGGCAGGTAGAGTCGCCTAGGAACCCTCTGATGCTCGATACAGGGGGCAACACAATGCCAGCAGTGCCGCAGGTTTGTGCCTCATGCACCAATCTGCTCCCAGCATGCTCACTCCGCTGCCCCGGCTTGTATCTGCCATCATGGCAGCACTCCTCTGATTCATGTCCCGCCAGTGGGATCCCACCGCTCCCAGTGTCATGCTCCAGTGTATCTGCAGTCAGGATCGCTGCCCTAGTGGTAGGATAAAAGGGATTTCTTGGGGAAGACAGCTCTGTCAAGCATGGCGATTAGGCCTGCCCCCCGACATTCCATGCAACATAACACTATTATTTGCAACAAAAGTAAGCACTGGCAAAGCCAGCAGGTCTGGTTTTGTTAGCACTGGATTGGTTGATGTAGGGTGTCATTGGCATGTCTATTGTCTCAGTGCAACTAATGCTTGATGTGAGATAGAATTGCCATTTATTGTCCAAGCAGTGGTAAGGGTTTTTAAACAAGGATTGATGTCCATCAGATGTTTCAAATATTGTAAATTAACTATTTGTTTTTTCTATTGTAGAATGTAGAAATTACAGGCATAATGTTTCATCAGTGCAACAAAAATGTATGAGGTTGGCACACAGTGCATAATTCTGGAGGTTGGAATATCACATTAAGGTAGGAATACTCCAGAGGCCTCATCCTTCCCCCAGAACTGAAGCCTACTAAATGGCCCTTGTGTCACAATCCTCCCAAGTCTCTAAAGGTTGTCGCAGTCTTAAAAATTCAGGCCTTACAGATATCCGATGCAGCATTCACTGCACTATTTCCCACAAACAAAAAAGCATCCACTTAGCACCAGATTTAGTTCATTCCATCGCTATAGCACATACATTTCTTTCAGCAGTTTCTATGTAGCGTGAACACGACCCGAAGGTATTGGAGTGCATTACATGAGAACCAGTTAAATTACACATTCATTTTAGTTTTGTTTTTAGGCACAGTGAGATTAAATAATTTGCCCAGAACCACAGGATGTTGAGCCGAAGCTGAGACTCGAAACTAGCTCCCCAGATCCAAAGTCAGCAGCTCTGGCGTAACACGGCATTTAAGTTTCTACTCAACAAATTATCAACCCTTGTGTGGAACACATTCTCTGGGAAACCTTCGCTTTTTATTCGCAGTGAAATAAGCAGAATTTTTCTGATTGTCAATTTCATTGAGGGTTTGCTCCACTATACCCACAGTAGTTTTCTATAGATTTTATGCATGAACCTAAACGTAAAGCGTTAAAAGTATCAAGTAGCATTAGGACAAGAACACCATTCATCTATATATAAAGTCTTACAGTAAACACAAAGGGGCATATTTACAAGCCCTATCGCCACAGGAACACCACCTTTAACAACGCTCCTGTGGTGATAGGGGCTTCACCCTATTTACAAGGCGGCGTTAAGCCACTTAATGTGGCTTAACGCCGCCCTGTAAATAAGGCACCTTTTCACGCTATACTTAGCATGAAAGGGTTGGGCAATGGATGTTGCGGTGGCCGTTCTGCCGCAACACCCATTGATTTTGACTCTGCCCCTCATTTACAAGGGTGGCGTAAATAGGAGGCAGTGCCAAAATTAAGACCAGGGAAATCCTGGTCTTAACCTTGTGAAACGAGGAGAAATGCTTTATTTCTCCTCGTTTTTGCTGTTTCTATGTGTGATGCATTGTGCAGCACACATAGAAACAGCAAAATGCCATGAATGATTGTTTATGTGCAGGAAGGTGACCCTTCCTGCACATAAACAATCATTAAAAAAAATGCCGGTTTGCAACTTCTATGTGTGCTGCACAATGCAGCACACATAGAAGTTTAAAATTGCCATTTGTGATTGTTTATGTGCAGGAAGGGACACCTTCTGCACATAAACAATCATTCCCTCAATGCAGGCACCCTTGCACTATGGTGCAAGGGTGCCTGTGTTGGCGCTAGGCAGCTTAATTTAGCACCAGTGTTAGGGAAAACTCAGGGATGTGCCGTATCAATGTCAATACGGCTCATCCCAGCATTTTCGGAATGGCGGAGAGTGGCGTTAGCATTTTGTGCTTAACGCCATGCTCCACTATTGCCTTGTAAATATGCCCCACAGTCTTTCACCACTATCTACAGTGCAGTCTGTAGCAATACAACCAGGTGTGACCAGGGGCTGTGCGTCCCTTAGGGCGTGGGGGCATTGTCCTGCTAATATTTTTGGCCCACGTTACTCCTATTACACATGAATGCGTTTAAAATATGTAAAACAGTTGTACTTTTTTTTAATTATCTGCCCGTGGCTGTCAGCTTTCAGTAGCGGGCTGGATTACATTGCCCGATTCAGGATTCGGAAGCCAGCAAGATGATGTGGGCCTTGGGGGGTGGGGCTTAATAATATTGACGGAGCAGACTCAGACTGACCCCATGCTCAGGACCTGGGCCCAATGTGCGCATGTCTGGCTGGATGGCTGCCTATCTCTGTCCAACCCAACATGCGCACTAGATCCCTCTCTACCTTTTCCATTAGTGAGCCTGGGGGAAAAACAACCACAGCCCCCTGGTATCATAATGAGCAGCGAGGTTGCCTGCCCAACCCTATCCTAATGCTGCTCTCATGCTGTGTTGGTAACATGACAGCATGGAAGCAACATATGGATTGGCTGGAGAGAGGCGGTAACTAGGCCTCGCCTTCTGGCAGTCTATCTTCCCTTTTAGTTTCAATAAGAGTGCCCGTCGGGTGCGTGGCTTGAACGCGGAGGAAGATGGCGGCATGAATGTTCAGCTCCGCTCTGGAGGAACAAGCTCCTCTCAATTTCAGCAGTATTTCTGGACACAGACACCCAAAAAAGGTACTCCCGTAACTAGGATGCTATGAGGCACCAGCTGACTCATTCACAGTACCCGATCTCGCAGGATCTCGGAGGACTACAAATCGGCCTAAGCCCTGCACTGGAGGCATATGCAGCATACCAAGTGAGTACGGGGGCTGCTCAAAGTGCAGCGTGGATATCCCTAAGTGGCACAATATACAAATGCAACCACAACCTCTTTACAGACGGTGCCCCTGAAAGTGCTGTAACTCTACAAAATTAGTAATGCTCACTGTGGTTTTGCGCGCATAGATATTTGATCCCAAAATGGCGGTGGCCGACAACGCGCGCTCATAACTCTTCTCATCTCCCATCCATAACCCTTAATTAAGTGGCATCCTCGATCTGTTTATGGCAATAATCAAGCTCCATGGGACCGCAATAAACAAATTGGCCTTGGTCAGTAGAGCATCGGATCGGATCGTCGGATCGGGGTCCTGACTCTAAAATGACGGCGGCATATTGGCACGAACCCGCATTTCTCTTCCCACAAAAGCGCCCAAAATATTAAAAGCGACACAGGCTTCAACATCATAAAATGCAGGCATAGCTCATTACGGAACTGCTCACTTTTGGCTCACTGTGTAGGGGGCAAATATCAAGGTCATCATATTCCTACGTCGAGCGCCTGTCCTTAAAATGGCATCAGGATAAACGCACAGCTTCAAAGTGAATGTCTAGGGGAGTACATGGCGCTGCTTACTGCTTACTGATTCGTGCTCACTGTTGCCTTTTCCTTGCTACTGTTTACTGATTGTGGTTTAAATCAGTTCTTTGCTCTATGCATTCAATATTGCTACTGAATCACTACCTATCAGTACCTATGTACCAGTGTAAGTATGTACCAGTGTAAGCATGCTCAACTAAGGTACAACAAATTGAAATGCACCACATTCATCTACAAAAAATCTGAGGTCATTTTCTCATTTCATTACCGTTAATGCTCTGAGCAAATGATATCGGATGCTTGTTGTCTCGGATCCCTGGACCCAAAATGGTGACCGCATGACATCTTACGCCCGCTAGCAACTATAGGCCTGATGTGTTAGGAGCAAGCACAGTTGCATTCCCTTGATCAGCGGCACTGTCATAGGCAAAATTCATACCTAATGTTCTTGATGTATCCTGCATGCTCGGCGGTGCCCTGCGGGTTCATCTAAAATGACCGAATAATATCATACGCCTGTACCTCCCTCCCTCATCTCATCTATTTGTAAACAAGCGCATGCACAGTCAAGAGTCTTCAGCAAGTGACTGCAAGTGAAACCAAGTGTCAAGAGACACTAAGAGTCACCAAGAAACATCAGTTGTCGCTTGTTATCAGCAAGAGTCACCAAGTGAAATCTGTTACCAGCAAGTTACGACGATCTGTCCGATCTGGCTGACCAGTGTCATACCGCCCGTCTACATAGGGCTGACAAAATGTCAGACAAGGAAAGCAAACTATCTCTAAAAAGAGTGAAAGCGGACCCGCCGCTCCCAGACTCACCAACAAAAGGGAAACAAGACATTAACGTGACAATGGAAATGATTCTAAAGAAACTAGCGGAGGTACACGATCTGGCCAAGTCCACTAAAACAAACACTGACATCTTGCAAAACGAAATTGCAGCCATCCGTCAAGACATGAAGGAAACAAGCACCAGAGTTACAGAAGCGGAAAACAGAATTAGCCATCTAGAAGACAACGGAAATATCATGAAAAAATCCATTCAAACTCTCAATACTGCCTCCCGTTCCTTTGAAAAAGAACTCTCAGAATTGGAAGATAGAAACAGACAAGGCAACCTTTGTATCTTTGGCATGCCTGAAGGAGAGGAAGACTCGGACCAATCTTGCACAGCCTTCCTAGAAAAATGGTTCACCCAGGCCACCAACATAAAATTCGACAAAGAGCTGGAATTTGACAGGGCCCAGAGGGTCCCAACTCGGATATCTAAAAACATCAAAGCGCCCCGACCCATAGTATGCAAACCTCTAAGGTATCCAATGCAAAATATCAAGGACCCCCTGTAACGTTTCTAGAACTCCTAGGCCAGGGTAATAATACAGTATAAGGCAAAGTTCCTAGGCAGTCAAATGGCTTAAACTGGTTTAAACACTCATAAACAAAAATGATAAGGAGAACTCAGTGTGAATAAAGCTACATTAAGATATGTTTAAAAATTGTTTTATTCATAATTATGTTTTATATATATAAAAAGGATAAACATTCATTTAATTAATGTTGTAGACAAAACATAGTTCTGATACGATTGTAATTTTGAATAAATTACAAGATAATACTGATATTATCTAGCCAATCAATTGGTCTAAAATGGACAAAACATTAATACATAGACATAATGAAAGACAAAATGACACGAACAATAACAAATGATGTGAGGTGGCTAACAGATGGTTCTTCTCTAAGGTATCAACATGTAGAGCTTATTCTGAGCCACATGAGGAAACACATTCACATACTCTGGAAAGGCGCAAAAATCTTTATATCACAGGACTACTCAAAACTAACTTTTGACACTCGTAAGGGTTTTCTAAACCTTCGACCCAAGATGAAATCAGCTGGCCTACAAGGCTCGTTCGTAGCCCTGGCAAGATTCAGGATCTTCTCGCAGGGCATTCCTCACATCTTCACGGACCCTGGCTCGCTTAACAAATTTCTAGACAAAAAGGACGGATCGCAAATGGATACATCAGTCCCCAAAGACTCGACCACTACTTCCACTCAAGAGAATTATAGCTCTGATCACTAATGTCTTCTTTGGATACTAAACTCCTAAGATACTATGTTTAACAAAGCATGTTCTATAAGTGTAATGTATCCAAAACTGGGTTCGTCTAAATTCGCTCACCTGTCACAACCCTGTCAGGTACGCATTTCACCTACTACCAGGTCATATCTTACAGTTACAAGTATGTTACAAGCATGTTATTTGTGTTTAACATTCTCCTTTCACACTATTTACACATTTAGGCTCCTGCAGGACTCTCATGCTCCTATGACGCACAGCAATGCTTACAGCCATGCTTACATCCATGGCTTACACCTCAGTTTTTATCGGGTGTCGCATCTTCGCCCACATATAGCTATACATATGTTTCTCACGCGCTACACATACTTACACACACACTTATCTCACCTGGCACTCTCTCCTTATTACAGGTAGCCCAAACTTACTCTTGGCTACATCATATGTTTATAGTCACTGACTATTCAGTTCCCATCCACTCACACTAAAAGCTCACACAATGGGCCTACGTATGCACAAGATCTTGCATCCATGCACTATGCACACCCGGGTGGTACACAACCGCAGCCTCAAACACATCTTTCTACACATTCCCCAGACTAGAAGTCACACACTATTTAGTCCTCTGTACCCACTCACACGCATACACATTACTACCCTCGACTCCAACATAGGCCTTAGCTCAACACTATTGTGTGCATTATGTGCATATCATCATGGCCTTTGTTTTCACAATGTTAATTCCTAGCTCTATCGATGGGGTATCGCCCCAATTTACTGTTGTTCTTAATATCTGTTCCTCCGGAGGAGCGACTTTCCTCCTATCGCTACGCCCATTGGCGAATATGGGGGGTGGGAGGGTGGGGGTTGGGTAATTATGGGTTGGGTTCCCTATTTGTCCAACATTCTGTTGTTTTCCTTGCCTATTGTTTTGCTTCTTGATTTTTGTCTCACAAGCCTCATGTCTTACTAACACACACAAGGGGTGGTCTTCAATTCAGGTGTGGCCTCGCTCCTTGCAACCCTACACAAGGGTGTCACTGATCCATATCACCCTCTTATCGCACATCAAATGGTGGGACTAAACCAAAGTATTAAAGCAGTCTCCCTAAATGTAAAAGGCCTGAACAACCCGGTAAAGAGGAGGAAGATAGTTGAT
Source organism: Calotriton arnoldi (assembly GCA_963921515.1). Taxonomy (NCBI): domain Eukaryota; kingdom Metazoa; phylum Chordata; class Amphibia; order Caudata; family Salamandridae; genus Calotriton; species Calotriton arnoldi. Next base: position 528,192 of record CAWUFW010010053.1, on the reverse strand, counting down.
TATCTGCACAGGCTCAAAGGAGATATAATTCTCCTTCAAGAAACAAAATTGGATAACACACTATCCGAGAGTTTTGCTAATAGTCAATCGTCGGATAATGCTTACTCAGCAGCGGTAGGGAAGAAAATCGGTGTACTAACACTGATTTCCAGAAAATCTAGAATCAACTTACTCTCGAAATCCTCTGACACACAAGGCAGATGGATCGTCTCGAAGCTTACTAAAGACAATGTTGAATTTTATGTAGCAAACATTTACGCACCTACTAAAGATGATCAGTCCTTTTGGGACGATCTTAACTCACAACTAGAAAAAATGCCTGATACAGCTACCATTATCCTAGCGGGTGACTTCAACCTACCTCTAGACCCACATCTAGACAACAACTCTAGATTTCCATTTGTTCCAAATAAATCACATAAAATCCTGAAGAAAATCTGCTCGAAATTTAATCTGGCTGACGCCTGGAGAGTTCAAACCCCAGCAGAAAGGGATTATACATTTTACTCCTTTCCCCACAAGTCGTATTCACGTATAGACTACATTTTAGTATCTAACAATACACTTTGTAAGGTAGATCGTACAACAATCGAACCCAGGGTGATCTCGGACCACTCCTGTATCAGATTATCTATCTCTGACCCCGCACCACAAAAAAAGCAATCGAACTGGTGTTTCAATGACGAGGTACTAGCTGATCAGGACAACATTCAAGTAATCAAAGACACGATTCATAATTTTCTTGCTGAGAATAAGGCTGGGGAGACGTCTGATCTGACAAGATGGGAGGCCCTAAATCATCAGTAAGAGGGGAAATAATCAGGATTAGATCAAAAATGAACAAAATAACTAACTCTAACTTAGTGAAACTAGAGAAAGAAATCGCGGACCTAGAAAAAATACATATCACTAGCAAAGACAATGACACTCTTAATAAAATCCTTAACAGGAAATATGAATACAATAAAATCATCAGTAATAGGGCGGGGATATGGATTAACAAGCAAAAAAGCATCAAATTATGTGAATCTAACAGGGCAGGCAAGTCCCTTGCCTCCTATCTAAAATTTAAAATGCAAAAATTTGCCACTAACGCCACAAAAGACAAGGTAGAGAATATTATTACTAATCCACAAAAAATAGCTGACACTTTCATGGACTTCTATAAAGACTTAGTTGAAGTAAATACTAATGTAAAACACTCAAAATGCCAGGACTATCTAAGCAATATTACTCTCCCTAACCTTGCAGACCAAGAGAGTTCATCAATAAATGGTCCGATCACAGAAAAGGAGGTATTGTTAGCGATCAATAAATTGAAATCAGGGAAAGCCCCAGGCCCCGACGGGTTAAATGCAAAATTTTTCAAAACATTCTTTCCGTATCTACTGTCACCAATCTTGAAGCTATTTACCCACTTTTCAGAAACTGGCCAAGTCACTGGCACTCCAGCGGAAGCAACCATAATTGTCTTACCCAAGGAAGGTAAAGACCCCCTCTTACCTAAAAGTTACAGGCCGATATCATTAATAAACCTGGATTGCAAAATTTATGCATCAATCTTATCGTATAGAATCCAACAACACATCTCTAAATTAATACACCCATCTCAGGTGGGTTTCTTGAAACACAGGCTCTCTAGTGACAACACGCGTCTTTTATGTAATACCATAGAAAAGGCTAGACTCCTTGACTCCCCCACGGTGGCCAACACATTGGACACGGAAAAAGCCTTTGAAAAGGTGGATTGGAGATATCTAAAGGCCGTTTTAGAGAAATGTAATCTGGGTGATAACCTGATCAAAATGACAATGGCCCTCTACCACAATCCCACCGCTAGAGTTAGAGCTGGAGGTATAGTTTCCCCTACTTTCAACTTAAACCAAGGGACACGGCAAGGCTGTCCTCTCTCGCCCCCCACTTTTCCTCCTGGCTCTGGAACCTTTCTTCCAACATATTAGGGAAAATAAGGACATTACTGGCATCCCTTTTGGTGATTACAACGTAAAACTTGTTGCATACACAGACGATGTATTAATTGTCACTCAAGAAGCCCCTACTGCAATCCCAGCCCTTATGAATACCATACACCACTTTTCAGGCATTTCTGGATATTCCCTCAACAAAGACAAATCCGAGGTAAAACGTCTCAGCCGCTACGGTGATAAAAGTATCCTAGGCTCGTCAGGGCTATCCTGGCAACAGAAGTCTATCAAATATCTAGGGCTCGAGTTCACAAAGGATCTAATCACAACCCTACGTACTAACGAAAAAATATTAACCAGGAAAATAGACTCACTCTTAGACACCTGGTCTCCCAAATTCTTATCATGGTGGGGAAGAGCAGAGACCTTAAAGATGATGCTAATCCCTCTAGTCAATTATCTTATTAGCATGCTGCCCATGGTCCTCTCAGAATAATTCTTAAAAAACATTGACAAAACGTTCAGCAAATTCCTATGACAGGGCAAAAAGCCCAGAGTCTCTATGAAAAAGCTCAAGCTGGCCAAGGATAAAGGGGGCATCTCCCTACCCATCTTCAGAAACTATCAAACGGCCTTTCTCTGCAAGCAGGGTGCAAATTGGCTTATTGATAACCCATCATACATACCGCCCTGGGTGGTGATAGAAAAGTCCCTCATACAGAACATACCTCTCGCCTCACTAGCTGCAATGGACACATCCCATCTGTCTCACTCTAGAAACATCATACAGAACACCAAAAGAGCCATCCTACTCCTAGACTCTCGCTTGGAGGTCAAAATAAAACACACTCACCTATCGTCCCTATGGTACAACCAAGCACTCAAAATTGATGGTTCTTAATTTTTCTGGTCAGATTGGTCATGCAAGGGCATTAACCTAGTGCAAGACATTTTCAAAAACACGTCTCCGCTACCATTCTCAACCTTGCAAAACCGGTTTAATCTTGCCAACTTGGATTTCTACAAATTCCTTCAACTTAAAGCAGTGCTTGCAAAATTGAAGCTATTGAGTATCTTCCCTACTATCACTACCCTCTTGAACCACCTATCCAAGGTAGGACACCTGGTCTCATACATATATAAAATTCTCTTGCTGAACCAAAACAAATCTCTATCTCGTAATCAACAGAAATGGGAATACGAATCTACCAAGTCAAACATTACTTTCAACTGGGCCAACATTAACAAATCCTCCTTTTCACATAAAATCTCACCTATATTATCACAAACTAAATGTATGTTAATAAACATGACTTACTGGACCCTTGCAAGACTCTTCAAGGTCGGCCTTGGAAATGCTCTCAACTGCTGGTGCTGCGACAAACATGAGGGCTCCCTCGAGCACATGCTATTCGGATGCCCCCTCCTTCAAGACTTTTGGGCTAAGGTATTTGATTACATCACATACACCCTAAAGATTATCCCCACAAGAGAGTTCACATATATTTTACTGGGCCCTCTGGATCCCCAACTCAGGGCGACAATGATCTGTTCCTCCTGGATTTAATGCTTACTCTAGCCTGCAAACTAATCCTAAGCAACTGGAAAAACTTCAAAGCGGTCTCTTTTTTTAAATGGCAGGAGTGGCTCTCTTTCCTTAGGGGTGCTGACAACATTGCTCTCCAAATATCCCCGTGGAGATCTTCACGGCACTCAATCTGGAATGCGCTAGACACAAGTGCTTTTACTTACAAACCACCATGACCCAGATCATAGACAATCACACCTCCCCACCCTCTTTTCATGGTGTATATGACTCCCCAATGCATTTTCGAGCTTCTCTATACTAGGCCACACAACCTCCAACACCACCGTCTTCCCACACGCAAGGTTAATCTGCTTTCCAAAGAGTCAATGCCACTGTAACAAAAGTGCTTTTTTGGCTCTGTGATGTCGTTATTTAGTCCCAAATTTGTGTGCCTTTAAATTAAAGCAGCAAAGCTAGATTTTTATTTAATTGAACAGGCCTCGATGCCCGATCTCTATCGCATGCAGGTTTTTTCAGCCTTAACAACACTTCTCAGCTCTGAAAGCCATGCCTGAAACTGTCTTTAAAGCTACTTTCTGTGGCTTGCGCGTCCGCGGTCATTCTTTTTTAGCACACTCTCTGCTTTCTCTTGAAGCAATAAACCTAATTAAATGGCCTTCCAGTGACATGGGGCAGCGGCCTTAGACAGGCTGTTGAGCTTACTGGTTTCAGGGCCGTGTCTAAGTGCCCGATTGCATGCATTGAATGCACTGTTTTTGAGAAGACTGTACACATTGTGATGTGAAAAGACGTTCTTAGAATTAACTTAGGCTTTTCAGAATAATGTCACTGTTCCTATCTGTAATATCCATTCACAACTCTTCATAATGCGTGTCAGCTTCGCAAGAAAAAAGTGTGAGAATGCAAAGTGTGGGAGAACAAAGTTTTTGATGCAATATTTTCTTTTGAAGTTAGAGAATTTTTTTATCAGTTGCATTCTAGACCTCAGTTATGCATCTCGACATGAAAGAGCTCTGGCAGATTGCAGGTTCTTTCTGAATTAAAGTCTATTTTATGGATAACTGATAAACAATTTGTGGGTGATATTAACATACAACAGTTTGGAATGTGCAGCCAAAGTAAAAGAAACAGGAAGGAGTGAAATGATTTTGTGTATCAGGTAACAATAAGGTGGCTGAGTGGAATAGTGTGTTATGCCCACCTCTTTCAAAGTTCACCAGTCGCCACTGGATGTGACCCTTGGTAAAACGCTGGTGATATAGAACAGGTGCAAAAAATCTGGCACTTTTTTGTGATGACAGAATTTAGACAAATTAGGAGTGGTTATAGAAGGGATAATTTCCAGTACTAAACTACACCAGGAACAGATACCAATGGCAGATGGTCACTTTAAGGCCCCCTTTGTGAGTGAGGCAGTATATTCATAGTACCTTAAACTTGGACAAACCTATCAATAGAGTGGGGAAAACTAACAACCATCAAAACCTGAAACCATCCTCATAGAGTAAATGTCTGTTGGCCAATCTCTACCAATGTCCTGGACTAACCATATGAACTCTCTTTCACAAATAAAGAAATACTCCCTTTTTCCCTTAGTCCCTATATGTAAGGAGAAATGAGAGGCCCAGATTTACTAATAAGTCACGCAATGCAGCAAGGGAACATGATGTGCTGCATTGCTAGAAAGGGAGAAAGCAGAAATGCATTATATTTACAAAGATATGACGCATTTCTGCTCTCTCCCTGCTCTGGCGTACTGTGGACTGCTTAACACCAACACAGGCTCCCTTGCACCTTGTCTGTGTTACAAGCAGGATAGTTTTCGTGCAGGAAAGGATACCTTCCTTCAAAAAACAATCTTTAAAGGCATATTCCTCTTTCTATATATGCTGCAGCATATATGCAAAGAGGAAGTAGCAATGAGAAATAAAGATATTTCTCCTCGTTATGCCTAGGTCGGAAAGGTGCACCATTTGGATTAAAACACAGGTTTACAGACCTTTGTAAATCTGGGAGTGTGTTAAAGTCCATGGGTGGGTGCGTGGAAACTCCCATTCTCCACCCATCGAATGTCTCCCTCCCATAAGGTAATGCAAGGCAGCGATATGCGTTGCCTTGCGTTACTTTGGATTTACTAAACCACACAGAGGCACGCAAGGTGGCTTTGCGTGGCTTAGTAAACCCCATTATAGGACTTGCGTTGCCTTGCAATGATTTGCGTCACACAAGGGCAAAGCAAGCCCTTAGTAAATCTGGGTCAGAGGAGAAGCAATGCTGTTGTGGAACAAAGCAAGGCCTTAATTATGACTCCCAGCAGGCATATGGTGGAAGGAAGGGACCAGCAACGGTAACTGCGGAGAGAGGAGTGCTGGGACAGGGGAGCTGGCGGGAGATAGGGCATGCATAAGGTGATCAAGGAGAGAGGAGGCAAAGGACAGGGCAGGAGGGAGGGGGAAAAGGTGCAGGGATACAGTGATCTAGAGAGAGGAGGGAAGGGACAAGAACAGGAACGAACGGACAGAGTGCGCAGTCGGACGGACAGGGAGGGAGTCAAGCATATGACAAACCGTGTGATAGGAGGGTATGAACATAGAGCAGAGGTAGAGGAAGGATGAAGGGTAGGCATACAGTGAACAGCAAAACAGGAAGTAAGAGTCTTAAGAAGGAGGGAAAGGGCATAGAGCAGAGCTGTAGGGAGAGGGAGAAAGGCCAGGCATACAGTGAACAAGGAGGGCATAGGAGGGACAGAGAGCAGAGATGAAGGAGTGGCAAGCTTGCGGCTCTCAGGAAGTAAGGAAGATAGGAAGGAGGAGGAAAGGGACACAGAGGAGGCGGTAAATAGCAGAAGGGGCAGGGAGACAGAGGAGGGAAGGGGCACACAGAGGAGGGAAGGGTCACAGGAGGGTCTAGAGCATCAGTACTCACAAACTTTCTCTCGGGGCCAAATTTAGAGTGTGGTTTGTGGCCGAGGGCCGCACCGGTGGGGGTGGAGTCAGTGGGGGAGGAGGGCAGGGCTAGGGCAAGGAAAAATAAAACTGTGACCATGAGGTTGAACACAGGCCCCTGCAGCGGACGCATTCGTCCACTCAGGGCCGTTTCTACCATTAGGCAAGACTAGGCGTCCACCTAGGGCGGCCAAAGGGGAGGGCGGCAAAAAACATGAGTTCATAATGATGGCAAATTGAAAGTAAAATGTTTTCAGGATTACAAATAACCAAGTGTTATCGGCCCATTATACCAACCATCAGGGAAAAGGTGCGAGCTTGACAAGGCTCAATTGATGGAATATGTACAGTGCCGGTGCTTTCTGCTGTTTCTAATCAATGCTGCTATTTGCATACTTTTGTACAAAATGCTAATTGGGACGGCGGAGAGGCGGATGTAAGGCGAGAAATAAATCAGTGGAAAACGTTCGTTCACTAGGTTTCAGTTTCCGTAGCGCATTTACTGTTTATATAGATAGCTTTGGAGTTGGATTAGAAATACGAGCTATAAAACTCCGAAAAGTAATTAGCAAAATGAGTTCCCCATCATTTCTGTTTACCTGTTTTCTAAATATACACGGCACGTCATTGTTTTCAATCAGATGAATTGGCAATCACCTACACAACTTAGATTACATATATTTATCATCCCTCCCTTTCACTGCGACTCAACAAAACAATGTCACCAACAGTGAAAAGGGCAAAAAGAGTTACTAGGCTTATAGCTGGCAAGTTTTGTTTTTTTAAATAAACTGACAGTTCTGTTATTTCTAATAATATCTGCTTTATATGTCAAAATGTGTTCACAAAAATCTTCCCTTACATATAGTGTGGCCTAAATATTGTTTACAGAACTAGTGCCGTGATGAGTTTGGTTTTCTATTTTCAACTTGAATGGGACTATATTTTTGTAAATGGTCAGGACACAATATTTATGCCTGGAGATGTTTTTGTTGACATGTTCTGACGTATAATGCAGGCAATATTTGTTCCATGATGTTCATTCAGGCACCATACCCTTCCCTGAGATGTCCTCTATTGTGAAAACGGAGTGTGATGTGTCTGAAGAGTTCACAGCATTCATTCCAAGGTGTTTGCAATATATAGGTTGAGTTATTTTGGATACGATTTACCAAGATGTTGATATGTGTAGGTGTTACTTACTCTTAGAGCTCTCCTTGCTTACTCCTTTGTTCCAGATGAAAACCACAAATACTGTTTGGTGCTAGAATAAGCCAAAGTAAGACAGGAGTAGTATAAGAGCATTTAACGGTAAAATCGTTCTGCATTTGGCTCAATATTTGCTTCCCCCCCCCAAAAAAAAGTGGGTGTAGATTAATGTTATCCTTCAAGTTCATTCATACCAGGGGGAGAGAGTGGTGGTAGTAAAAGGGAGGGGGCGGCATTTTTCAATTTTCGCCTAGGGCGGCAAAACACCTAGAAACGGCCCTGCGTCCACTGAGCCACCAGACCTGGCGTACACTCATCTATCTCTCTCTCTCTCTCTCTCTCTCTATCTCTCTCTCTCTATCTCTATCTCTCTCTATCTCTCTATCTCTCTCTCTATCTCTCTCTATCTCTCTCTCTCTATCTCTCTCTAGCTATCTCTCTCTATCTGTCTCTAGCTATCTCTCTCTCTAGCTATCTCTATCTCTCTCTCTCTCTATGTCTCTATCTCTCTCTATCTCTCTCTGTCTCTATCTTCTATGTCTCTCTATCTTCTATGTCTCTCTACCTTCTATGTCTCTCTATCTTCTATCCCTCTATCTGTCTATGTCTCTATCTATGTCTCTATCTGTCTGTCTGTCCCCGCCTCTGTCCCTGTCTCTGTCTGTCCCTTTCTCTGTCTCTATCTGTCTGTCCCTGTCTCTATCTATCTGTCCCTGTCTGTCTGTCCCTGTCTCTATCTGTCTGTCCCTTTCTGTCTGTCCCTGTCTCTATCTGTCTGTCCTGGTCTCTGTCTGTCCCTGTCTCTATCTGTTTGTCCCTGTCTCTATCTGTCTGTCCCTGTGTCTATCTGTCTGTCTGCCCCTGTCTCTGTCTGTCCCTGTCTCTGTCTATATCTGTCTGTCCCTGTCTCTATCTGTCTCTGTCTGTCCCTGTCTCTGTCTCTATATGCCTGTCCCTGTCTCTGTCTTTATCTGTCTGTCTGTCCATGTCCATGTCTCTGTCTCTATCTGTCTGTCTCTGTCTCTATCTGTCTGTCTGTCTGTCCCTGTCTCTGTCTGTCCCTGTCTCTATCTGTCTGTCCCTGTCTCTGTCTGTCCCTGTCTCTTTCTGTCCCTGTCTCTTTCTGTCCCTGTCTCTGCCTGTCCCTGTCTTTATCTGTCTGTCCCTGTCTCTATCTGTCTCTGTCTGTCTGTCCCTGTCTCTGTCTGTCCCTGTCTCTGTCTCTATCTGTCTGTCTCTGTCTCTGTCTGCCCCTGTCTCTGTCTCTATCTGTCTGTCCCCGTCTCTGTCTGTCCCCGTCTCTGTCTGTCCCCGTCTCTGTCTGTCCCTGTCTCTGCCAGTCCCCGTCTCTGCTTGTCCCCGTCTCTGTCTGTCCCTGTCTCTGTCTGTCCCTGTCTCTGTCTGTCCCTGTCTCTACCTGTCTGTCCCTGTCTCTGTCTGTCCCTGTCTCTATCTGTCTGTCCCTGTCTCTGTCTCTGTCTGTCCCTGTCTCTTTCTGTCCCTGTCTCTTTCTATCCCTGTCTCTGCCTGTCCCTGTCTTTATCTGTCTGTCCCTGTCTCTATCTGTCTTTGTCTGTCCCTGTCTCTGTCTATCCCTGTCTCTGTGTCTATCTGTCTGTCTCTGTCTGCCCCTGTCTCTGTCTCTATCTGTCTGTCCCCGTCTCTGTCTGTCCCTGTCTCTGTCTGTCCCTGTCTCTGTTTCTTTCTATCTGTCTGTCCCTGTCTCTGTCTGTCCCTGTCCCTGTCTCTGTCTCTATCTGTCTGTCCCTGTCTGTCCTTGTCTCTGTCTGTCCCTGTCTGTCTCTGTCTGTCCCTGTCTCTGTCTCTATCTGTCTGTCTGTCCCTGTCTGTCCATGTCTGTCTCTGTCTCTATCTCTGTCTCTGTCTCTATCTCTGTCCCTGTCTCTGTCTGTCCCTGTCTCTATCTCTGTCCCTGTCTCTATCTCTGTTCCTGTCTCTATCTGTCTCTCTGACTCTATCTGTCTCTGCGCCTCTATCTGTCTCTGCGCCTCTATCTGTCTCTGCGCCTCTGTCTCTGTGCCTCTATCTGTCTCTGCGCCTCTGTCTGTACACCTCTATCTGTCTCTGCGCCTCTATCTGTCTTTGTCCAAACTAGGAAGCTTCCCAAAGCCCCTTTTAAAAGTCAGCTGTGAAATCGCTTACAGCTGACTTTTAAAGGGCCTTTGTGAAGCTTTCCGAAGGTGCCCTGACGTCACAGGGGCCGGCAGTAAACACAGAAGAAAGCCGCGGGAGCATACGTAGTGAATAGCTATTTAATACGTATTCACTACGTATGCTCCTGCGGCCATCTTCTGTGTTTACTGCGGGCCGTGGAAACTGCAAGGCAAGGTCCGTGGGCCGCCAATAAAGGCCTGCCGGGACGCTGGCGGCCCGCGGGCCGTACTATGAGTACCAGTGGTCTAGAGGGACAGGGGGAAGTAGCAGGCATACTTCGATCAGGGTGAGAGGAGAGAGTGGACAGAAAAAGGGTAATTGTCATAGGGCAGTGCTGGAGGGAGAGGATCAGGGATTAGGCATGTTGCGATCAGGAAGAAATAAGGGAAGGAACACAAACCAGAGAAGGATCAGACATAAGGCCAATGGTAAGTAAGGAGTAAGGGACACAGAATGTTTCTAGGCCACACCTGAAGAGTCTGTAGTACATCATCATTGTAGAGCAGCAATGGTTCTAGACTGCACAATGTCACCTAGTAACTATATTGTTATCAAACATTTGACATTTAGACGCTGTAACAGGATGAAGGGAGGTGCGGTTATAGGAAGGGACGGAGATGCTGTTAAAGAACGGAGAGACACTGTTATGCTGTAATGGAGGAGGATGCTGTTACAGAGATGCTGCTTGTTGAGTGAGGACGCTGCTAGCTGAGGGTGATGCAGTGGAGAGGACACTGCTCGTGGCAGGAGTGTGGCCCGCTTGTTTGGCTGGAGCAGCCAGAGCAGGCCTGAGCAGACTTGCGGCTTTTGGACTGCGAGCTGAGGGATCGATTTGCAGGGCCAGTTCGCGGTTCACAGTGACATCCTCACGCCCGAGGAGGATTGGCGGGGGGCCAGGAGATAAGGTCAGGCCTGAGATTGGCAGTGGGGGTCATTGCTTGGGGAGGTTTTTTGCCCTAAACTCCTCCCGCCCCTTAAGAAAAATAGCGAGCGATCCAAAGTGACCAAATCAACCCGATTGTCCAAAGTGAAATCGAGTGATGCTAAGCTAAGTTGAGTGTGGTTCCCAGTAACTCCTTGCCCCTCTCTAAAAGGGTGCAACATGGCGTTGATATGATGCAATGTGGAAAATCAGTGGAACCAGTAGAAACTAGTGAGAATCACTGAAAACTAGTGGCAGCTGATCTTAAAGTGGAGGGGACACATTAGTTGATTGCAGTGCAAGTAGCCCTTGGTGTGGAGGCGGTCATTCTAGTGAGTCGGTGTGGCTTGTGCCCTGTGGCTATGCCTGCATTCCGCTTCCCTGTGTCTTCCTGTGTTCTCCTGTGTAGTATATCAGGACCGGCTGGATTTATAGGACTGACAATATTTACTGCTATATAAGCTAATTGCTTAGGACTAGTGCCTTAATTGGTCCCTGAGGAAAGCAGAAGAAAACATGGCTTTCTTACCGTACAAATCACCTCATAATCTGTGGAAATAAGCAGGCCTACTTTGATGGAGTGTGTGCTGAGGTCTAAAGGGAAAGGAAGCAGAAACGGAAGTGGAAGCGAGGCAGATTGTTCCAATTTGAGAAAGAGTGGAAACAAGTGCAGCTGAAGAGAGGATAGGAGCTGGGTGAAAAACTCCACTAGGTGCAAGGGAACCAGTCCCCGGCACCATAGAACTTGCTTCCTCTTCCCTTTCTGGCCATGAGGCCTTTACAAGCTGAACAGTCCTAAGGAAGGTGTCGGGGAAGTGAACGCTTCTAGCTTATGTCTTCAATCTATCTCCATCAATAGAGGCGGTCCATTTGAATGCTCCATCATAAGTGATGTTATTGCTGTAGGTTACCAGGAGGGAGTGGTTGCCCATTCCGTTGTGGCTCAGCTATGCCCTCAAGAGGGGTCCAATGACGGTTCTTCACCTTTGATAACTCAAGGCCATTTGGACAGGACATCCGTTTCTGTGGCGGATTTGGGGTTGCAAAAGACTCTAGGTTCATGAGCAAGTACCCTCTCACCTGAGCCAATCATGTCTTTTACTATTTCTCGCACTCCCACTTTAGAAGCAAAAAAGACTCAGGTTTTGGGGCAAGATTTTGTTATAAAACACTTTAAAATCTTAAGCCCAAGCATAAGACCTAGCCCGAATGAGGAGGAGAGTAACTTGGTTAAAAGCATAAGTAGAACAGATGTTGATGTTGAAAATTTAAAAAAAAGCACCACCAGAGTGGAGGAGCCATACACAGTAGGAGGGAAAGAAGGTGGTGTCAGGGCGTACTATCCCCACTCTTTTGAGTCTCCGCTCCTAGGTGCTCTAGCTAAAAGCCAACTTTCAGGAGATGTTTGTCCACTAGGTTATTTTGATGTTGCTATCTCGCCAAAGGTTAAGATGATTGATGTAGATCATTTAAGTCCCTTGCATGAATGTTTTGGTCAAGGTTCAGGGAGCCTGGATTTGTCAGGTCTATCCAATTTGAGGGAGGGGGTCGAAGCCCAGAGAGGGGGTTTCCTGGAGCTAGACCCCCAAGACCTTCATCGTCCCCAATACTTGTGAAAGGAGCCAGGATAGGTACAGCATTAATTGAATCAGTAAGCAGTTTGCAGCATGAATGTATATCTTTTGCTGAGTACGAAGAGTTTGAGGAATCCACTGTTGGACCCTTGAGGGGGACTGATGAAGACAAACAAGACAAACATGAACTAACAAAAGAGATTAACTCCCTGGGAAACGTTTCTGATTTTGCCCAAGTTCTGTCAATGTTGAATGTACTTTCTCTAATGCAAGTAACTTTCCAGGGAATGTTAAAAGCTCTGGTCTTGAATAACACTCAAAATGTTAAGCTTATCCAACTGCTTGAAACCGTTATGAAATCACTAAAGGATGTAGCTAAAGATGTTTCCACTGGGAGAAGATCAAAAGGGTGTAATTTTCATATCTGGCCCTTTGTCCATCCCCCAAGATGAGGTACACCTCCCCACTGATGTAAATGGTAGGATCTTTGTTTCAAGATATCCCTATCTAGGTTTGGGAAGAGGAAGTATATTTGGGAAAAAAGGGTTCTATCTGGGTGTAGTGTTGCTTCACTGTGGTCAGAGGGGAGTAAAAGAGATCAAGAAAGGAGAGGTGGTAGAAATTGTAAGGACAGTTTGAAATCATGTAATATATAGCCCCTCCTAGTTACCCAATTAAATCCTCAACCTTAAGGGCCCCCCTAATAGGGGGAAAAAGCAAACATAAAAAAAAAACTTGCTACTGAGGGGAAATCTGGCAAGAAAGTTCTGGAGACCCAAGCAAAGTGTTTGGGGAATGGGAGAAGGAAAAGCAAGGAATACATAGCTGCTATAAATGAGGTTTCTGGGGGTAAAAACAGCACACATTTTAGGACTATTAGGAATGCCAAAAACACCAAAGGCCCAAGGGGGAGATCTTCTCCTAACTTGGAAGGTCGATGTAGAGAATCTTTTAGCAGATCCTAATAGTGTTGCCTTAGTTCAGGTTGGAGAAGATCATAAGCAGATGAGACCTTCGATGTTATTCCTAAAGGTACAATCTAGAACGAGCAGGAGGCAGACAATTAGCCAACCCCTCAAAAGGTCTAAACTGCTGAATGTATTTGCCAGCATTAAAAGATTAAGGAATATTTCTTCAAAGGACTTAGCATTGGCTAGCTTTAGGGAGGTTGCAGGAGAAGAGGTAACCAGAGTTTTGTTTACCTCAAAGGAGACGAAGAACCTAGTGGAAACTGCGGTTCCAACCCTGGCGTCAATCGACAGTAATCTCTGTGAAGCAAATGAGGAAATGCAGTTATTCCCATTTCTATGTGAACATGGTGGGTTAAAACAGAAACAGGTCTATTTTGCTAGGCCTCTAGGTGTAAAACAGAGATTGGGTGGGAATATGATGGTTTGCAAGAAAGAATAATTACTATAACTTTCTCCAATGATAGAGCCCTGGGTTTAAGGAATCAAAATATGTGCCACCATTGGCAGTTTGATGAGTCAAAGAGGGAATGTGACCACAGTACTTGGGGCATGTCCCCCTGGGAAGGGAGAGTTACTTCTTCAAAAACACTCAGGATAGTTACCTTACACCGTGGAGTGGTGGAGAGGCAGTTGAGATTGATTAGAAGGAGACACTGATTCCTCAGCCAGGTTCTGTCCTGGTATAGAACATTCATTGATTCAAAACATTTATATAAATGGAAAATCATTGAGAGATTTTGACTAATTATTCCATTTTGTTCCTCCAGGAAACCTGGCTGCTGGAGTGTCCCATAGTGGAGGGGTTTGTTGCCATAGTTCAAAATGCTAAGGCCTCGTTGAGCGTAAGAGCAGTGGGTGGACGCTCACATTGGTTTCAGTCCACTGTGGGAGGAAGGTAACAAAGATCCAAACTACTTTCATATGGGTCCTTGCTTGCCTAATCGACTTGTACACCAATACGGAGGGGTCAAAGCAAATGATATGTCTAAATGTTTATCTACCGCCAACTCGCCCTCTTCTTGAGTGTAAGCTGCTGAAAGATGCAAAACATTGTTTTGTGACTTCTCAGATACTTTGTTGGTGGGAGAGGTGATTATAATGAAAAATAAGTTTTCAAAGAGTTTGATGAGGTAATGAAAGGATTGTGTTTAGCACTAAATATCCCAGAATGCATTTTCTCTGAAAGCCCCAGGGAAGGAGATATGAGGCTTCTGCATTGTTTAGTTGAAGTGAATATGATCAATGTAAATGGTAAGTGCCATGATGATATTCCATCTTGGAAAACATTTAAATATGGAAATAGTAAATTGCCTATTGATTATCTGATGGTTCCAGTTCACCAGTTCCTCCGGGTGGAAAATTTTAGAGTCCTTGATATGGGGCCCAGTGATCATTTTGCCCTTAGCTTGGTGTTTAAAGAGGCCTTTTCACCACGTCCAAATGCCACCACTCCCTTGGAGGTTGTTTACCACAAGAGAATTAGAGTTCAGATTACAGACAATGTATTGCAAGCCCTTTGTTTAGTCGAATTTGAACCTTTTGACTTAGAAGTAGGCCAAGATGCACTGGGTTGGTATTGCATGTTAATGAAGCAATTACTAGCCCAGTTTAAGCTAGCAAAAGTGGGTCCACACCTAACTAATAGTCTAAGAGTCAAGGGGAATTCCTGGCTCGACAATGAATGTTGGGAGGGTAGAAGGGTGGCAAATGGGAGTCGCCGCCACTCAAAGAAAAATCCAAGTGATACCAGTCTAAGAACAGTAATGATGGCCTCAAAAACTTCTTATCTGAATTTATGCGCTCATTGAAAGAGAGAGGTCTGTAGGTTAAACTGGGAGGCAATATTAGCTACCATGGTTGACAGGGATAGTAAAAGGTTTTGGATACTAGTGAACTCTGTAACCTTCTCGTTGCCATCTTCTCTTGAGGCCCAAATGAGCTAGGAAGAGTGGTTTGCTTTTATCTTCTCTTTTCATAGGGGTGGAAGCCCTGAGAATATGTTAGTGGTGCATGCCAGCTCTGAATTGGATACTGAAGTGATTGCTAATGCGCAGACAGCAGTAATCCTGTCGAAAATAGTTTGCAATATGAAAGCCACTAGGGCAGGTGGTCCAGATGGACTTCCATCTGAGATATACAGAAAAGACCCAAGGAAATGGGGATTCATTTTTAGAAGGTTTTTTCAATAGGTTATATTGACTGGTTCCTTCCCAGAGTCTTGGAAAGGAGCAATAGTGAAGCTCATTCATAAAAATGGCAAAATGTATCAGCCTGCTAATTATCGTCTGATTTCTCTTTATATCCAGTCCAAACTCGATGCCCAAGCATTGTTAAAACATCTAGCGGCCTGGGCTTTCGATGCCGGATTGATCCCAGTGGAGCAAGGTGACTTTAGGTAGAAACATTCTATGATGGATCACTGTTTCACTTTCTGGGGAGTCACAAGGAAGTCAAAGGAGTCGGTACGTGGCCTTTGCTGCAGCTTCGTTGACTTCAGAGCAGCTTTCGACAGGGTGGACAGAGATACACTTTGGCGTAAACTACAGCAGTGGAAGATATCTGGAGCCCTGTTGGGCCTGGTGATGAAGTACCATAGTGGTAACTGAGTCCAGATTGACCTCGATGGGCGAGGAAGCCGGATAAGGAAAATTCAGGTTAAGAACGACTTACGACTGTGGTGGGTTTTTGCACCCCTGCTGCTTACTCTGTTCATTGCAGACCGCCCCAGACGTTACGCGATATGCATAGTTATTCTCCAAATGTTGGAGGTAGGTACATTAGTTGCCTCATGTACGTGGATGATCAGGTGGTGATGGGTCACACGCCTATAGGACTGCAACAGAAACTAAATGCCCTAAATGCTTATTGTCTTGAAAACAAATGAACGATAAATGTTGACAAGACAAAAACAATGTTTTTTGCTAGGAGGAAAAGCAAATTTGCTTGGGTTCCTAGGTAACGTACGATTAGAGCAAGTTAGAGAGTATAAGTATCTGGGTCTAACCTTTTCAGATGATTTGAGATGGGACAAACAAATGGCTTCATGGAGACTTGTTCTATCTAAAGTAGTGAGTGGGGTGAAAAGGTTTTAGCGTGAGTTTGGTAGCTATACCTTTGAGCCACTAAGTAAAGTTATACAGGGTAAGCTAATTTCGCAAGCCCTTTACAGGGCTTGGGATAGGCCGGTCTCATGGGAAGGTAATTCTCTAAAATTGCTTCATGATCTCCCTAAAAACGCTATGATTCAAGCTGTAAGGAGGGGGCTGAGAACTGTAGCCTGGCGGATGCCAGAGCCCTGCTCTTCTATTTTTTCTTAAAGTTGGGGTCCCTGGGGACAAATTGTTGGTGCAAATCTTACCAGAGATAATGTTAATTTACTCTGGTAAAAGGAACCCCGTGGCAACGTTGCTAAAGCGTTTTGAGATCCCAGAGATGCACACCGCAGGAGGGGAAGTAGTTCGAAGCAGCCAGATAAAGAGTACACTTAGGCAAAGTGCTTTAGAAAGTAGTTGGAGAGAGTATTTGCACTACCTTAAAATTTAGAGCTCAGTTATTCCTTTCTTAAACTCACAGGAGAGCATGGATCTGTTCCCTTACCTAAATAATATTCCAGACGTAATGAAGTCTTGCGTTTGAGGGTGGGAACTGACCCTGGGTGGCGTATCAAGGGCTTAAATAGAAGTTGCTAAGAATAATAATCAGTGCCCCTGTAAGCAAGGTAGGAAATATTCAGTGAGCCACATACTGATAGACTGTGTATTCTTCTTTGAGGAAAGGAAAAAGGTTCTCCGACTAGTATTAAAAAAATACGGGATTCAAGCGATGGAAATTGGTCTAGATTTCATTCATGGCCTCAGATTCCAGGATGCAGCTATTGCCATTGGCCAATATTTGTGTAAAATCTTAAAGACTCAGGTGATATTCCCCCTTCTTAGAGCTTAAGATCTAGGCTGGCATGGGTGTGTTTCTACTTAATAAGTAGATGTTAAGTGCAATTAGAGGCTCTCCTATTAGTAATATGTTCAGAAGAAGGGAAATATTTCCATTACAGAATCATGATTAAGACAGATCCCTGAGGTTGTGATAAGCTGCTATGCATATTGCACTTTATAAATGCCTATTGGGGTTAAATGAATTGTTTGTTAGTGGCTAAAGTCATATTATTCTTTATAAAAATGTTTTAAACATGAGATTTTGGGCTGTGGACTGTATTGAGTCTTGGTATGTAGAACTTTTAATGTTCATATACTTGTAATTGTATAATTTGTAAGTGTGTGTGGTTGAATGATACAACCATGTATTGTTGTATTAGGTATATAAAATTATTTACTTTTATGAATTGGGAAATGTGCGTAATATTTCTATAAGAATTTATTTCTTGAAAATAAAGTATTTTGACTTGACTTAACTTTTAGAGATGTTACCTACCAAAAACACTGTACATCTTTTTATGTAGTGATAATGAAGAATGTCACCTGGTAACAGTCTGTTTTAAAGCACCCTTGTAATTCAGCAATGGTGGCAAGATGCAAAACACCTCCGAGTAAAAGTGTGTGATAATTCTTCCCTGTTCGTCCAGTGATGGTTATTGGTAATACACTCAATCATACTTTGGTAGTGTTGAATTATTGCCCACGATGCTCTAGCCAGTTGTTTAAGTGAAAAGAAGTAGTTGAATTAATGGAGGAATAGGGGGCTGCCGAGGAGGCAGTTATTGACTCTGGGGCTACAGTGGCACAATTATTGTGAAAAATGTCAAATGACAAAAGGGCTACTGAATACACAGCTGTGTGCAACATTTTAAGGCAACCAAAAGCCTCAAGATGTACAACAGCAGGAAGTGCCAGGATCAAAAAGAGCTTTACACAGGACATGGATACTACACAATATCAAACCAGTTCTATTTTTTCTTAAGTGTTTCATATATAACATATATGTTGAAGATATATAAAAGAAATTCTTTGAACAACCAAGCTTAAAATTCCATGAAAGAGATCTGAAAGAGAAGATCAAGTCTGTTCAAGCACATCAACCTGTAGTCTCAAGAACAGACACCAGATAAAAAAGGACTGTGGTCCTGGGCATGGTCACTGAAACTATTTTCACAAAAGAGATGAGCTGCCTGACTACCCTCCACATTCTCTGTCTAGGTCTTCCAAGGAAGCAAAAGTCCCACAACTACACCTGATTGGCTAGAGGCTCTCTGGGCCTGATACGCATAGCCATTGACATTATAGAAGGCCTGCCAAAATCTATCTGTGCACGTTTTTGGAACTAATTCCAGCTTTGCAACACCCTACAGTGAGATGCAGTTGGTACTAGTTAGTTGAAAGTTAAAGAGATAGACTGCATGGTGTGCAAAGAATCAGCCTAATTCAAGCTCAAAACTGCAGCCCCAGCTCTTGCAAAAGTTATTCTTCTCTAAACAGCGTTTGAGGAAAGGAAAAAAAACCTTAACAACTTTACTGGCATAGTTAAAGAAATCCATACCCAAAAGACTTTTCAAGAAACACACAGGCCTGATTCACAAAGGTAAATTTACACTTTCGTATAAGTTTACGATTGTTTGCCATTCACAAAGGGATTTATGAGTAGTATCTTTACGAGTGCAGAGCCTCTGCACATACAAAGATAGGTTCTTTTATGTGCAGTGTAATTTACCTATGTGGACCAGGCCCAATATCTGTATAGATATTTCTGAATTTTGGGTGCAGATCCACTGAAGCAAGGTCAATTTCTGCTGCGGCTGTTGAAAGAACATCAGCAACAAGTAGAGGCTCTCATTTTCATAATTCCTATTACGTATGGTACCCTGCTATTATTAAGGCCTGAGCAAGGGCCTGATTTAGAGTTAGGTGGATAAGAACTCCTTCAAACATGAGACAGATATTCCGTCCCCTTTATCATAAATGAATTATATCCTAATGCAGTTTATAATAAAACAAACAGAATATCTGTCACTTTGTGACTGAGCACCCATCACCAAACCCTAAGTCAGACCTTATGTCAGAGAAGCACAGAAGCACTAAAAGGGCAAAAAGACAAGAGAAGATGCCTAGAACAATAAACTGAGCCACAGCCCCCAACATCTGCTAAAGAGAAAAAATGGAAGTGCATTGGCATCCTATACTGAAAGTTGATGGTACACCACTAGTCTCAGGACTTGTTAAGGAGACTTCACTTCCTCTGCAGGTCATTTTGATTATCACAGGGAAATACTCTCTTTTAATTTGATAGCCTCTCCAAACTATGCTGTGATTTTTTAAAATTGCATGTCTGAAGGTGTAAATCCTTTGTCACGATGAGCACCAGAACAATTTCAGTTTCATCATAGTTCTGTCATGATCATGACTATGCTTTAGGAGGTTGCTAGTCTCTTATAGAAGAATTGAAGGATTCCACTGGTGTTTAGACAAACTATCGAGCCCAAAATATCGGGAGAAGGAAATACAGGGAAAAAATGTCATGATTCAAAAAATTGTTGTCAAGAATATCGTTTTTTTGATTTAGTAATATTGTTTTTAAGAATATTGCTGTTTATAATTTCGCTTTCAGTAATACTTCTGGAAATATTATCGTTTTAAAATTATTTTAATGTGTTTTAGCTAATATATTAATTGTATCTGTTACTATTGTTTGTATAGTTGTTATTCATTTAGTTTGTAAATTTAAGTCATTTAGAATTGGTATTTTAATTGTTAATAGTAATTTATAGTGTTGTAGCAGGTTGTTGGGAAAGTAGGAGGATAGGGCAGGAAGTTAATTAAGTAATAATTCATTAACAATTATTTACTAATCATTAATTAATTATTGAATCAATTATTAATTATGGAAATTGGTTAATACTGATTTATTATAGTTATATATTAGGTGAGGGCTGCTGGGTTAGTAGGGATATAGGGTGACAAGTTATATATAATTTAATTTTATTTTATTTGTTAACATTATTTGTTATTTGATTACTAACTATGTAAAATAATTAAGTCAATAATAATTGTGTAGTTGTTCTAATGCTTATTTTTTTTAAATGGATTTTAGTATTTATGTGTGTATTCCACATGTATTTTTAAATGTTGTGTTTTACTTTGCTTGGATGACTTGGTTGGGAAAAAAATAGATATATATTATTTTATAATACTTTATATTTATATGTAATACATTAATTGGCAATTATTATGTATATTTTTAACAATTTATATATTTTTACAATATTTAATTTATTTTTAAGTGTTTGTAAAAGTTTGTTTGTGCTACGATACATGTTATTTGATTTGTTTTTATGTAGTAATTTAAATTGAAGCTATTCCTGATGATTTTATCTTTTTTTATAGTTAGGGAATTTGAATTTATTATATGTAATTAGATTTTTCATTTCTTTCTTTTCTTTTCATATACTTTTTTGTTATTATTTTTTAAATACATTCATTCATATATGTGATGAGCTTGAAGTGAACTACTTTCTCTACTGTTGCTAAGGCTCGAGTAGGATTAGTAAATCTTATCACTCCGAAATCCAACACTTTCCCTACTGTTAAGATGACTGGAGTACGTATACTAAACCTAACCCCTCCAAAGTCCAAAGCTTTCCCTACTGTTGTGCTGACCGGAGTAGGAATAGTAAATTTAATCCCTCCGGAGTTCAACACTTTCCTTAGTGTTGCCCTGTTTGAAGTGAGAATAGTAAATCTAGGCCCAACAATTTCTTTACTGTTGCACTGTTTGAAGTGAAAATAGTAATTTTAACCCCTTTGGAGTACAACACTTTCCCTACGGTTGCCTGACTGCAGTAGAACTAGCAAATCTAACCAATCCTAAATCAAATACTTTCCTTACTGTTGCGTAAACTGCAGTGGGAATAGCATATCTAATACTCCCAGATACTCCCAGACTCCAAAACTTTTCTTTCCTAATATTGATTAAATATAATTTATAGATTATTTTGTATATTTCATAATATTCGTTTTTATATTGACATTTTTTAATATATATAATATTTTTAGCAAAGGTGTTTTTTGTAATTTAAAATGGTATATATTTTTTATTGTCTTAGTGTTAGACCTGTCAGCCCTAGGGTGGTCTTTCCCTATTTTTTTCCCTTTTTCGCCTCCTTTTTGCCACCATATTTTTACTGGACCTAGGTCTCTGGGCACCTTGCCACTGCTAGCCAGTGCTGAGGTGCAGGTGCTCTCTCTCACTCAAGATGGCTGCCACAGGCCCCTGCTACTGCAGAGGGGCCTTACACGCATACACACTAGTAGCCAGGGTCAGGCTGGGACATAGGGACACAGTATCCATTCCGTCCCCGCCTCTGGGTCACATAGCCAGGCATGTAGAAGGTTCCAGAACCTTCCGGGCTGTGGGAGGAGTTAGGTTTTGCCGCCTTTGAGAGGGTCACCTGACCTAGGGGTATAAAAGGTTTGGAGGGAAAACTTTCTAGTCAGTTGATGAGGCACCACTGAACCTGGGAGAACCTCCGCCGGAGTATAGGCTTTAGGGCCTAGGGGGAGACCTACACTACTGCTGCTGACAGGGCTGAGGCCCTGCTGTAGTAAGATAGCTGAGGAACGCCCACCACCCACTGACCTTGCCCAGTGTGAGAGGACCCAGGGAACCACCTTCAGCGTGCGGGGAGGAACATCAAGCACTCCCAGACCACCAACTCATCCCCCCTCATAAGAAGAAACTTCTGACAGGAAACTTTGACAAGAAACTTATATTAAGGAACTTCTGACAAGAAACTTACAACCAGAAGCGCCTAAGAAGCAACCAAGCTGAAGCAGTCGCAAGACACCTTAACTTGAGGAGGCCTGACCGTCCAGCAAGGCCTAAAGCCTAAAACTGCCCAACTGGGGATCACCAGGTAAAGCGCCGTACCCTGAAGCGCTAGATCTTCACCCCCTATTCATTTCTGCCTGTTGCTGGGCTGCCCCCAAGTACTTTGCCAGTCAGCCCTGCCCACAGGCTGCTGGTGCACCCTGCGTTCTGTTGCCCCTCAGGTCACTGACCTTGTGAAGGAGATCACCGCCGCGGCCGCCGCCTGAGAAGAGGCACCGAGTGGTGAGGTGCGCCGTCGCGCCCTCACCGGAGGAAGCGCTGAGGTGAGGGAAGCCCCTCAGGTGTGTGTGGTGAGGTGCGCCGTCCGCGCCCTCACCGAAGCCTCCAAAGAATTGCCCCCGTCGCGGCCGAAGAATTGCCACCGCCGCCGTCGCGGCCAAAGAATTGCCTCCGCCGCCATCGCGGCCGAAGAATTGCCACCGCCGCCGTCGCGGCCCAAGAAATCGCCAGCGCGATCTACAGTGAGGCCTCCAGGCCCCACAGACGCCGTTGCCGAGCAACCAGGGGTCGCCGGGCGTGACCCAGGAAGGCCGCGCATCGATTGGGCGCCGGCCCCCGGTCACGCCCCCAGCGCCGACGAAAGCCCGGGAAGAGCCCCGGCAGTGCAGAGGGAGACGGGGAGCCGGCCGGAGAGGACTGCCGGCTCCCGCTCCCTTCCCCGGCAACCCTGAGCCCGCCAACCTCACTTACCCTGATCCCGGGGGCCAGAGGAGGGTGATCCCGGCCCCCGCAACGCGCCGCGAGTCAGTTCCCTGATCCCGGGGGCCGGAGTAAGGTGATACCGGCCCCCGCAACGTCCCACGCACAGTCCCTGAAGCTGCACCGTGCCGTCCAGGCATATCCTGATCCCGGGGGCCGGAGTAAGGTGATACCGGCCCCCGCAATGACCAGCCAGACTGGCCTGAAGGCCGAGGTACCCCTACCGGGCCCCGCCCTCCAGAACACGGGCCGGGCCTGGGGAGTGCCAGTCGCCCTGAAGCGCGACCAACGACCAACGCAACAGGTGAGCCCAGGAGGCCCCTAGGGCACCCAAAACGCCACTGGGGGCCGGGGGCCACCATTAACCCCATAAGTCAGGGTGTAACTTTCCCTATGAGGCGAGGCCCCGGAGAGGAGTGGGCCTAGCCTGGAGTTAACCCCTAAGGGTCCTAGGTGCCCCAGGATATAGGCCATGTTGAGGGGTTCCCTATAGTATTTAATAATTTATGCAGATGCCTATTGTAATTACTGCCTAGGCCATACTTTTAACTGTTAAGTCTTTACCACAAGGGGAAAGTGTTTAATTGAATTGAGCTGAAGTGTACACCGCCAAGAGTTGAAGTATTTTATGTTACAGGTGTACTGGAGTTGCGACGCCCACTGTACTGAATGTGGGTGCGCCTAGATTAATGCAGGCCTATTTAAATGTAACGTGAAAAGCATTCTTTTAAGTAATTGAATATGCTAAAGTGAACTGTATGTTTAGGCCTATGTTTTAGTAACGTACCTTGAGATCATTATTAAGTGCTACGTGTAGGAGATAATTCCTGCGGCCTCTTAGTGGCCTACAATGTTGATGAGCAATGATGCTTTATTTAAAATGTGCACCAGTTGAGTAATACAATGAATTTGAATGTAGATCTGAACTAATCTGCCTCATCTGATGCCAACTTAATTTATTTATAAAAGATCTTGATTTTAAATACAAAAGCCTGGTGTGGTGTCATGTTATTGCGTTCGCATTTCTGAGTCAGAGTAAGAGTGTGCTGCACAACTGCCTTACACATTGCCTTCGCATGCCTTCCCCGCTTCACGCCATGCTACCATGTCGGACTCGGTAACCCCGGTTCCAACACTTAGTTAATGGCAATATTTAGTAACTGAATTGTTTATATTTTTAATGTTCTTTTATTTGTGTATCTATTTTATGTATATATTTATGTATATATTGCAACCTCTGTTACCCTGACCGCATACTTATCCGGTTCACAACCTGTATGGTTCTTTGACAGCATACTCTTGCCCAGGTCTGATGTTAGTATTGTTGGGATATTAGGCTCTGCACTGCCATTATGGTGCGTTTTCTCACATTTGGCTGCTGCCTAGATTACCCAGGACTTATCCGTACCCTAATGGCACTTGGGAGTTTATATAAGACTTGCAATATTTTACTCCACATGAGTATCTTTCCCATACCATTTAGATGATTAGTTTAATACTTTAAAATCATGCAATATTAGGATTGTACAAAATGAATTATATATCAGATACAATATGTTTTGTACCTTAAAATCATGAAGGACTATTAGTGAGCATGTTAAAAGATGGTGACAGTTTTGTGTTGTGCGGATCTTGCCATTCATTCATTTGTTTTAATGGCCCTATTACATGTGATACTACATAAGATATGTAAAAAATGGCGCCCAATGTCATGAGCAAGGTTGTGAGTTGACAACGGAAACATGTTGACTGCTGCTTGTGTTTTTTAATAAATTGTCTTGGGATCCTTGAATCAGGAGTGCTGCTCTCTTAATTGCACCACAGAGACGAGATTTGGTTCAAGTGTGAGGCTCTTGCAGACACCTCGGGTCAGCGGCACTGCCGGTACCCGCATTGGAGGAACGGATATATATATATATATATATTCACTGAAAAAACCATAGGTTTCAGGGACGTTATAGTTAGTTGGACATTTCACTCGTACAAAACCAGAGAAATTCGGCCGTTTTAGTTAGTTGAGCTAACTATAACTTGCGCCCCGCAATGCACTGCTGATGACGTCACATATTACATCATTCATGACATGGTCAGTGACATCACTGATGACTTCTCAAATGACATCACTGATGACATCACCCAGTGACTGTGTGTTTCTGTAAAGTTCAAATATGTTTTATATATATATATATATATATATATATATGCCAAGGTGTTTTGAAGTATGAGTGGGTATATGAGTGTCTGAATAGATGATTTAGTAGGTGCATGACTGACTGTATAACTCAGTGATTAAACGTGTCTTACTGAATGCATGGTTTAGTGCGTTAACTGTGTAAATGTCTGTATCAGTGTGTCAGTTGGTGTGTAAGTGGCTGCATAGGTTAGTGAGTAGCTACATGAGTATATGGGTTATTGATTTGTTGTCTGAGTATCTGTATAGGTGCCTGAGTGTCTGTGTGGGTGGGTGGGGGGTGTGTGACTCTGTGCATAGATGTGTGATTGGGTAATTCACTGGGTGTATGAGTTCAAGAGTGCATCTGTGAAGGGCTGTATGGGTGGGTGAGTGTGTGTATGGGTGGGTTGGTGAGTGAATGGGTGTCTCAGTGGGACATGTGTGAGTAACTACATCTGTAAAAGGCAGTATATGTGAGTGTTGTAGTATATAAATCACTATATGTGAGAGTGAGTGATTGTGAGAGTGGCTGTATGGATGAGTGTGTGCTTGTATCAGTGATTGTATAAGAGAGTAAGTATGTGTTAGTATCTGTATGAATAAGTGAGGTGGTGCATGTATAACTGTATAGGTGAGTAAATGGGAGTGTGAATGATTCTTTGCATTATTGACTAGGTGTGTGAGTAACTCTATGGATGAGTGGCAATGTGTGAGTGTCTGTATAGGTGTATGAGTGCAAATGATATTGCTGTATTGATGAGTGACTGCATGTATGAGTGACTGTATGGGTGAATGAGTGGACGCATGTGTAGATCTAGGAATCAGTGAGTGGGTATGTAGTAACTGGTATTGGTGTGTCTATGGTTTTGAAAATGGTAGTCTGTATTTTACAGTGGGTGTATCAAAGGTTATATTAGGATATGAGGAGGTGCATCAGATTATCACATGGATGATGTCATCAGTGATGTCATTTGAGATGTCATCAGTGATGTCATTTGAGATGTCATCAGTGATGTCATCAGTGATGTCACTGACCATGTCATGAATGATGTAATATGTGACGTCATCAGCAGTGCATTGCGGGGCGCGAGTTATAGTTAGCTCAATTAACTTAACGACCAAATTTCTCTGCTTTTGTACGAGTGAAATGTCCAACTAACTATATCGTCCCTGAAACCTATGGTTTTTTCAGTGAATTTCAAAGGTTTTTTAAATGCTGATTTCTAACTATAACATCCCTGAAACCTATGGTATTTTTAGTGAATTTCAAAGGTTTTTTAAATGCTAATTTCTAACTATAACATAGCACTCGCGTTTGAAGAGTGGTGGAGAAAGGTGAGCGTGGCCTCCGAACACCTCTTAGCAATCACACTGTGTGAGATTTACTGGAGGTAACAGGAGGGGTAGTTAGCCCCCAACGTCAACCTTGGGGGCCAACTACCCCTCCATTACCTCTAGTAAGTCCCACACAGCAGGATTGCTAACTTCACATACTAGGTCACGCCCCCTTTCTACACCACTCTGCAAACGCGCCCCTGGCGTGTTGTAAGTTGAGGAATTAATTCCCCTTGAAAACTGAGGGTCCCTGGGGGCCAACTTGCACGCCAGGTACCTCCAGTAAGAGCCACAGAGCTGGACTGCAGAAAGGTGGACACAGGCCACGTCCCCTCCCTCCACCACTCTGCAAACGCGCCCCCTGGCGCGTTCTAAGTTGGGGGATTAATTCCCCTTGAATACTGAGTGTCCCTGGGGGCCAACTTGCCCACCAGGTACCTCCAGTATGCACCACAGAACTCGATTGCAGAGAGGTGGACACAGGCCACGCCCCCTTTCTCCACCACTCTGCAAACGCGCCCCCTGGCGTGTTCTAAGTTGGGGATTAAGTCCCCTTGAATACTGAGGGTCCCTAGGGGCCAACTAGCCCACCAGGTACCTCCAGTAAGCACCACACAGCTGGATTGCAGAGAGGTGGTCCGAGGCCGCGCCCCCTTTTTACTCCACTGTGCAAACACGCCTCTTGGCGCACTGCTGCTCAGGGGATGAAGTCCACTTGTGTCCTGAGGTCCTCAGGACACAAGAGGACCTCATCGCCCCACCACCAGTGCGCCAAGAGGCGCGTTTGCAGAGTGGTGTAAAGGGACGTGTCCTCGCACCACCTCTCTGCAATCCAGCTGTGTGGCGCTACTGGAGGTACCTGGTGGAGCTAGTTGGCCCCAGGGACCTCAGTGTTCAAGGGACTTAATCCCCCAATTTAGAACGTGCCAGGGGCGTGTTTGCAGAGTGGTGAAGAAAGGGGCGTGGCCTTTGGCATCTCGCCGGCTTTTTTATTTTTACTTTTTTTAACAAGGGGGGCCTGTGTGGCCCCCCTTCTTTTACATTTTTGGGGCCCTGGGGACCCCATCCCCCAGGGTCTGACTCCTTTTTTCAATTTTTTATTTTATAAAAACGGGAAGGGGGCCGCGTGGCCCCCCCTTCCGAGGCCAATTTCGGCCCCGGGAACCCAATCCCTGGGGCATGGCCAGACTTTTTTTAATTATTTGGAGGGGGGCAATGTGGCCCCCCTCCTTAGGCCAATTATGGCCCCGGGTACCCCAACCCCTGGGGCCGGCTTTTCTGTGTTTTAAAAAAAAAAATACATTTGACTTATTGGGGCGGGGGGGCACGTGTCCACCCTCCCAGGCCACTTCTGGCCCCAGGGACCCCATCCCCCGGGGCCTGGCTCTCCGTTGGGGACCATTGGGGGAGCCCCAATGCCCCCACGGTCCCACCGGCTCCCCGCCTCCTGCGGTAGCCAGCATTGCTTTTGCACAAGGGGAGCTGCTGACATGCAGCTCCCCTTGCCCCCCACACATCTTTTAAAAAAAACAAGAAATAGAGCCCCGGGGAGGTGGCGGCCCCCAGGGCTGCGGGGGGCCATGTGCCCCCCTGCATCCAATTAAAAAAGCCCCGGGGAGGTGGCGGTCCCCGGGGCTGTGGGACCGCGTGCCCCCTGCACATAATTAGCATAGCCCCGGGGAGGTCACGGTCCCCGGGGCTGCGGGCCCCCGCTTTTTTTTCATTTTGACATTGCCACCGGTACCTGGCCCACCCGGGGGCCTCATTAAAATGAAGCGCGGGAGCCCGCGATTCATTTTTTTTAAATTTGCGGCAGGATTCACGCACCCAGCGCGAATTCTGCCGATATTTTTTTTCTTTTAAATGCTTTTTTTGGCCCTGGGGGTCCCTGTTCTGTGGCCTGTTTTTTATCCCTCTCCAATCTTTGCAATCCTTTGTTTCTTACACTTTTTTCTGATCTGTTTTATTTATTATCAATCCCTCTCTCTCCCGAAGTGTATATTTTGCATTTTATTTCTAATTTTACTGCGTTTTTTGTACTGTTTTTCTTTTACTTGCTTTTTATTTTTTTATTACTTCCCTACTTCTTCTCCTGACTTTGTTTTACTTCTACATTTTCTTTTCTGCCCGCGCCCCCCCAGAACCATGGCTAAGGCTAAGGCCAAGGCGGGTAGTGTGACCAGGAGCTGCCTTCCTTGCGGAAGACGGCGCCCGGAAGGGGTGCAGGCCCAGGCCTTGTTCACCGAGGTGGAGGTGGCCGCCCTTGTTTTTTTTTACAGCGCCACCTCCCCTTAACATTGGCAGCAGGCGGCAGGCCAGGCTCCGGCTATGGAATCCAGGAGCGTCACCCCTGGTGGGCGAGGGTGCGCCCAGCAGTGTTTCGCTGCTCGGTGGTCCGGCGCACCCACAACCAGCTTACTCACCGGTGGTCCAACATCCTGGACCGGGAGCAAGACCTGCTGGACCTGCTCGGTGTTGAGGTCCTGGGGCTTGGCGAGTAGCTAATTATATTACTATTGTGTGTTCTGGTCTGTGTTATTGCGAATATTGTTTTTTTCCCAAATAGCAAGAATGCTGCTGCTTACATGCAGGTAAGTTACGTTTAAAAATCTTATAAATATGTGATTGTTATTCTTCTAGACAGGAGCTCGGCACTACTATCTTACTTGTTTGCAACTTTGCACTCGCTTGGGCTGATTATTTAAGAGAGGTTAGAGAACTTAAGTTAGGTAATGCTGGAGAGACTCCTTTCCTTTGTCCTGTCACTAAGATAGTGGTGGTAGGTAGGTAGTTATTATAGTTAGTTACTTAATATTAGTTGGTAATTTAATTTTTTTGCGGTCCGTGTGCTGCTGACTCCAGTCCTTAGTAGAACCTTTTGTAGTTAGTTAGTGAGTGAGTAATATAGCAACTCAACAGTCATCAGCACATCAGCAGCAAGCAACCAACAATTTGGTGTATGCAATATGCATTCGTCCATCTATGCATTTTTGAGGACTAAAATAAATGGAAATGCAGACTTAGTGAACAATTGGCCCGTCAAAGGGGGTTGATTCATTGATGATTGCGAATGAGATCGAAAGCTTAGAAGAAGCAAATATAATTTTTGGCAATTCATTCCAATGTCTTTGGAATAGGCGGGCTAGGTGGTACGTAGGTTTAGGATTTTGGAATCGGAATGGAACACTGGATTAAATAATAAATAAATAACTAGACGGTCCGCGATCGTGATACTACTAGTCGATCAGATTAGATAGGTACATTTTATTGCAATTGTTGTTTCCTGTCAAAAAATCTTTTTAGAGCGTTTAAAAAAATACTTATTATTTGTTTCACACCAATCAATTTTTGTCTCTTTATTATGTCTTCCATGATCAGCATCCAGGGGCAAGAAGACGACGAGGTCAAAGGCGGGAGCTGGAGATGCCTCCCAGGGCCAGGATCGCTCCTCTACCGAGGGCTCTGCTGCTGACCCCAGTAAGTCCTCCTGTTGTTAATATTAATAATTATATTTCCCTGACTTTTACTGCACCTTATTTTTTTAACTAATATTTCAGTTTCCTAATTCTATTTTTTACCAAATCTTCTTCAATCTATCTGTTTCTAAATTCTCCTGTTATCCCTGAATTACCTACCTACTTTGTTATTATATTTCTCTAGTCTGTTTTTTTTTACATCAATCTAACTGCCTCTGACTCAGTACTAATATTAGTCTGTCTGTAGCTTGCCCAGTTGGCCACTCTTTCTTTTTAAAAAGTTTTAAAACTCAGATTCACCAATAGTTCTAGCCACTGAGTCCAGTCCTTTGGGTTGTCCTCTTCTTGAGAGGCTTTTCTACAATTGCCACCAACAAATAGCCCAACCAGATATTTTACTATTTTTGATAGGATAGGACATACTACTGTCTACTCTACTCTAGTACCCGATTTGTACTAGTGATGTGTGTGGTGTATGTATGTAATGTATTTTCAATCTTTCTTGTGAAAAAATATAAATAGGGGGAGGTGTATATGGCATCTAAAAAATGTGTAATGTTTTTTCTAGGCGTACTGACCAACAGTGCCGGGGCCAGCGGAGGGGCAGGCAACGCCAGCCAGGAGGGAGCAGATGCGGCAGCTGCTGCAGGGGTGGGTAAGCCGCAGCAGTGGTTAGCGGTGGTAAGTTATATTCCTTACTTATTGACAATACATACTCGCTGCAAGGGGGTACACTGTACTGTTGAAAGAGACTAAGTTGTTGTGAACAACGGTTGAAGAAGACACCCTTTACTTAGCATTAGAAATAGCACTAGCGGTGGGAGTTGAGTAACTAATGGCCTTTTCTATCTGACTTCAACTCAGCTGGGAAAGTTTTATGAAGAAGACTAAGAGTCAGATGACCTTGATGGATGGGTTCAATGAAAAGGGAAAGAAGGATGGAAGGAGGAAGGACAGGCGACATGTAATATATGACTGGCAGAAAAGTATGCGTGGGATGCATAGGTGGCTGATAGGAATCGGATGCATGGGTGGTTAAAGGATGGGTGAAAGGTGAAAGAAAGGATGCCTGCCTGGGTGGGTGAAACAGTATGGGTGATAGGAATCCTCAGGAGGGTTTGATTGGTCAAACTCAAAGGCAAGCAAGGAAGGACACATGGGTGTGTTTTAAAATAAATTACAAATGTATGTTGTTGGTGAAAGGTTTGTTGAGAGATTAACCCCTTCCGTGCGGGGGGCGGGGGTGAGCGTGACGCCGCGGTGCTCGTGGACGAGACCAGCTCATCATGAGTCACGGTAGAGCTGTGCTCATAACGAGCTGGTCTCGTCACGACCCCGCCCACTGATTAATTCGCCCGCACAGGCGGAGAATCAATCGCGCGTGGGAGGAGCGCAGCCGTTATGACGAGACCAGCTCGTCATGAGCACAGCTCCACCGTGACTCATGACGAGCTTGTCTCGTCACGAGCACCGAAGGGGTTAAGAAGAATGATAGCCAGGTTTACTTTGAATGGATGGATGCTTGGATGGTATTCAATCATAGCATAGGTGGAGACTGTCACTGGATAAAGACAATGTAAAAGAAAAATAAACGGTGGCAGAGTAGCAAAGCCAAGGAGAATAGAATAAGATTAGAATTAAAAAAATATAATGCTAGAAGAGCAATGCAATGATAAATGGAAAAATTGCTGGGAAGAGAAACAAAGACTGTTTTTTTTTAAGGTTTTTGATTCAAGGTTGCATTTCAGAATACTCCCTTGACTCACAGTAGTTTGCAAGCACAGCATATATATTGTGTATATATGTACCCACACCCACCCATTATCAATTGCCTCCATTTGACTCCAAGGCCCACTCCCTACCTAGGTCATTTTCGACTGTGTCAGCCTGCCGTGGGTGGCTTATCGGCTGCATGGTTACACAATCAATCAATAGTACCTCACGTCGTCCCATATATAATCAATGATCATTTGGATCAGATATCATCTGCCTTGTTGTAGTAGTCAGGGTGAAAGTGAAATTGAGCAGTTGCCATTGATGTAATAGAGTATGGCCATAATAGAAAAATAAGATAATTGTGTAGTTGTAGACTACAGCTGCCCAACCTGCAGACAGTAGTAAATAGGAATAATGTGAGTCTGCGACACGAGTATGTCTGTCTAGGGCGCAAGCTGACTGAACTGGCATGCCTACAAGGTAAATTTAGCTAAACAAGAGAGAGAGAAGAAGAAGACTTATCTACTCCATAGTGCCTAGTATTCATGCCTGAAACTCCCACAAATGTTAGTGGCCGAGGAAGTGGGAGGATACCACAAATGTAATGTACTATGCTTGCTAGTGCTACTGTGTCACTATAATTTTATGTGTATAATTAATTTTGCGTTACTGTTTTGCTAAGAGTATTGGCTACAATTCTCTTTTTTATTTCTTGATATAGCTACTCCTTCCCAACCGAAACCACCACCAAACAGGAAGGAGTAAGCAGCCATGGCCTGGCACCGGAAGCCGGAGGCCATCTGTACCCAATATTGGCGGCTGGTGGCTCTGGCGGAGGAGGAGGCGGCAGCAGCTGCAGCCTACTCCAATGGGCCGGGCCCCAGCCAGGCCCCCCAGTGCCTCTAGTGGTACGGCGCAGCGGTCTGGCAGCCGCCCGCCGCACTTCTTTGAACACTGCTGCCTACCCCTGTGCATGCAACTGTGAAGCATTCAAGCGCCTCATGCTTGTCCGGATGGCATGCCTAGAGGAGCCGATAAAGGCCCTGGAGAGTAACTGGTGAGCCCGCCGCTAGAACTCTGTCACCTTGCCCCTTTTTTAATATTTTTTTTGGTGGGTGGGAATTGAGTGTTGGGGAAAAGTTGGGGTTTATTTTTTATTTATGGACAATGGAGTGGACATTAGACTCTTATGGACATTGGTTGGGGTTAGGGAGAGGGGTGGGTCAGGTGTTTTTTTCATTAGTTTATTTTGTTAGGGGAATAAATTATTTATACTTTACATACGATGTAAATGTTTTGTGGGGGGGTTACTCTTTTACTTCACAATGTTTCCTTTGCTGCTGCAGGGCCGCAGCCAGTTTTTGATTGAAATAATCTGCCGATAGTGTAACACACCAACAGATAGATGCGGTACCCTCACTTGTGACTTGTCCTGCTAGTACTGTCAGTCTCTCCTCCTAGTCTATGCAGTCTGCAACTAAAACCCCTATGGACTCAGAAGGGTGAGGGTGTGTGAATTAATGAATTAATTTCCATATTATTAATTATGTCTCCCCCAAACGTCTTCTCTTACCTGTGATTGATGTCTATTTATACTTAGGTCAAGCGATGGCTGCATGGTGATGATGGTTTGGTTTCCCAAGGTGCCATGGTGGTGGCAGTAGCAGTAGTGACAGTAACATTCGCAAAAAAGAAAATGAGACAGTCAGTCACCTGAGGGAGACTCGGGAACAAGCAGTAGAAGTACAGTATACAAGAAGACTGCCAAGCAAGAAACCATGATGATGATAAGCAATGCTAAAGTAAAATAAAACACAATGATGGTGGGGATGGCCTAGTACAAGTTACAAACTGAAGTTGATTTGACCTATGAAGTGGACAAGCGTAACTTTTAGTGCTGAAAGGATGATGAATCGATGCCGGCAATTAATTATGATGGATTATGTTCCTCTTGAAATCAAAGTAAATAGCGAATACTGAGCATGGGTGGGCAAGCAGAAGAACATCCTCGCCCTGCCTTGAGTTAGTGTTGCTTTCACCACATCCGCCCCAGCAAGTGTGATCAATTATTGATGTCAATTTAATTTAGTCACACCTCAATATAAATTATACAGCCAGGGGGAAGAGGGTTAGGGTTTGATGAATGGTTGGGAAGGGGGATTTGAGGGAAAGGTTTGACAAAGACAAACACTACACATGGGCAACACATTCATCTTGGCAGATGACCATCATGAATCTGTTGAGGGAGAAAAGGAAATGCATGCATCATGAGGAGTAGTACTAGACTAGTACAGGGCAGTATGTTAATTATGCAATTGCCTGTCTTCTCCCGGAGACACCCAAGTTACATACATACATTATGTTCTGTTGTATCGGGCTTCCTTTGAAAAATAGCAAATAAAGGTAAAATATCTGTAGGAGTAAAATATAAGCAAACAAACAAAACACACAGCCATAATGTTTGAAGAGAAAAAATAAATTAATCAAATGAAGAAGATACTGTTACTGTATTATATTTTTGCCAAATTTGGAGTTGCATCTCCGTATTCCTCTTGGTCCTTCCTTGGAATGTCCGTCCGTCAATTTTGGATGCCTTGCGGATGCGGTTTAGTAAGGTAAGTGTGAGTTGTTTTTCCCAGTATGGAGCAGTGTAAACGGCCTGTAGATGGAAAAACAAAAAGGATATTGAAAAATCAAGGAGAAAAGTTAAACTGCATAATTAAGGAGGAGTGCAACAAGAAGACTTTCAGAGGTGGCATGGCTAAATCATATCTGTTTCTGGCAGTTAGTTCCCTCCAACATCAGGAACAGGCCCCCCACCCAACTCTCACTTAGCTCCGAATTTGAGCTAGACAGCAGTAGCACTGAGCACACAAACACACACAGCAACATAGCATTTTCGAAATTAAATAAAAAATTCAATGCACCACTGTCCACTACACAGACATGTAGGTCTGGTCTGGTGTTGTTGTTTACCTTTAGGCCACTTCACACCCTGAGTTATTTGTTTCATCAATCATCTCTGATCCTCTTGACTCAGACTGCGAGTATGGTATGGGGTCCAACTCTGTACCAACAGTGTCCCGACTCTCGAGTGAGTCCTCCTGACTCCAGACTTGTCCCGACTTAAAAATGCAATGGAACGGCCTGCAGTAGTACAATTTTGTTAATGAACAACAAGAAGGGAAAGATTGACTACAGTCACTTTTTTGTGTGTAGATTCAGAATAGTAGACATCATGCACAACAAACAACAATCACTCAGCGTGCAATGCATGCCATCATTTACCTGTTCTTTCGGGGCAGTCCCTCTAGGATCGTAAAGGATATATATAGTCAGGGACCAGGTTTGAAAGCAGGTACATATTTCACACTTGTTGTATTTTCTATCCAATGTCTGGCATGAGGGAAATGACTTTAAGGAGAGTCAGGAGTGGAATACTAGTTACTTCTTCACTGACTGCAGTTGCAACTCCAATTCGGCAATAAAAGAGTGAGATGGTCGGGATGGATTTGTGAACCAGAAAGACAGTGACACACACAAATAATAAATTTAATGATGTTCCTCAGCCATATGTTTGGTTTTTTTGTGCTTCAAAAAGGAAGAAAGAAAGTAACTTGAGTCGACTTGAAAGCCTAGTTGTCAGGGAAGTAGAGCCCGTCCTCATACTCTGGTGGTTCGCCCAGAAGTAGGTCACCTAACACACTACTTCCATGACCTGAGTCACCGTCATCATCTTCCACCTGTGCTACTTCAGGTATGGTGTAATCTGGTGGTATAAAGTGCTGATTCATTTTGATCATGGTTAACCTCTCCACGTTTTGGGGTGGGAGACTGGTCCGTCTCACTGTGAGAATGGTACCAGCAGCACTGAAAACACGCTCAGAAGAGACACTTGTGATAGGGCAAGCCAGATAGTTTATCATCAGCCTGCTGAGCACTGGCCATTGGTGCCTTTTCCCATACCAATACAGCAGTGGGTTTTGAGCAAAGTAGACCTCTGTTGGGTCATCCAGATAGACCTGGACCATCTGCTAAATGCTCATGGGTGCTGTGCTTTGCTCGGCCTCTTTTGCCTTTGCCTCAGCACTGGACTTAAGCCTTTGTTGTAGAAACCATTCCTGTGCCGATTTTGGGGCTGATGCTCCTGTTCTTGTTGTTGATGTTGTTCTTGGTGTTGTTGGTTGTTTTGGCTGCTATGAGCCAACCGCACTGCCCTAAGGCTCTGAAGTCGAACTTGAAGCTGGCTGCCCTGCAGTATTTGTTGTGCCCTGGAGTAGCAGGCCTCTAATTCCCACCCGTTCTTTTTCTAGATGACTGGCTTCCACAGCTATCCAAGTTTTGTAGTTGGCAACCTCCCCATCTGAAAAAGGAATGAAAGTGTGAAGTAATGGTTTGTACTGTTGATCCAGAATTGTGGCACAAATGTAATGGTTGGATGACACAATGCCTCTTTGCACCCTTGTATTTTCAGATGAGCGAAGGGTTAAGCTCTCTACCAACTCATATGCTTCTTTTTTTCCTCCACACCTGCGTACATTGCAGACACCCCCTTGAGATGTTCCTGTAGCATGTGCAACAATGGGATAGCTTGGCCCATAGTACAGTCCTCCTTGCTGACTTCACATATGAAGACCTCGAAAGGAATTAGCATCTCTGTCGGGCATTTAACTAGGCCCCATTGGTCCATCTCAACGATCATGCCTTTCACAGTTGCATCCCCTCTTTGCATGACATATTCATTGATTGGTGTGTACTGCTCAAACAAACGTTCAAGCATGTAATAAGTTGAGTTCCAACGTATTGGCACGTCCTGGATGAGTGCTTTAACTGGCATTCTATTATCACGTTGAATGATCCTCAGCTGCTTCTGGGCTTTAAAAGAATTTCTTAAATGTGAGCAGATTCTTCTACAGGTGGTCAGTAAGTTGCTGACTCAGTCTTCTTTTTTCAGAAAGTCTTGAACAATGATGTTAATGCAGTGTGCCAAACACAGGACCCTGAAGTAGCCATGGCCTTAAGTATATTACTACCATTGTCCGTGACAACAAAACCAATGTTAAGTCCTCTTGGTCGCAGCCATTCAAAGACCTTGCTGTCAAAGTCTTCCAAAATGTTTGCAGCAGTATGAGATTTCTCCATGGCAAACATGGCTACAGTTGCATGTTTCCGAGTGGCATTAAAGATCCCAGCAGTGTCAATACCTGCTGATATACTTTTCTCTAACCCCCTCAAAAGAGATCCAGTGTGCAGTGATGCACTTGTAATCAGTGGCTTGGCAACTGGTCCACATGTCTGTTGTCAGGTGAATACTGTGAACAGCACTCTGCTGCAAAGCTTGTCGAAGAAATTCCAGCACGTCGTGATGTAGTGTTGGAACAGCAACTCTGGCGAAATAGGACCGGCTGGGACCCTCCCATTTTGGGCAGATGGCTGCCAAAAATTCAAGAAAACGCACCCCTTCCACAAAAGAAAAAGGGAGGCGGTCCAGCGCTAACATTTTAGCCAGCTTCACGTTGTACAAATGTGCCACTGGATGGTTGCGTTCGTATTGCCCCGCCGACCCAAACATGCTGAGAAAAGTAGCCTGGATTTTTTTCTTTTCTGGTGCCACTGATGCAGGTGACTTCTTGATGCCAGATGTTAGTCTCAATGCACGTTTTTTCGTTGCGGTACTCTTTTGCGTTGGACCCCTTGGAGTCTCAGCCTGACTCTTGTGCCATTGCGATGTTACTGATGATGATGTGGGCGGAACCACTGCACTGCTGGGGACAGGGCTACTTTGTGTAACAGAGAAAAGGTCTCCCTCTTGTTCACCTTCCACCGTGATTGGATCTTCTTCTTCATCCCCTCCACCAACAACACGTGCAGTTTTTTGGCGGCTAAGGTGCGCCTCCCACTGGATCAAGTGGTGTTTTCTCAGATTGGTTGTTTGGCCTCCGGTACCATAGTTTGTACCAAGCTTACCCCGACTAACACCTTGTCCACAAATAGAGCATATAGCAATGTTCACCTCCTTCCCGCTAACCGAAAAAAAGCCCAAACTGGGGAGGTGAATTTTCGGGCACTGCTGTTGCCACTTGCAATGTCGGATGAACTGGTAGGTGGGCGTGACGTTTGACTCTCTGCAGTACCTACTTCTACTGAGGTGGTTGTGATGGATGTAGGTCACTGCAGGGCCTTTACAAATATGGAAGCTGGAGGTGGTGTTGGTGGTGGTATCTGTGTTGGTGGTATCCGTGCCACATCCCTCACAGCAATTTGGTATGGGGTAATGTCGGTCTCCACTGGGGCGGGACTAATATCCATGATTACTGGCTCATCATCATCCTCCTCTTCTACATCTACCTCCATAACTCTAAGGCTTTCTGGACCCTTCCTTTTCCCTAGCCTTGTCTCATGGCGTGTCTCACTCTCAGACTGAGCTGGTGGCTTTCAAGTGGCGTCTAGATCATCAGAAGGGGGCTTGCAGAAGAAATTGA
Source organism: Calotriton arnoldi (assembly GCA_963921515.1). Taxonomy (NCBI): domain Eukaryota; kingdom Metazoa; phylum Chordata; class Amphibia; order Caudata; family Salamandridae; genus Calotriton; species Calotriton arnoldi. Next base: position 490,206 of record CAWUFW010010053.1, on the reverse strand, counting down.
TGGACTAACCCTTCTTTTCCTTGCTGGGGATCTGGAAGGCAATGGATCTTCTGAAAGCGTGCCTTGCTCTACTTCTTCCTCTGCAGGAAGCTCGATCTCCTGAACTCCCCTACTTCGGGAGTAACAACTACTATTGGGGGTGGTTGGGGCTGTTGTTGCTCACTTATCAGAGTTTCCTGCATTGATTGGGTACTACTTTGCGATAAGTCAATTTCAACATCACTGCTCATCTGCGTTCGACTCGTGATTAGACTGGCTGTCTCTGCGACAGACATGTGCTTGGGCCTAGGTTGGTGGAGTGGGTCCATTGATGTGGGGGTGCTGCTCCCAGCTTGCTCCCCAGATGCCGCTGCTGCAGGCGCAATTTGTGGTTTCCCAAGAAAGGTCTTGGGCAACATATTGGTCTTGGTAAGTGGCAGTGCCTTCTTCCCTCTGGCAACTTTCTTGGTACTGGACCTGGTACCTTTCTTTGGGGCCATCTTCAAGATGTCAGCAGCACGCAGTGGCACAAGTTGAAGAGATGTCTGTGGTCACACGTCACGTGATGTCGTGTGCAGCAGGACTTCTGTCTGGCAGTACAATGGGTGATGTTGTCTCCTCCTCTTTTGTGCACCTAAAAGCAAAGAAGCAAGAAGAACATCAGCGAAACGTGGCATTCATTGTTGTGGTTCAATTACTGCTAGTACAAACAAACAAATATAATATATAACTTAGTGTGTGGTCACACTTGTTAGTGTTATTGATATTATTACATTTCTTTCCTCAGTTATTTAAAAAAACATAACAACAGTGTAGCCATTTGTGAGACTTTGACAACAAGGGCTTTCATGGTGTACTGTACACTCAGGAAGGATAGGAAAGAAGAAGAACAACAACAAAAATACAAATGTAACAGAACCAGTTTGGCATTGTGCATCACATGGAATGCAGCATTCAGGGAGTAGCAGCTGACAATGGATGGAAGCAATAAGCCAAGAGGAACAAAGGAAAGACATGCAGGCCTATGGCAAAAGCAGTAAAGCACACTAGCTACCGCCACAAAATGGCCACCAGCCACATGGTCACTCACAACAAGCAGGAGGCTTGGAAAACAATGAACTCAAGCTGGCTTATATTATGGACACAGACTTTACAAAATGGCCCCTGGCCACACGGGGAGGCTCAGCCAAGGCAAATGCTGGCCCACTATTAGAAACACACTCACACACTGGCCAGACAAAGGAGGCATGCTAAACAACACAGCTTTAATGCAACAATGCCAAAACAAAAAGCCACAGGGCTAAAAAAGGTTTGCAAGTTACACAACAACCACACACATCCAACAAAGGCATTTATTTAACACACACGAAAAAAGTGAAATTTTGCAATTCAATCTAATGCCACCCATGCCCTAAATGATGTTTAAATTCAACAGACACCACAGAAACCGTTGCTTCATGCACCCATGAGTAGCTCTGGGCCTATTGGTTGGAAAACCCATTGGCAGACTAGGCCACATAGTGAATCAATTCAAATCAATAATATTGCACATTTATTAGAAAATGTAGTGAACTGTGCTGCATTTTTTGCTGGATAAAAGAAGAAAAAATTGCATGCAAAACAACAACAAGGCATGGCCACCACAAAGAAGGCTTGCAGGCCTAATGCAGAAGCACACTGGCTGCCTTCACAACATGGCCGCCAGCCACATGGCCAGGCCACCACAACAACAAGAAAGGGAAGACATACAATGCAGGCCTATTGCAAAAGCACACTGGCTGCCTTCGCAAAATGGCCGACAGCGACATGGCCCGTCTACCACAACAGGAAGCAGTAAGCAAAGAGGAACAAAGGAAAGACATGCAGGCCTATGGCAAAAGCACACTAACTACCACCGCAAAATGGCCACCAGCCACATGGTCACTCACAGTTACAACAAGCAGGAGGCCTGGAAAACAATGAACTCAAGCAGGCCAATATGGACACAGACTTTACAAAATGGCCCCTGGCCACACGGGGAGACTCAGCCAACGCAAATGCTGGCCCACAATTACAAACACACTCACACACTAGCCAGACAAAGGAGGCATGCTAAACAACACAGCTTTAATGCAACAATGCCACACATTCAACAAATGCATTTATTTAACACAAATGAAAAAAGTGAAATACCCCAAAAAAAACAATTTGCATTTCAATCCAATGCCATCCATGCCTAAATGATGTTTAAATTCAGCAGACATCACAGTAACAGTTGTTTCATGCACCCATAAGTAGCTGTTGCCTACTGACTGAAAGGCCTATTGGCAGACTAGGGGCTAGTGAATTAAATAAATATTGCAAATTGATTTCAAAAGTTGGAGAAAATTTAGTGAACTGTGCAACATGTTTCCTTTATAAAAGAAGAAAAATTACTTAAACAGAAACAACTAGGCCCCTACTGTACCTAAAGGCCACCCACCACAATACATTTAAAAAAACGATGAAAAGTACAAAAAAATGGGTGCAATGCCCCAATCAAACAAACAATTTTCCAATTTACTTGTGAAATCTCAAATTCAAAAGTGCATAAATCCAATGATGCAGCAGCCACAAAGAGTGATCCTTCCAGCTCCAAATCCAAATGAAAAGTGAACAGGAGATGGACAAAGCACTGGTAGGAGCCTGCCAGACAGGAACAGGAAGTTGGAGAGTCTGGGGCACTCCCTTCCTCTTAAAAAAAAAGTTAAAAAAGAAAAAGGACTCCTTGCACAAAAAGATACAGTCAAATGTCAATCTGAGGAGTTTTTTTAATCCAAATCATCATTTTGAGAAGGTGTTAATGCTGCTCGGGAGAGAACCTTCGCCAGATTGCAGATTCTGCTTGTTTGGGATCATGTTCTTCACAAAACGTCTGCCGGAAGTCCGATGGCGCGCCCGAATGATGTGTTCAAGATCGCACACTCTCACGAGACGGTGTGGCCGGCTACCAAATCTTGTGGCACTTGCGAACGGATGGAAAATCTCGTCCGCGATCGCAGGCACCCGGTAAGTCCTCCAGCGCAAGCGAAAACGCATTTTGGGCACGCGAACACAAAAAAACTCCACTCCGTTGTGGACTGCGGAGTTTTCCGGCAACTCCGCATTCTGCGCGGAACGCGGGGTTGCAAAAATCCGCAAACTACGCGAGCGGAGCGGAGTTTTACGCCCAGGGTTACCAACAAGGCAGCTGGCCACTTAAAAGTGTGACAATTGCCAACGGTAAGGCACGGTTTACAGGAGCAAAAACTGAGAATCAGAATGCAGTGTAATCCTTTCTAGGTTGAGCCAACCAAACTGTTGCAAACGAAATATTGTGGGCTTAACAGAAACATACTGGGGCTTGAAGCTCGCCCATTGCTTACACTTGGTAAGTGCTTAATTTGTAAAATAATAAGTGCTCGGACCCAAAATTTTGCTCACAAGCTGCATCCATGCTGCTGAAGGTCTTAGTGCTGTGTACCAAAGCTACAAAGACTTAATTCCACCTCATGCTTCTATAATCCACCACCAGACACTCCCTGTCCTTCTATCTCATGCCTGCATGCTCTTTTTCATCCAGCTTTTTCCCTTTGTCACTGTTTTTCCATCTTCCTCTTCCTCCCTTTCACCCCTTTTGTGATTCTCTCTCTCTCTTAATCTTGATCATAGTCTGATGAGTAAAAATAAGTGCTGGTGCCCAAAAATGGGTGCCAATGGGCCCCATAGGCTCAAATTCAGTACTTCAATTTTTTGGCTTTCATGTCACTTGCTTTGCCTACTTCTTACTCGTGTCCCACCTTGTGAATCTTGTGTTTGTCCTTCCCATGGATCTTTTTCTCTTTACCATTGCTTTGATTGGCTGGCATCTCTGCTTCCACTGCTTGCTTTTCAAGCACTCTTGTACTCCTCACTCCCTGTACTCCGTTGTCCTTGTACTTCTCCCCTGACCCTGTGTTGTTTTCTCCATTCTCCATAGTTAAAATATTTCTAGCCCCAGCAGCTGCTATCAGTTCCTACCAACCCTCGACCACATCGTGTGAACAGTTAGCATCCTATTTTCAGTCCAGGATTCTGATAATTCAGGCCAGCCTGTCCCCCATCTTTCAATCAAATGTTAAGATATTATACATGATACAGAGAAGCAGAGGCCCAATAATTAATGTGTTGTAATTCAATTTTTAGCCTATTTCGCTGCAAGGATTATTGCCAGCTCTACGGAGTTTAAAATCTGGTTCCCCATCTGACCAATGCCCATCTGATCTGTATGCTTTAGGGGTGCATGTGATTAATCCTTTAGTAAATAAGATGCTTAATTCATCTCTGGAATTAGCTAGGGTACCTAGCTCCTGGAAACAAGCCAAAATGTTGACCTTGTTAAAGAAACCTTCAGCGTATCCTGGAGTACAGTCTACATACAGGCCAATATCTCTGCTCCCAGCATTCTCTAAGATATTGGAGAAGCATGTGAATCACCAGCTCTCCACATATCTGGAATCCAATAACCTGCTCCACTCTAGCCAGTCAGGGTTCTGACCCCACTTTAGCGCTGAGACAGCACTCTTGGAGGTCTGTGAATACATCAAAGGCACTCGAGATGTAGGGGGAAAGGCGGTACTCGTTCTGCTAGATCTATCAGCAGCCATTGATCCGGTCCCTCATTCAAGCCTCCCGGGTCGTCTGCAATCAATTGGAATAGTGGGTCAGGCCCTGAACTGGCTCTACTCCTTCCTGGAAGGAAGAAGTCAACAGGTATGGATCCTTCTTTTCTTTTCGGAGCCCCGTGAGTTGACAGGGGGAGTGCCCCAGGACTCTGCTTTGAGCCGTACATTATTTAATGTATATCTCACTCCTCTTGCTCAGTTAGCGGAGTCCGTGGGTGCCAAAGTCATATCTCACTCTGATGATACTCAGCTACTGTTCTCATGTGGCAAGGGAGAAGAAGTTCCAGGGAGTTTGATTGAAACCTGTCTCATGGCTGTTTTTTATTAGATGGAGATAGTCCAGCTTAAATGTTATGCGGAAAAGACAAAGATTCTTTTCTTTGGCATTAGCTCTTCAGATAGCTGGCAGGCTTCTGGCCATATAATGCCCCACCTCCGGGTCTTCAGGAAGGCATTGTTAAGAACGTAGGAGTTAAATTTGATGATTGCCTGTCATTTAAGCCACAAATTAAATCAGTGGTGGGCACCTGTTTTGGTGTAGTGTGCTTGCAGAAAAACATTTCTACATTTTCTGTCATTTTCGGCAAAAGAAACAGTCGTCCGGGCCCTGGTCATGTCAAGACTGGATTATGGCAAAGCGCTCTATCTGAGTTTGCCATAGTACCTGCTGGAGAAACTGCAGGTGGCCCAAAATGCTGCAGCCCGTCTCCTCCTGAAATTGCCTGTAAGAGCACATACATCACCTCCTCTGCATGCTCTACGCTGGCTTCCAATTAGGAAGAGAATTTGGTTCAAGGCTCTGGTGTTAGCTAACCCTGGGCGTAGTTCGCGGAGTTGCACTACGTGGCACTACGCAAAGTGCAAAAACAACTCCGCCGCACTACGCGGAGCTACGCGAGCGGCGGAGTACGATCGAAAAATGCTGTTCGCGGTCATTGCACAGTGCCGGATGCTTGTCCGCACTGTGCAATCATTGCGAACGGCACCATGCAGAGTGCAAGCAGTCCCTGCTTTCCTTTTCTGCCGTTCAAGTAGATTTTTACTCAAGCAGCAGCTTTCTCAACGCAAACGGGCAGTTTCTCATTGCGAGCTGTCGCGAGCATACGCGACCACTCGCAATAAGAAACCTGACCCCCGCGTTGAGAAATCTCACCGGGATGTTCATTTTCCACCCTCGCACTTGCCATCTTGATGTTGACGATCGCGAACGAGGAAAAATCTCGCAGGGAGGTTGATTTTCCTCGCTCGAGGTCGCCAACTTGACGTTGACGAACGCGAGCAAGGAAAAAACTACGCTACGCAACGCGAAGCGGAGTTTTTGGAACTCCGCGATCTCTGCGTAACGCGGAGTGCAGGAAACTCCGCAAACTCCGCGAGCGGAGCGGAGTTCACCGCCCAGGGTTAGTGTTAGCGCATGGAGCAGTGTACTTTTCAGGTGAAAAATATTTTAAGGCAACGTTTAGTTTTCATGTTAAAGCTAGAAACCTGAGGTCTGCCAACAAGCTACTGGCAGTGACACCCAAAATTTGAAAGATCAAATCTGGAGGCAGATCTTTGGCTCATCTGGGTGCCACAGCGTGAAACAATGTCACTCTGGAACTTCGCGCTACTAGTCACCCAGCAGCATTTAAAAAAAGGCTGAAGACCAGGCTTTTTAATCAGGGTTAAACGACAGAACTGGCCTTTCTTTTCTTTTTTCTGACCTTTGCAAATGAGCCGGGACGCACTGTGGAGTAGCCGTGTGCAATATATGTCATATTCATCATCATCCTCATCATTGTGCGCTTTCTCCACTCTCACAAAACTACCCCCACACTTTATGTTGCCTCACCCTTACACTCACTCAGCCTTTGTCTTCTTAACTTTACAATAGTGCATTTATTAGGTCGAGCCTAGACAGGGCTTGTGCTGTCAGGTGATCTCTTATATGTACTTTGTGGGGTCTGACCCATCCCACCGGTTTGGATTGGCAAATGTCTGTGTCATTCCAAAATCATAGCCTGCAAATGGCTAATGGTTGGTGCATGCACCACTTTTTCTTACAAGTTAACTCCCATGGCTTTATATTGTCTTTGTAAACTATTCACCAAGATTGCATTTCTTTGATGGGGGCGTGGCATGCTTGTTTTGTTGAGCATCACAACACCTTCATGCTTTCTCCTGGCACAGCTGCTATGACCCCTCCTTCTGTCTGTGCATCGTAGCCTCAGGGTTCCTTCTGGCTGTCCATCTGTTTGTTTAATTTACACATGTGATTATGCTTTCAGTGGCATGGCTTCATGCGTGGCTTTATCGTATGGAACTGGAACTACCTGTAATGTGAGGGGCTGCTTCTTCTGGGTTCTTCCTGTGCGGTTGTTTATTTGAAGTGTTTGTCGTCTGTGAAAGTGAGATCACCCAGAGAACCCCTTTATTGTTTTTATTTGTTTTTTAATATAAGGCTGCTGCGTGTGTGAGTGTGTTTTGAAAATTGTGTTACATGGAAGCACAATTTTTGGTATGGTGGTTTTGTTGGATGCAGTGTATTATTTGTGCATTTGTGTTGGCTAACAGAATATTTTTCGAAATCAATCTTTTGGATAATTAATGTGTCTGTTCCCATTTTATGTATTGTTTTTATTATCTTTGTGTGTGGTTTTGTGCATTTTTCTTGTTCTTGTTTTATTTTGCCAATGTTTATAAGGAAGTTTGCAGTTGTTTTCTGAAGATTAAATTTTTATAAATCCTGCCATGTTCTGCAAAAGCGACCCCCACCCGGTATGGCTAGTGTGGTTGACTTTGTCAATTTACTATTTATTTATATATGAAATATTAGAGGCTGTGTACAGGAATGCAGCATCTACACAAGTTTAAAAAAGCTTCATGTGCGTGTTTGTTTTTTTAAATTTACTGTTAGATGGAAGAACGTTTTCAGTGTGGTAGTTTTGTAGGAAGCAGTGTATTTGTCCTTTTTTGTTGGCTAACAGGATATTTCTCGGAATCAATAAATTAATTAATAGAAGTATTTTGTCCCTTTTAAAAGTGCTTGGAAACTGTTGCAAATACAATTAAGTTTGAAGTTCTTTTTAAAATGATGCCTTTCTACAAAATGGACTCCTTCCTCTTGCGACAAAAGCAGCCCCCTTTATTCCAGCTGTCCATGGAAATGCGTCCATTACTATTGATAATGACATTACTCCTAGTCCTACTCCCTCGCCTTCCTTCATAACAAGTGAGGCCCCGCCTCCCACCCAGACCTACCGCCAGCTCATAAAAACTCTGCCCATCCCCCACTTCCACCTGTACATAAACAAGCCGAGCTAGCACTCAGATGTACCGCACCGGGAGGGAGGGAGGGTCCTTGAAGGAAGGCAAGGGAGTAGGACTAGGAGTAATGCCATTATCAATAGTAATGGACGCATTACCTCCCTTCCTTCATCACAAGTGAGGACATAGCAAGCAGAAGAAAACAGAGACGGACAACTGAGTGATAAAGAACACCAAAATGTAATAACATGTCCCAAACACAGCAGACCAACATCCGTGGTCCCTCATAGAGGACAAGACCCTGTGGCCCAGAACATTATCCAAACATTCCAGACTAGCAATCCGATAGTGACGGACAAACATAGAAGGAGAAGACCAGGTCGCAGCCCTACAGATCTCCACCACAGAGGTACCCTGCAACTCAGCAACCGTAGCCGCCATACTGCGAGTAGAATGCCCCTGAACCCCCACAGGAGGATCCACCCCTTTAAGTTGGTAAGCCATCAAGACCGTGGACCGAATCCAACGACTCAGCGTAGCCGTGGAAGGCTTAACACCCTTTTTAGCAGGACCAAAGTTAACAAACAAAGCGTCCTCTTTCCGGAAGGACTCCACAGCCTGCAGGTACCACTGTAAAGCACGCCGTCTATCCAGACAGTGCAAACGAGATTCCTCAGCCGAGGAAGGAGCAGGACAGAATTCAGGCAAAATCACCTCCTGACTGAGATGAAACGCCAGATTGACCTTAGGGACAAAGGACGGTATCGACACCAAAACCACCCGATCCGAACAGATCTTGCAGACAGGATATTTATAAGGCAAAAACCCCAACTCACCCAAGCGTCGCGCCGCGGTGATGACCACCAAAAAACATGTCTTAAAAGTCAAGAGTCTCAACTCGAGACCCTCAAGGGGCTCAAAGGGAGGACCGGACAGGACATCCAACACCAGCTGCAAATTCCATGAAGGAAAGGACCTGACAGGGCGAGGAAACAAATTCAACAGACCCTGAAAAAAACGAGGCATCAGACCCCCGTCATCCCTCAAATTACGCCAGGAGCCCCGAAAAGCCTGAATAGCTGCCCACTGCACCCGCAGAGAAGCCACCGACAACCCCAGATGAGCCCCATCCTGAAGGAACTGCATCACCAAAAAGAGGTCAGCTACTGGGGGTCAATTTCCTTAGCAGCACACCAGGCCGAAAAGGCCCACCAATGCCTAGCATATGACAGTAGAGTGGAGGACCTGCAGGAAGCCTGTAAAGTAACAGCCAAATGGTCAAGAACCCCCAACACAGCTAAGCCCTGCCGCTCAACCGCCAGGCCGTCAGGTTTAACCTCTGCACGGAGAACATGGGAAGGGCCGGAAACACCAAAGGGGACAGAATTACCGGAAGGACCCACTCCCGGTCGCAACACAACCTGGTCAGGAGAGGAAACCAATTCGTCCGAGGCCAACGGGGCGCAACCAACAACACCTGAGCACAGTCCCTCCGGAACCGCACCAGAAAGCCCCGGAGCAGCGGAAAGGGGGGAGGCAGAGCCCCGGGACACCGGCCCAGAGAACAGAACAGGGCCACCTTGGCATTACCCGGGTCTGTAAACAGGTCCACCACAGGGAGGCCCCACCGACCGACCAACTTGTTTAACAAACTGGGAAGGAGGGAGAAATCCTTTGACGAGGGAATTTCCCTGCTCAATCGATCTGCCCGCACATTGTCCACCTCCGAATGTAGAGAGCAGACAGACCCAGCACCCAGGCCTGAGCCCACAGAAAGATATCGCTGGCAATCAAGTTCAAGGACCTGGACCTGGTCCCCCCTTGCCTGTTGACATAGGACTTTGCTACCAGACTGTCCGTCTGAACGAACACCCAATGACCCCGCGGAGAGTCCTGAAAGTGAACCAAGGCCAGTGAAATCGCCTGCAACTCCCGCCAGTTTGAAGACCTCCGGGAGTACAGCAGGGACCAGAACCCCTGAACCTGCTCTGACCCCAGCCAAGCCCCCAACCGGACTGGCTGGCATTCGAAGTCACCACAAGCAAAGCCGGAGGAGCCAAGGAAATCCCAGCCAGAAGGTGATGCCGGCAGAGCCACCAGGAGAGCTCCTCCCGGATCCAGACCGTCATTGGCAGGGGAGACCCCAGACTCTGAGAACCCGGAGACCAACACAACAAGATCCAGTTGGCCAGGCGAAGAAGGTGAAAACGAGCCCAGGGAACCATAAACACCACAGAAGCCAAATGCCCCTGCACCCTCAGCCACTGCACCGCCGGAGGAGCCTCCTGGGACATCAAGGCCCGAACCTGTGACTGAAGAGAGACCAGGCGCCTGTCAGACAGAGTAACACGGCCGAGCAAAGTCTGAAAATGAGCTCCAATGAACACCATGTCCCAAGAGGGGGCAAAGACAATTTTCCCCAGTTTACCAAAAACCGTGTCCCTGAAGAACCTCCAAGGCCCTCGCGACCTGCGCGACCAAGATCAACTCAACTCCCGGCAGCATGAAGTAAATGGTCGTCTAGATACGGATGAATGAAAACCCCCTCTGCATGAAGGAGAGCCATGAGTGGTGCCAGGACCTTCGTGAAGACCCTGGGCGCGGACTTGAGACCGAAGGGTAGAACGCAAAACTGAAAATGGGCATCTCCCACTGCGAACCGCAGGAAACGTTGAGAAGAAGCAGTGACTGGGACATGGAGATAGGCGTCCTCGAGATCCACAGAGGCCAAAAACTCGCCGGGCCAAACCAGCGGAATGATCCCCTGAAGGGTCAGCATATGGAAGTGAACAGTCCGAACCCAGGAGTTGACCCACTTGAGATCTAGAACGGGCCAAAAACCGCTGGACACCTTCTGCACCAGGAACAGAATGGAGTAGGTACCGGTACCCATGTCTGCGACCGGAACCCGGCAGATGGCCCTCTTGGCAAGCAAACTATCCACCCCGTCCAGCAGAGCCCTTCTGCATGGACCGGAGACAGGCACTGGAGTCAGCCGTACCCCAGTATCCGGAGGAACCTGCCAAAAGTCGATCACGTAACCACAGTGCTCAGGACCCAGCCATTCGAAACGTCTCGCTGCCACCGTGGAAGAAAATGCTGGAGACGACCTCCAACCGGTAGCGAATCGTCCACACAGTAGTTGTCAGGGACCCTTCTTGTCTGAGCCCTTAGGAGTGGAGGCAGCGTGTATGGGAGAAAAGCGGGGTTGAAACCGCCGCCTCCGGAAAGACTGATGAGACTCCCGCTTCGGGGACGACCGAGGGTCCCTATTCCAAGGTCTATTAGAGGGAGGCGAACCTCCTTTATAGGGCAAAGCATGCTTCCGTTCCTTGAAAGCCTTCAACAAAGCCGCCTTCTCCCCAGGATCCGCCTTCCAGTTCCGGAGCCAAAGGGAACGACGCGCTGCCACCAAGGCCCCAGTGGACATAGCAGATGATTTAATAACATCAGAGGAAATGTCATCCAGCAGCTTAGCCTGCTGCTCCATAATCCTCCTGAACAGCAGCCTCCAACTTCTCAAAGTCCTGCACCAAAGACTGTGCAGAATACGCACAGGAAAGGCGAGCCCTCAGCGCCAAGTTCCCAGCCGCAAAAGACTTCTTACGGCCAGAGTCCACCTTCTTATCAGTAGCATCAGCCGGAGTACAATCCTCAGGCTGAATAGCAGTCTTGCCAATCAGCATGGCCAGGATAGAGTCCAACTTTACATTGTGAGGCAAGGGGTCCTTCCCCTCCAAAAGGTAAAGTTTGTGGAGGAAGCGAGGGACCTGCAACTTGTCCACCTCACGCCATTCCCTCAGCACTATATCCTTCACAGGACCCTGAAAGGGCATGCCCAACTGGGAGGGTGTAGTATACTGAGGAGAAAGAAACCCACCGGCATCACCCAGCTAGAACGGAGGGAACCCAAATTGTATCGTACATGGGCCAGAACGTCCCACATCTCCTCCCTGGAGACATACTTGCCGCCAGAAGAGGTAGACAGACCCTCACCATCTGACAGGGTTAAATCGCCCACAGGATCCAAAGCACGAGGACGAGAAGGACCAGAAGGCACTGGACGAGCCTGCAGAGCCCTAGACACAACAGCCTCAATCATGCCCTGCACCTCCTCCTTGGACATAAGAGGCAGGTCACCCCCGGAAAGGCCCTGGCTCCTAGAGCGTTTAGGGGGAACGGGAGAACCATCAGGAGAGGAAGAGGAGGAAGAAGACACCAGGTTGTTCCTTTTAAACAACCTCTTGCGCCCCATGGTTGCAGCAGAATGGAGAAGCAACCTTCCCCTACCTCCCTATAAGGAGGAAAAACCCACCCTGCCGCCAAAAACAACCACCAACCGGAAAAAAACACCAAAATGTCAGAAGAAATAAAAGACCGGGCACAAACCCGACCTACCAGGTCTCTATGACGTATGCAGCACCAGGAGCAGAGGCTTCCCTGCAAGCCTGACCCGGAAACTCAGCCCCAGCCACAGGAGGACCTCCGAACACCATTGCGGCTTCCTGAGCAACTGCTCCACCCCCAAACCCTCGAGGGGAATGAGGAGAGGAAGCATCGCAGAGAGAATGCTGCCGAGGGCTCCGCCGCTGCAGAGAACCAGACCGAAAACTCATCGGCACCGCCACAGGGAGGAACTGCAAAGGTAAGTCTCACTAGGGAGACAGAAAAAAACAGGTGGAGGTGGGGGCGGGCAGAGTTTTTATGGGCTGGGGGTAGGTCTGGGTGGGAGGCGGGGCCTCACTTGTGATGAAGGAAGGCGAGGGAGGGACAGAAGGTAATGAATAATGCCTAGAAATTGGCCACCCTTCATAAAAACAATGGCCTCAATCCTTCTACCTTACCCGGAAAATTCACTATGCCTGGTACAGCTACTGTGGCTCTGTTCAGTTTGAATGTTATTTTTTACACTAATATAAAATATTAAAGACTCGTTCCAGCAGTCCAGCTACCACAAGCTAAAAATATACACAATTTGCCGCTGGTAAACAAGGCCATTAATTACCCATTCTTGTTTTACACGTCATGTGCAGCAGGTATCATAACCCTGTGCACTACTTTTGATGAGCTTTAATTACTAACACAGAAAACTCTGAACTTTCTCCAGCAGATGTATTAATTAGGAAAAGTAACTTATCTCTTGTATAGTTGAAAAAGAAAAAAACATTTACAAATAACAAGGAGCTCTGCCGGTTATTTTTTCAAATAATACACTTTAACAAAATGCCCCCACTCCCGAGCAAAAGCAGCCCCCACCCTTCCTGTCTCCAGGGTAAAAGCACAATGCCTGGTATGGCTGGTAGGGCTCAATTTGAATGTTTATTATTATTTTTTGGTGGGGGGTTTATGTAGAGCAAACTCAACCCGAAGGTTTTGGAGCGCTCCACATGAACACCAGTTAAGTTACACAAGGGCACATTTATTTCTTGATAGGCATGGGGAGATTACATGATTTGCCCAGAATTTGACCTGTTCCCCAGCTTCAAGTTCGGCAGCTCTTGCCGTTATGTCATCCTAATCCCACACACTAATATTACATGTTAAAGTATTATTCCAGAAGTGCATCGCTACCATAAGCTTAAATTAGCTTCATGTTGTTCAGAGTGCATCACTACCATAAGCTTAAATTAGCTTCATGTTGTTGTTAGTGGTGCAGCGGCCAGGGCAGCTGACTTCAGAGCACAGGGTTCACAGTTCAATCCCCGGCTCCAGCGGCAGCTTAGCTCAGCACCATGTGACTCTGGGCAATAGCTCACTTAATTTCCACGACGGCCCCCAGCGCCTTGAGACCCGTAAGGGTGAGTAGCTGCGCTATATAAAAACGGAATAATTTTTTTTTTTATAAACAATAATAACACTTCTATGCTCTACGCTCAATGTACGTACGCACGTCATCGTCGTTGGATCGACAGCTGCCAGGTTCACTGTCGGCATTGCTCCCACTCCTGCTCCTCGTTTTTTCCTCCGTTTTTCCCTCCATCCCTCCTCGGACCTTTTGGACCCCGGGTCCGGGTGGAGTTGCTCCAGGGAGGATAATTTAGTAGAACACTACGGAGTGGCACTCTGAGCTTGGTGAGTCATCATTGGAGTATAGTAGAGTGAGGACAAGCAGGGACAAGCAGCAGGGACAAGCGGCAGTGCATCGTGGTACTTGGCAGCGGAGTGGCAGAACGCGTTGTGGTGAGAGGTGTATTACAAAAGGTAAGGCTCAGACCCATGTGGGTCACACAGGTAGAGCGGAAGCGGCCATGGGTAGGCTGGTGTGGCTTGCTCCCCTTTGGTGGCACCGCACTGCCTTTGGTGATTTTGGTGACTTCGGTGACTGTTGCCTCTGTTAAGCCACATGTTGCACGCTGCTCACTGCCCACTGGTAATCTTGTTTCTTTTCTTTAAAAAAAAAAAAAATACATTAATTACTGCAGACCCGGGCCGGATCCTACTGGCTACCAGCAGTAGTAGCCATCCTTCAGTTATTAGGTATATCCCTGCCTCTTCCTCCCACCTCTTCCCCCGATCCTATGTAAGGAAGAATCAGGAGAGTGTAAGGGGTGAAAGGAGGGAGGGCATGGTCAAGTCGAGTGAAAAGAAAGTGAATTGCAAGGCCGGCCCTCTGCCCTTTGCCCCCGGCTATTGGAAGCAGCTAGGTAGCTGCGTACAGGATTTGTTTGTGGCGTATCTGCATTTCTACTTCTCAGGCAGTGTATGCCTGGTGGGGCACGAGAAAAAAGCGAGAGGAGGAGGACTGTCACTTGTCGCCTGCGGTATTAATGAGGTCTTGAGCTGTCCTGAGCTGACCTGTGTTTTGAACTCTGTCGGTCCACAATAAGAGCTTGTTGTGGTGAAATTTGCCCCCGCTGCCTCCTCGGAGTAGTAATCCTCATATCATGAGGTCAGGTCGTACAGGGGTCCAATACAATTTTCTTTTCAAGACCAACTGCAAAAAAAGGCGTAAAGCTGCAAGGAAAATTCAAACCTGTTCCCAAAAGGATATATCGCAGGTCAATGATATGGATCTTGAGGAAATGTCGGCCGTTCTTAGGTCATAGGTCATCATTAAGTCCAGAATGTGCATTTACTGTTGAGGGTCAAATTTACAATCAAACTTCCGCCGGTGGGGCAGGTGAGACCCACTTCTCCCAGCCCAGCATAATGGAATATTTTAAACAGTCAGATAGAGCCCAATGTGAAGTCCAATGTGAAGTCGATGCGTCTTTGTCTACGCCTGCACTTAAAAACATGTGTGTATCAATAGTTCAGACTATTTGTGATGGTGCTCTATCACCGGGTGACGAAATGAGATGATGCGTGAAACAGTCTGCTGCTTCTACTCCTTTGACCTCGGATGCATCTGCTGCAACAAATACCTCAATGAAGGGGGAACTCTCATGTAGTGGTAGCAAAAGCTCAAGGGCCAGAGGTACAAAGGTTTTTGCTTGCGCAAATGGGTTTTAGACCCGTTTGCGCCCGCAAAAAACCTGTGGCTCATGTACTGATCCCATTTTGCAAGTCGCAAATCAATTTGCGACTCACAAAATAGAATTAGCGACTCGCTATTAGGAAGGGGCGTTCCAAGGGCGTCCCTTCCTTATAGCGACTCCTTAAGCTATGTAAGACTGTTTTGCGACCACAATTGCGGTCTCAAAACGCTCGCAGTTTACCACCCTTTTCAGAAGGGTGGTAAAGCACTTGCAAACGGGAAGGGGTCCCATTTGTGAATGCATGCGCAAATATTTTAGGAGCAGGCAGTGGTCCCAGGGACCACTGCCTGCCCTTAAAAAAAAGAAACTGAAAAGTTTCATTTTTATTTTTTAAATGCATCCCGTTTTCCTACGGGTTACATTAAAAAAATGCTTTATTTACAAGCAGTCCCAGACATGGAGGTCTGTGACCCCAATAGGCCACCATCCCTGGGAGTGCCACCCATTCCCAATTGGGTTGCAAATTGCGACAGTCTCATTAATATGCATGAGGCTTGCAATTTACGACCCCATTGGGAATCGCAAACAGTGTCTCAGACACTGTTGTGTATCCCAATTAGCGAGTCGTAAATTGCGAGTCGCTAATGCGACACAATTTGCGACTTGCTAATTGGCGGGTCGTACATCTGGCCCCAAGTTCATTATACTCCTGAAGCCTGTCAAGTAAACATGCTGTCAACTCAAACTACGTTGCTGCCCTAAAAGAACTGTGCATTACAGACGGAAGATAATCCTTGGGATATAACCGAGTGTAATAAGGCCACAAATAACTGTGATGTTTCTGTTATCTGCTTGGGTTAATTTCAAACTAACCATATCTCTATTAAATTTCGGTTGTCTAAGACTGGAACTGAGAGTGTTTGCGAGAGTCTAGGGACATCTAGAACTCAGTCACCGAATAATAAGAACGTCTTAAACCCTTTTAGTTCTGGGTTACGTGATGGGGAACAGGTCCCGGACTTTCATCCAACTTTAGTCCCTTTAAAGAGTAAATCTACAAATTTTGAACAGGGCCTAAAGAATGTAGCCCAAGTAGATAACTCCTCTAACTCTGCAGACCTCTCGTTCCTAGATAAATATGATGGGCCTGATTCACAAAAGTAAACTTAGACCAAAAGTCTAAGTTTAGCCCTGAAGTCTAACTTTACTACTACTAAAGTTAGACTTCTGGTCTAAGTTTAGACCAAAAATCTAACTTAGACCAAACGTCTAACTTTACCACCACTAAAGTTAGACTTTTGGTCTAAGTTAGACTTTTGGTCTAAACTTAGACCAAAAGTCTAACTTAAGTAGTATAAAAGCTAGACTTTAGGTCTAAACTTATACTTCAGGTCTAAACCTAGACTTTTGGTCTCAGTTTACCCTTGTGAATCAGGCCCGATGTTTCTTCTATAACTGAAGAGCGTTCTGCTGTACATAAAAGTGCAGATAATAATAATGGAGTGTGGCAAAATTTGTTAAACACAATTAACGCAATTACGACAGCATTACATTTTCACTCAAATAAGCTTGGAATGATTAAATACTTAACAGATTATGTGGCGGGCATTGATACATAATTGCGTAATATGACAAACTTGGTGGTAAAGGCTCAGACTGATGTCAACAATCAATTAATCAGATGCACGTGTTCACACATTTTAGATAAAGTATCTGACCTCCCGACAATAGTAGCGTTACTCGTTGATGTAGTCAAAAAATCAGTTGGGAAATCGTATCCGGAACGATCCCCCATTCGTTATAATGAATTGGGAATCGATGTACCCAGTTTGCGTATGAAGCAGCAACAATCTCAGCGAGATGTGCCCCCTGATAATACTAGGGCACCAGCGGAGATTGATGGGGAGTCAGAGGTATATCTGGGTTTAGCCACCTAAATCGATGAATATCAAGCTTTTCGGGGGAAAAAAAAACAGAGACAATCCAGGTCATTAATTCCATATGTTCAAGCTCAGGAGATAGCTCTTGTGATGTTCTCCCACTATCGAAAAGGGCAAGCAAAAGGTTGCAGAAGGCTTGGAATAAAGCCAAGAAGTCAGTCGTTCAAGTGGCCTCAGTAGCAAAACTCAGGGATTGTTACCCTATTTTTAAACCAGCGAATCAGAAATGTCAAGGCCAGGACTGCTCCCAAGAGGGTGCAGAATCTCCTTCTGACCTATCAAATCATCGGAATCCCGAAGTGAGGAGTGAGGTTCCGCCTTCTGTAAAGGGTAGTAAAAAAGAAGTTCATACTGCCACCGTTATGACGACTCTTGATACAGTCGGCATTAATAATGGAGGTGTGTCTAGGTTTAACAGCAAGTCCCAGACTTTGAGTGAGAGTAAGCAGACCCTGGGATATGCCGGTAGAGAAATAATTTGTCATCCGCAACGTGAGATTAAACTGCAAGCACTTAAAGAGACTATGCTCTCGTCCCAAGACCAAGTAGTTTACACATTGCACAGGCTTAGTCCAGTCAATACGATAAAGCCCTGTGTCACTCAGAGCCTAACACCCCTTAAAGAATATAAAATTAACTATTTAGTTAATGATAGCAAACTAAGCTTAATAAGATCTCTACGTGCTATACAGGAAAATAATACCCCTAACAGGGGGAATTAGTACTGCATCTCTATAAGAATCTCGGGGCACTCATGACAGTCTTAATTGGAGTTTAATCCTGAATATAATCTCAACCATTCCTGATTCATCATTTATTAAAACCACTGATCTTTTGTCTGTGCAGTTCAAACAAATAGAATCTAACTCACATTGTGATTCCACTATAACAACTTGGATAACTAATGAAATTGCGAATAAAATCTTAAACTGAAGTGCTGTCGCGCTGGGCAGGTAAAATGGGACAATACAGGTTTCGTTGCCAATGTTCTTTATTTGTTTAGGTTAAACACAAGTGCAATAACGTTGTCCAGGCGACGTCTTCCTCAGGGGGATCGAGTCTTCTCCTCCTTGGCGTCTCTCCGGAGCATAGGTCGTCGGGGCAAATAGGGACGTGGGGCGAGGGAGAAAACAAAAAGATGCACTACCGTTAGTGCTAGGTTCTGTCTGTAGCAGAGGGGGAAAGGTGTGAGGGAAAATTGCACCCAGTCGGCTCTCAGGACGGTGCAGGGAAGGGGCCGTCACCAAAAGGAACAAGGAATTATGCAGAGCTCTGCCCTCCCGTTTCTAGTGGGAACTTGCTCTATCGGCTTCCCCGCCTCCTGGAGGAATCGTTTCAGCCCTCCAGGTTCCCCGCAAGTGGGCACGCACCTGTTCTAGCCATGTCCCTCCGGGAATGTGGCTGGGCGCCGCGTGTTGCCGTTGGCCTCCTGGCCTCCTCTCGGGCGCTGCCCCAGTGGTGGTTAAGGCTCCTGCTCCTCCCGTGAGTTTCTCGTTCCCTGTCTCAGTCTCGATCTCCCTCACTCTGCCATCTTCCTCATTCTGGTCTCTGACAACCTCACCGTAGGCTCCTGGCGTCTTATCCACTGGTGAGGATCTGTATTCCCACCCTCAAGGGCCGGGCCGGAGTCCTCCTCGTCCGCGAGGTTAAAGGGCCAGCTACGCGGGGTGTAGGAAAGCTCAGGCTCACGAAGATGCATATCCGAGTCCTGCAGCTGAAAGGGAGAAAAAGGGGTGGTTCCGTGAGGCAGGCAGGACCATCCAGGGTTCGTGGGGACAGGAACCCAACACACCCAACCCCTAGAGTCTTACCGTTCGGGGATTATAGGGACTCGTGAAAGGAAGTCAGCGTTGGAATTGTGCACCCCCTTACGGTGCCGGACATCAAAGGTGAAGGGCTGGAGGGACAAAAACCAGCGCATCACACGGGGGTTGTTGCCCTTGTTCCTGCTCATCCAGACCAGGGGAGAGTGGTCGGTGTACAGGATGAATCGGCTCCCTTCCTGGTAATACCTGAGCTTCTCCACGGCCCACTTTACCGCCAGGCATTCCTTCTCCAGAACGGGATAGTGCTGTTCCCTAGGGAAGAGTTTCCTGCTAATGAACAGGACGGGTCTTTCCAGTCCGTCCTTCGAGAGCTGTGACAGGACAGCTTTAATGCTGACGTCAGAGGCATCAGTCTGTAAGATAAATGGGCGGCTGTAGTCCGTGGAAATCAAAACAAGGCTGCTGGTAATTTCCGCCTTCAGCCTCCTGAAAGCCTCTAGGACCGAGATGGAAGGAGAGATCAAGGCATGTTTAGGGGTATCCTTCTTTAGCAGGTCGGTAAGGGGGGTGGCAATTTCAGAGTACTGAGGGATGAACCTTGTATAGTAACCCAGGAGGCCTATAAAAGCTCTCACTTCTTTCTTGGTAGTGGGAAGGGGCGATTTAGTTGTGGCCTTTATCTTCTCCTCCTGGGGTTCTATGCAGCCGTCCCCCAGCAGGTAACCCATGTACTTCACTTCATGAAATGCCACTCGGGACTTTTTGGCGTTTACGTGTAGGCCTGCATTCTGCAATTCACGGAATATCTGATGACAGTGTTCCAGGTGTTTCTTCCACGAGGGGCTAAAGATGATAATGTCATCCAGATATGCCAATGAATACGCGTGATGGGATTGCAGAACCCTGTTCATCAACCTTTGGAAGGTTGCGGGAGCCCCGTGAAGACCAAAGGGCAGGACAGTAAACTCAAAAAGACCGTTGGGGGTGGAAAAGGCAGTCTTTTCTTGGTCAGATCTTCGTAGGGGTACCTGCCAGTATCCTTTGGTAAGGTCTAGGGTGGAAATAAAGCGGGCGTCTCCCAGTCTTTCTATGAGTTCATCCACACTAAGGGTGGGCGGAATTTGCGTAGTCGTGTTACGCAAAGTTCTGCAAAACAGTAAAAAATCTCCGCAAACACGCGGAAATTCCGCAAACACGCGGAATTGCTTGTCCCGCCCGTTTGCGATGTGTTTTTGTGTGCTTGCGGAGAAATATCTCGCTAACTTGCCCATGCGTTCGCTAATGGGCGCGGCCATCTTGTTTTTCGCTTGTCCTGCCCGTTCGCGATGCTTATTTCCTGTTCCGGGTCGCGTATTGCGTGCTCCCGCCCATTCGCGATGAGTATTTCCTGTTCGGGAACGCGTATTACGTGCTTGCGACGCTTTTTGCGTGCTCACGGGGGAAATATCGCGCAAACTTGCCCATGCGGTCGCAATGGGCGTGGCCATCTTGTTTTTCACTCTATTGCTATGGTTCTGGGCCTGCTTTTCTATCCTCCCCTATCTTTGCAATCTTTTGTTTCTGTACACTTTTTAAAATTTTTTTTTATTTATAATCTTTCTCTCTATTTTCCTGATTCTATATTTTGACTTTTTTTCTACTTTTTGTGACTTTTTCTACTACTTTTTCACTCTTTTTCTATAACTTGCTTTTTTCATTTCTTTAACTTACTTTTTGAATTCCTCCCTTTTCTTTTCCGCCCCCCCAGTCCCAGAACCATGGCCAAGGGTGTGGGCATGGGCAAGGCCAAGGGCAAGGCTGCTTGCAGCCGCGACAACCTTCCCTGCGGAAGGCGGCGCCCACACAGGGTGCAGGAACAGGCCTTATTCAGTGAGGTGGAGGTGGCCGCACTTGTTTTTTTTGTACAGTGACACCTCCCCTTAACCCTGGCAGGAGGCGGCAGGCCTGGGTCCGGGTACGGGCTCCGGGAGTGTCGCCAGCGGTGGGGAAATGTGCGCCGGGCAGTGTTTCGCTGCTCTGGTGTCCGGCGCACCGATACCCAGCTGACGCACCGGTGGTCGGATATCCTGGACCGGGAGCAGGACCTGCTGGACCTGCTAGGAGTGGAGGTCCCGGGGCTTGGTGAGTAGCTATTTAATGTTACTACTTTGTGTTCTTCTGCTCTGTGTTATATATTGCGAATATATTTTTTTCCTGAACAGCAAGAATACTGCTGCTTACATTGCAGGTAAATTACGTTTACAAATCTTTTGTGATTGCTTATGACACAGGTGCTCGGCGCTACTAATCTCTTACTTGTTTGCAACTTTGCGCTCGCTTGGTATGATTATGTAAGAGTTTACTTTAGAGAACTTAAGTTAGGTAATGCTAGAGAGACTCTAGTCCTTCCTTTGTCCTCCTGCCACTAAGAAGAGATAGTGGTGGATTGATATGTTTAGTTACTTATAGTAGGTAATTTTTTAGTGCTCTGCGTGACGCATCCTTTGTCACGTCATGTGTTGCTGAGTGCTGCTTATCTCAGTCCTTAGTAGAACCTTTTGTAGTTTGTATACCACAGAGTCTATGTAAGTTCAAAAGGTTTATTTTCAACTAACAAGCTCTGTACGTTGTTCTATAATGCAGTATACGAGCCAGCACCAACAGCAAAATGTATAAGATTAAAACAATAAACATTGTTACAACTACAAGTCCTTAGAAGACAAAAGGGGAAATCAATCATGATGATAACTGAACAGTGGTGGAAGAACCACCCTCCCCTTGGTAGGAATATAGTTTATATAAAATTATAAATGAAGATCTCTGAGCGAATTCTGGGGGACCCCTCACCTTAGAAGAACCTATAAGTACTGGTTACATCATAAGTTCTGCAAAGCTCTGGTTCGTAGAAGGGAATCTTCCATCTGTTATGAGAAAAATGGTGCGCGTTAGTATTTTGCAAGCATTTCTCAGTCATGCCAAAAAGTGTAGCATGTTATGGCTAAGCAATACGGACTGACCACCAGAACTCCATAACAAAGTGGCTTGTTTTTCGACCTTGTACGCAGCGCTCAGACAGTAGCAGTATGATCTCATGTGGGCTCAAAGGCGTCTTACACAACAAGCTGTGAGGTAACGTGCGTAAAAATAAAAGACACAAAGCTAAAATGGTTGCATGGCTCAGGCTAACTTAGCAAAGACTAGAATGACCCTAGTAGGGACCATGATATAACACTACTAGTGTCTACTGTACTCTAGTACCCGATTTGTACTAGTGATGTACGTTGTATATGTATTAACTTTTTTTTCAATCTTGCTAGTGAAAAAGAATAAATGGGGGAATGTGTATATGGCATCTAAAAAATGTGTAATGTTTTTTCTAGGCGTACTACCGACCACCAGTGCCTGGGCCAGCGGCGATGGCGACGCGGCCATTTCGGAGGGAGCAGGAGATGCGGCAGTTGCAGGACCTGCAGTGGGTGAGCCAGCAGCAGTGGCGGGCGGTGGTAAGTTATATTCCTTACTTATTGACATTACACTCGCTGCAAGGGTGTACACTGTACTGTTGAGACTTAGTAAGTAAGAAGTTGTTGTGAACAACAGTTAAAGAAGACACCCTTTACTTAGCATTAGCAATAGCATTAGCGGCGGGAGTTGAGTAACCAATGGCCTCTTCTATCTGACTTCAACTCAGCTGTGAAAGTTTTATGGAGAAGACTAAGTCAGTTCAGATGACCTTGATGGATGTGTTGAACGAAAAGGGAAAGAAGGGTGGAAGGAGGAAGGACGGGCGAGATGTAATATTTATGACTGGCAGAGAAGGATACGTGGGATCCATGCATAGGTGGCTGATAGGAATCAGATGCATGGGTGGTTGAAGGATGGGTGGAAGGTGAAAGAAAAGATGCCTGCCTGGGTGGGTGAAACTGTATGGGTGGATAGCAAGAATTCTCAGTGGTGTTTGGGTCAAACTCAAAACCAAGGCAAGCAAGGAAGGAAGGAAGGACGCATGAGTGGTGGTTTAAAAAAAAAGAACACATGTTTGTTTTTGGTGAAACAATCTAAGATTTGTTGAGAGATTAGGAAGAATGATAGACGTTTACTTTGAATGGATGGATGACTGGATGGTATTCATCATAGATAGCATAGGTGGAGACTGTCACTGGATGAAGAGTCTTAGTTTGAAGAGAATGTAAAAGAAACCACGCCAGAGTAGCAAAGCCGAGGAGAATATAAGTTGCATTTTCAGAATACTCCCTTGACTCACAGTAGTTTGCAAGCACAGCATATATATTGTGTATGTATGTAGTTATCAAGCGCCTTCCTCCGACTCAGAGGACAACTCCCTACCTATGTTAATTTTTTTTCGACTATGTCAGCTAGCCTGCCATGGGTGGCCTATCGGCTGGTTACACAATCAATCAAAACAAAGTACCTCATGTCGTCCCATATATAAGCAATGATCATTGGATCAGATATCATCTGCCTTTTTGTAGGAGTCAGGGCAGGGTGAAAGTGAAATTAAGCAGTTGCCCTTGATGTAACAGAGTATGGCCATTGGCCAGAGCCACCCGTAATAGAAAAATACGAGCTTCCCCACCTGCAGACAGTAGTAAATAAAACTAACGTGAGTCTGCATAATGACTCGAGTATGTTTGTCTTGGGCGCAAGCTGACTGAGCTGGTATGCCGGCGGCGCCTACAACAAGGTTACGTTAATTTTGCAAAACAAGAGAGAAGAAGAAGACTGGTGTACTGTGTACTCGAGTACATACATAGTGCTAGTATAATGCCTGAAACTCTCACAAATGTTACAGGCTGAGGAAGTGGGAGGATAGATACATACCACAAATGTTATGTACTGTGCTTGCTAGTGCTACTGTGCCACTATGTGTTGAATTAGTTTGTGTTACTGTTTTGCTAAGAGTATTGGTTAATAGTTTTATTTTCTTTCTTGATATAGCTACTCCTTCCCAAGCAAAACCATCCAGGAAGGAGTTGGCAGTCATGGCCCAGCGCCGGAAGCTGGAGGCAATCTGCCAAGAATACCGGCGGCTGGTGGCTCTGGCAGAGGAGGAAGAGGAGGCGGCGGAAGCTGCAGCCTCCTCCAATGCCCCGGGCCCCAGCCAGGCCCCTCCAGTGGTACGGCGCCTCGGTCAGGCAGCCGCCCGCCGCCGCACTTCCACATCCAGCACTGCTGCCCCCCCCCATGGATGCAACTGCAGGGCATATGCGTGCCACATGCTCCTCTGGAATGCGCATCTAGAGGAGCAGTTAGAGGAGGTGAAAAAGAAGATAAAGCTCCTGGAGAAGGAAATCCGAAGAGCCCGCCGATAACTTGACCCTGTTGGATTGCCCCTTTTTTAATCCTTTCTTTGGTGGGTGGGAATTGGGCGTTGCGTTGGGGTTTATGGACATTTTGGACATTGGTTGGAGTTTCTCATTTTGGACATTGGTTGGGGTTAGGGAGAGGGATGGGTTGGGTGTTGTGGGATTTTTTTACATAGTTTATTTTTGTTAGGGTATTAAATTATATTTATACTTATAGCAATACCTTGTTAAAGTTTTGTGGGGGGGGTTACTGTTTTACGTCACATGGTTTTTGATTTAACAATCGGCCGATTTTGTAACACACAAACAGATAGATGCGGTACCCCTCACTGAGTGACTTGTCCTAGTAGTACTGTCAGTCTCTCCTCCTAGTCCATTATTATACCTCCCCCAAACTTCTTATCTTACCTGTGATTGATGTTTAAGTTAGGCACAGCGATGGCTGCATGGCGGTGATGTTTTGGTTTCCCAAGAGAATGGAGAAGATGCCATGGTTGTGGTGGTAGTAGTAGACACTGGCAGTAGCATTTGCAAAAAAAGAAAATGAGACAGTCAGTCGCATGAGAGAGACTCTGGGAGGAGTAGTAGAATGAAGTAAATAAAACATAATGGTGGCGGGGATAGCCTAGTACAACAAGTTACAAACTGTAGTTGTGTCGAGTCACTCAACACAAGCGTAACCTTTAGTGCTGTGTAGGAGGATGTTGATTAATCCAATCGATGCCGGAAATTACTTATGATGGATTAGGTTCCTTTGGGAAATAAAATGACTTGCAAATATACTGAGCATAGGTGGGCAAGCAGAAGAAGATCCTCGCCTTGCCTTGAAATTGAATTAGTGTTGCTTTCACCACATCCGCCCCAGCATGCGTGTGATCAATTATTGATGTACAATTCATTTAGTCACACCTCAATATAAATCACACAGCCCGGGGGAAGAGGGTTAGGGTTTGATGTATGGTTGGGAAGGGGGTTTGGGAAAGGTTTGAGAAAGAAAAACATTACACATGGACAAACAACCAAACACACTCTTGGCAGACGAGCATATCCATAAATCTGTTAAGGGAGAAAAAGCAAATGCATGCATGATGATGATAACTTGATGGTTAATGATAATAAGTAGTACTTACTAACTACTTCTAGACAATTAGACAGTACAGGGCAGCAGTATATTATGCAATTTGCCTTGCCTGTCTGCCCTCAGAGAGACCCAAATTGCATAGTTTCTGTTCTGTTGTACCGGGCTTACTTTTAAAAATAGCAAAGAAAATTGAAAAATAGCTGTAGGGATGAATTATAAGCAGAGAGCAAACATAATAGCAACAACAGTCATAATGTTTGAAGATAAAAAATGAATCAAATTATTTAAAAGATGATGAATGTTGATACTGTTACTGTATGTTATCCTGGTCAAATTGGGGAGTTGCATCTCGGCATTCCTCTTGGTCCTTCTCCCTTCCTTGGACGCTCCGTTCATCAATCTTGGGTGCCGCCACTGCCTGCCTGATGCGGATTGGTAAGGTAAGTGTGAGTTGTTTTTCCCAGTATAGCACAGGGTAAGGGCCAGCCTGTAATTGTAGATGGGAAAACAAAAGGGATATTGAAAAATCAAGGAGAAAAAAATGCATAAATTACGGTGGAGTGCAACAAGAACACTTTCAGAGGCGGCATTGATACATCATGTCTACTCTGTTTCCAGCATTAACCTACAACAACAACAGGACAGAGCAGGCCCATGGCACCCGTGACCCATCCTCCATTTAGCGTACATTTTTTGACTGAGGCAGACAAAGCACATATACAGCAACATAGCATTTTACAAATTAAGTGACTAAATCAATGCACCGCTGTCAGTCATACCACTACACTCGACTCCACCACTACACAGACATGTAGGTTTGCTGTGGTTGTTGTTGACTTGTTTACCTTTTATGCCACTCATGAAACGCCCTGACTTATTCCATCAATCATCTCCGATCCTACTGAGTGACTGCGAAGATACTATGTCACTGTGGTCATCATCATGGTGTTGTCCAACTCAGTGTGCAGTGTACAGAGTGAGTCCACATTCCATATTCAAAATGCAATGGATCGGCCTGCAGTAGAAGTACAATTTTGTTATTAAAAAACAAGAAGGGAAACATTGACTTGAGTTACTTTTAGTGTGTAGATTAAATAATAGTACACAATGAATTCACTTCATGCACAACAAACAACAACAACACAAATCACTCAGTCAGCGTCCAATGCATGCCATCATTCATTACCTGTTCCTTCTCATCTTAAGTTAAGGGGCAGTCTCTCTCGGATCGGAAAGGAGGATAGCTATAGTAGTCATCATGTTCCACTTCTTTTGGAGGGACTCAACGAGGCAACATTGTCTTTTTTCTTATATTATTCTACATCCAATCATCATCTGGATTGAGGGAAATGGATTTAGGGCGAGTCAGGAGGATGGAAGAGCAGGACTCGGAGGAGTGGACTTAAATGCAGACTGCTGCAACTGCAATATGGCAATAAAAAGACTAGAAGACGGTGGTGATGGATTTGTTGTGATTCGAAGTTTCGAACCAGAAAGACAGACACACACAAATAAAAGTTAATAAGGAAGGAAGAAAGTAAGAAGTTCAAGCCTAGTTGTCAGGGAAGTATAGCTCATCCTCAAACTCTGGGGGTTCAACCAGAAGTAGGTAATCATCATCTAACACACTACTTCCGTCACCTAAGTTGCTGTCCTCATCTTCCTGCATTGATTCATGTATTGTGTAATTCGGTGGTATAAAGTGCTGATTCATTTTGATCATGGTTAACCTCTCCACGTTTTTGGGCGAGATACTGGTCCTTTTCACTGTTACAATGGCACCAGCAGCACTGAAAACACGTTCAGAAGAGACACTTGCGACAGGGCAAGCCAGATAATTTATCGCCAGCCTGCTCAGCACTGGCCATTGGTTCCTTTTCCCATACCAATAACGCAATGGGTTTTGATCAATGTAGACCTCTGTTGGGTCATCCAGATAGGCCTGGACCATCCGCTCAATGTTCAGGGGTGCTACAGTTTGTTTGGCCTCTTTTATCTTTGCATCAGCACTGGACCCAGCAAGCCCTTGCTGTAAATACCAAACCTGTGCCGATTTTACTGGGGCTGATGATCCGGTTCTTGCTGTTGTTGTCGATAGTGTTGGTGACCGCTCTGAGCCAAATGCACTGCCCTCAGGCTCTGAAGTGGAACTTGACGCCGGATGCCCTGCTGCAGTACTTGTTGTGGGTTTGAGTAGCGGGCCTTTAATTGCCAGCCGTTCATTTTCAAAGTGACTGGCTACCTCAGCTATCCAACTTTTGTACCGGGCAACATCCACTTCTGAAAAAGGAATTAATGTCTTACTGTTCAGTGCCGATTTGTACCGTGGATCCAGAATTGTGGCACAAATGTAATGTTGTTCTGAAACAATCTTAGTTTGCACCGTTCTATTTCCAGCTAAGCGATGGGATAAGCTCTCCACCAACTCATATGCTTCTTTTTTTTCCTCCACACCTATGTATGCTTCAGACACCTCCTTCAGCTGTTGCTGTAGCATGTGCAACAATGGGATAGCTTGGGCCATAGTACAGTCCTCCTTAATGACTTCACGTGTGAAGACCTCGAAAGGAAGAAGCATCTATGTCAGGCATTTAACTAGGCACCATTGGTCCATCTGAAGGATCATGCCTTTCACAGTAGCATCCCCTCTTTGCATGACATATTCATTGATTGGTCTGTACTGCTCAAACAGATGGTCAAGCATGTAATAAGTTGAGTTCCAACGTGTTGCCACCTCCTGGATGAGTGCTTTGACTGGCATTCTACATTCATGTTGAATGATCCTCAGCTGCTTCCGAGCTTTAAAAGAATGGCTGAAATGTGTGCATATTCTTCGGCAGGTGGTCAGTAAGTTGTTGACTATGGCTTCTTTTTTCAGAAAGTCTTGAACAATAATGTTAATGCAGAGCGCCAAACACGGGACCCTGAAATAGGCACCATCCTCCATGGCCTTAAGTACATTACTGCCATTATCCATGGCAACAAAACCAATTATCTTGGGCGCAGCCATTCAAAGACCTTGCTGTTAAACTCTTCCAAAATGTTTGCAGCAGTATGAGATTTCTCCATGGCGAACATGGCTATAGTTGCATGTTTCCGAGTAGCATTAAAAATCTCAGCAGTGTTAACAAGACCTGCTTCAGATATCTTTTCTCTAACCCCCACAAAAGAGATCCAGTGTGCAGTGATGCACATGTAATCAGTGGCTTGGCAACTGGTCCACATGTCTGTTGTCAGGTGGATATTGTGAGCAGCACTCTGCTGCAAAGCTTGTCCAAGCAATTCCAGCACATCGTGATGTAGTGCTGGAACAGCAACTCTAGCGAAATAGGACCGGCTGGGAACCTTCCATTTAGGGCAGATGGCTGACACAAATTCAAGGAAACCCACCCCTTCCACAAAAGAAAAAGGGAGAAGGTCCAGCGCTAACATTTTAGCCAGCTTCGCATTGTACAAACGTGCCGTTGGGTGGTTGCGTTCGTACTGCCCCTCCGACCTAAGCATGCTGTCATTGGTAGGCTGGAATATTTTCCTTTGTGGTGCAGCTGTCTTCTTGAACCCAGTTAGGCTCAACGTCAATGACGTACTTTTTTCATTGCAGTACTCTGTTGCCTTGGTGTCTCAGCCTGACTCTTACTACGGTGCCTCTGAGATGTTGCTGAGGATGTGAGGGGTACCACTACACTGCTGGGGACAGGGCTAGAAATGTCTCCCTCTTGTTCACCTTCCACCGCGATCATATCTTCTTCATCCCCACCAACAGCAATGGATGCAGTTTTACTTTTTTGTAACCGAAGTAGGTGAGCCTCCCACTGGATCATGTGGTGTTTTTTGAGATGACTTGTTTGTCCTCCGGTACCATAGTTTGTACCAAGCTTACCCCGACTAACAGCGTGTCGACAAATTGAGCATGTAGCAACGTTCTCCTCCTTACTGCTAACCAAAAAGAAGTCCCAAACTGGGGAGGTGAACTTTCTGGTGCTGCTGGAGGTGCCACTTTTAATGCCAGATGAACTGGAGGGTGGGGGTTGAATTTGACTCTGTGCACTTACAGTACCACTACCTACTGAGGTGGTGGTTGAGCTGGATGTAGGTCCCTGCCGGGCCTTAGCAAATGCAAATATGGAAGCTGGAGGTGGTGTTACCTGTCTTGGTGGTATCCGTGCTACATCCCTCGCAGCGATTTGGGATAAGGTAATAATGTTGGTCTCCATCTCCACTGGGCCGGGAGTAATGTTCATGATGACTGGCTCGTCATCATCATCCCCCTCTTCTACATCTACCTCCATAACTCTAAGGGTTTCTGGAACCTTCCTTTTCCCTAGCCTTGTCTTGTGGCGTGCCTCACTCTCAGACTGAGCTGGTGGCTTCCAAGGGGCATCTAGATCGTCAGAACGGGGCTTGAAGAAGAAGTTGATGGACTAACCCTCCTTTTCCTTGCTGGGGATCTGGAAGACAATGGATCTTCTGAAAGAGTGGCTTGCTCCTCTTCGTCTGTAGGAAGCTAGATTTCCTGAACTGCCCCTACTTCGGGAGGAACAACTACTATTGTGGGCTGTTGTTGTGGCTGTTGTTGCGGCTGTTGTTCAGGCTATTGTTGGGGCTGTTGTTGCGGCTGTTGTTCTGGCTGTTGTTGCCCACTTATCTGCTGAGTTTCCGCCTGCGTTGATTGGGTACTACTTTGCGATAATGACATTTTAACATCACTGCTCGTTAGTAGACTGGCTACCTCTGCGACACTCATGGGCTTGGGCCTAGGTTGGTGGGGTGGGCCCGCTGATGCGGAGGTGCTGCTCCCAGCTTGGTCCCCGGACACCGCTGATGCAGGCGTAATTTTTTGTTTCCCAAAAAACATATTGGCCGGCACACCAGTCTTGGTAAGTGGCAGTGCCACTTCCTTCTTCTGTTCCTTCTTCTCACTGGCAACTTTCTTGGTACTGGAGGACCTGGTACCTTTCTTTGGGGCCATCTTCTTCCTTCCGATGTCAGCAGGACACAGGTGCACAAGTTGCAGAGATGTCTGTGGTCACGCGTGGACGTGACGTGGTGCGCAGCAGGACTTCTGTCTGGCAGTTATGACACCTCCTCCTCTGTCTTTTTGTGCACCTAAAAGCAAAGAAGCCAGACAGGAGAAGAACATCAGTGAAATGTTGCATTTGTTGTTGTGGTTCAATTACTACTAGTACAAACAAACAAATATAATATATAACTTAGTGTGTGGTGGACGGTAACACTTGTTAGTCTTATATTATTAAATGTTATTAACTTAACAGTTTAAGTTAAAAAAAAAACATAACAGTGTAGCCATTTGTGAGACTTTGACAACAAGGGCTTTCATGGTATACTGTGTACCCTCAGGAAGGATAGGAAAGAAGAAGAACAAAAACAAAAATACAAATACAAATGTAATGGAAGTGGAACCTGTTTGGCATTAATTTGCTCATCACGTCATTCAGGGAGCTGCAGCAGGCAAAGGGGATGGATGGAAGCAGTAAGCCAAGAGGAACATAGGAAAGATATGCATGCATATATGGCAAAAGCAACACACTTATAACTACCACCAGAAATGGCCACCAGCCACATGGACACTCACAGTCACAAGCAACAAGCAGGAAGCCTGGAAAACAATGAACTGAAACAGGCCTATAATAGCCAGGCAAAGGAGGCATGCTAAACAACACAGCTTTAATGCAATAAAATGCAAAAACGAAAATCCACAGGGCTAAACAAGGTGTGCAAGTTACACAACAAACACACCACACACAACAAAGGCATTTATTTAACACACTTGAAAAAAGTGAAATACCCCACCAAAAACACATTTTGCAATTCAATCCAATGCCATCCATGCTCTAAATGAT
Source organism: Calotriton arnoldi (assembly GCA_963921515.1). Lineage (NCBI taxonomy): Eukaryota > Metazoa > Chordata > Amphibia > Caudata > Salamandridae > Calotriton > Calotriton arnoldi. The sequence goes on along the minus strand of CAWUFW010010053.1, from coordinate 458,948 downwards.
GTTTAAATTTAACAGAACACACAGAAACAGTTGTTTCATGCACCCATGACTACCTCTGAGCCTACTGGATGAAAGGCCTGTTGGCAGACTAGGCCACAAGCTTGTAGGCCTGTGGCAAAAGCACACTGCCTGGCTTCAAAATGGCCACCAGCCACATGGCCAGGCCCACAACAACAACAAGAAAGCGAAGACACATAATGCAGGCCTATGGCAAAAGCACACTGCCTGGCTTCAAAATGGCCGTCAGCCACATGGTCAGGCCCACAACAACAAGAAGCCTAGGCCAAAAAGGAACAAAGGAAACACATGCAGGCCTATATGGCAAAGCAGCACACTTATAACTACCACCACAAAATGGCCACCAGCCACATGGCCAGGCCCACAACCACAACAAGAAAGCAAAGACAGACAATGCATGCCTATGGCAAAAGCACACTGCCTCGCTTCAAAATTGCCGCCAGCCACATGGCCAGTCCCACAACAACAAGAAGCCTAGGCCAAAAAGGAACAAAGGAAACACATGCAGGCCTATATGGCAAAAGCAGCACACTTATAACTACCACCACAAAATGGCCACCAGCCACATGGACACTCACAGTCACAAGCAACAAGCAGGAGGCCTGGAAAACAATGAACTGAAACAGGCCTATAATAGCCAGGCAAAGGAGGCATGCTAAACAACACAGCTTTTGTCTTGTGGTTTATGGCCTCCTGGCCTGCCTTGATTGTCTTAGGCCTGTCTGCTATGTTGCTTTTCTTTGCACACGTTACTTTACCTCGCTGTTCTATCGGCCTCTGCCCTTGCCATGTTATTTTAGCGCTGTCTGCGTTTTTTGTCTTTCACCTTTTCTCCTGTTCACTTTGGGCTCAGTCTGCACAACATGTACAAGGTCGAATAACAATGTTCCCTTGCTCTTGCTGATATGGCCAGTCCCTAGCACCTAGACATAACACTATGTACAGCTGCCATGGAGAAATTAGGGTGCTTTTAATATTGCGGTTTGGCGGCCCCAGGGACACTTGGAGACAACCTTTCCAGGGAGAAGAGCTGTGATTGTCTGCTGATGTAGTTTTGCATCTAGAGACTGAGGTATGGGGGTTCGCTAGTCAAAGCCCAGAGGTCTTCTATTTTTATAATAAACTAGCTTATAGCACGGGGAGGGTGGTAATGTTAGTTAGACATATATCCACTGTTTTATGAGATGCTTTCCCCGTTTGTATTCTATGGAGTTGTAACCATGCTGATTATATTATTCATATGCATTATGCTAATAGTACTGACACGTGTACTGTACCTTAGAGCACGTAAGTTGAAATAAACATTTTAACCTATACTGTGTCTCTTCTTACGCATGTTGTGGACAGGTACGAGTGTGACGAAAGAGTGTTCTTGCCTCTGCGAGTCCTGAGAGAGAGATACCGTGTTCTGGGTTGTCTAATCATTGGTACATTGTTGCTAATGGGACGCTAAGGCTAGTTGGGTTGGGGTTTTAGGTGCTAAGGTCTATGGTTGGCTCACCACTATATTCCGAGGTCCTATTATCCTGTGCATAGCTCTGTGTGTGCAGAATCCCTATGACATGGCGCCCAACGTGGGACCATGTCACAGGGATTCTGCACACACAGAGCTATGCACAGGATAATAGGACCTCGGAATATAGTGGTGAGCCAACCATAGACCTTAGCACCTAAAACCCCAACCCAACTAGCCTTAGCGTCCCATTAGCAACAATGTACCAATGATTAGACAACCCAGAACACGGTATCTCTCTCTCAGGACTCGCAGAGGCAAGAACACTCTTTCGTCACACTCGTACCTGTCCACAACGTGTGTAAGAAGAGACAGAGATGCAATAAAATGAAAAAACGAAAATCCACAGGGCTAAACAAAGTGTGCAAGTTACACAACAAACACACCACACACAACAAAGGCATTTATTTAACACACACCAAAAAAGTGAAATACCCCACCAAAAACACATTTTGCAATTCAATCCAATGCCATCCATGCCCTAAATGATGTTTAAATTCAACAGAACACACACAAACAGTTGTTTCATGCACCCATGACTACCTCTGGGCCTACTGGCTACTCACAATATATATTTTTTTTTTTAAATGATGAAAAGTACCAAAATTGTAGTTGCAGCAACAGCAATGCCCCAATCAAACAAACAACACCAACTTACTTGTAAATTCTCAAATCCAAAAGTCCTCAAATCCAAAAGTCCTCAAATCCAATGATATATGATGCAGCAGACACAAAGAGTGATCCTTCCAGCTCCAAATCCAAATGAAAGTGAACAGGACATGGACAAAGCACTGGGAGGAGCCTGCTGGACAGGAACAGGAAGTTGGAGACTCTGGGGCACTTCCTTCCTCTCCCAAAAAAAAGTTTACAAAAAAAAAAGGACTCCTTGCACCAAAAAGTACAGCCAAATATCAATCTGAGGAGTTTTTTTCATCCAAATCATCATTTTCGAGAAGGTTTTATGCTGCTCCAGATATTATTCTTCTCCAGATTGCAAATTTTGCGTGTTCAGCATCGCGAGCTTCACCAAACTTCCGCCGGATGTCCGATGGCGCGTCCGAATGACGTGTTCGCGATCGCACACTCTTGCGGTGTCCGATGGCGCATCTGAAATGACGTGTTCGCGATCGCACACTCTCACGGTGTCCGATGGCGCGTCCGAATGACGTGTTCGCGATCGCACACTCTTGCGGGATCGCGCGGCCGGCTACCAATCTCGTGGAGCACGTGAACGGATAGGAAAACTCGTCGGCGAACGCAGGGATCCCGGTAAGTCGCTACCGCGCGCGAAAACGCATTTTTAAAGCGCGAACAAGGAAATAATTCCGCTACGCCGCGGATCACAGAATTTTCAGCAATTCCGCGTTCTACGCGGAATTGCCAAAATTCCGCAAATTCCGCGAGCGGAGCGGAATTTAACGCCCAGGGTTAATCCACACGGGGAAGCGGATAGGCATCGAGTTTAGATATAGTGTTCACCTGGTGGAAATCTATGCAGAACCGGACGGATCCATCCGGTTTCTGAACCATCACGATGGGAGATGTCCACTCACTCTGTGATGGACGAATCACCCCCATATGTAACATCTTTTTGACCTCGTTAGAAACGGCCTCCTGTTGTGCGGCTGGTATTCTATACGGTCGTTGCCTGACCACCTTTCCGGGGAGCGTTTCTATGCAGTGTTCCACCAGGGTGGTCCTCCCGGGGAGGTCAGAGAAAAGGGGAGTGAAGGTCTCCAGTAAGTCCAATAGACCTGTTTGTTGTTCAGGGCTTAGTTACTCATTGACCACTAGATTTCCAAGGGTAGATGGGTCTTCTTTAAGGGGCAAAGCCAAGTGTAGGTTGAGGGGGGAAGGGCCTATCCACTTCTTAAGCAAGTTGATGTGATATGTCTGGAATTTGTTGGGGCCGAGCTGGAGCCGATAGCTGATCTTACCGATTGTGGCCACTACTTTAAAGGGACCCTTCCACTCGCTTTTGACTTTGGCAAGAGAGGTGGGTAGGAGTACGAGCACCCAATCATTGAATTGTAATGTTCTCCATGTTTTTTTCTTTATCGTACATATGTTTTTGGAGTTTTTGACTCCTCTCCAGGCTGGTATGGGCTAGGTCCCGTAGTTTCCCTAGCCGTGACCGAAGATGTCGGGTGTAGTCAAGGAGCTCGCTGGTGTTATTCTTTTCTTTCTCCCAGGCCTCTCTTGTCATTTCTAACAGGGTCCGGGGCTGCCGACCATAGAGCAATTCAAATGAGGAACACCCGAGGCTGCTCTGGACCTGTCCTCGAATGACAAAGAGGGCGAGGGGAAGAAGACGGTCCCCGTTTTTTCCCTCACCCGAAAGCATCTTTTTTAAGGCCAGCTTAAGCGTTCCGTTGTACCGTTCAACCAAGCTGTCTGTCTGTGGATGATAGACCGAGGTCTGATGTGTTTCACATCCAACATCCTACAAACCTGTGTCATGAGTTTCGATACAAAGGGGGTGCCTTGGTCAGTTAGGATCTGATGAGGGAATCCGACACGGGAGAAATATTCAAGCAGTTTGTCTGCTATATTAGCGGTGGTCGGTGCTCTGAGAGGGAAAGCCTCAGGGAACCGGGTGCAATAGTCCACCAGAACAAGGACATACTGGAACCCTTTTGTTGACTTTGGCAAAGGACCGATTAGGTCCATGTCACCCTTTCAAAGGGATTACCCATAATGGGTAAGGGCTGAAGAGTAAGGGTTTTTCTTTTGGCATACCGGGCACTCTTGGCTGAATTTTTTTATGTGCGCATAGATACCCGGCCAGTAAAAAAACGTAAAAGGTTTTGGGTGGTCTTTAAGGCACCTGAATGACCGGCTAACAGGTGGGAGTGAGCAAAGAAAAGTATTTGTTCTCGGAAATCTTTGGGAACCAATAGCTGAGGATTTTCGTCCCGTCCAGCCACCCTATACAGGAGGCCATTGGTTATTTGTAAACAGGGATAGGAATGAACTGGTCTATTCTGGGACATGAGGGCTTCCTGCCAAGCGTGGGACAACGTGGCATCAATGTTTTGGGCCCAGCAAAATTCCTTGTCGGTCTGCCACGGTTCCTGAGATAAGAGGGCTCTAGGGATGTTGCCTTTGGGGCCGGTACATGTAGGGTGTTTTTCTTGTACCTTGTTCAGAAATAGTGACAAGAAGTTGGGGTTGTCTGTACCCAGGATTAATTCCTCTGGCAGGGAGGAAAGAACACCCACAGTGACTATGGAGAGAGAACCACCGGGACATTCAAGGGGTACTCGGGCTGTCGGATAAGAACGGACATCCCCATGAACACAGCGTATCAGGACCTGTTTCCCTGGAACCACCTGACCGGGTCTGACTAACTTACTCTTGATTACGGACTGTCGACACCCTGAATCAAGAAGGGCGGTGACGAGGGAACCGTTAACAGTCAAACTTACGTAAAAACAGGTCCCCATTTCTTCTATGTACATTAGATTTCTAGGAACATAGCTGATGTCCATAGGCTCGTCCGTTTTCTTCCATGGGCAGGCCCGTGCTATGTGGCCCCACTCTCCGCAGTCGAAACACTGAGGGCCACGGTGCAGGGGGGCCTCTGGCTTCTGGACCCGTACTCTTTCGGGTTCTTTAATAGGCCTGAGAGCCTTCCTGGGGGTAGGTACTGTTCGGGGTGTTTTTTCTGGTTCCCAGGTGGCAACACGGGGCTGAGCACGTGAGAAAGAAGTTGCCATGTCAACAGCCTGCTCCACAGGGAGGTTGGAGGGCTGTCTCAGCCAACGCTGGGTAGAATAGGGGAGGGCTTCTAGGAACTGTTCCAAGTAGATGGATTTCATGATGTCCTCTTTGTTACGGTCATTGGGTCTGAGCCACTTGTCGGCGGCGAGTTTCAATTTAAAGTAAAGAGTCTTGGGATTGTCTCACGGAGCACCCTTCTCCCTCCTGAAGCGGAGTCTGTAGGCCTCTGCATCCATGCGCAGGTGGTCTAATATGACTGCCTTTACCTCCTCGAATGGCGTGACTCCTCCAGCGTATGCAACCTGATAGGTTGCCTGAGCATCGCCTGACAGCAGGGGGGCGAGAAAGAAAGGCCATTTCACTATTGGCCCCCCGCGGCCCTGGCCGCCCTTTCAAAGTTCAGTAAGAATGCGTCTGGGTCCTCGCCAGGAACATATTTCTGTAAGGAGACGTTGGGCGCAGCTATAGAACCCCTGGTTGGTTTGGGACCTGCTACTTCCTGGGGTGGGTCCTCCGCTGCCCTTCGTAAGACGTCTATCTGGGATTTCATTAGGTCCCTAAAGGTCTCGCGGTCAGCTTGGGCGGAGTTCATCTGTCGCTCCACTGCCCATTCCAACTTTTTCTGCCCCTCAACGATGTGCTGTATTAATGCTTCCATTTTGGGCTCCCAATGGACTTTACACTGCCCGCATTCTCCACCACTTGTTGCGCTGGGCAGGTAAAATGGGACAATACAGGTTTCGTTGCCAATGTTCTTTATTTGTTTAGGTTAAACACAAGTGCAATAACGTTGTCCAGGCGATGTCTTCCTCAGGGGTATTGAGTCTTCTCCTCCTTGGCGTCTCTCCCGAGCGTAGGTCGTCGGGGCAAATAGGGACGTGGGGCGAGGGAGAAAACAAAAAGATGCACTACCGTTAGTGCTAGGTTCTGTCTGTAGCAGAGGGGGAAAGGTGTGAGGGAAAATTGCACCCAGTCGGCTCTCAGGACGGTGCAGGGAAGGGGCCATCACCAAAAGGAACAAGGAATTACGCAGCGCTCTGCCCTCCCGTTTCTAGTGGGAACTTGCTCTATCGGCTTCCCCGGCTCCCCGAGGAATCGTTTCAGCCCTCCCGGTTCCCCGCAAGCGGGCACGCACCTGTTCTAGCCACGTCCCTCTGGGAATGTGGCTGGGCGCCGCGTGTTGCCATTGGCCTCCTGGCCTCCCTTCGGGCGCTGCCTCGGTGGTGGTTAGGGCTCCTGCTCCTCCCGTGAGTTTCTCGTTCCCCGTCTCAGTCTCGATCTCCCTCACTCAGCCGTCTGACGACCTCACCGTAGGCTCCTGGCGTCTTATCCGCTGGTGACGCTCTGTATTCCCACCCCCTGGGGGCGGGGCCAGAGTCCTCCTCGTCCGCGAGGTTAAAGGGCCAGCTATGCGGGGTGTAGGAAAGCTCAGGCTCACGAAGATGTAGATCTGAGTCCGGCAGCTGAAAGGGAGAAAAAGGGGCGGTTCCGTGAGGCAGGCAGGGCCGTCCAGGGTTCGTGGGGACAGGAACCCGACAAGTGCGTATTTTATGGAATGTGGTATTAAGGTTGAGAATTGGATTCCCTTAAAATAACCCCTGATCTTAGAGGCATTGGCCCCTAAGGTGGAAAAAGATAGAATAAAGGTGGAAAGTAATAAGTTAAATCCAGTACTCAGAGGTGCAACAGGTCCAACAGATAAATCAACTTGCAACATAGGCCTGTTGATTACTAATACTTAATCAGGAGGGCCTACCTGCGAATGGTTATCTAAAAATAATATGCAAATGGAGGATTGGTCTTGGCTTCCAGCTACCCTTGCAAATGAGCATCGAGCAGAAGAGAATTGAATGTTATCAGCTTTAAACTATAAAGATGTACAATTGAGACTATGCTCATGGAATGTACATGGGTTGGTCCATCTATTGTCTGACCCATATACAACTTTATTTTTAAATTCTTTTACAATCGTATTATTCCAAGAAACATGAAGAGAACAAGCAACACCCTAGTCAGGGTTTACTATATTGCGGCTGACCTAAATTTAGTAGTAGAAGTGGTTGATCTGGATTTGGATTGGTTACAATGCCTTGTTTTGCAGAACAAAGATTTTAGTCTAATTATACTTATTGTATATTTAAGTGCTAGGAAAAGAAAGACTACACAGTTGTATGTCCTGTGGGATATCCTAAGTCCATTAATAATCCGGCACTCAGAAGCCGGTTTTATAGTTTCCGGTGATTTAAATCTACACTTGATTTCTTTAAATCCCGTAAATGGAAAGATTAACTGTACTGCAAAAGAGTGTTGTGACATAATGTACCAGTTTGGGTTTACCCTGTTAAAAGAAACATCCATTGTTTAAATATTCTAAATATGGTACAATTAACAACTATACTTTTATTTCAGAGAATTTAAGATCAAAACTGCTTGAATATAAGGTAACCCCTAGACTTGAAAGTGATCACAATCCTCAGATAGTTATATTGAATTCTTTAGTGAACCATAACACTAGATTTAATGAGCTCCCCAACATGGCCCACTCTTCTTACACTCTGAAGAGGTTAGTTTGGCATATGGATAAACAAGAAGAAATAATACAAGTTGCTAAAACGATAATAAAGGACAGTGACCAGTGTGAGGTGGGGCTGTCAACATGATTAATAAATGGAGCTACATAACATCATCCCTGGTGGGAAAACTTTCAGTTCAATATCATAAGAAATCAAATAGTACATTAAGATCCCCGAACAAATGGTTCACCTCTAAGTTATTCAAGCTAAAAAAATCACTTAATAGAGCTGTACAGGGCACCTATTCCCATAGATTCCAGCAATCCTATTTTGTCTATAATGATAAAAAGGACGGCACTAAGAAAAGCGTATAAACAAGATATTTGGAAGGCAAAATCTTTCTATCAAACCGGGCTGTGGAACAGAATATTATACGCCTCCAAACATAATAATGCAAAAAACTTTTGGGAAGTAACCAACAAACTTGAAATGGGAGGCAGCAGGGCATTTTGTGTAAACATATCAGAAACTGGATGGATACATTTTACTACTAATCTATATTCCATGGTGGTCCTAGCTGTAAAAAAACACAGATTTGTGTTTCAATTATGGAAAGAATAGTAAACCGAATACTGATGTGGAGAGTGGTATGAGCCTGGGCATGAACAATATAGTGAAATCTGGTGTTATCAGTTCTGTTTTGAGGATTGTCCTGGAACACATAAGTTGCAATGAAATAACCATTCTTCTACGGTGCCTTCATACAAATGGCGCTCCCGGTCCGAAGGGTTGCCTAATGCCTTGTTCCGTGCCAATATTGACATGTGGACTGAAATTTTAACCAAATTGTTTAATGAGGTATTGTCATTGGAAACTGTGCCTGTATCATGGCAAGGTAGCATACTGCAGCCTATTTATAAAAGCGGTCCGGTTGATAACCCTGCTAACTACCGGTTAATTTCATTAACTGATGTCAATGCTAAAGTTTTTGTGTCACATTTGTGATACAATTGGAAAAATTGGCAATGCAGCAAGGTATAATACCACTAAATCAAACTGGTTTTCGGAAGGGACAATCTACTGCTACCAATCTGTTGGCACTTACACTACTTACAGAGCGGACTGTTTTAAAAAAACCAAAATGTATATATCGCCTTTATAGACTTAAAGGCAGCTTTTAATTCAGTCCCACGAAATTTACAATGGAAAAAACTGGCTGGCTGGGACATTCCTTTGAAATTGATAGAGGACATAATTCTACTGTATATGCACACCTGGGTTCAGTTCAGGCTGCGTGATGGTGGCTTTTTATCGAAGAATATTAGAACATATAATGGCTTAAAGCAAGGTTGTGTTCTTGCCCCTTGCCTTTTTAACTTATTTTTATCGGATCTCCTACAGCATTTGGACTCTGTTAACGCCCATTCTCCAAGATTGGGTGAGGTGCAAATTAATTATCTTCAATATGCAGACAATACTATCTCTTTGAGCCAAACCCCTATTGGCTTACAAAGGCTGATAAATGCCTTTGATGACTATTTACTAATGATTGGCCTTGAACTGAATATTAAAAAAACAAAAAATATGAAAATTGGTCCAGCAAAACAGAAGTTTAAGTCATGGAGGGCCAGAGGTGGGCCGATTGAAGTTGTTAAAACATATAGATATTTAGGGATTGTGTTTGATAATAGAGTGTCTTTTAAGTACCACTTTAAAGATTTAAGGGCAAAAACTGTGACTTTAATTCATGCTTTTAAATGCTTGCAAACATCACTGAGTTGCCAATCCTATGAACATATTCTCAAAGTCATGAGAGCAAAGTTACAGCCGACCATTTCATATGGCTCACTCATCACCAGGGGGAAAGATGCAAAGCTACTGGATTTATTAGTAGTCAAGGCTTATAAAGAAACCTTTGGGATTCCCAGGTCAGTGGGCCAAGCTGAAATAAGATTGGAGTTTAGTCTTCAAAGACAGTGCTTGGTGTCACAAGGGGCTTTTTTGAAATGTATGTACTCTAGGTTCTCTTCTGCCCCTGCTACCCTAGCAAACAACTTCTGGCTTGAAATAACACAATCTGCTTATGCTGCTACCTGGAGATCCCATATTTCAACCAGTCTGCATGATATTGGTTTGCAAATTGGGCTTCATGGATTGAAAATGCCCAATAATAAATTAATCCTAAAAAAACAAATCAAATCTAAATCCTTTCATAAGGATAAAACTGTTTTAGCTGCAAAAAAGCTTGCATGGTATGTGATCAACTCACATCAGTCTTTACGTATCCATCTATATCTAAATGCCCATTTTTCGGCAAAAGTAAAAAAGAACATTTTTAAAAATCAGATTGGGAATAAACCCAACTAAGGAGGGTACACCGTCTTGGATTCAGCAGTGGCCTGATACCAATTGTAGTCTCTGTTGATGGCCACATGAATCTTTATTGCATATAGTATGCATGTGTCCCAAATTGCTGAAAATACGGTGCATAATTTAAAAACCCCTATTTTTGAAGATTGGGGTTAGATCGGCTTGCCAGGCCCTTATTTTCTGTTTATAGGGTGAGTCAATTCCATTACTATGCCAATTGATAAAGTTTTTAGTTGCTGCTAAAATTGTTTTGGTATTGACTGTTAAAGATGTATCATAATTAAATCCCATGACTTCAAGAGAAATCTTGAATGCATCTTTTTCTGCTTATTTGCACTGTACGGCCTCTTGTAGAATGTATAGTCTATGCTGCTAGGGTAATAATTAGAAATGTAAATAACAAAGTTATCCTGTTTGTAATAGAAACTATTGATGCACTTTGATAGCCTGTTTGCATAATGGAATTACTGTTTACCGCACGTTTGCACTTTAATTCGTAATGATCCAGTCCATGTCCGATAGATTTTATAGTTTATTTGTATAATGATTGATAAAACTGAATCGGTTTTATTGCATAAATATGAATGTATTTATAAATTGTCAAGAATATTTTTGTCATCGTTTTTAAAAAGATGGTCACAAACAGTTTTCTTATTGGCCTGTAACTAAACGTCATTATGTTTTTTATATATTTTTCGATTATTAAGATGTTTTAATTGCAATGATTTTTATTAATCAAGCAATAAAGACTTTATTCTTTCATTATTAAAATAACACTTCTGTATGCTTTATTTGTTACGATTTTACTTGTTCTTTCATGTTTGTGTATAATTTGTGCCCTGTATATTACATGTTTTTTGTTGCAAGGATATTAACCTTTCGCACTACTGCTTGCTAACTGAAGGAAATACTAAGAACAGTGCTATTGTTTTAAAAATAAGGCTTTTTTCCAAAACCGATGGAACATATTCATCTGACCAGCGGCAGCACGTATATTTGAAGATTAGAGGCTTGTTCCTAAATTACAGCACTATCACAAGCTAAAATTAGTATTATATTACCACCGGAGAAGAAAGCCAAGTATTACTTCATCCTATAGTCAGTCTTTTACCTAATTAAAGAAGCAATGAGCAGGTTTTATGGTTTTAGATTTTTTTGGACTGAAAGATTGAGCAATTGGCTTTGCAAATAATAATGCAACGGCAATTGCTCAAACGTTTAGTAATGCAAGACCTATTGCATTGCAAATGCTTGTTCTCTACTGCTGCCAGTTCACACAGCTTCTGGTACGGAGCTGCAGAACTCTGGGTCTCTCAGCTGCAGCCCAGAGAGGAAGGAAGAGCACAGATGCACACGCAGAAAGCACTGGACATAAGAACATAGTCTCTCTCCTTTTTGAACGGTTTTCCTCAAAGCTTTTCTGAGGAGGTCTTTCTCTTCATTTTGCCTTCTACTTAGAAACAGAATATCTCCTTTTAGCAAAGCAATGTATCGTCTTTTGGAAACAGTGTATTTCCATTTCTAAGGCACTGCTGGTAACTGGTCAATTTGACACGTAGCATCCTATTTCCAGAAACTCGATTTAAATCAGGCTATAACACTGTTTCCCTTTTTGGTATTTTGAGCTGTTTATATCAACCTTTTTATCGCGTAATTTCTATACCACCCCAAGGGGGATTTATGTATGTAAGTTCAATTACATCCATCTCGCCGGCTGGGTGCATGGGCGTCTGCCCTCTCAACACAGGGCTCTTCTTTCTGGATTCACTCCAGCTGCTCTGACATAAGCTTGTGTTTGAGCCTGTACTGGCTGTGAGCGTCTGACTGTTGAGGAAAATAGCATTTCAGAGTCCCTCCACTCCCATCAATGCTCTTACTGTGTTATCTCTCAGGATTCTCCTCTGCAGGCTGATGGCCGTTTAACTAGCCAGGAATATCTGTGCCACGTAGGTAGTTATAGTTTGGACCTTGTTTCTTTTCAAAAAGCATTTTTTCTTTTGCCAATATCTTTGGCGCCGTTTGACGAATCTTCGCGAAATTTTCAAAACTAATGGCCCGCTCATGTCAGCTCCTGTATTGAAAGCTTCGGCGTGATTCATCAAGCGGAGGCCGAGAAAAAGGGGGCCCCAAAACGCGTTTTCTCCATGTTAATTTCCAGAAGAAACTTTTTTCGCAGCCTCAGCCAGAAATGCGTAACAGAATTACACCAAATTTGGCAGAAAGGTAGCTCTTAGTCCAGAGTGCACTCTTTGCTTTAAATGGTGTAAATCGGTTCAGTAGTTCCTTAGAAATTAATATATAAAAAAATATGGATATCTGATGACCGTGGTGGATCCGCGAACCCTCCCGAGTACGAGCTTGGCTCGGATTGGCTGCCAACACTTCAAACCAGGCAGTATTGGCAGCCATCTTGTGACTCGGTTGAACCAGTCACAGGAAAAATGATAAAAAAAGGATTAAAAACAAGAAAAGGGGGCAGGGTAGAAACACCCTGACCCCCTAGGCCTGCTCAGGGGGTCCCACAGGGACCCTCAGGGCCCAAAAAAGTATTTTTTTTAAATGATTTTTAGCGGGATTAGCGTACGGTGCGCGAATCCCGCTGAAAATATTTTAAAAAATGAAGCGCAGTCTCCCGCGCTTCGTTTAATTTAGCCCCCGGGTGGGTCAGGTCCCGGGGGCAATGTTTAAAATATATGTGGGGGATGGCGGGTCCCCACAGCCCGGTGCCCGGCACCTCCCTGGAATTTTAATAATGAAAACACGTGGGGGGCTCCTGCCCCCACGCTGCCCCGGGGACCACCACCTCCCGGGGCATTCCTTAATTAGGGTTGGGGGCCTCACGGGCCCCCCCAAGAACCGGGGACCACTACCTCCCCAGGGCTTTATTGTTGAACTGCAGGGGGCCTTGCACCCCCCCTACAGTCCCGGGGACCGCCACCTCCCCCCCAGGTGGGCCAGGTCACGGGGGAAATGTTTAAAATACATGCAGGGCCGCACGGGCCCCCGCAGCCCCGGGGACCGGCACTTCCCTAGGGATTTTTAATAATAAAAACACACAGGGGGCTGGGGGGCCTTGCGCGCCCCCCCAAGCCATTGGGACTACTACCTCCCCAAGGCTTTAAAGTTGAATTACTGAGGGTGGTTCTCCTGTCCTCCCACACTGCCCCGATGACCACCACCTTCCCGGGTCATTGATCAATTAAAATACGGGGTTCCGTAGCGGACCCCTGGTGACCACCACCTCCCTGGGGCTTTAAGGGTGTTAGGAGGAGGGACGTCTCCCGGCCCGCAAATCCGACAATTATCCTGTGCATCACATCACCATCCGGACATCGAACCCAGCCCGCTGGGTCTGCAGCACCTGTGTGGGCGTGCACAGTAACTTTGGAGGAATTGGGGGCTGCCCTGGCGGTGAAATAGCCACCTACACCATGCTGCAGCTGCAGGGCCGAGCTGGAGGCTGAATGTTGCTGGGGGACATGTGACTGCTAGAGCCGCAGCCAAACAGAGCTGCGCAGATCAGGGGCACGGCGCTCCGTTGCTGGGTGAAGCGGCTGGCAGGCACAGAGAGGTGAGCTGAGATCGGCCCTGCGCCACACGGAAGCAATGTGTTACTGGCCCAGCTAAACATTTCTACATGCCCCCGAGGGGGAGTGGAGCGTCTCCGAGCGGCGAGGGGAGTCCGGACGAGAACCCGCTCCGCTGTGAAAACTGCCGAGCAACAAGAACCAGCTGACATCCCACAGCAGGAGAAACGAGCAGTGATGCGGTCCCGATCCCCCCCACATACCTAGAAGTACCGATCGACTACTGACACGGTGCGGAGAGCGGCGTAGCGGACTAGAGAACTGCTGTCCATAACAGCTCAGAGTTACGTGGAATTGCGGCGTACGGACTGGTGAATTGAGAGGGCAGATGCAACTCCGAGCGGAGGAATCGATCCGAACCGAGCCACACAACCCGAGTGAGTGACCAATTGCGGTTCAGGGAACGGGTGCCTCTGGCGAGGTGTGAGGAGGGCTGAACTACCGCTGCTAACACACGGGGACATGTAGAGACTGACTATTCGTGGCCCGCAAAGAACGGATTGACGCCTGACCCTGGCGCCCTGAGGATGTGAGGCGAGGGGGAAAGACAAACCTGTGGCCTAATTCTGCATGATGCTGTGGCTTAGAGTGACAACAGCAGCAAGTGTGTGAGCATTGGCGCCCTGGAGAGACAGTCGGGACGTACAACGCCCGGTCTGTTGCATCGTGACCTCTGCTGCAATCGAGCTCCAATTCAGGCCAGGCAGGACGAGGCACAAGTGTCGGCCCCACACGCAACCCACACGCGCATGCAGCATATGCCACCAGCCACTAGCTGTCAATAGCACGGAGCATGCCAGCCAATACACAGAGGAGTGGCAAAATTGTGAGGAGGCCCCATGAACAATAGGTGGAGTACAGTCAAGAAGCCACGAGAAGCCTAGTCAGGTTGGATTGGCAGACGGCCTGTGGCAGAACCAATGGATGCTCAGCTGCACTCGAACTGGCGAATGCCCGCCTGTGAAACCAAATAGTGGTGTCCCCCTATGGCACAGACAAGTGCGAAACGCAGAGATCCATCTCGCCTCCACGTACAACGGCCACTGATCCCTAGCGGTATGGGCAAACAGCGCACAGGTGCGGGTGCAACATCCACACGCTCGATGTCAGGCCTGACTCAATCCGTCCAGGAATCTGAAATGTCAGGCACATTCAAACATTCCAGCCTGGAATCAAAAATAGACTCTGTGCTACAGGCAGTGACACAAATTGGTGAGGTGCTGACGCAAACCTGCACCTCTTTGGAAGGCCGCATTGATAAGTTTACGTCAGACTTCACGCTCCTACATACTGACCATAGAAAATTGACAGGGAGGGTCAGTGACTTAGAAAAAGATGTAAAGGAGATCGCCCCAGTGGCCAAGGAGATGACCGCGGAAGTCCGCGCTCTCACGACTTGACTCCACTCCCTGGAGCGCAGAATGGACGACGCAGAAGGCCATTCACAGAGGAACAATGTGCGCATAGTGGGGCTACCGGAGGGCACGGAAGGTGAAGATGCAGTTGCGTACACTGAAAATTGGTTGCAGACCTTGATGCCTACAGGCGCACTCTCTGCTTTCTTTGCAGTGGAGAGAGCGCACAGAGTACCATCGAGTCGCCTGCCGTCGGGTGCTGGGCCGCAACCTTTCCTGTTTCACCTCATGAACTTTAAAGACAGAGAAACAGTGCTCCGGAAAAATAGAAAACTGGAATCAGTCAAGGTGGACAATTAGCAGGTTCTCTTCTTCCCAGACTATGCCCTAGGAGTGCAGCGGCAATGGAGTGCTTTCCTCACTGTCAAATGCCGACTGCTGGATTTGAATCTGAAATACTCCCTCATATTCCTAGCCCGGCTGCGAGTGGTTGCGTATTGCTCTGTGTATTTCTTTAACAAAGTGGAAGACATATGGGACTGGTCGAAACCAAAGGACATCACACCTCACCGAGCAAACGACAAAGCAACGTGGACTTAATGTAGCGGTGAAGTGCAAACCGTGGACATGTATATATAAGATTACTGCAGCACCTGTTTATTAGATGCATGCGTCCCCTGCACAGCCTGCGCATATGATGCTCTAATACACTGCTTAAAGTATGATATATGGCTAGGCTAGCGTAGATGTGTGCGTGCCCCAGGTTGCAAAATACTGACACATAGCGCAAACCTTCACACGCACAAAGCGGGCCAGAGTCCGCATATCCCATTCACTGCAAGCTTTAACCCACCCCACCTCTTAGAAATTTCAACACGGCGAACGCTGCTGTGAGTTGCAGTATGGCACTGTTGATAGTTTGGGCAGGTGCACGTTGTTGCTCTGCTCTCTCCCAGTTGAGCCTTATGAGTCTCATTCCCACAATCCCTGTTCGAGTTAGTGAACCCGTACACCAATTGACATCACTTAGCATTCACTAGAACTTCAACATATCGATACTACATCCTTCACACAACCAGCCACCCACGTAGCGTATTAACCTACCAACATGCCACATGCCACCCACAAACATAATTGCCTGGAATGTCAGGGGTATCCATACACCAGCTCTCAGGTATGAAATATATGCATATCCTAAGCGACATGCTGATCAGGTGGCGCTCCTGCAAGAAACACACATTTCACAGCCAGAAATCCGCAGGTTGCAACAGAGATGGAAAGGTCAGATACTGGCCACAGGATACTCTGCTTATGCCAGGGGGGCCTTAATCTGGATACGGCCAGGCACCCAGTTTGTGTCAGAAGAGATTGAAATAGACACACATGGCAGATACGTACTCCCAAAGGGCCTTAATGGGATACATGTGGTGCTGGGATCCATTTACGCCCCCAATGCGGAGCAGGGTGCATTTTGGCACATGCTGTCAGGACTTCTCTCACGCTGGTGAGAAATCCCCTGGCTACTGGGGGGCGACTTCAACTGGGTTTTAGACACAACACTCGATAGGTCCTTTCCACCACTTCCACAAACAGCAGCAAAATCCAATGCTAAGAATCTGGGGGAGTGGCTATGCCACTGGGATTTATCAGATGTATGGAGGACCCTTAACCCCCAAGCACGGTTGGTCTCGCATTACTCGCACCCACACAGGCTCCATGTACGCATTGATCACTTTATCGTAAGCACGACGCTATTAGCGAAGTGCCTGAGTGCGGACTGCCTTGATAAAGTACACTCCGACCATAACCCACATATTATGACACTGCAAGGTGAGAATGAGGGGCCCATCACCCGTATATGGAGACTCCAGCCTCTAGCGTTGGAGGACCCTCCGTTCAGAGAAGCAGTAAATACAGCGATAGACATATTTCAAAAACAATGAGGGGTCAGTTGCAGATATGGGCACTCTGTGGGATGCAAATAAGGCAGTGGTTAGAGGGTGCTGTATGGGATTGAGTTTGAGCATCAGGAAACAACTAGATGAAGAAGTGACACGTATTGAAGACTTCCTGACTCGACTTGAGGCTGGCTTAGCGCAGGGTAACGACGTACACCAGGATATAGACACGCAGTATAAACAGCATGCTGAAGTACTAGAGAGACTGCACTGCCTGAATTATGCATTGCATGCCGCACGTACACATGCAGCAGTGGATAGAGCAGGAAGATTGCTGGCGCGTATGATTCGTCAGGAACATGCACAGGTCCCTGTGCTACGGATAAGGTCTGCGACAGGGCCGGTGCTCACCATGCGACGTTCATGGTGAATTCACTGCATATTACACCAGAGTATATCAATCGCTGAATCACGCAACACCAACGGAAATAGACTCCTTTCTTTCTCCCTTAACCCCTTCTATGCTTATGACGGAATGGTTCCGTCATAAGCATAAGTGCCAGCGTGCTCATGACGGAACCATTCCGTCATGAGCACACATTAAAAAAAAAAACAGCAGAGGGATTTCCCATTTAATTTTTTTGCTTTGGGAGGTGGGGAAGAGCTTCCCCAACCTCCCAAAGCATAGTGTCTGTTTTAATTGTAATGACGATGGCGCGCATGGCGCGCTGTCGTCATTACAATGAAAACGAAACTGAAACTTAGTTTCAGTTTCACAGTTTTGGTGCTTGTGGGGCTATCTCAGCCCCCCGAGAGCCGAAAACATGGGAGAGGTATCGTTGGAAAGGGGAGAATCTCCCGTTTCCAATGGTACCCTTCCCTAGTGGATCCCTGCTTGGGGATCGCCCGAGCAGGGATCCACCCACTAGCCACCAGGGAGGGGGGAGTGGCCCCTTGGGCAAGGGCCTTTGGTGCCCCCTATAAAATTATGCCAGACAGCCTTTCTTCCCCCCTGGGGGGCAGATGGAGGCAGTAGCCCCCAATCTGCCCCCCGGGGGGGCAGAAAGCACCCTGGGTGCCAGGGATTTGTTTTTATATGCCAGGGGTGGGGGCTTCCCAGAATGGGCATGCCAATGTCCCCACCCTACCCCCCCAAAGAATAAGCACTAGACTTTCTGCCCCCCCCCCCAGGAGGCAGATGGGGCAATAGCCCCAGATCTGCCCCCAGGGGGGCAGAAAACCCACTAGGCCCCAGGGATTTTTTTATTTTATATATACGTAGGGGTGGGGGCTGCCCAGAATGGGCATGCCAATGCCCCCACCCAAAAAAAATGGTACAGTATTTCTTCCCCTAGGGGGGCAAACAGCCCACTAGGCACCAGGGATTTTTTTCCCAAAGTTTGGGGTGGGGGCTGCCCAGAATGGGCATGTCAATGCCCCCACCCCCCAAAAAAAAATGCCACAGTCTTTCTGCCCCTCCCAGGAGGCAGATGGCGGAAGTAGCCCCTGATCTGCCCACCAGGGGGGACAGAAAGCCCACAAGGCACCAGGGATTTTTTTTTAAATATACGTAGAGGTGGGGACTGCCCAGAATAGGTATGCCAATGCCCCCACCCCCAAAAAAATTGCCACAGTCTTTCTGCCCCCTCAGGAGGCAGTTAGGGGCTACAAACCCTTATCTGCCTCGGGGGGGGCAGAAAGACCAATAGGCATCAGGGAATATTTTTTTTTAATTCAGGGGTGTGGGCTGCCAATGCCCCCAGCATGCCCCCAAAAATGCCACAGCCTTTCTGTCTCCCCAGGAGACAGATTGGGGCAGTAGCCCCTGATCTGCCCCCCAGGGGGCGTCAGAGAGCACACTAGGCACCAGCGATTATGCTGGCTTTTTTATGTGTGGGGGTGGGGGCTGTGGCAGCCCTCACCCCCAAACTAATAGCCACAGTCTTTCTGCATATTGGGGCAAACCCCCCTCGATTTTCCCCCAGAGCGGCAGAAAGCCCACTAGGCACAGCCTTGTTTTTAGCAATGTGCCTACCTGTGGATTTTGAGCCCTAGCCCAGCCGGCACTTAGGGAAACCTAGCAAACTTGTACATTTTTGAAAACTAGACACCAAGGGGAATACAGGATCGGGTGACTTGTGTTCCTCTCACCAGGTTCTGTTACCCAGAATACCTTGCGAACCTCAATTTGTAAATAAAAAATACATTTTCCTCACATTTCTGTGGTGGAAAGTTCTGGAATCTGCATGGATCCACAAAATTCCACCCGCCCCGTATTCCCCAAAGTCTTCCGAGAAAAATGGTACCTCACTTGTGTGGGTAGGCCTAGTGCCCGCGACAGGAAATGGCCCAAAACGCAACGTAGACACACCACATTTTCACAGTGAAAACTGACCCTTTTTTTGCAAAGTGCCTAGCTGTGGATTTTGAACCCTAGGTCTGCCGGCTCCAAGGGAAACATAGAAAACCTACACATTTTTGAAAACTAGACACCCAGGGGAATCCAGGATGGGGTGACTTGTCTGGCTTTCACCAGCTTCTGTTACCCAGAATCCCTTGCAAACCTCATACTTTGTCAAAAATACCACATTTTCCTCACATTTCTGTTTGGCAAAGTTCAGGAATTTGCGTGGATCCACAAGATTCCACCCACCCCGCATTCCCCAAACTCTTCCGAGAAAAATGGTACCTCACTTGAGTGGGTGGGTCAAGTACCCGCAATAGGCAAGGGCCCAAAACCTATTGAGGAGAAATCAAAATTACCTATCACAAAAACAACCTGGTTTTGCAAGGGGGGGTCCCATGAGTTTTTGGCCCCAGGCTCGGCGGCCATCTTGGGAAACCTACCAAACCCACACATATCTGAAAACTAGACACCCAGGGGAGTCCAGCGAGATATGGCTTACATGGACTCCCCAAAGTTTTCCTACCCAGAATCCCCTGCAAACCTCAAATTTAGCTGGAAAACATCAAATTTTTCATAAATTTCCGTGTGGGTAAGTTCAGGAATCTGCATGGATCCACAAATTTCCTACCACCCAGCGTTCCCCCAGGTCTCCCGATAAAAAGTCCACCCACCCCGCATTCCCGAAAAGTCTTCCGAGAAAAATGGTACCTCACTTGTGTGGGTAGGCCTAGTGCCTCAACAGGAAACAGCCCAAAACGCAACGTGGACACACCACATTTTCACAGTGAAAACGGACTCTCTTTTTGCAAAGTGCCTAGCTGTAGATTTTGAACCCTAGCTCTGCCGGCACCTAGGTAGACCTAGCAAACCTATACATTTTTGAAAACTAGACACCCAGCGGAATCCAAGATGGGGTGACTTGTATGGCTCTCACCAGGTTCTGATACCCAGAATCCCTTGCAAACCTCAAAATTTGTTAAAAAAAACACATTTTCCTCACATTTCTGTGGTGGAAAGTTCTGGAATCTGCGTGGATCCACAAAATTCCACCCACCCTGCATTCCCCAAAGTCTTCCAAGAAAAATGGTACCTCGCTTGTGTGGGTAGGCCTAGTGCCAGTGACAGGAAACGGCCCAAAACGCAACGTGGGCACATCACATTTTCACAGTTGAAACGGACCCTTTTTTAGCAAAGTGCCTAGCTGTAGAATTTGAACCCTAGCTCTGCCGGCACCTAGGGAAACCTAGCAAACCTATACATTTTTGAAAACTAGACACAGAGGGAAATTCAGGATGGGGTGCCTTTTCTGGCTCTCACCAGGTTCTGTTACCCAGAATCCCTTGCAAACCTCAAAATGTGTACAAAAAACCCACATTTTTCTCAAATTTCTGTGGTGGAAAGTTCTGGAATATGTGTAGATCCACAAAATTACACCCACCCCGCATTCCCTAAAGTCTTCTGAGAAAAAAGTTCCTGACTTGTGTGGTTAGGCCTAGTGCCAGCAACAGGAAACGGCCCAAAACGCAATGTGGACACACCACATTTTCACAGTGAAAATGGACCCTTTTTTTGCAAAGTGCCTAGCTGTAGATTTTGAACCCTAGCTCTGCCGGCACCTAGGGAAACCTAGTAAACCTATAAATTGTTGAAAACTAGACACCCAGGGGAATCCAGGATGGTGTGACTTGTCTGGCTCTCACCAGGTTCTGTTACCCAGAATCCCTTGCAAACCTCAAAATTTGTAAAAAAAAACAAATTTTCCTAACATTTCTGTGGTGGAAAGTTCTGGAATCTGCGTAGATCCACAAAATTCTACCCACCCCGCATTCCCCAGGACTTCCAAGAAAAATGGTACCTCACTTGTGTGCGTAGGCCTAGTGCCAGCGACAGGAAACGGCCAAAATCGCAATGTGGACACACCACATTTTCACAGTGAAAACGGATCCTTTTTTAGCAAAGTGCCTAGCTGTAGATTTTGAACCCTAGCTCTGCTGGCAGCTCGGGAAACCTAGCAAACCTATACATTTTTTAAAACTAGACACCCAGGGGAATCCAGGATAGGGTGACTTGTCTGACTCTCACCAGCTTCTGTTACCCAGAATCCCTTGCAAACCTCATACTTTGTCAAAAATACCACATTTTCCTCACATTTCTGTGTGGGTAAGTTCAGGAATCTGCATGGATCCACAAATTTCCTACCACCCAGCGTTCCCCCAGGTCTCCCGATAAAAATGGTACCTCACTCGCGTGGGTGGGTCAAGTACCCGCAACAGGCAAGGACCCAATTTTTATTGAGGAGACATCAAAATTACCTATCACAAAACAACCTGGTTTTGCAAGGGGGGTAACCTGGGTTTTTGGCACTGGGCTCGGCGGCCATCTTGGAAAACTACCAAACCCACACATTTCTGAAAACTAGACACCTGGGGGAGTCCAGAGAGGTATGGCTTGCATGGACCCCCCAAAGTTTTCCTACCCAGAATCCCCTGCAAACCTCAAATTTAGCTGAAAAAATCAAATTTTCTCAAATTTCTGTGTGGGAAAGTTCTGGAATCTCCATGGGTCCATAAATTTCCTACCACCCAGCATTCCCCAAGATCTCCCGATAAAAATGGTACCTCAGTCACGTGGGTGGGTAAAGTACCTGCGACAGGCAAGGGTCCAAAACATATTGAGGAGACATCAAATTTACCTATCACAAAACAACCTGGTTTTGCAAGGGGGTCACCTGGGTTTTCGGCCCCGGGCTCGGTGGCCACCTTGGGAAACTACCAAACCCACACATTTCTGAAAACTAGACACCCGGGGGAGTCTAGCGAGGTATGGCTTGCGTGCATTCCCCAATGTTTTTCTACCAGAATCCCCTGCAAACCTCAAATTTAGCTGAAAAAAACACATGTTCTACATATTTTTGCATGGAATCACCGTGCCGGCACAAATGTCCTAGCCCACAGCGTTCCCCTCAGTCTCCTGAGTAAAATGATATCTCACTTTTGTGGGTGTCCAATACAGAATTGGCTAAAACCGTATTTTTTAAAAAATGTAGCGCTTAGAATTGCGATTCTCCTATTACCATGACCAGAGAATCTGGATTTCATTAAAGACACGGAGGCTAACATTATGCAACTTCAAGCAGCCATTTTAAAGTTACATCACAAAGCAAAGCTCTAGAATGTACACATGTTACGATGGCAACAGGAACACACAGGGTGGGCAGTCAAAATATCGAAAATTAAATATCGATATACCATAATATCGATATTTAAATATCGAAGGGACAGAATATCGATGGGACAGAATATCGATGGACAGAATATCGACCCTAAGGTAAGTAATATCGAATTACTTTATATCGATGTTAATAATATCGAAGTTAGTAATATCGAAATCAAATATATCGATGTTACTAATATCGATGTTACTAATATCGATATTTGTATTATTGTTATGTTTTTTGTGATGTTTTTAATATGTATGTGTTATATGTGTTTTTGTTAAGTGTTTTAATTGTTTAGAAATAAATGTATACAATTTTTATATGTTAATAAATTAATTTTTTTAAGTTTTTTTTTTTTTTTTGTACTGTAGCGGGTTGTGGGTTTATAGGGGAATAGGGTGGGAAGTAATTTAATTATACTAAATTAATTATTAATTTTTAGGAATTATAAATTAATTTTAAATATTTTTGGCGTTTAAGTTCTGTAGCGGGTTGTGGGTTTATAGGGGAATAGGGTGGGAAGTAATTTAATTGTAATTAAGTTATAATTTATTTTAATTAATTGGTATTGTTAATTATATTATTGTTAATTCATTAATAATTGGTAATTAATTTTTATTAATTGGTTATTAATTTTTATTAATTGATTAATTGATTATCATGTAATTTAAATGTAATTAAGTTATAATTTATTTTAATTAATTGTTATTGATAATTATATAATTGTTAATTAATCAATAATTGGTAATTAATTTTAATTTATTAATGATTAATTTTTATTAATTGATTAATTAATCATCATGTAATTTAAATGCAATTAATTTATAATTTATTTTAATTAATTGGTATTGATAATTATATTATTGTTAATTAATTGATAATTGGTAATCAATTATTAATTGGTAATTATTTTTTAATAATTATTTTTTCATTTTTATTAATTGATTAATTGATCATTATGTTAAGTAATTTATTGTTAATACATTTACTATTGGTAATTATGTTTTTAATAAATATTTATTGGTATTGGTAAATAGTTTAGAGTTATTTTATAATTCATTAATTATTTTAAAAAATTAATTTATTTATAAGTATGTTATTTACTTCTACGCTATCCAACACTTTCCCTACTGTTGCACTCTCTGGAGTTGGAATAGTAATTTTTACCCCTACGCTATCCAACACTTTCCCTACTGTTGCACTCTCTGGAGTTGGAATAGTAATTTTTACCCCTACGCTATCCAACACTTTCCCTACTGTTGCACTCCCTGGAGTGGGAATAGTAATTTTTACCCCTACGCTATCCAACAATTTCCCTACTGTTGCACTCTCTGGAGTTGGAATAGTAATTTTTACCCCTACGCTATCCAACACTTGCCCTACTGTTGCACTCCCTGGAGTGGGAATAGTAATTTCTACCCCTACGCTATCCAACACTTTCCCTACTGTTGCACTCCCTGGAGTGGGAATAGTAATTTTTACCCCTACGCTATCCAACACTTTCCCTACTGTTGCACTCCCTGGAGTGGGAATAGTAATTTTTACCCCTACGCTATCCAACAATTTCCCTACTGTTGCACTCTCTGGAGTTGGAATAGTAATTTTTACCCCTACGCTATCCAACACTTTCCCTACTGTTGCACTCCCTGGAGTGGGAATAGTAATTTCTACCCCTACGCTATCCAACACTTTCCCTACTGTTGCACTCCCTGGAGTGGGAATAGTAATTTTTACCCCTACGCTATCCAACACTTTCCCTACTGTTGCACTCCCTGGAGTGGGAATAGTAATTCCTACCCCTACGTTATCCAACACTTTCCCTACTGTTGCACTCTCTGGAGTGGGAATAGTAATTTTTACCCCTACGCTATCCAACACTTTCCCTACTGTTGCACTCCCTGTAGTGGGAATAGTAATTTCTACCCCTACGCTATCCAACACTTTCCCTACTGTTGCACTTTTTGGAGTTGGAATAGTAATTTTTACCCCTACGCTATCCAACACTTTCCCTACTGTTGCACTCTCTGGAGTGGGAATAGTAATTTTTACCCCTACGCTATCCAACACTTTCCCTACTGTTGCACTCTCTGGAGTGGGAATAGTAATTTTTACCCCTACGCTATCCAATATTTTTCTTAGTGTTGTTTTTTGGGACTTGTAATAGTAGTTTTATTCCCTACGCTATTTAATATTTTTTGAATTATTTTAGTTAATATAGTATATCATTAATTTAAAAAATATTAAAAGTAAATTTAATTTTTTTAATTTGTTATACATAATTATTTAATTTTTATTTATGTTATTGTTTTATGTGTATAGATGTATTTGTAATTTATAATATTTTTTAATAATTTATAATTTATTAAAATAATTATTGAAACTTATTATTAAGTAAGTATATATATTATATATTATTTGTATATGTTTAATTAATGTTTTATTTAATTATATATGTTACTTATTAATTTTAAATATTATCAAATCTTTTTAACTATGTTTATTTTAATTATAAGTATTATTTAGTTTACTTTACATATTATTTTTAACACAAAAAAAACGATATTTTTTTATAACGATATTTTTGACATCGATATATTTTTTTCGATATTTTTGTACTTACCATGTTGTAGATAGGATGTCGATATTCTTGACATCGATATTTTTGTTGCGATATTTTTGTAGGTCGATTTTTTGACCTTCGATATTTTGTCAGTGATTCACACACAGATCTGCCTCTTTTAAATGCAATGAGAAAAAAGGTAAAGTTCTTCTAAAGGTAACGAAAGCCAAGAGACAGAATCGTGAAGTCAAAGGTTTTTCCTTAAGGCAATGGAGAAATCCAAGTAGAAAGAAGGCGTGATGTTGAGACTTGCTTGAACAGACTCCTGATGAGAAGCCAATTAAGTAGAATTATCTGAAAAAGGACAAAATATTAGGAATTGAACTTAACACCCTAAGTAAAGGGGGAAAGAAAATTGGTGATAAAAATAGTGCATAATAAAGGCAAAATACAATGAAAAACTGAGTTAAGTTCTTAACAAAACATTGACATAAAACTCTAAGAACAAGACAAATGCAATAAATTGAAAAGATGTTAAAATCCACTCCCGGGAGGGAGGGTTGGGATAATGTTAGCCTCCATGTCTTTAATGAAATCCAGATTCTCTGGTCATCGTAATAGGAGAATCGCAATTTCATTACAAGACGAGGCTACCATTATGCATGTTGGTAGTCTAGTAAAACTATGTCGGACATGTGTTCGACAGGTTTGCAGTAATGTTTTGCAAATGTATAGGAACTGGACCAGTCTGCTGCCTTAAAAATGTCATCTAACTTACCTCCTTTCCAAAAGGACTGGCTAGCCATAGCGCCTCTTAAAGAATGTGCCTGAAATCTTTGGAGATCAATGCCTGCCAATTGCATAGCCATTTTAACCCATCTGGCTATGGGAGAAAAAAAGACAGGTTTGAAGGGTTTAACAAAGGAAATAATACGTTGGCTTACACCAGCGGTGCAATGTTGGTTCATCCTTGAATCATACTCCTTCATACAATCCACCACACACAATTTTTTACAAGCATTGAACCTTGGGTAAAAAATCATATCAGACATTGTTTTAGTTCTCTTGATAATGTCAAATCTGACGCCGAAGGCGTCATAAGACCCGTTAGATATTTCCAGTGTTTTAACATCCGAAACCCTACGGCAGGATATTAGACATAAGAGAGAAGCTAGCTTAATAGAGAGTCTTTTATTATCTAGTAAATTATTATTAGGCCAGTTTGAAAAAAGGTCAAGGAATAATTTAACGTCCCATAATGTATCGTATTTAGATTTAGGAGGTCTTTTAAGCCTGATGCTTTTCATAATTCTGCATATTATTGAATTCTTGCCGATAGTTCTACCTGCAGAAATGGCTGATCTATAACAGTTAATTGACCTATAGGAAAGACCTCTTTCAAATTGTTCAACAAGAAAATTGGCTAGGTGCACAATAGGGAGCCTCCACGGAATCCAGGTTCCTTTCCAAGCACCAACAAAACCATCTTTTCCAGATGCCGTTGTATCTATAATGTGTACCAGGGGCCCATGATTCTTGGAGGAAAGAAGAAGCCTGCACCAAAAGCCCAGAGATTTCATTGGCTCACCTGACACTTTCCAGGCAAGAAGGTTCAAAGTCCTGTTCTGAAGAAGGGGATGTTCCAAACCGTCTATGTCTCTTAGGAGGCCTGGTGAAGCTGGAAGTAGAAAGGGTATTTCGTAAGCTAATTCCAAGGTCGTTGGAAACCAGGCTTGGGACGGCCAAAAGGGTGTTAATAGGACTATTGAAGATTGTTCCATCCTCAACTTCTGAAGGACGCGCTGGATCATTGCAAAGGGGGGAAAAGCATATCCCCGAATTCCTTTCCAAGGTTGAAGAAAGGCGTTCACTGCCAGAGCACCCGGGTCTGGCATCCAGCTGAAGTATCTGGGAAGTTGGAACGTGAGTCTGCTCACAAAGAGGTCTACTTCTAAGAGACCCCAAAGATAGTCTAGACTCTTGATCGCGTTGGTGTTTAGTTTCCAGTCGGAGTGATCTACGAGGAACCTTGAGTTCGAATCCGCACAAACATTGTTTTGACCAGGAAGGTATTCTGCTCTTAACGAAATTTTGTGTTCCAAGCAGAACATCCATAGTTTTTTGGCTAGGTTAGAGAGGTCTGGTGACCTGGTGCCCCCTAGACGATTTATGTAGGCAACGGCCGACATATTGTCCATTTTGAGAATGACTGACCTCCCCTGAAGGGATTGCTTGAAACTCATTAGGGCATAAAGCCCGGCTGTTAACTCCAGAAAATGTATTTGGTGTAAACTCTCCGACTAGGACCATAAGCCTCCCGTGTTCTGATTCTGAAAGCAAGCACCCCAGCCATGAAGGCGGGCATCTGATTCCAGCACAAATTCCGGGGAAATCCAAAATATGGCTTTGCCATTCCATGCATCCAGATTTTCTAACCACCAAGTCAGTTCTGTCTTGGCTTCTGTGTCTAGGTGAGTATTGTCTCCGTACCAAAGGCCAGATCGGAGGGCTCTGCCCTTGAACCTTTGAAGGGCCCGATAGTGTACAGGACCCGGGAAAATAGCTTGGATTGATGATGATAAGAGGCCCAGGAGTCTGGCTAGTTCTCTTAAGGTTAATAGATCGAATTTTAGAACATGACGAATTTCTTTCCTGATCTTGGATATCTTTTTCGTGGGAAGTAACAGCATAGACTTTACGGTGTCTATCGTGAAGCCCAGGAACTCTAGAGACCTCGAGGGAATCATGATGGATTTTTCCCTGTTTATAATAAAACCTGTACTCTCTATTAAATCCACAGTAGTATTCAAGTCTTTCAGAATTTGTGAATGGTCTTGAGACATGATGAGGATGTTGTGTAAATAGAGCATAAGGTGGACACCCCTTTCTCTCAGAACTGTGGTAATAGCCTTCATAACTTTGGTGAAGCACCAAGGGGCAGAAGATAGACCGAAGGAGAGAGCCTGGAACTGATAAAGGTGGTTGTTCCATGCAAATTGTAGAAAGGACTGGGATTCTTCTGCCATTGGGATTGTAAAGTAGGCATCCTTTAGGTCTAGCTTCACTGACCAGTCTTTTTCTAAGAGCATGTCCATGAGAGGATGGATACCTTCCATCTTGAAATGATTGTAGGTGAGAGATTTGTTCAGTTTTCTTAGGTTTATTACTGGTCTCCACCCTTTGTCCTTCTTTTTCACCAGGAAAATATTGCTCAGGAAATTCAGGCGTTCCCAAGGGGCTTCTACAATTGCTCCCTTCGTCAACATAGAGTTTACTTCCTCTGCCACGATAGACTGTTGCTCTAGAGTCAGATTTAACACTTTGGGTGTTATAACTTGTTTGGGTTTTTCCATGAAATCTATTTTGAAACCCTGAACAGTTTCTAGTACCCAAGGATTGTGTGTAATTTGTTTCCAGATGTGTAGGAAATGTTTTAGGCAACCCCCCCTTTCCCTGTTGAAGAGGAAGGATGAGGAGAAAAGGTACTTACTTGAGGTGTTGGAGGAGCTAACGCCTCTGGCTCTGAAGCCTCTTGAGCGGGAGGACCGTCCTCGTTGAGGGTAGAAGGAAGGGTTAGTCTGGTAGGGGCGACCGAAACCTCTTGGCCTGAAGAAGGGTCTTTGGTAGGGCCGGCCGGCAAAATGACCCCTTCTGCCATCCCTAGCAAAAACACTTGGGTTAAAGAGTCTCCGTATGTTAGCTTGTGCCTTATCCAAGGCCGTGAAGGTTGCAACGTATTTACCCAGTCCTTTGATCATATCCTCACCAAAGAGGAGCCCATTGGGATTGGTCGATGATTCCTTCTCTGCCATGTCACAAAGCTTGGGGTCGATTTTTGATAAAACAACTTTCCTTCTCTCAGTATTGATGGTAGCATTTGCATTACCGAGGAGGATTAGTGTTCTCTGGCTCCATCCTCAATGTTGGGTGAAGAGCCATTAATGTATCTCTCCTCGATTAGGTCAATCATTCGGCATAAAGGGCCAAGCATGTCAAGCATGCGATCTTGACAGTTTTTAAGGAGCGCTCCATCCCTTTTCTAGGGTCCCTGCCCATTTTGAATTGGAACTTGATAAGCTCAGGGTCCAAATTAGGGGTGAGGCATAATTGATCTTGGACCATAGGTCTTGGGCATTCTGCCTTCAGGATATTCCTTGTCTCCTTTTCAAGGGGGTTCCTTATCCACCTCTTGATAAACTTGGCCACGTGTTTTTGGGGCCACCAGTGGGAACTCCTAGGGTGATGAATATTATCTGGGGAGAACATTTCCCTGCCTAAGGGATCAAAAATATTCTCCTTAGAGGAGGAGGGAAGTTCCTCTTCCGAGAGATCAAAATCATCATCGTTATCGATTTGGTCTAAATCAAAAATATATTCATCCAAGGATTCATTGGTTATATGTTCATCATCAGTTAAGAGGGGATCAGTTAGAGCACTTGGATAGTGTGAGCCGCTTAGGATATCCAAATAAGTTGTGCGGTTATGGACACATGATCTTTTTGGGGCGCGTAGGCCTCCCTTATTAAAGGGAGATGCGAGGGAGGGTCGCGTCGTCCCGAGTTCTTACTCCCGAAGCGAGTCGGTGGAGAAGAAAGGCGCACGCAGTCCGGCCGCAGAGTTGGAGCAAAGGCGCGCGCAGAGAGGCCATTGCTAACGTGATGAGTCGAAGCGGGGTATGTTACTGAGAGAAACCACAGTAAGAAAGTATATCTCGGTATGTTGACACTAGGGAAACTAGCCTTCGAGTGCCAAGGTACAAGAAAGGGGGGCACTACAAGGAAAGGCATCGCAGAATACGAAAGGGTTCCACAATTAGGGATTATCAATGTAACGCAGTAGGTCAGACTAACGCAGTAGAGCGGGGTATGCGAATAACATTGGACAAAGTAACGCAGTTGATCAAACTAAGGCAATCAGGCGAGGCATGCGAATAACATGGCACAAAGAAATAAGCATTTTCACAAATAGCACCATTAAGATAAACGCAGTAGGTTGCAAACGAAAGAGCGAGCCAAGAAATAGGCATGTCTAAGTAAAAAGCGCACAAAACAACGATAGAGGCCTAGAGAGTAAGGAGAAATCAACGTATCTGCTCAAAGTCGCATTTAAAAGAGGCAGATCTGTGTGTTCCTGTTGCCATCGTAACATGTGGACATTCTAGAGCTTTGCTTTGTGATGTAACTTTAAAATGGCTGCTTGAAGTTGCATTAAAAGAATAATGCATAATGGTAGCCTCAGGTCTTGTAATTAAATTCTCGGTGGTAATCCCTTAATCCCTATGTTTTGGGCTCTTCCTAGTCACAGGCCTTTGTCCCACCCACACAAGTGAGGTATCATTTTACTCGGGATACTGAGAGGAATGCTGTGGGGTAGGACATTTGTGCCGGCACGGTGATTCCACCCAAAAATATGTGGAAAAAGTGGGTTTTTCAGCTAAATTTGGGGTCTGCAGGGGATTCTGGGTAGGAAAACATTGGGGGATCCACGTAAGCCATACCTCACTGGACTCTCCCGGGTGTCTAGTTTTCAGAAATGTGTGGGTTTGGTAGGTTTCCCAAGATGGCCGCCTAGCCCGGGGCCAAAAACGCAGGTGACTCCCCTTGCAAAACCAGGTTGTTTTGTGATAGGTCATTTGATGTCTCCTCAATACGTTTTGGGCCCTTGCCTGTTGTGGGTACTTGACCCACCCACGTGAGTGAGGTACCATTTTTATCGGGAGACATGGGGGAACGCTGGCTGGTAGGAAATTTGTGGATCCATGCAGATTCCATAACTTACCCACACAGAAATATGAGAAAAATTTGATTTTGTCATCAAAATATGAGGTTTGCAGGGAATTCTGGGTGGGGAAACGTTGGGGGTTCCACGCAAGTCATACCTCCCTAGACTCCACTGTGTCTCTAGTTTTCATAAATGTGTGGGTTTGGTAGGTTTCCCCAGATGGCTGCTGACCACGAGACCAAAAACGCAGATGCCCTCTATGTACCTGAAAAGGACCTGGTTTTGCAAGGGAGGTCACATGAGTTTTTGGTCCCGGGATTCGCGGCCATTTAGGGAAACCTACCAAACCCACACATTTCTGAAAACTAGAGACCCGGGGGAGTCCAGGAAGGTATGGCTTGCGTGGATTCCCCAACGTTTCTCTACCCAGAATCCCCTGCAAACCTCAAATTTTGATGAAAAAATCACTTTTTTCTCACATTTCTGTGTGGGAAAGTTGTAGGATCACCGGGCTAACACAAATTTCCTACTGTTCCCCTAGGTCTCAGGATAAAAATGGTACCTCACTTTGTGGGTGGGTCAAGTACCCGCGACAGGCAAGGGCCCAAAACGTATTGTGGGGACATCAAATTACCTATCACAAAACAACCTGGTTTTGCAAGGGGGTCACCTGAGTTTTGGCCCCGGGCTCGGCGGCCACCTTGGGAAACTACCAAACCCACACATTTCTGAAAACTAGACACCCAGGGGAGTCCAGCAAGGTATGGCTTCCATGCATCCCCCAACGTTTTCCTACCCAGAATCCCCTTCAAACCTCAAATTCAGCTGAAAAAACCACATTTTCCACATATTTTTGTGTGGACTCACCATGCCGGCACAAATGTCCTACCACACAGCGTTCCCCTCAATCTCCTGAGTGAAATTATACCTCACTTGTGTGGGTGTTCAATGCAGAATTGGCTAAAAACGTATTTTTAAAAAATGTAGCGCTTAGAATTCTCGGTGCTATACCCTTAATCCCTATGTTTTGGGCTCTTCCAAGTCACAGGCCCTTGCCCCACCCACACAAGTGAGGTATCATTTTACTCCGGAGACTGAGGGGAACGCTGGGTGGTAGGACATTTGTGCCGGGACAGTGATTCCACCCAAAAATATGTGGATTTTTTTTTTTTCAGCTAAATTTGAGGTTTGCAGGGAATTCTGGGTAGGAAAACATTGGGGGATCCATGCAAGCCATACCTTGATGGACTCCCCCGGGTGTCTAGTTTTTAGAAATGTGTGGGTTTGGTAGTTTTCCAAGATGGCCACCGAGCCCGGGACCAAAAACCCAGGTGACCCCCCTTGCAAAACCAGGTTGTTTTGTGATAGGTAATTTTGATGTCTCCTCAATACGTTTTGGGCCCTTGCCTGTCGCAGGTACTTGTCCCACCCACACAAGTGAGGTATCATTTTACTCGGGATACTGAGAGGAATGCTGTGGGGTAGGACATTTGTGCCGGCACGGTGATTCCACCCAAAAATATGTGGAAAAAGTGGGTTTTTCAGCTAAATTTGAGGTCTGCAGGGGATTCTGGGTAGGAAAACATTGGGGGATCCACGTAAGCCATACCTCACTGGACTCTCCCGGGTGTCTAGTTTTCAGAAATGTGTGGGTTTGGTAGGTTTCCCAAGATGGCCGCCTAGCCCGGGGCCAAAAACGCAGGTGACTCCCCTTGCAAAACCAGGTTGTTTTGTGATAGGTCATTTGATGTCTCCTCAATACGTTTTCGGCCCTTGCCTGTTGTGGGTACTTGACCCACCCACGTGAGTGAGGTACCATTTTTATCGGGAGACATGGGGGAACGCTGGCTGGTAGGAAATTTGTGGATCCATGCAGATTCCATAACTTACCCACACAGAAATATGAGAAAAATTTGATTTTGTCATCAAAATATGAGGTTTGCAGGGAATTCTGGGTGGGGAAACGTTGGGGGTTCCACGCAAGTCATACCTCCCTAGACTCCGCTGTGTCTCTAGTTTTCATAAATGTGTGGGTTTGGTAGGTTTCCCCAGATGGCTGCTGACCACGGGACCAAAAACGCAGATGCCCTCTATGTACCTGAAAAGGACCTGGTTTTGCAAGGGGGGTCACATGAGTTTTTGGTCCCGGGATTCGCGGCCATTTAGGGAAACCTACCAAACCCACATATTTCTGAAAACTAGAGACCCGGGGGAGTCCAGGAAGGTATGGCTTGCGTGGATTCCCCAACGTTTCTCTACCCAGAATCCCCTGCAAACCTCAAATTTTGATGAAAAAATCACTTTTTTTCTCACATTTCAGTGTGGGAAAGTTGTAGGATCACCGGGCTAACACAAATTTCCTACTGTTCCCCTAGGTCTCAGGATAAAAATGGTACCTCACTTTTGTGGGTGGGTCAAGTACCCGCGACAGGCAAGGGCCCAAAACGTATTGTGGGGACATCAAAATTACCTATCACAAAACAACCTGGTTTTGCAAGGGGGTCACCTGAGTTTTCGGCCCCGGGCTCGGCGGCCACCTTGGGAAACTACCAAACCCACACATTTCTGAAAACTAGACACCCAGGGGAGTCCAGCGAGGTATGGCTTCCATGCATCCCCCAACGTTTTCCTACCCAGAATCCCCTTCAAACCTCAAATTCAGCTGAAAAAACCACATATTTTTGTGTGGACTCACCATGCCGGCACAAATGTCGTACCACACAGCGTTCCCCTCAATCTCCTGAGTGAAATTATACCTCACTTGTGTGGGTGTTCAATGCAGAATTGGCTAAAAACGTATTTTTAAAAAATGTAGCGCTTAGAATTCTCGGTGCTATACCCTTAATCCCTATGTTTTGGGCTCTTCCAAGTCACAGGCCCTTGCCCCACCCACACAAGTGAGGTATCATTTTACTCCGGTTACTGAGGGGAACGCTGGGTGGTAGGACATTTGTGCCGGGACAGTGATTCCACCCAAAAATATGTGGAAAATTTGTTTTTTTCAGCTAAATTTGAGGTTTGCAGGGAATTCTGGGTAGGAAAACATTGGGGGATCCATGCAAGCCAGACCTTGATGGACTCCCCCGGGTGTCTAGTTTTTAGAAATGTGTGGGTTTGGTAGTTTTCCAAGATGGCCACCGAGCCCGGGACCAAAAACCCAGGCGACCCCCCTTGCAAAACCAGGTTGTTTTGTGATAGGTAATTTTGATGTCTCCTCAATACGTTTTGGGCCCTTGCCTGTCGCAGGTACTTGACCCACCCACGCAAGTGAGGTGCCATTTTTATCAGGAGACCTGGGGGACCACTGGGTGGTAGGAAATTTGTGGATCCACGTAGATTCCAAAAGTTTCTCACACAGAAATTTGAGAAAAAAGTGATTTTTTTCAGCTATGTTTGAGGTTTGCAGGGGATTCTAGGTAGGAAAAGGTTGGGGACCCAAAAAGCCATACCTCACTGGACTCCCCCGGGTGTCTCGTTTTCAGAAATGTGTGAGTTTGGGAGGTTTCCCAAGATGGCTGCCAAGCCCTGGGCCAAAAACCCAGGTGACTCCCCTCGCAAAACCAGGTTGTTTTGTGATAGGTCATTTTGATGTCTCCTCAATATGTTTTGGGCCCTTGCCTATCGCGGGTACTTGACCCACCCACGCGAGTGAGGTACCATTTCTATCGGGAGACCTGGAGGAATGCTGGGTGGTAGGACATTTGTGGATCCATGCAGATTCCAGAACTTTCCCACACAGAAATTTGAGAAAAATTACATTTTTTCATCAGAATTTGAGGTTTGCAGGGGATTATGGGTGGGGAAACGTTGGGGGATCCATGCAAGCCATACCTCCCTGGACTTCCCTGCATCTGTAGTTTTCAGAAATGTGTGGGTTTGGTAGGTTTCCCTAGATGGCTGCCAACCCCGGGACCAAAAACGCAGATGCCCCCTATGTATCCGAAAATGACATGGTTTTGCAAGAGGGGTCACATGAGTTTTTGGTCCCGGGCTTGGCGGCCATCTAGGGAAACCTACCAAACACACACATTTCTGAAAACTAGAGACCCGGTGGATTCCAGGAAGGTATGGCTTGTGTGGATCCCCCAACGTTTCTCTACCCAGAATCGCCTGCAAACCTCAAATTTTGATGAAATACTCACTTTTTTCTCAATTTTCAGTGTCGGAAAGTTGTAGGATCACCAGGCTGACACAAATTTCCTACCACCCAGCGTTCCCCCAGGTCTCCGGATAAAAATGGTACCTCACTCTTGTGGGTGGGTCAAGTACGCGTGACAGGCAAGGGCCCAAGAAGTATTGTGGAGACATCAAAATTACCTATCACAAAACAACCTGGTTTTGCAAGGGGGTCATGTGAGTTTTTGGTCCCGGACTTCGCGGCCATCTAAGGAAACCTACCAAACCCACACATTTCTTCAAACTAGAGACCTGGGGGAGTGCAGGGAGGAATGGCTTGCGTGGATCCCCCAAAGTTTCCCTACCCAGAATCCCCGGCAAACCTCAAATTTTGATGAAAAAAATCGAATTTTTCTCAAATTTCTGTGTGGGAAAGTTGTAGGATCACTGGGACGACACAAATTTCCTACCACCCAGCGTTCCTCCAGGTCTCTCGATAATAATGGTACCTCACTCTTGTGGGTGGGTCAAGTACACGCGACAGGCAAGGGCCCAAGAAGTATTGTGGAGACATCAAAATTACCAATCACAAAACAACCTGGTTTTGCAAGGGGGGTCACCTGGGTTTTTTGGACCCGGGATCGGCGGCTATCTTGGGAAACCTACCAAACCCACACATTTCTGAAAAGTAGACACCCGGAGGAGTCCGGTGAGGTATGGCTTGCGTGGGCCCCCTAACATCTTCCTACTCAGAATCCCCTGCAAACCTCAAATTTAGCTGAAAAAACCCATTTTCCACATATTTCGGGGTGGAATCACCGTGCCGGCACAAATGTCCTTCCCTACAGCGTTTCCCTCAGTCTTCCGAGTAAAATGATACCTCACTTGTGTGGGTGAGGCAAGGGCCTGTGACTAGGAAGAACCCAAAACTTAGGGATTAAGGGTATAGCACTTAGAGATATCTAAGCGCTAGATGTTTTTAAAAACTACGTTTTTAGCTCAATTCTAGCATAGGCACTGCCCCACCCACACAAATGAGGTATAATTTTACTCGGGAGACTAAGGAGAACACTGTGGGGTAGGACATTTGTGCCGGCACGGTGGTTTCACACAAAAGTATGTGGAAAATGTATTTTTTTCAGCTAAATTTGAGGTATGCAGGGGATTCTGGGTAGGAAAACGTTGGGGGATGCACGCAAGCCATACCTCGCTGGACTCCCCCGAGTGTCTAGTTTTCAGAAATGTGTGGGTTTGGTAGTTTCCCAAGGTGGCTGCCGAGCCTGGGGCCAAAAATCCAGTTGACCACATTGCAAAGCCAGGTTGTTTTGTGATAGGTAATTTTGATGTCTCCTCAATATGTTTTGGGCCCTTGCCTGTCGCAGGTACTTGACCCACCCACGTGAGTGAGGTGCCATTTTTATCAGGAGACCTGGGGGAACACTGGGTGGTAGGAAATTTGTGGATCCACATAGATTCCAGAAGTTTCTCACACAGAAATTTGAGAAAAAAGTGATTTTTTAGCTATGTTTGAGGTTTGCAGGGGATTCTGGGTAGGAAAAGGTTGGGGACCCAAAAAGCCATACCTCACTGGACTCCCCAGGGTGTCTCGTTTTCAGAAATGTGTAGGTATGGTAGGTTTCCCAAGATGCCCGCCAAGCCCCGGGCCAAAAGCCCAGGTGACTCCCCTTG
This sequence comes from Calotriton arnoldi, assembly GCA_963921515.1. Lineage (NCBI taxonomy): Eukaryota > Metazoa > Chordata > Amphibia > Caudata > Salamandridae > Calotriton > Calotriton arnoldi. The sequence goes on along the minus strand of CAWUFW010010053.1, from coordinate 422,261 downwards.
TAAAACAAGGTTGTTTTGTGATAGGTCATTTTGATGTATGTCTCCTCAATGTGTTTTGAGCCCTTGCCTGTCGCGGGTACTTGACCCACCCACGCGAGTGAGGTACCATTTTTATCGGGAGACCTGGAGGAATGCTGGGTGGTAGGAAATTTGTGGATCCATGCAGATACCAGAACTTTCCCACACGGAAATTTGATAAAAATTTGATTTTTTCATCAAAATTTGAGGTTTGCAGGGGATTATGGGTGGGGAAACGTTGGGGGATCCATGCAAGCCATACCTCCCTGGACTTCCCTGCATCTGTAGTTTTCAGAAATGTGTGGATTTGGTAGGTTCCCTAGATGGCTGCCGACCCCGGGACCAAAAACGTAGATGCCCCCTATGTATCCGAAAATGACATGGTTTTGCAAGGGGGGTCACATGAGTTTTTGGTCCCAGGCTTGGCGGCCATCTAGGGAAACCTATCAAACTCACACATTTCTGAAAACTAGAGCCCTGGGGGATTCCAGGAAGGTATGGCTTGCGTGGATCCCCCAACGTTTCTCTACCCAGAATCCCCTGCAAACCTCAAATTTTGATGAAAAAATCACTTTTTTCTCAATTTTCTGTGTGGGAAAGTTGTAGGATCACTGCGCCGACACAAATTTCCTACCACCCAGCTTTCCCCCAGGTCTCCCGATAATAATGGTACCTCACTCTTGTGGGTGGGTCAACTACGCGCGACAGGCAAGGGCCCAAAACGTATTGTGGAGACATCAAAATTACCTATCACAAAACAACCTGGTTTTGCAAGGGAGTCACCTGGGTTTTTGGACCCGGGCTCGGCGGCCATCTTAGGAAACCTACCAAACCCACACATTTCTGACAAGCTAGAGACCTGGAGGAGTCCGGTGAGGTATGGCTTGCGTGGATCCCCTAACAGTCTTCCTACCCAGAATCCCCTGCAAACCTCAAATTTAGCTGAAAAAAATCGACTTTTTCTCAAATTTCTGTGTGGGAAAGTTCTGGAATCTACGTAGATCCACAAATTTCCTACCACCCAGCGTTTCCCTAGGTCTCCCGATAAAAATGGTACCTCACTCGCATGGGTGGGTCAAGTACCCGCGACAGGCAAGGGCCCAAAACGTATTGAGGAGACTTCAAAGTTACCTATCACAAAACAACCTGGTTTTGCAAGGGGGCTCACCTGGGTTTTTGGCCCCGGGCTAGGAGGCCATCTTGGGAAACTACCAAACCCACACATTTCTGAAAACTAGACACCCGGGGGAGTCCACCGAGGTATGGCTTGCGTGGATCCCCCAACGTTTTCCTACCCAGAATCCCCTGCAAACCTCAAATTTAGCTGAAAAAACCCATTTTCCACATATTTCGGGGTGGAATCACCGTGCCGGCACAAATGTCCTTCCCTACAGCGTTTCCCTCAGTCTTCCGAGTAAAATGATACCTCACTTGTGTGGGTGAGGCAAGGGCCTGTGACTAGGAAGAACCCAAAACTTAGGGATTAAGGGTATAGCACAGAGATATCTAAGCGCTAGATGTTTTTAAAAATACGTTTTTAGCCAATTCTGCATTGGACACCCACACAAATGAGGTATCATTTTACTCGGGAGACTAAGGAGAACACTGTGGGGTAGGACATTTGTGCCGGCATGGTGGTTTCACACAAAAGTATGTGGAAAATGTAGTTTTTTCAGCTAAAAGGGTCTGTTTTCACTGTGAAAATGTGGTGTGTCCATGTTGCGTTTTGGGCTGTTTCCTGTCGCTGGCACTAGGCCTACCCACTTAAATGGGGAACTATTTTTCTCGGAAGACTTTAGGGAATGCGGGGTGGGTGTAATTTTGTGGATCTACGCAGATTCCAGAACTTTCCACCACGGAAATGTGAGAAAAATGTGTTTTTTTTACAACTTTTGAGGTTTGCAAGGGAGTCTGGGTAACAGAACCTGGTGAGAGCCAGACAAGTCACCCCATCCTGGATTCCCCTAGGTGTCTATTTTTAAAAAATGTATAGGTTTGCTAGGTTTCCCTAGGTACCGGCCGAGCTAGGGTTCAAAATCTACAGCTAGGCACTTTGCAAAAAACGGGTCAGTTTTCACTGTGAAAATGTGGTGTGTCCACGTTGCATTTTGGGACGTTTCCTGTCGCTGGCACTAGGCCTATGCACACAAGTGAGGTACCATTTTTCTCTGAAGACTTTGGGCAATGCGGGGTGGGTGAAAGTTTGTGGATCCATGCAAATTCCAGAACTTTCCACCACAGAAATGTGAGGAAAATGTGGTTTTTTTTGCAGATTTTGAGGTTCGCAAGGGATTCTGGGTAACAGAGCCTGGTGAGAGCCAGACAAGTCACCCCATCCTGGATTCCCCTGGGTGTCTAGTTGTGAAAACTGTATAGGTTTGCTAGGTTTCCCTAGGTGCCGGCAGAGCTAGGGTTTAAAATCTATAGCTAGGCACTTTGCAAAAAAAGGTCAGTTTTCACTGTGAAAATGTGGTGTGTCCACGTTGTTTTTTGGGCCGTTTCCTGTCATGGGCACTAGGCCTACCCACACAAGTGAGGTACCATTTTTCTCAAAAGACTTTGGGGAATGCGGGGTCGGTGGAATGTTGTGGATCCACGCAGATTCCAGAACTTTCCACCACAGAAATGTGACGAAAATGTGTTTTTTTTTACAAAGTTTTAGGTTTGCAAGGGATTTTGGGTAACAGAACCTGGTGAGAGACAGACAAGTCACCCCATCCTGGATTCCCCTGGATGTCTAGTTTACAAAAATGTATAGGTTTGCTAGGTTTCCCTGGGTTCCGGCAGAGCTAGCGTTCAAAATCTACAGCTAGGCACTTTGTAAAAAAAGGGTTGTTTTCACTGTGAAAATGTGGTGTGTCCACGTTGAGTTTTGGGCCGTTTTCTGCAGCGGCCACTACACCTACCCATACAAGTGAGGTATCATTTTTATTGGGAGACTTCAGGGAACACAAAATTGTGGAGCAACTGTTATTACCTATTGACTTTCAATGCATTTCTGCCTTCCAAATATAAGACAATGTGTAAAAAAGAAGTCACTTTGAAAAATGACCCATAATTCACATGCTGGTATGGGTACCCACAATTTTGGACATATGCAAATAGCTACTGTTTCTAAACTCTATATTTTGTTCCCATTTCAGAAAAATATAGGTGACTTTCATACCGATTTTTCCCTGTTTATATTTTTCCAAATGATTTGCTATATACCCTGTACACAATAAAAAACCATTGCAAGATGCTGCTCAGTTATTGGCTCTGGGTTCCTCGGGTTCTTGGTGAACCTACAAGTACTATATATCCCCACAACCATAATGGTCCAGCGGATGTAACAGTATATTGCTTTTAAACATCTGTCATACTTAGTAGAAGTTACAGGTGAAAACGTTTGCACAAATGACTGTTTTTTTTTTACTCATTTTCAATGTTTTCTATTTTCAACTGTTAGTTTCTATACAAAAACCTTGAAGGATCTACACAAATGAACCTTTGCTGAATTTAAAATGTTGTCTACTTTCTAGAAAAGTATAGCCTTCCAGGATCCATCATTGCTTTCATACCCATTTTTACCATTAACTGGAAGGAGGTTGAAAGCACAAAAAATTGCAAAAATAGGCTATGTCCCAGAAAAATGCCAAAACTGTGAAAAAGATATGGTTTTCTGACAAAAGTCTGCTTGTCCCTGAAATATGGGAAGATGGTGATTTCAGCACCACAACCCCTCTGTTGATACCATTTGCAGGGAAAAAAACAGACGCTTTCATCTGTAGCCCTTTTTTCCCATTTTAAAAAAAAATCAAAATGTAGCTGTATTTTGGCTAATGTCTGTGTCCCCTCCAGGGGAATCCACAAACCCTGGGTACCTTTAGAATCCCTGTGATGTTGGAAGAAAACGACGCAAACTTGGCGCGGATACCTTATGTGGTCAAAAAGTTACAGGGGCCTAAGTGGGAACTACCCCAAATAGCCAAAAAAAGGCTTAGCACAGGGGGGGAAAAGGCCTAGCAGCAAAGGGGTTAACCCTGCAACAAATTACAAGGGAGCAGAGAGATGAACTGAGTGAACCACTCACGCTATTGGAAATACGGGGGGTCATATGCTCATTAGCCACGGGCAAAGCGCCGGGCCCAGATGGGTACCCAGCCAAATACTACAAAGCTTACCAACAGGCCTTGGCACCGCGACTTCTTGCAATGTACCAGTATGCGCAGGAAGCAGGCACGCTTCCGGACACGTTCTGTGAGTCCGTCCTGGTGTCTCTGCCCAAGCCCAACAGGGATGTGGAATTGTGGTGCTACTTAACACGGACTATAAGGTGCTTGCAAAAATACTAGCCAATAGATTAACCCCGATGGTACCGCAACTAGTACACGCGGATCAAAATGGGTTTGTGCCTGCGCGCAGCACATCGCTTAATTTGCAACGCTTTTTCCGAGTGGCGCATTACTCCAAGGGCAGCTGGGCACATGCTGGATGCCTAGTGTTAGACCTGGAGAAGGCATTTGACACCCTAGAATGGTGGTTCTGTATTGCGGAGGTATGGGCTGGGAGAGGAGTTTCTAGATCTCGTCCAGCTACTATACACACGCCCAGTGGCCAGGGTTAAGATGGGTCCATATGTGTCAGAGCGCGTTCTCATAGAATGCGGCACAATGCAGGGCTGCTCGCTCTCCCCGTTGCTATTTGCGCTGGCCATTGAACCACTGGCAGTGGCACTTCGCGCTACTCAAGATGACTGGGGTATCCCACTGGGAGATGGCATGCATGCGGTCTCGTTATATGCAGATGATCTGCTGATATACCTCAGAGATGCTGGAAAGTCATGTGCAGCGTTTGAGGCCACATTGCTGAAGTTTGCTTCAGTGTCAGGACTGAAAGTAAACTGGGAGAAATCATGTCTTTATCCCTTTGCAGAATCTACCCCAGACCCGCAGTTACTCATTAATGGTAAATCTGTGCATTGGCAACTAACAACGTTTTGATACCTTGGGATTCTTATCTATAGGGATTCGCAAGATCTCCTCAAGGGCAACCTGGGGCGAGCCATCATGGCGGTGTATGCGCAGCTGTCCTGCATGAATACCTTACCGTTTGCGGTCATGAGCAGGATTGTGCTGTTAAAAATGGTGGTCCTGCCACGCCTCCTTTATAATTTCACAAATCTACCCCTACACCTTAGACCACCGTTTTTTAAAAACCTGGAGTCATATATGCGGCAGTTTATCTGGCTCGGGATGCATAGTAGAGTATCAATGGCTAAAATGTACCCACCGACCACACGGCGAGGTCTATTGCTTCCTAACATGGAGCAATATTATTTGGCGGCACAACTTCAGTGGGCGGCATGATGGCTGGGTGCACGCCAGCTTGAAGATACAGCAACACAGGCGCCTGGGCTCACTCAACCCCAGGTAGTGGCACTGTTTCACCCCAACAGGGCAGGTAGTGCACCCACGCAACTCTTGGTACAAGTGGCGTATCAATGTTACCGGCGCAGGCTTCGCATCACACACCAAGTAGCACCATATGCGCCATCTCTTCCTACACAGGGCACACCCAGGAGGCATCAGGCAATAACCAGCATAGAACTTACCCATTGGGAAGTTACGGGCATACAAACATTAGGTGACCTATACAACGATGGGCAGCTTATCCCATTTGCGGATCTAGCCGAAGGCACGGGTCTGCCACAAGGTCAGTTCCTGCTGCACGCTGCAGTGACACGTACACTAAGCACACTTTGGGGAGATGTAACACAGGAGCCTGTCACTCATCTCACTATACAGTATCTACATGAACTGGGCTCAGGCAGCCATCTTACCAAGTGGTTCGTGGAATCCCTTAGAACGCACACGGCACCAAAGTTACTTTCGCTCCGTGCTCATTGCGATGAGGACTTGCAGAGACCCACTACGGAACGCGAATGGGAAGATATACTCAGGAGTCCCACAAGAGTCCCTCGAAATGCCAGATTCCGACTCATTCAATATTACATAATCCACAGAGCCTATCTGACGCCGGAATGTATAAATAAATACTTCGACCATACGGACGCCAAGTGCACAAGGTGTGACGAAACAAGCGCAGACCTGCTCCATATGCTGTGGTCATGCGCAGCCCTTCAGCCATATTGCGGCACAGTTACTAGCTGTTTAACCCAGTGCACAGAACAAACCATAGACTGGTCATGGGAACTGTGTATACTAGGAATATACCAAATACCCAAAAAATAGAAGGTAATTTCCATATACATAGACTTAGACCTAATAGTGGCCAAGCGCCTGCTCACGTGTCGCTGGAAGTCTCCTATCCCTCCAATGGCGAAGGCCTGGTATCAGTCCTTGGCGTGCTGGGCACAGGTGAAAAGCATAGCGCTTCATCGTGAAGACGGGGTGGGCTTGCATATGCTACCAATAGCGGCAGCATGGGATGCAATACTATTAGACTTCCTCACGGCTTGGCGTGAGCACTGAGGGGCAACAACGGACGCTCCTGAAAGCGAAGAAGGGAAGCTAATGGGAGGTAACATAAAATGCATGGAGAGGGGAGTGGAGACCAGCACCCAACTCCTAGCTCCTAGGCATACTTGTGGGCGTGACATTATTCCCCCCTTTGTTTACTCCTCTCCCCTACCGCTCCCCTTCTTCTTCCCCAGCCTCCACAATTCCTCCCCCCTCCTCCCTGTAACACTTCCCACTTCACCTCCCCCCCATTCCCCAGTATACACTCAACCCCCATAAACCAGGAATAATCATGCGGATTGCAAGCTACGGAAGCTGGCAGGCATGCGAGACTAAATACATACCAAAAAAAGACAGGAAGGGTGGCTGGGTTAACATGATGAAGTGTAGGAACAACAAACGTGATGCTTGTGGTAGTGTGCAGATATGCTGCACACGACTCGAAGGGAAGGGTAAAATACTGTTATGTTACATACAAGTTACATTGGTTATAGTTGATGTCTAACAATCACAACATTACTCCAATTAATAGTGCACTGGATTTGTAACAGATTATTGACTGTACTGCATAATGTCATAACTGTATAATTTATATAATGTTGATATGTATCTTATATTGAATTGCAAATGCTCCAGATGTAATGAAAACTAATGAATTACATGAAAAAGAATAAAAATAAATGTATACAAAAAAACGAGTTTGTATAAGTGTGTGAAGTCTGACAATATTCGTATTCTCGGTACCTTGTTATTTAGTAACTGATATTTTAGATTAGTTTCACTGTAGCATATAGTTTACCGTGTGTGTTTTTATAAAAAACTATGTTTACTGTTAATGTTAATAAAGCTTTGATATTAAAAAATTAAAAAATAAGTATGTAAATGTTGATGAACAGGTAATATGCTTAGAAAATGAAACAGAAATTTCAAGTGGCCAAATAGAAAAAGTGGACAAGTCTAGGGGTGAAGAGATTTATGAACATTATGCTACACATCCTCTACATTCAAAAGAAGTGATAGGAAACAGTATTGAATTATTTCAAATGAAGGAAGCAAAGGGAACTCCCATGAGTGTATGGGAAAAAGTTTAGAAGCTCGTTGTTTTCCACAGCTATTCCCCACTGGAGAAGGTGGACGATTTGATGAGCGAGCTGTACGGATTCCAGCTTCAGAATACCGCTCGACAAGATTGTACTCTGAAGATCCAAGATTTCGACAGTGCATTCCATATATATTTCATCTTCTATTTGAAAGTGATTTGTCTGCACTTTAAAATGCAGTGAACCACATATTAAAAACAGGAGTTCATCCACCATATGTTTCTGCAAAGGAATTCATGGATAAAGTTCAACAAAGAGATGAACATTTAGAATCTCAGTTAATTAATTTGATGGCGGGTCAATGTGGTACCAATAAGTATTGGTATCGTCGTCATGCAGAACTTAAATGTATGTTGAGAAACTTAGGTAATCATACATGGTTTGTAACACTTAGCTGTGCTGAATATGCGTGGGACAATTTACTTGAATTTCTATGGGAAGCAAATTAAAATGTTAAAAACATTGATTTGAAGACAGCTGGTGAACTGTGTTCCTTGGATCCTGTAAATGTGTGCAGATATTTTAATCATAGGTTTCAAGCTATGATGTCATTTATCTGCAATAAAAATAATCCACCTCTTTGGAGAGGTAACAGATTTTTTGGGGAGAAAGGAGTACCAAGACAGAGGTGCTTCTCATATACACATGCTATTATGGATAAAGAATGCTCCAAAATTTGGAAATGATACTGATGAAACTGTTTTATCTTTCATCGAACAGTATGTTACATGTGCTATTCCAACAGAAGGAGGAGAAAAGAGCTTAAGACAACAGGTTTTACTGTTTCAAAGTCATTGATGTGGGAAATACTGCAGATGAAAATACAAGTGTAAAGGAAAATTTTATGCAAAATGCCGTTTTAGATTCCCATGTCCTATAATTTCTAAAGGAAGAGTAAATAGCTTTTTGTCAGTAGTAAGGCATACAATAACTTGGAAATCTCCCAAGAATACATACAACTTAAAAAGAACAGAAGCTTCAAAGTACATTAATGACTACAATCCAGTTATTTTGAAAATGTGGAATGCAAACATGGATATCTAGTATGTTGCAGATAATTCAATTGCTGTAGCTTGCTGTGTTACATCATATACAACCAAATATGAAAAGAAAGAGATGAAAGAAATGTGGGAAGAAATTTCACAAGAGAAAAGTCTTAGCAAGAAATTGTACAGCTTCAGCTTGAAAATGCTTTCCCATCGAGAGATTGGATCCTATTAATGTTCGTATCGCTTGAGCTCAGCTAGTTTATATTCAAAGTCAAGAGGAATGATTTGGGAAGTCTAGGTCTTACCGCCACACAAAATATAGTATTGAAATCTCTACAAGAAATCGAATACTTAGCACAGAATGAACCAGAAAGTACAGATATTTTTAAAACTAATATGTTGTATACATACTATCCCAAAGGGAGTCTGCATCTCGAAAACCTATGTCTGTATGAAATCCTTCAACATTACAGCTTTAAAAGAAAAGTTACAGAAAATATAAAAGAAGAAAAATATGCAGTAATTGGATGTGACGGATGTTTGGTAAACCATGAAAAAGGAAATCTTATTAATCACAGGAAACTCAGTTGTGAAAGTCCAGATGAGAGGGAGTATTTCTATTTAACACTTCTGCAACTGTCAAGCCTTGGCGTAATGAAACAGAATTACTTTGAGATTTCGACTACTATGAAGATTCTTTTAATGCAAGTAAAGATAGTATTCAGTGCACTACTTTCCCTATATATCTACAAATGTTAAATGATGAGATTGAACAAGAAAGTCTATTGCAGCTGAAATAGCTAGAGAAAGTTCTCAAGATAGTCAAAGTTCTGGTCCACTAAGTCAAGATCATCTAGGACAACCAATTATCGAAAATGAAGCAGCAATAACCATGAATGAGGTAGAAACTGCAATGCAACAAGCACAACAGGATATTATTCCGTTGGAAAAGTTAGAAGAACAACTAAATATTGAACAAAAAGAGATACATCTACAAGTGACACAACAGATACAACAAGTTTTGACCAGTTATCTACACAAAACTACACAATCACATTTCAATCAATCAATCAATCAGGGGTTTGTTAAAGTGCGACTACTCACCCGTAAGGGTCTCAAGGCGCTAGGGGAGGGGGGGCAGGTTCCATCCATCAAGGAGGGGGTCTGTCGAAGAGCCAGGTTTTGAGGTTTCTTGCGAAGATGGGGAGCGATGTTGTCTGTCTGAGGTGGAGCGGAAGTGCGTTCCATGCTTTGGCCGTGAGGAAGGAGAAGGAGTGGCCTCCCGATCTGGTCTTTCTGGTGCGGGGGACCACGGCGTAGGAGAGCTGGGCTGATCGTAGGGTCCTTTGGGGTGCGTGGAATTTGAGTCGGCTGTTCAGGTATGCTGGTCCGGTGCGGTGGAGGGCCTTGTGTGCGTGGGTGAGCATCTTGAAGGTGATTCTCGCCTCGACAGGGAGCCAGTGGAGTGTGCGCAGGTGCTGGGAGATGTGGCAGTGTTTTGGCAGGTTGAGGACCAGTCTTGCGGCGGCGTTCTGGATGTTCTGTAGCTTGCGGGTGAGGTTTTTGTTTATTCCGGCGTAGAGTGCATTGCCGTAGTCGAGTCTGCTGGTGACCAGGGAGTGAGTGACGGTCTTTCGGTGTTCGAGGGGGATCCATTTGAAGGTCTTACGAAGGAGGCGGAGGGTGTGGAAGCAGGAAGACGAGACAGAGTTGATCTGGCGGTCCATTTTGAGCTCGGAGTCCAGGATGATTCCCAGGTTGCGTGCGTGGTCCGTGGGGGTTGGCGGGTTTCCGAGGGCGGGGGGCCACCAGGTGTCGCTCCAGGCATCGGGGTTTGGGCCCATGATGAGTACTTCTGTTTTGTCGGTGTTTAGTTGTAGGCAGCTGTTTTTCATCCATTTGGCGACGGCTTCCATGCCTTCTCGAAAGTTGCGTCTGGCGGTGTTGGGCTCGTTGGATAGGGAGAGGATGAGCTGGGTGTCGTCTGCGTATGACACGATGTTGAGTCCGTAGGTTCTGACGATGGGGGCGAGTGGAGCCATGTAGACGTTGAAGAGCGTCGGGCTGAGGGAGGAGCCCTGGGGGACTCCGCAGGTGGTAGGTGTGGGGTCCGAGAGGAAAGGGGGAGTCTGACCCGCTGCGTCCTGCCGGAGAGGAAGGAGCGGATCCAGTCGAGGGCCTTGTCCTGGATTCCTGCGTCGTAGAGTCTGCGTATTAGGGTGCGGTGGGAGACTGTGTCGAACGCCGCTGATAGGTCGAGGAGGATGAGGGCTACTGTTTCTCCTTTGTCCAGTAGGGTGCGGATGTCATCTGTTGCGGCGAGGAGGGCGGTTTCCGTACTGTGGTTTTTTCTGAAGCCGGATTGGGAGGAGTCGAGGATGTTGTGTTCTTCAATGAATGTGGCGAGTTGGCTGTTGATGGCTTTCTCGATGACTTTCGCTGGGAACGGGAGCAGGGAGATGGGTCTGTAGTTTTTGAGGTCGGTGGGGTCCGCTGAGGGTTTTTTAGGAGGGGGTTGACCTCGGCGTGTTTCCAGTCGTCGGGGAGCGAGGCGGTCGCCAGGGAGCGGTTGATGGTGTGGCGGAGCATGGGTGCGATGGTGTCGGCGGCTCTGTTGAAGATGTGGTGGGGGCAGGGGTCCATGGGGGCCCCTGAGTGGATTGACTTCATTGTCTTCAGTGTGTCTTCGGTGGTGAGGGCTGTCCAGTCGTCAATCGCTGGTTTCCGGGTGTCGGGGGTGGTTGGTGAGGGTTCAGTGTGTTGGTTGTCTTCGTCGAAGTTGTCGTAGATGCTCTTGATTTTGTGGTGGAAAAAGGTGCTGAGTTTGTCGCAGAGGTCTTGTGAGGGAGGGATGTCGGTAGACTCGCTAGTGGGTTGGGCGAACTCCTTGATGATGCTGAAGAGTTCCTTGCTGTTGTGCGCGTGGGTGGAGATTCTGTCTTCAATCGCTTTTTTCCTCGTTTCTCTGATGAGTTGATGGTGGGCGTTGGTGGCGGCTCTGAAGTTGTCGTGGGCTTCTGTGGATTTGGTGTTCCTCCAGGCCTTTTCGAGGCGGCGGCATGTGCTTCTGGACTCTCGAAGTTCGGTGGTAAACCATCTGGCTTTCTTGGCGCGGGTATTGTTGTTTTTCTTGAGGGGGCTATGGTGTTGGTGCTGTCCGAGATCCATCTATGCAGGGTTCAGGCTGCGGTGTTGGGGTCGTCGTTTTCCGCGATGGTTGGGGTGGAGTTGTTGAGTGAGTAGGTGAGCTGGTCGTCGGTGATTTTGGTCCAGTTTCTTCGTGGAAGCAGGTGCTGGTGTCTGTGGATGGTGGGTGTTCTGAAGGTGAAGTGGACGCAACGATGGTCGGTCCATGGGAGTTCGGTGGTGTGGCTGAAGGTGATGGAGTTTCCTGTAGTGAAGAGGGGGTCGAGGGTGTGTCCTGCTGAGTGCGTGGGCTCGGTCACGATCTGGCGCAGTCCAATGTTGAGGAGGTTGTCCAGGAGGGATGTGGTGTTGGGGTCCAGTTGGTTGTCGAGGTGGAAGTTGAGGTCTCCCAGCAGGGTGTAGTGGGTGGATGCGATGGCCTGCGGGGAGATAATGTCCGTGATGGAGTTGGCGAAGGGTCCGTGGGGTCCAGGGGGTCGGTAGATGAGGGTTCCGCGGAGGGTGGCGGTGGGGCTGGCCAGTATCTTGAAGTGAAGGTGTTCCATCAGTTCTGTGGGCTCGTCAGGGAGTGTGCTCAGGCGGAGGCTGGATTTGTGGATGATGGCGATTCCTCCTCCTGGGCGGGTGGGGCGGTCCTTCCTGGAGATCTTGTATCCTTGGGGGATGGCGATGGCGATGTCTGGTCCCGAGGTGATGTTGGTCCAGGTTTCGGTGAAGAACGCTACGTCCGGGGTGGTGCTGTTGAGGAGGTCCCAGATTTCTGTGGCGTGTTTGTGGAGGGATCGGACGTTGAGGAGGATGCATTGCAGGGTCTTCGGTTCGGTTGTGTTCTTGTGGGCGGGTTGTGCTGGATCCGTGTTCTTGGCGGTGCTGCAGGTGTGCCAGCAGCGGTGACAGCTGAAGGGTCTGTGGGAGTCGGCTGGTGATGCTAGCTTGCAGTTGTTGTTGCGGCCTGGGTTGAGTGCGTGGAGTGCTGCTGGGTCGTAGCGTTGGCGGGGCGGAGGTCCAGGGTTCCTGGCGCTGGTCGCGGTCGGGTCGCGGACGGGCGCAGACAGGCTTGCCTTTGACGTGCCTTCGGCGCGCCAGTGGCGCGGCCGCGCAGCGGCCGCGCAGTGGCCGCCATTAAGTAGGGGTCGGGGAGGGCTGGACAGCTGGGAGGCGGGGAGGGGAGCTGGATTGGGCCGGTCGCGCTGGGGGGAGGGGCCGCGGGGGCAGCAGCGGCGGGGAAAGGTAAAGGGAGGAAATAAGGGATAAAGAAAAAAAGGGAAAATAGGCAGAAATAAGGCACAAAAGAGCAGAGATGCAGAAAGGTGAAAGATAAAAGAGGGAAGAAAAACGAGTGAAAACTAGTGAAAGGGCAGAGCGAGAGGAAGGGAAAATGAGCAGAAATAAGGCACAAAAGAGCAGAGATGCAGAAAAGTGCAGAAAGGTGAAAGATAAAAGAGGGTAGAAAAACGAGTGAAAACAAGTGAAAGGGCAGAGCGAGAGGAAGGGAAAATGAGCAGAAATAAGGCACAAAAGAGCATAGATGCAGAAAAGTGCAGAAAGGTGAAAGATAAAAAAGGGTAGAAAAACGAGTGAAAGAGCAGAGTTAGAGGAAGGAGACAGAGGTCCACTGGACCACCAGGGATGAGGCGCAGGGGAACCTGCGGGTGGAGGAGGGCCTCGATCACCAACACTCGAGTGTGCAGGGGCAGGGGCAGGCCTCACTTAATGGTGGAGCTGCGAGGGTGGGAGAGCAATTTCACTGACAATGAGTCAGTGGTCTTGCTCGCCTGTCCCCGCAGTGCCCGCCATTAAGTAGGGGTCGGGGAGGGCTGGACAGCTGGGAGGCGGGAGCGGGGAGGGGAGCTGGATTGGGCCGGTCGCACTGGGGGGGAGGGGCCGCGGGGGCAGCAGCAGCGGGGAAAGGTAAAGGGAGGAAATAAGGGATAAAGAAAAAAAGGGAAAATAGGCAGAAATAAGGCACAAAAGAGCAGAGATGCAGAAAGGTGAAAGATAAAAGAGGGAAGAAAAATGAGTGAAAACTAGTGAAAGGGCAGAGCGAGAGGAAGGGAAAATGAGCAGAAATAAGGCACAAAAGAGCAGAGATGCAGAAAAGTGCAGAAAGGTGAAAGATAAAAGAGGGTAGAAAAACGAGTGAAAACAAGTGAAAGGGCAGAGCGAGAGGAAGGGAAAATGAGCAGAAATAAGGCACAAAAGAGCAGAGATGCAGAAAAGTGCAGAAAGGTGAAAGATAAAAAAGGGTAGAAAAACGAGTGAAAGAGCAGAGTTAGAGGAAGGAGACAGAGGTCCACTGGACCACCAGGGATGAGGCGCAGGGGAACCTGCGGGTGGAGGAGGGCCTCGATCACCAACACTCGAGAGTGCAGGGGCAGGGGCAGGCCTCACTTAATGGTGGAGCTGCGAGGGTGGGAGAGCAATCTCACTGACAAAGAGTCAGAGGTCTTGCTCGCCTGTCCCCGCAGTGGCCGCCATTAAGTAGGGGTCGGGGAGGGCTGGACAGCTGGGAGGCGGGAGCGAGGAGGGGAGCTGGATTGGGCCAGTCGCGCTGGGGGGGAGGGGCCGCGGGGGCAGCAGCGGCGGGGAAAGGTAAAGGGAGGAAATAAGGGATAAAGAAAAAAAGGGAAAATAGGCAGAAATAAGGCACAAAAGAGCAGAGATGCAGAAAGGTGAAAGATAAAAGAGGGAAGAAAAACGAGTGAAAACTAGTGAAAGGGCAGAGCGAGAGGAAGGGAAAATGAGCAGAAATAAGGCACAAAAGAGCAGAGATGTTGTAACAGCTCCAACTGGATTAGCAGCACACAACATTAAAGGGATTACTTTACATCGATTACTTATGCTACCAGTTGAACATGATCATAAATTGGAATATCAGAAGCTATCTGGAGAAGCTTGTTATGAAGTCTCAAGAGTGCTGAAGAAAATGAAACTTAATCATTGATGAGGTGTTCATGGTCTCAAACTTAATGCTTGCTTTTGTACATTTAAGAATGCAACAGATTTTAAAAACAAATTACGATGTTCTGTTTGGAGGAAAACATTTAATTGTGTTTGAGATCTACTACAACTTACTCCTGTAAAAGGACAACCTGTTTGTAAAACACTTGTCCATGAAGACACTAGGAAATCTTTGGGAAGTATTGGAAATGTGAGCATTTGGTTACATTTTGAATATAAAGAACTTGTTAAGAATATGTGACAAGCAAGTGATGAAGATTATGGAAATATTCTTCAATACATAAGAATTGGTGTCTTAACAAAACATGGTAAACAATCTTTAGAAAGTCGGCTACTAAGGAATTTGTTTACAACTGGAAACACGGCTGCTGAAGTAATGTACAATAAGCTTGGAGAAAAGAAGTCTATAGTTTGCCTAATGCCTATACTGCAAGAGTGTTCTACATTTAATCAAGAACTTTCGAAACTTGAAAAACAGCCAATAGTGGAAATTGAAGCTTTTGATAAAATTCAACACCAGGGAGTGACTATTCTTCTTACAGAGAAATTACACGCTAACTTGCATTCTTTGGAAAAGTCTGTATCTAAAACCACAGGCTTAGATAAGACTTTACATGAATGTATAAACTGTCAGGTAATTTTACGGCGTAATTTGAATGTAGAAGAAAGTTTAGTAAATGGAGAAATTGGAAAAGTTGTTGATTTTGTTTTCAGAACAGAGATGGAATAGAATTTTTGATTATAAAATTTGATCTGATTAAAGAGGTAAAACAGATTGGGCGTTGTGTTGTACATTTTTTGCTTGTAAAAGATTTGTATGTTCGCAGAAAACAGTTTCCTCTGTCTTTAGCATAATCAGTATCTATACATAAATCTCAAGGATTAAGTATAGACAGTGCTTTTGTAAATATTGGATGTACAGTGGTCAAAGAGGGAATGGCATACGTTGCTTTGTCTCGAGTAAGAACATTGTCTGGTTTGTATTTTATAGATTTCGATGAGAAAAAGGTTGGTGCTGATGCAAATTATGTGAGAGAGTATAATCGTTTAAGAGGACTTTATACACCTGATTTAGGTAAATATTCCATATTTGAGAAACAAGTAGTGTGTCCAAAATGGAAATTTGTCAAAGATGGAATTGAGGTTCAAAAAAAAGAAAGCAGATGAAGAGAAATTTGAAGGCGTAAAGAAAAAAAATAGAAACTGTTGATGACATTGAAGGATGTCAGTTGGAAAATAGTTCAGGTATCAACTGTTATGCTAATGTGATTGTGAACGTTGTGTTTTATCTACAAGATCTTCATCATGAAATCATGGGAAATCATGAAAAAGATTCTGTTCAGCACTACATCATTTATTTCAACAGTTGGTAACTGACAGAACTAAAATCCATACTGCTTCTGGCATTCGGCATCTTTTAGATATATGTACTCGTTCTTTGACATGTACTCTCAATATTCAACAAGATGCTTAAGAATTTCTAATGCTTACACTTGGAGTATTAGAACATGAAGGAATACAGATTGAAAACTTTTTTGGACTGAGTTACAGATGGGATCATAAATGTGAAGAGTGTTCATTTTCTTCTACCACTGAAATACAAACAGAACAATTCATATACTTGACAATACCAGACTGCAAATCAGTACCTTTTAACAAATTGATAAAAGCAGCCAATCAAGACATGAGATGTTCGTATTGTAGCTCAGAGATGTTGTCTACATGACATATAGAAAGATTTGGAAAATATCTCATTTTAATGCTTCATCGCTGTAGAGCAAATGGAAGAAAATTACAGACAAACATTACACATTTTAAAGGAAGTCAAATATCTATTTCAAGAAGAACTTTTAAAGCAGTGGCTATTATTTTCCATGATGGACCTACTACAACATCTGGACACTATACTGTGTATTTAAAGTGTAATAAAGGATGGACAAATTGCAATGATGCCCACTTGGAATTCAAACCAAGATTGCCTTATGAATTCCAAAATTCATATTTGTTATTTTTGAAGCCAAAGTTTTGAGTACATCATTCAGCCTATTGGGAAGATGTGAACAGAAAGTAGACAGGAGTGCAAACTATTAGTATTTTCAATTAGTGTTTGGAATATTATTTCCACTAATTGATATTGCATTTGGAAAATTGTGTTTAAAAGCAAATAGTTTATATATTTGTTCTCTATATTGTACCAGATGTAAATGAGATACTACATTTTGACAAATATATTTGAGATAAATAATAGAGTTAATGTAGATAAAGGAAGTAATTAACAAAGCGTAGATAGAAAAACACATAGCTACAGATATTGAAAATGATGCTGTACACTGGCTTGGGGCTTTTTTCTACAGTCAATTTGATTGTTTTTTTCCCCGCTGTTCAATGATGATACTACATTGAAATCACTGTGTATCGTAAACTTAAGTTGAATCTGACTGCAAAAAAAGGAAACTGAAAATGTTATGTATTTCTAAATTTATATTGTGTTCTTAAAGATATAATATTATAATTTCTGTAATATATTATCATTAAATAACAGTTTTTCTTCTTCTTCTTTACAGTAGGTACTGTTTACGTTTGAAAAGAGTTTTAATGCTGTTTAGGAGAATACTACTCTAAAATACTTCTACTGAGTAATGTATCTAAATTACTTAAAAGGTAAGAATATATAATATAATATGCATGAAAACGTGACATTTAAAAAAAAGTTTAATTATATGTTATTTGTTTCTAATATAAATAATGTTGATCCTTTACACTACTTGAAAACTATCATTGTGTTGCTCATGTAATCAGGCAGGCAGTCATCCTTTCACGTAGACACTACCCATGCACTTATCCATTCTCTGAAGTACAAGTCTTGCACTAATAGGATAACACAGTCTTACCCCTGCATTCTTTCTTCCACACAGTCACTATGCAGCCACTCCCCTAAAATTCTGGCATTGGTCGTTGCAACCGTCTGCGGCAGTGGTGGGAATGACCTATCCAATGTTGTGTCCAGAACCGCATTGAAGTCCCCTCCCAGGAGCCAGGGAATGTCGCACCAGCGTGAGAGCAGATCAGTCAATGTCAGCCAAAAAGGTCCCTGTTCTGTGTTCGGAGCATAGATGGAGCACAGCACTACCTGTATTCCATTCAGAAGGCCTTTTACAAGCACATATCTACCATACATGTCGACGTCAGTGTCTTCAGATATGAAGTGGGTGCCTGGGCGTACCCACACCAGGGCTCCCCTGGCATACGCCGAGTAGCCTGTGGCAAAGAGCTGCCCTCTCCACCTCTGCTGTAACTTACGAATCTCTGGCTGTGAAATGTGTGTTTCCTGGAGGAGCGCCACGTGCGCAGTATGACGCTTTAGATACGCATATGTACTGTATCTGCGGGCCGGCGTGTGAAGCCCCTAACATTCCAGGTAACTACGTTTGTGGAAGGCATAGGGTATGTTGATAGTGAGCTAAGTTTCGCGAGACACCCACAGTAGCAGGGGTGTCGGGCGGTTCATATAGGCTCTAGGCATTACTGAGTGGGACTGCAGTGGCCACAAGTGCAGGGTTTCAAAAACTCAAACAAGGGGTGCAGGGGTAACCCTAGTGTGGTTCAACTTGGCTAGAGCAGACAAGCAACACATATCCGCCCAAACTGTTAAGAACGCCATGAGGCAACACACGGCTAGATATGCCGCTTAGAACCTACTAAGAGGTGGTGTGGGCTAAAGCTAACAGTGAAGGAGGTGCATGTAGGTAGATCCGCCCTGTACAGATAGGTGTGCGCGTTGTGCTACTGCACGCATCATGCCTCAGGAGTTTGTTATCCATCATATGTCCAAAACTACAGTGGCCCCCTCAGACATTGCATTCCAATAAGTGTGGCAGGGCAACCCACATGTGTAACGTATGTGTGGCATGAGTATCTCAGTAGCATGCAGTTTCTCTATCTAATATTTGCGTGCCCCTTGTTTGCACCACATTATCACATCAGTTTGTCCACAGTCTGTGGTGTTACATCTGGAAGTGGCTGCGAGTCATCGTGAACCGGCCACCCAGCCTGCGAGCCATCTTCACTCAGTGACTGTTCAGATGAGGCATCAGAGTCCCTGCTGCTCCGATGGCCTCCCAGGTCCGTTACTGCCTGCAGTGCGTCCCTCCTCTCACGGAGCACCTGTTTGCAGATGGGGGCGGCCTCTGACTGTATGGACGCCCCTGTCGCTCGCAGTGCATGTATAATTCTGCGTCCTCTTCGAGTGCCTGTCCGTGGGTTCGTGCCGCTGTGCCTCTGGCTTGGCGAGGTGTGGTGGCCTTTGGATTCAAGCCATTCCCATGCGTCTTCTGCTGCATCAAAGAAGTGCGTGGAGCTGTCCGCCACCAAGCGTAGCTTGGCCAGGAATATGAGGGAGTATTTCAGGTTCAGGTCTCGTACTCGTCGCTTGACGGCGAGGAAGGTACTCCGCTGTCGTTGCACTCCCAAGGCGTAGTCTGGGAAGAAGAGAACTTGCGAGTTGTCCACCTTTATCGCCTCCATTTTTCTGGCCTTGTGGAGCACCGTGTCTCTATCTTTAAAGTTCATGAGGCGAATTAAGAAGGGCCGTGGTCCAGCCCTGGGTGGCTGCCGGCGTGATGGCACTCTATGCACCCTTTCCACCATGAAGAAGGGAGAGAGCACGCCTACAGGCAGCAGTGATTTCAGCCAGTCTTCGGTGTACGCAACTGCATCGGTACCTTCCGTGCCCTCTGGCAGGCCCACCACTCGTACATTATTTCGCCATGAACGGCCTTCTGCGTCATCCATTCTGTGCTCGAGGGAGTGAAGTCTGGCCGTGAGATCATGTAGTTCTGCAGACACCGCCGCGGTCACCGGGGCAATCTCCTTTACCTCCTTTTCCAGCTCACGGACCTTCCCAGACAGTTTACTGTGATCAGTGTGCAGAAGCGTAAAGTCCGAGGTGACCTTGTCGATACGGCCCTCCAGAAATGTGCGGGTTTGCGTCAACGCTTCACCTATCTGTGTTACAGCCTGCAACACTGAGTCTATCTTGGACTCCAAACTGGTGGGTCTGGTAGCACCCGACACCTCAGATTCTTAGTCTGACTGTGTTGGGCCCGTTGTTGAGCGTTAGGGCGCCCCCGGCCCCTTGTGCTGCCAGCCCATCTTGCTGTGTGCGCAGTGTCCCCTGCGCGCCGAAGATGAGGTAATGTTCGGCGCTCCGCCCCCCTGGTCGCTATCCAAGGGAGGTCTTGTCTGTGCGGTCCAGTGAGAAACCACGTATCTGGTACTACTCTGTTCACCACAAGATTTCTGTTTCAGTTTAGTCCATAGGGCAGGCCCGTGTGTCTCCAATGTCTGCCCCGGGCTGAGAGGCTGCGTGCAGGCACTTAAGAATACCTCAGGCCACGTACTCGCGTTCAGAAGACATCCTCACCCTCACTGTTGTTGTCGGCGGGTCTGTCTGTGGCCCTCAGCCCCCCTACAACATAGCAGCTATTCTGTGCGCAGTAAGCATGTGCCTAATGGGAGTCGGGATACCGTGGCATCCAGTGCACTCATGATAGAGGTCCCCAATCTCGTTGGTGCCACACAGGCTACAGAGGCACCCACAGCGTCCACAAGCTGCACACAATGTCTTGCAAAATAATCAGGGCTGTCCCCACAGACAGTGTTGTTTTACCAGCCTCTGTGTGACCCAGCGCTGCAGCACGAACTCCAAATTATGCGGGGGTTTCCCAGTTCCTTAATACATGCAGTAGTCGTCCTGGCAGTCCACACTTTTACTTAAGGTGGAGCCCTGTCTGTAGGAAAGTGGGTTTCTGTTGCAGTAACCCCCCCACTTTTTGCCAGAGTACTGATGCGCTTTTACTTGGTGTGTCCTGGGTCCCTGCCAATCAAGTTCCCAGAGCCTGTGTTCTTTCCCGAAACAAACCCAATTGGCATCTCTGGCCACAGGTCAGCCCCTGGTAAATGGCACCACAGGTACCCAGGGCACTGTGACCAGAGAAGGCCTCTAAGGGCTGCAGCACTTATTGTGCCACCCTTAGAGGTTCAGTACCACTACACTTACACACTGCCTTTGCAGGCTGCGTGTTTTGGTGCAGAACAAAGTGAAGAGTCGACATGGCACACATCCCTGTGTGCCATGCCTACAACCCACTGCCCTGGCATAGATCAGTCACCCCTCTAGCTGGGTGCCCATGCCAGTGGTGAGGGTACAGGTGCATGAGCCCTGTACCCCTACAGTGTCTAAGTCCATTCTTAGACATTGTAAGTGCAGTGCTGCTATTAAAAGTATATGGTGCTGGGAGCTTGTCATTACGAACTCCACAGCACCATAATGGCTACACTGAAAACCGAGGAGTTTGGTATCAAACTTCTCAGCACATTAAACCCACACTGATGCCAGTGTGGGATTTAATGAAAAATGAACACAGAGGGCATCTCAGAGATGCCCCCTGAAACTTAACCCACCACTAGTGTCCAGGCTGAGTGGCTGCTTTCAGCTGCCACCCCTAGACATGTTTCTGGACCCCTGGGTCGAGAGCCTGCTGCTCTCTGGGGCCTGAAACAATGCACATCCTGGGACGAGGTGCAACGCCTCCTCCCCCAGGATGGGCAGGGTTCACGAAGGGGAAGCTTCAAAGGCATGCCACCTTTGTGAGCCTCCCCAGACCAATTGCTGCTTTCAGCAACTGGTCCCCACTGGTTCTACCCCCCACTTTGGGCGGGAGAACCAGCGGGAAAAACAAGTGAGGGAAAGAGGTGTGCCCACCTTTGCCAACTCCACCTCTCAGGTGGGGGAGGCGAGGTGAAGCACAACTCTGAGTCCCCGCCATCTTGAGGATGGGGAGACCCAACCAACCAGGGACAGGTTCCTGCCCCCTCCCACTGGAGGGTGGCACGATAGGGGGTGTACCCACCCCAGGGAAGGGACCCCATTGGTTTCTGCCCTTTACCCACCTGTAACGCCTCTAAATCTAGTATTTAGGGGCACCCTGAACCTTGCTTCCTCAGATCCAGACAAGAAACAGGAAGAAAAGAAGAAGAAGGACGAAGAGCTGTACAGAGCTAACACGAGGATGACGCCCACTGACCTGGCCCCAGCCCTACAGGCCTGTCTCCCCTTGGACCTGCTCCTGCAAAATCCTGGTGTGTCCTGCAGCCAGCAACCTCAAAATCCCCGGAGGACCTGCCTGCCTTCACTTCCAAGACTGCTTCTCCCGTGAACACCGGACTTGTTCAAACTGCAGCTTCTGGCTCCGGACGGATACCGAAAATCCAGCCCACTCTGCACCCGCCGAACCCGGCCTGAGCTCGAGTGGAAAAACACCACGAGGAGGTCACCCCGGCGATCCTGACCCAAGACCCGGCGACTCCTGACCTACCTCATGCCTCCAGACGACGCCTGCAGCCTCAATCCAGAGGATCCCCTCTACCGCGACCAGAGCGGGTAAGACTTTCCGACGTCCCAACGAACCCCTGCACCCGACGCCCCAGGTCCTTGTGTGCCCAAACCAACGGTGCCTAACCAACCCAAGACATCCCAACTTACCCCTTGAAGTGGTGGTCGCACCCAGAAGATCCTCGTCCCCGAGCCTGCAGCGTTTCTTCTAACCGGAGACGCTCCATTGAAAACAACAGGGCACCCGACCTCAAAACAGCACCCTGCACCCGGCCGCCCTAGTGCCGCTGAGGGTGCACCTTTGGTGCTAATTTGGTTCCCTATTTGCCCTGACCTAAACCCTAGGAGCTTTGCTCCCACAACCCAGTGGCCTGCTTGCCAGCAGCCACCAACCGGAGGCCCCCTATCCTCCATAGGATAACATTGGGCCTCAACACTCTGCACCCGGCCGCCCTAGTGCCACTGAGGGTAAAACAAAAGTGCATCACTGACCCTGGGGGACCCCTGAGTCTAACCCCAGAACCTTAACTCCCACAGTCTATTACTTACCAACAAACTGATAACCTGTTTTTCCTCCATAGGATAACATTGACACTTTTTCTCCAAAAAGTTTCTAATTGTGGAGTTTTGAAATCTAAAAATATTCTTTAAGAATCTCACAAATAACCAAAACGTGTTTACTTACCTGTTTGCAGGAAATGTCCCAGTGCTGAATCTAGGTATCCAGCACTGAGCTAGAAAAAGTAAAGTGAAAAGTAACTTACCTGCAATTTACTGGAAAAGCCTATTCATTTCAATGTACTGCTCCAAAAAGTTTCTAAGTGTGGAGTTTTGAAATCTGAAAATATTCTTTAAAAATCGCACGAATAACCAAAACGTATTTACTTACCTGTTTGCAGGAAATGTCCAAGTGCTGAATTTAGGTATCCAGCACTGAGTTAGAAAAGTAACGTAAAAAGTAACTTACCTGTAATTTACTGAAAAAGCCTATTCATTTCAATGTACTGTATTTGCTAAGTGTTGCATACTACTGCTCCCCTGTAAATCAAACAAAGTACAATTTCTATTGCATTTTCAAACTGTTCGACATTCAGTAACTTATTACTGTAAAGTATTTTATGCATTTGCCACCCCGAGTGGGACGGGTATGCCCAGACGTGGGTCCCGTGCTCTCCATGCCACTGGAATCAAGCTATCCTGGCTGAAGTGGGGTGAAACCCCGAAACCGGTGCTAGGATGCTTGTTTCCAGTCCTGGGAGGACCTGGCTTGGCAGTTCGGGCTGGACTGTTCCCATGAGGCACAGGGTCAAGACTGATTTGCATATGGCTGGGTTAAACTGGAATGGCATGGTGAGCAAAAAAACGATGGATTTAGGCCCAGATCTCTGTACTGGAGTGAATGTATGACATTGTTCTGCATTCTGTCCATCAACTGTTGTTTTTGCATTTGTCGCCCGAGTGGGACGGGTATGCCCAGACGTTGGTCCCATGCTCTCCATGCCACTGGAATCAAGCTATCTTGGCTGAAGAGGGGTGAAACCCCGAAACCGGTCCTAGGATGCTTGTGTCCAGTCCAGGGAGGACCTGGCTTGGCAGTTCGGGCTGGACTGTTCCTATGAGGCACAGGGTCAAGACTGATTTGCATATGGCTGGGTTCAAACTGGAATGGCATGTTGAGCAAAGAAACGATGGATTTTGGCCCAGATCTCTGTACTGGGGTGAATGTATGACATTGTTCTGCATTCTGTCCATCAACTGTTGTTTTTGCATTTGTCACCCCGAGTGGGACGGGTAAGCCCAGAAGTGGGTCCCGTGCTCTCCATGCCACTGGAATCACGCTATCCTGGCTGAAGAGGGGTGAAACCCCGAAACCGGTCCTAGGATGCTTGTGTCCAGTCCATGGAGGACCTGGCTTGGCAGTTCGGGCTGGACTGTTCCCATGAGGCACAGGGTCAAGACTGATTTGCATATGGCTGGGTTCAAACTGGAATGGCATGGTGAGTAAAAAAACGATGGATTTAGGCCCAGATCTCTGTACTGGGGTGAATGTATGACATTGTTCTGCATTCTGTCCATCAACAGTTGTTTTTGCAAGTATTTTATGCTTACCTGTGCCAGGCTTGCTTGGTTCTAAAATAAAACAACAGTATATTTTTGATACAAAAACAATTGGCCTAGAGTTCAGTTCTTGAGTGTGTGAATTCATTTGCTGACTGAGTGTGTACATCAAATGCTTAACACTGTCCTCTGATACTGCCTTACTGCTCGACCACCCTACCACAATTAGAG
Source organism: Calotriton arnoldi (assembly GCA_963921515.1). Taxonomy (NCBI): domain Eukaryota; kingdom Metazoa; phylum Chordata; class Amphibia; order Caudata; family Salamandridae; genus Calotriton; species Calotriton arnoldi. The sequence continues at coordinate 397,903 of CAWUFW010010053.1, read as the reverse complement.
AGTAAGGTTCTATCTAACTTTAACCTCTGCCTACCTCTGGGGTCACTTGGACTCTATACACACTATACCTCATTTTGGTGTAGTATATATAGAGCCAGTTTCCTACACCATCCATGCTACGTATTGTTGCTGCGCTCTAGTAGGAGGAAAGCGCAGGCCCCAGTCGCGCCCGTCTCCTGTGCCTCCACTGGTGCCTGCAGTGTCAGCTGTGCACAGGAGCCTCACAAGGAGCCGCAGTGTTCGGCCAGCATTAGGTATGAAGCTGCGCCTCGTGTCCCGCAGTGCAGTACCACAGCCGACAGTAGACCTCGGCGCTTCACCCCATTGTCCGGGGTTTCCTCCTGCCGTGGACGACCAGTTGCCAGAGGTTAGGCTGCTGCGCGACACAGCAAGACCTCACCCAGCTTGTCACGTCCCCTGGGGGTCCCAGCACTCCACATCCGTCTCTTGCAGCGGTGCCTCGCTGACCTGGCCGGGCCCCGTCACTGCATCGCTCAGGGCCCGGCTGCACCCCTCACCTCACGGTCATCTGAGCCTTCCCATGTAGCATTCGGGTGTTGCCACACAAGCCCCCAGCCCAGGCCTACAGTTCCCTTTCTTTGCCGGTGGCCCTACCAGATTGGAGATGGCAGCCATCAGCCACAAACTCATCAATTGTGTTCTGGGCAGGGTCCGTTCTTCGGCAGATGGCAGGAAATGTCACGATGTCACTGCAATGCGCAGGATAAGTGACGGATTTGTGGATCATAGGACGGAGCCACGTTAAAACGCGCCCGCCATCTTGACCAGCTAGCCACGCCCCGTAGACATAAAATCTATTAAACACAAAACTGCCGGCCCAACCCTTATCCCACTGCTACAAGTCTGGCAAGCAAAGCTCATTCCGGCATTCACTTATGGGAGCGAGTGCCTGAGGGGAAGAGACGCGGCTATTCTAGATAGCACTGTCTCAAGAGCGGCCAAGATGATATTTAATCTACCTAAGTACATCTCGCCAGCCCAAATAAGGCTAGAATTCAGCCTACAAAGCCAAGAAATAGTCCGCAAAGGAGCTTACGTCATGAGCTGGTACAGGATCTAAAAGGCCAAAGCAGGAACACTGAACGCCCATTTATGGAACGAAATACATCTAAAGAGGGATTGCGCAGCTATGAGCTATTTGACAGCATCAATAGATCGCTTGGGACTTGAGGATCTCTGGGCGGCCTCGGGGAGCCATCAGTGTTTTAAACAAATTGCAAATAAAACAGTGAAAAGACTATCCCTAGTAGAAGATAAGGCAGCACTCACAGAAAGAGCCCATGGATGGTTTGGTGTGCACAGCTACGCCAAGTCCTCTCCACAACCTTACCTAGGCGTGGGTTTTAATAGGAGGAAGAAAGACAAATTCCTTCATTGCCGATTGGGCATTTTACCATCAATGCCGCAGCTTCCCCTTGGAAACGATCCCCGGGACAGACAAAATGCCGCTTATGTGAGGAAGCCAACAAAAGTGTACTACACTTATTGTGCATCTGCGGAGAACTACAAGTTGAACAGCAACAGTAACTGAAGCCATTCTTTGTAAGCACGGGGATAAGAACCTGTTGACAAGCTGTGAAGGCATGTCTCGGAGATGGAGATGCTCAGCCAGCGTGTCGCTTTGTTCAATTTATGGAAGCGACAGGGGCAAAAGCCCTGTCGTCAAGCAACCGGAATGCTTTATCACTGCATCCAAAAGACTCTTAAAGTGTCACTTTATAGCGAATATCACGTATTCAGGTCACCCCCACCCAGATGACACATGCTCCAGCATAACAGTCAACAGTAACTCATCATTGCTGATGTTTATGAATCAACTGATCATTGTACAGATACCTTCCCACCGAGACCCGAGCACTGTTCTTTTTAAACCTCATGTCTTTTTGATCTTTACCCCCTTTCCAAAAGTTTTAGCTTCCAAAAAAAGGACAGTAACAGTAAATCACTTGGTAAACTGTTTGCATACTGAAAGGGTAAAAAGACTTTACCAATTCATGGTAGTTGACAACAATTACTGATAACTGTTGCATTCATGTTAGCACAATCTATGAATGTTTTATGATATATCTTTTAAAATTTGTCTTAGATTATGAACTTCGCTGCTATACCGCTCTTTTTATGTGGAAATTGTAAAGGTTTCAATTAATCAAACAATAAACTATTACTTACTTACTTACCCATGCACTCATGCAATGACTCATGCACTACCCATGCAGTCATCCAATGACCCAGGCATTACTCTTGCAGTCATCCTTTTACTCAGGCAGTACCCATGCACTTTTCTAAGCACACAGCCATTACCCTTGCACTCATAAAGTCACTCAGACACTACCCATGCACTCACCCAATCACCCAGGCAGTACCCCTGCACTTATGCAATCACCCAGGTAGTGTCCATGCACTCACACAATTACTCAGGCACTACTCTTGTACTCAAGCATTCACTCAGGCACTACCCATGAACTCATCCATTCACTCAGGCTTTATCTATGCACTCATCCAATGACCCAGGCATTACATTTGGATCCATGCTTCCACTCAAGTACTTCCCATGCACTCATCCAATCACCCAGGTACTATTCCTGCACTCATGCATTCACCCAAGCACTACCCATACACTCATGCAATCACCCAGGCACTACCCATGCAATCATGTAATCACTCAGGCACTACTCTTGCACTCAACCATTCACTCAGGCAGTACCCATGCACTCAGCCATTCCCTCCCAGACTACCCATGCACTCATGCAATGACTCATGCACTACCCAAGCACTCATCAATGACTCATGCATTACTCTTGCAGTCATCCTTTTACTCAGGCAGTACCCATGCACTGATCTAAGCACCCAGTCATTACCCTTGCACTCATAAAGTCACTCAGGCACTACCCATGCACTCATCCAATCCCCCAGGCACTACCCACGCACTCATGCAATCACCCAGGCACTACCCATGCAGTCATGCAATCACTCAGGCACTACTGTTGCACTGACCATTCACTCAACCACTACCTGTGCATGCAGCCTTTCCCTCAAGAACTACCCATGCACTCATGCAATGTCTCATGAACTACCCATGCAGTCATCCAATGACCAAGGCATTACTCTTGCAGTCATCCTTTTACTCAGGCAGTACCCATGCACTGATCTAAGCACCCAGTCATTACCATTGCACTCATAAAGTCACTCAGACACTACCCATGCACTCATCCAATCACCCAGGCAGTACCCCTGCACTTATGCAATCACCCAGGCAGTGCCCATGCACTCACAAAATTACTCAGGCACTACTATTTCACTCAAGCATTCACTCAGGCACTACCCATGCACTCATCCATTCACTCAGGCACTACCTATGCACTCATCCAATGACCCAGGCATTACCTTTGGGTCCATGCTTCCACTCAAGTACTTCCAATGCACTCATCCAATCACCCACACACTATTCCTGCACTCATGCAATCACCCAAGCACTACCCACACACTCATGCACTTACCCAGGCACTACCCATGCAGTCATGTAATCACTCAGGCACTACTCTTGCACTCAACCATTCACTCAGGCAGTACCCATGCACTCAGCCATTCCCTCAAGGATTACCCATGCACTCATGTAATGACTCATGCACTACCCAAGCACTCATCCAATGACTCATGCATTACTCTTGCAGTCATCCTTTTACTCAGGCAGTACCCATGCACTGATCTAAGCACCCAGTCATTACCCTTGCACTCATAAAGTCACTCAGGCATTACCCATGCACTCATCCAATCCCCCAGGCACTACCGACGCACTCATGCAATCACCCAGGCACTACCCATGCAGTCATGCAATCACTCAGGCACTACTGTTGCACTCAACCATTCACTCAAGCACTACCTGTGCATGCAGCCTTTCCCTCAAGAACTACCCATGCACTCATGCAATGACTCATGAACTACCCATGCAGTCATCCAATGACCCAGGCAGTACCCATGCACTGATCTAAGCACCCAGTCATTACCCTTGCACTCATAAAGTCACTCAGACACTACCCATGCACTCATCCAATCACCCAGGCAGTACCCCTGCACTTATGCAATCACTCAGGCAGTGCCCATGCGCTCACGCAATTACTCAGGCACTACTCTTGCACTCAAGCATTTACTCAGGCGCTACCCATGCACTCATCCATTCACTCAGGCACTACTCTTGCACTCAACCATTCACTTAGACTCTACTGATTTATTCTTCCAATCACTCAGACACTACATACACACTAATGCAATCACACAGACACTATCTATTGACTCCTATATTCATACAACATATAGCCTTTCTTTTTCAAACCAGAATAGTTGGTTCCATAAGATCCATTTTTTTTCTGTTTGAAAAACTATTTTATATATATTTTTAGTTTTTATAACTATTTTGTAGTTTTTGGGTGTTTTTTACATTTTGAATTTCAAAAATTAAACAAAAAAACTAGCACAAAACAGTGTTCGCAACTGCAGGAACAACATTTTTTTTACAATGATGAGCATTTATAGTGTTCAGCATTGTTTGAACAACTTGCTCATCCACACTCAAAACAGTTTTGCACTTTGGACATAACAGTGCAATTTTTGCAAAATCAGTCAGAGTTGGTGGTATGCCCTGCACCTTGTCACCAGGTTGGATTGTTGATGACTGTGCCCATTCTCCTTCATCAGCACTCTTTTTTGTCTTGCCAGTTCAGCTCTGGCGAGACGATTTCCATGCATCATCCTCAAATGTTTGTACATTGACGACGTGCCGCAAGAATGTTTGGGCTCAGAACCCCAAGACAGCACCATCTGACATACCTTGCATGTCACCTTTTGAGCATTTACTTTTTTTGTTCTTTCTGGAATTGTAAAGAACTCCCAAACAATACTCTCCTTTTTCTTTCTTGGGGGTTAATCCTCTTCTTTCAGAAAGGTTTGCTCCTCCTCTTCTTGCAGGTCTCTTGATGTTGCCATTTTTATAGGTGAAAAACAAAATGTAAAAAACACCAACCTTCCGGCAAAATTGCTGGTCCTAGAATGAGAGTGACTGTTGGTGACCACACCCTAAAGAAGAAGAACGAGGAAGGGATCTAGCAAGTTTCATGATGACAGGTTGTTTGACCAATCAAATCTCTTTTTTTTGTGTAACATGGGGTGCGCAACTTCTATGCAGTGCTACCGCGTACCGGACACGATTCCGTTTTTTTTTTTTAATTTTAATTTTGCATTTGAACAATGTTAGGTTGTATGTTTTAATATTTCAATTTCAAATAACTGTACCTCCCCATTTAAATAATAGTAAATAAATCTATATTTTTATACAATTTTTTTTTTAAATGATAGATTTGCATCCCGTTAGCGAATCCGGAAGTTGCAATCTACGCAGAAGTACCGCGATTCCTGAAATTACTATTAAAAAAACGTTTTAATAAGTTTCATTTATTTATATACAAGTTTAGTAACTATCTTAACAAACCTCTAACCTTGAACTTAATATTATTATTGTCTATATATATATGAAAAATATATATGTGAAAAATCCCGCAGGAGCTGCATTCTGTACGCGGACCGGAACTAACGTTTGGCAATGTACAGGAATTCGCATCCGGAACGCGACTCCATGTTTTCATAAAAAAAAATATACATATAAATATATATATAAATATATATATATATATATATATATTCACTGAAAAAACCATAGGTTTTAGGGAAAGTTATAGTTAGTTGGACATTGCACTCGTACAAAACCCGTGAAATTCCCCCGTTATAGTTAGTTCAGCTAACTATAACTCACGCCCCCGCAATGCACTGCTGATGACGTCACATATTACATCACTCATGACATGGTCAGTGACATCACTGATGACATCACTGATGACATCTCAAATGACATCACTGATGACATCATCCATGTGAGAATTTAATGCATCTTCTCACACCCTAATATAACTTTTGATACGCCCACTCTAAATTACTTAGTTAGTTTGCACAGTGGTGAAGGGAGAGGCGGGGCCTCAGGTGACATGTGCGCAAACACGCCCTGTGGTGCATTTTAAGTTGGGGAGTTAATTTTCTTTGAATCCTGAGGGACCCTGGGGGCCAACTAGCCCACCAGGTACCTTCAGTAAGCACAACAGAGTTGCGTTGCAGAGAGGTGAAAAAAGGTGCGTGGCCTCGGAACGCCTCTCTGCAACTCAGCTCTGTGGTCCTAACTGTAGGTACCTGGGGGGCTAGTTGGGCCCCAGGGACCCTCAGGATTCAAGGGGACTTAATCCCGCGACCGCCAGTAGATAATATATATATATATATATATACACATATTATATATATGCATATATATATTTATTTTAAAAAACTATATATTTAAAACACTCTGCAACGCGTCGCCCCCCCTGATGGGGAGAGAGGAGGCAGTATTCCACTGCCTGATAAGGGGACTGCAGGTGGTCAAGCTGGACTATCGCACTAAGGTAACTGTGGCGGAGTGCAGCCCATTGCCGAAAGGGGCATCACTGTGTGTTTGGATATTGCCCATCACTGTATGGGTTCCACGAGGGACTGCATTAACCAGCAAGCAGTTCACCTACAGATGCAGCATGTGATGGTATTCACCTTTTAAATAGGAGGAGGGGCTATAACTGACATCTACCCCAGCCTGTGAGACCGGCACTGAAGAAAGCCACATTGGCTGAAACGCGTCTGCCCCAGCGTTTCACAGACTTTTTTACACGCATGCTGAAAATTCGCTCATTAAATCCATCTGCTTACCCGGAGCTGTTGTCCTGCTTGCTTCTACTTCTAAAGTGAGATTTGGTCTAGATGTTTGGCTGGTATTGCTGACACCGGCATGGGGACCGCCATCTCGATCTGGAGCAACGCGTAATGTCAGCCATCTGGTTCGTGCATACTCTGCAACGCGTCGCCCCCCCTGATGGGGAGGGAGGAGGCAGTATTCCACTGCCTGATAAGGGGACTGCAGGTGGTCGAGCTGGACTATCGCACTAAGGTAACTGTGGCGGAGTGCAGCCCATTGCCGAAAGTAGCACCACTGTGTGTTTGGATATTGACCATCGCTGTATGGGTTCCACGAGGGACTGCATTAACCAGCAAGCAGTTCACCTACAGATGCAGCACGTGATGGTATTCACCTTTTAAATAGGAGGAGGGGCTATAACTGACATCTACCCCAGCCTGTGAGACCGGCACTGAAGAAAGCCACATTGGCTGAAACACGTCTGCCCCAGCGTTTCACAGACTCTTTTACACGCATGCTGAAAATTCGCTCATTAAATCCATCTGCTTACCCGGAGCTGTTGTCCTGCTTGCTTCTACTTCTAAAGTGAGATTTGGTCTAGATATATATATATATATATATATATATACACATATTATATATATATGTATATATATATTTATTTTAAAAAACTATATATTTAAAACATTTTAAAAATGTTAATTAAAAAAATTTAAAACATTTTTAAAATATTTATTACATTTGTATATTCATTTTTTGAATATATATCTAAACATATATCTATCTATCTATCTATTTCTCTCTCTCTCTCTCTCTCTCTTTATGTATATATATATATATATATACTGTATGCTGACGACCTGATGCTCATCAGTCGAACTCCAGTCGGCCTGCAGCATCTGATCAACACCACAAGCAACTTTGCAGACAAGAACGTGTTAAGTATAAACCTTGAAAAATCCAAAGTCATGGTACTAAACCAGCGGAACAACAAACACCATCCCCGATGGACGTTGGGGTGCCGGCTGCTGGAGATGGTTGAGGAATATAAGTATCTGGGAGTAATTTTTGACAGGAACGGCTCGTTCCTCAAACAGAAAGCAGCTATCAAAGGCAGAGGGACCATACTGGCAGTTGCATTAAAAAATATCAAGCACAAAATAACCGGCCCCAATCTTTTTCCTTTACTAGAAGTGCTCCGTGCAAAGCTTTTACCTATGATCACTTACGGCAGTGAATCAATGAGAGGGAGAGACGAGGTTACCTTGGATAATGCAGTCTCCAAGGCCGTGAGAATAAAATTCAATCTCCCGCAGTTCACTTCGCCAGCACAAATAAGGCTAGAGTTCGGCCTCCAAAAGCAGCAAATATCACGGAAGGGCGCCTACGCCAAGTGCTGGTACAAAATAAAGGGAGCCGAGCCTGGCACACTGAACTCACACTTGTGGAAGGAAATGACAAGGAAAAAAGACAGCCCGGCCATGGGTTACCTTCAATCAGCAATAAGGCTGCTTGCTTTACAGGACCTATGGGAAACTAGTACGTCCCATAAAAGTTTCAAGGACCTGGTAAATAAATCAGTAAAGATTGTATCCCACAAAGAAGACAAAGCAGCACTCAGTAGGAGGGCCCATGGTTGGTTTGTAATTCAGAGCTATGCGAGGGGCAAACCACAACCATACCTAGGAACAGGCTTCTCGAGAATCACAAAAGAAAGATTCCTGCTTCTGAGGTTGGGAATTTTACCCGCCAAGTGTCTCCTTCCACCGTGGAAACGCACAGACACAACAAACCATTGCAGATTATGCGGAGACACCAATGAGGATGTTCTACATCTACTATGCATTTGCAAGGGCTTGGAAGCGGAACAAAGACAGCTATTAAAGCCGTGCCTGATCGAAAGCCAGGTACGAACATGCAGACAGGCGGTAAAGGCCTGCTTCGAGGGTAGTAACGTTCGGTTGGTCTGCAGCCTTGTTCGGTTTATGAGTGCAGCAAAAACAAAGCTATCCCCGGAAGTACTCTAACAAACTGGTCATCAATTTAGGCCCACCATCCTCTGAGTTATTTATGACAACCCTGTTCAAAAGAGATTGTCCCTGGTAATTTAGTCTATTACTACTGTTCCTTCATGTTTTTAAGCAGCCACTCTTGGGTTATGGGCCAGTAATGTCGACATAAAATCCTCAAATCTATCGGGTCATCCCTGGCTCAGCAACGCGGGCTTAGGAACTAGCCTATCACTAACATTGGAATTACCTGGCAAGGGGTGCAATGAACTGGGTGTGCAAATGACACGACGAACTGCAGATTGCAACTGTCAACAACAAACTTTTGGATGCCCACTTATAGACTCCAATGCTATTTAGATCAAAACCCTTAACACTAACTTTAAAGGAACCGGCATTGCCAAGGAACGCTTAGGAGTTTATACTCCCCAAAATTATTTTTGCACTTTCGCTATCTTACGCACCTTATTGGCTGTACTGTATGCCTGCTTTTACTCTTCTTGTAATTTTATGGAAACATTGCAAATTTTAAATGCATTTAACTAATTCTAGTATTATAAATCATGTTGTTTTGATTTCTACACACATGTTTTAACTGATTGCAAAGGTTTTAATTAATCACGCAATAAAGAGATTATCATTCATTCTCATTTATATATATATATGTATATATATATTCACTGAAAAAAACACAGGTTTCAGAGATGTTATAGTTAGTAATTAACATTTAAAAAAAATTAGAAATTCAATGAAAAAGCAAAAGTTTCAGGGACGTCATAGTTAGAAATTAGCTTTTAAAAAACCCATCAGTGATGTCATTTGAGATGTCATGAGTGATGTCATCAGTGATGTCACCAACCATGTCATGAGTGATGTAATATGTGACGTCATCAGCAGTGCATTGCTGGGGCGCCAGTTATAGGTAGCTCAGCTAACTATAATGGCTGAATTTCTCTAGTTTTGTATGAGTGAAATGTCAGACTAACTATAACATTCCTGAAACCTGTGTTTTTTTCAGTGAATATATATATATATATATATATATATATATATATACATATATCTTCAAAAATGCCTGCTTACACCATACAAACAGGCTCCAGCATGCTGGAGTGTTCACATAGAACGCTTTTTTCAAAACCAAATGTCGCGCCACAGTCTTTCTCAAACCAAATGTCGTCACCATAATCAAATTAATTTATACACTTTCCCGGGAGTTTTAGACTCAACTTAAAGTGACAGTGCAACATTTCTAATCTAAAGTGGCATGTGCATACAAACCCAGACTCCCATTCCACTGGATTTGGACAATTCAAAAAGACATGAATAAAGTGACAAGGGCTCAAACAGATAAGAATCTAAAACACCGCTTCTAACAGCATTCAGGTCACATTTTCTGGCAGCAGTGATCATTGCAAAAATATATATTGTTAAAAATGCACATAAAAAAAATATATATATATATAAAAATTTAAAATGCATGTGAAATGTCATGATGGTGCAACTATGGAAGCAATTGCTAACTGTTTGACAATAGGCTCAATTCAGCCCACTGCTACACTATGAAATTAACATAGTTCCAATTATTACCATAGTACACCAATCATCAGTATTTTGTAATCAAGGGCAAGTGCCCATATTGACTCTACATTTCAATAAACTGTAATCACATTTTGCAAGCTATAACTTCCTGCTGTGAGTGGTGCAATCTGTTCAAGGACAATGTGCAAACCTCTTTAAAACTCCGGGATAAAGATGATTTAAATAACAATTAATTACAACCTCAATTATGGAGTGTAGAATCAGAGCTAAAAACTCAAACGGATTAGTACATGCACACATGCACACACACACATTCACAGCCATGCATTCACATGCACACACACACAAACAAACACATCCATTCACAACACTCATTACCAAACATTCATACATACATGCACGACCGCACCAAACATTAATTAAAAAATTAACACACACACTTACCTGCAGCTCTGCCTCGGTGGTTCCAGGAGGCTTGGGACTGCTGCCTTCCCTCCATCCGATGAGGGAAGGCAGCAGTCCCAACGTAATCGCAGAATGGGATGGGGCCAGTGACTCTGCTGACCACACCCCACTCTGTGATGAAGTGTCACTGATTGACAACCGACCCTGGGCACTTCAGGGCTTAAAACTGGAGCTCCCAGGCATGAGGCAATCAGTGACGCTACCGCTCATCACTGAGGGGAGAGCCTCAGGGACCTATGCTGAGCTGAGGAGGTGACGCCCAAAGGAGCTGTGACTTCCTGAGCCCAGCAAAGTTCAGCTCAGGCAGCCAGGAGTCTGTGCATTTAGTGCATGTGTGGCTCCTGGCTGCCTGACCTGAAAATGAACAGTGTCTGTCAGGCTGACACTGTTAGTGAGGGGCAAAGGTCGAGGGCCGTGGCCCTTCATCCCCAATGGACCAGCCGTGGCTGATATATATATATATATATAGTTGTGGAGAAGACCGGAAGCACAGTCTAAACGCATTACCTCAAGCCACAATAAATCATTAACTGAGAACCCGAGTGTGCTGGGACCTGTTTTCTGATTGGGAGCGGGTTGTTGAGCCACATATATATATATATATATATATATATATATATATATATATATATATATAGCACCACTACATCCTCTAAAATAAAGAGAACAGTCTGCACTCCAAATGGGGGAAAAATTCATCCGTTTTTATTAGGCAAACCAGCAACATTCAGGACGCGTTTCAGCTTCAATGTCAAGCCTTTATCAACTGAAGGGCGCACCGTGGTTCAATTTATATGCATGCACGAGCTTTAATTGAAACCATGTGGTTGTTTTTGAGGCCCCAGTTCCCTGTTTGAATATTTAAAGGAATACCGACAAGTGTCAGAAATGTTCAGGACCGGGATCCAGGCAAGTGTCAAAGTGCTTTGTGCAAACATTTTCATAATATATACATTTGCGGCACATATGCAGTAATATATATATATATATAATACCTACTGGCGGTCGTCAGTAGGTAGTTATAGTTAGGACCTTGTTTCTATTCAAAAAGCGTTTTTCTTTTACCAATATCTTTGGCGCCGTTTGACGAATCTTCGAGAAAATTTCAAAACTAATGGTTCGCTCAGGTCAGCTCCTGTCTTGAAAGTTTCGGGGTGATTCGTCAAGTGGGGGCCGAGAAAAAATGGGGGTCCCAAAATGCGTTTTCCATTGTTCATTTCTATAGGAACTTTAGACAAAGCTACAGCCCGAACTGCTGAACGGAATTACACCAAATTTGGCAAAAATGTAGGTCTTGGTTCAGAAAGAGTGCTTTTTTTAACTAGTGTAAATCCGTTCAGTAGTTGCTGAGAAAGAAAAAAATAAAAATATCGATATCTGAGGGCCGAGGAGGATTCGCGAACCCTCCTGAGCATGAACTTCATTCTGATTGGCTGCCAACACTCCAAACCAGGAAGTGTTGGCAGCCATCTTGTGACTTGGTAAACCTGAGTCACAAGAAATCAGTTAAAAAAAGGATAAAAAACAAGAAAAGGGGGCAGGGTAGAAACACTCTGACCCCTAGACCTGCTCAGGGGGTCCCACAAGGACCCCAAGGGCCAAAAAAGCATTTTTGTTTTTTTAAAAATCGGCAAAATTAGCTCTGGGTGCGCGAATCCGGCTGAAAAAAATGAAATAAAACATAGCGCGGGCTCCCGCGCTTCGTTTCTTTAAGCCCCCGGGTGAGCCAGGTCCTGGGGGCAATGTCCAATAAATTAGTTTCTCCATCACTCTGCAAATGCGCCTCCTGGCACACTACGGGTTGGGAGATGAAGTCCACTTTACTCCTGAGGGACTTTGGGGGCCAAGAAACCCTCCTGGTACCTCCTTCTAAGTCCTACGCAGCGGAATTCCTGAGCGCTGTTAGTAGGCCCAGCCCCCTTTCTCCACCACTCTGCAAATGCGACTACCAGTTGAAGAAGCATTTGCAATGTAATAAGTTTCGCATTTGCCAGAGTTAGAGCTATTGGCATTGTAAATGTAAAAGTGTTTTATTAATGTTTCTTGGAGTGGAGTGGATGTAGGTTGTGTGTAGTGGAATTATGTGGTATGTTGTGCAGTGAAATAATGTGGATAGAAAGTATGTGGTATTTAGTGTATAGGAATTATGTAGAGTGGGATTATGTGTTATGGAGAGTAATTGCGTGGTATGATAGTCTGTGTTGTGGAGTTGTAACCTCAGGTTTAGTCTTCCTCGTTTCCATAGAAGCTAAACTAACAACTCAATGAGACAAAAAAAAGAAGGAACCACTGAGGAGCACTTCTGGACCTAGTCAGAGGTATGAGCAGGGCCACTGGAATTATGTGACTGTTTGGCTGCACTGACTTTTGCACAATTATACATTTTCCGTATTTGCCACATAATCCATCATCTGCTGCATAATCTGCAGATTTGAACAAAAAAAACCCTTGTTTCTAGCTCAAACAGCTCAAATGTTACCAAAAATGCAGCAACAATTGTTACAGCGTGGTGGAAGGTCCTTTGCAAACCTAGAATGGTCACCTGTTACTTATTGCTAAATGTCGGTATTAAATTGCTACTAATGGTTTGTAAACCACTCTTGCTTCTTTCTGCGCCTCTCTTGCCTCTTTCTGCATTTCTGTTGCTTCTTTCTGCACCTTTCTTTTTTCTGCACTTCTTTTGCCTCGTTCTGCTCATCTCTTGCACTTTCTGTACCCCTCTTGCCTCTTTCTGCACCCTTCTTCCCTCTTTCAGCACCTCATTTGCCTTTTCTGTACCTCTGTTCCCTCTTTCTGCACCTCTCCTGCCTGTTTCTGCACATCTCTTGCCTCTTTCTGCACTTCTCTTGCCTCTTTCTGTACCTCTGTTGCTTCTTTCTGCACCTCTTTTGCTTCTTTCTGCACCCCTCTTGCCTCTTTCTGTACCCTTCTTCCCTCTCTGTGCAACTCTATTGCCTCTTTCTACACCTCTCTTCCCTCTTTCTGTACCCCTCTTGCCTCTTTGTGTACCTCTGTTCCTTCTTTCTGCACTTATCTTGCCTCTTTCGGCACCCCTCTTGCCTCTTTCTGCACCTCTGTTGGTTCTTTAGCACTGCTCTTGCTTCTTTCTGCACCTCTCTTGCAAATTTCTGCACTGCTCTTGCCTATTTCTGCACCCCTCTTCACACTTTCTGCACCTCTCTTGCCTCTGTCTGCACCCCTGTTCCCTCTTTCTGCACCTCTTTTGCCTGTTTCTGCAACGTTCTTGCCTCTTTCTGCAGTTCTCTTGCCTCCTTATGCATCTCTGTTGCTTCTTTGTGCATTTCTTTTGCTTCTTTCTGCACCTCTCTTGCTTCTTTCTGCACCCCTGTTGTCTCTTTCTGCACTCGTCTTCCCTTTTTCTGCACCTCTCTTGCTTCTTTCTGCACCCTTCTTCCCTTTTTTGCATCCCTCTTACCTCTTTCTGCAGTTCTCTTGTCATTTTCAGCACCTCTTTTGCCTCTTTCTGCACCACACTTGCCTCTTTCTGCACTTCTCTTGCTTCTTTCTACAACTATGTTGCTACTTTCAGCAATTCTCTTCCCTCTTTCTGCACTTCTCTTGCTGGTTTCTGCACCTCTCTTGCGTCTTTCTGCACCTCTGTTGCCTCTTTCTGCACCTCACTTGCTTCTTTCTTCACCACTCTTGCCTCTTTCTGCACCCCTCTTTCTTCTTTCTTCACCTCTCTTGCCTCTTGCTGCATCCCTGTTCCCTCTTTGTGCACCTGTCCTGCCTGTTTCTGCACTTCTCTTTCCTCTTTCTGCACCCATCGTGCCTCTTTAAGCACCTCTGTTGCTTCTTTCTGCACTTCTCTTCCTTCTCTTCCTTCTTTCTGCACCCCTCCTGCCTCTTTCTGTACCCCATTTCCTTCTTTATGCACCTCACCTACCTCTTTCTGCACTGCCCCTGCTTCTTTCTGCACCTCTTTGCAAATTTCTGCATCCCTCTTGCCTCTTTATGCACCCCTATTCCCTATTTCTCCACTTCTCTTGTTTCTTTCTGCACTTCTATTGCTTCTTTCTGCAGTGCTCTTGCTTCTTTCTGCACCTCTCTTGCAAATTTATGTATCCCTCTTACCTCTTTATGCACCCCTGTTCCCTCTTTCTGCACCTTTCTTGCCTGTTTCTGCACCTCTCTTGCCTCTTTCGGCACCTCTGTTGCTTCTTTCTACACTTCTCTTGCCTCTTTCTGCAACCCTCTTACATCTTTCAGCACCTCTGTTGCTTCTTTCTGCCCTTCTCTTGCTTCTTTCTGCACCCCTCTTGCCTCTTTTTGTACCCCTTTTCCCTCTTTCTGCACCCCTCCTGCCTCTTTCTGCACCTCTCTTGCCTTTTTCTGCAGTTCTCTTGCCTCTTTCTGCTCCACTGTTGGTTCTTTCTGCACTGCTCTTGCTTCTTTCGGCACCTCTGTTACAAATTTCTGCATCCCTCTTGCCTCTTTCTGTACCTCTCTTCCCTCTTTCTGTACCTCTCTTGCCTCTGTCTGCATACCTGTTCCCTCTTTTTGCACCCCTTTTGCCTGTTTCTGCAACTCTATTGCCTCTTTCTGCAGTTCTCTTGCCTCCTTCTGCACCTCACTTGCCTCTTTCTGCACTTCTCTTGCTTCTTTCTGCACCCTTCTTCCCTTTTTTGCACATCTCTTGCCACTTTGTGCACCTCTCTTGCCTCTTTCTGCACATCTCTTGGTTATTTCTGTACTGCTCTTGCCTCTTTCTGCACCCCTCTTGCCTCTTTCTGCACCTCTGTTGCTTCTTTCTGCACTGCTCTTGCTTCTTTCTGCATTTCTCTTGCCTCTTTCTGCACCCCTCTTTCCACTTTCTGCAATTCTCTTGCCTCTGTCTGCACCCCGTTCCCTCTTTCTGCACCTCTTTTGTCTGTTTCTGCAATTCTCTTGCCTCTTTGTGCAGTTCTCTTGCCTCTTTCTACACCTCTCCTTCCTCTTTCTGCACCCCTCTTGCCTGTCTTTGTACCTCCGTTGGTTCTTTCTGCACTGCTCTTGCTTCTTTCTAGACCTCTTTTGCAAATTTCTGCATCCCTCTTTCCTCTTTCTGCATCCCTCTTCGCTATTTCTCCACCTCTCTTGCTTCTTTCTGCACTTCTCTTGCTTCTTTCTGCACTGCTCTTGCTTCTTTCTGCACCTCTCTTGCCAATTTCTGTACCACTCTTGTCTCTTTCTGCACCCCTCTTCCCTCTTTCTGCACCTCTCTTGCCTCTGTCTGCACCCCTATTCCCTCTTTCTGTACCTCTTTTGCCTGTTTCTGCAACTTTCTTGCCTCTTTTTGCAGTTCTCTTACCTCCTTCTGCATCTCTGTTGCTTCTTTCTGCACTTCTTTTCCCTCTTTCTGCACCTCACTTGCTTCTTTCTGCATCCCTGTTGTCTCTTTCTGTACTCGTCTTCCCTCTTTCTGCACCTCTCTTGCTTCCTTCTGCACCTTTTTTCCCTTTTGTGCATCCCTCTTACCTTTTTCTGCAGTTCTCTTGCCATTTTCTGCACCTCTGTCACCTCTTTCTGCACCTCTCTTGCCTCTTTCTGCACTTCTCTTGCTTCTTTCTACACCTCTGTTGCTTCTTTCAGCAATTCTCTTGCCTCTTTCTGCACTTCTCTTGCTTGTTTATGCACCTCTCTTGCGTATTTCTGCACCTCTGTTTCTTCTTTCTGAACTTCTCTTGCTTGTTTCTGCACCCCTCTTGCCCCTTTCTGCACCTCTGTTGCTTTTTCTGCACTTCTCTTGCTTCTTTCTGAACCTCTCTGGCAAATTTCTGGACCCCTCATGCCTCTGTGTGCACCTCTCTTTCCTATTTCTCTTCCTCTCTTGCCTCTTTATGCACTCCTCTTGCCTCTTTCTGCACCTCTTTTGCTTTTTTCTGCTCTTTTCTTGCTTGTTTCTTCACCCCTCTTGCCTCTTTCTGCACCTCTGTTGGTTCTTTCTGTACTGCTCTTGCTTCTATCTGCTACTCTCTTTCACATTTCTGCACCCCTCTTGCCTCTTTCTTCTCCTCTGTTGGTTCTTTCTGTACCTCTATTGCCTCTGTGTGCACCCCTGTTCCCTCTTTGTACACCTCTTTTGTCTGTTTCTGCAACTCTCTTGCCTCTTTCTGCACTTTTCTTGCCTCTTTCTGTACCTCTCTTGCTTCTTTCTGTACTTCTGTTGCTTCCTTCTACAGCTCTTTTGCTTCTTTCTGCACTTCTCTTGCCTCTTTCTGCACCCCTCTTGCCTCCTTCTGTACCTCTGTTGTTTCTTACTGCACTGCTGTTGCTTCTTTCTGCACCTCTCTTGCAAATTTCTGCACCCCTCTTGCCTCTTTCGGCACCCCTCTTCTCTCTTTCTGCCCCCCTGTTCCCTCTTTCTGCACCTCTTCTGCCTGTTTCTGCACCTCTGATTCCTCTTTCTGAACTTATCTTGCCTCTTTCTGCACCTCTGTTGCTTCTTTCGCACCTCTGTTGTTTCTTACTGCACTGCTGTTGCTTCTTTCTGTACCTCTCTTGCAAATTTCTGCACCCCTCTTGCCTCTTTCGGCACCCCTCTTCTCTCTTTCTGCACCCCTGTTCCCTCTTTCTGCACCTCTTCCACCTGTTTCTGCACCTCTGCTGCCTCTTTCTGAAATTATCTTGCCTCTTTCTGCACCTCTGTTGCTTCTTTCTGCACTTCTCTTGCCTCTTTCTGCACTCCTCTTCCCTCTTTCTGCACCTCTGTTGCTTCTTTCTGTACTTCTCTTGCTTCTTTCTGCACCTCTCTTACTTATTTCTGCACCTCTCTTGCCTCTTTCTGCACCCTTCTTCCCTCTTTCTGCACCTCTCTTGCCTCTTTCTGCACATACAGGGCTACTTTTAAACTGACCTCGGGCTCAGCAGTGCACATATGCAAGTGCAGAAAAGGGCTGCTGGCCTCTAAACTGCCATGCCCTATTATATGCTAGAGACTTAGAGGTAGTTTTAATCCCCCTGCCCTATTATGTACAAAGGCCTTACAGGGGAGGTCATGCCAATCACAGAAGTACCCCAACCCATAGTGTACCCTAGTGTTTGTAGGTGTTTTCACTGTATTCTAAGTGTCTTTCAGCATACCACTGGTTCCGGGCCTGGTTAGGCAGAGCCCAGGGTCAGTCAGAGTCAGTTACCACCAGTACCAGTCAGCAAAAAGTTGGGGGTGCCGAGGGCACAGGATGACTTTGCAACAAGGCCTCTTTCTGCACCTCTATTGGTTCTTTATGCATATCTCTTGCTTCTTTCTGCACCTTTCTTCCTCTTTCTGGACATGTCCTACCTCTGTAGGCATAGTTAGAAATTAGCATTTAAAAAACCTTAGAAATTCACTGAAAAAAACATGTTTCAGGGACATTATAGTTAGAAATTAGCATTTAAAAAACATTTGAAATTCACTGAAAAAACCACAGGTTTTAGGGATGTTATAGTTAGTTGGACATTTCACTCGTACAAAACCAGAGAAATTCGGCCGTTATAGTTAGTGGAGCTAACTGTAACTCGTGCCCCTGCTATGCACTGCTAATGACGTCACATATTACATCATTCATGACATGGTCAGTATCATCACTGATGACATCACTGATGACATCCCTGATGACATCATCCACGTGATAATCTGATACACCTCCTCACACTCTAATATAACCTTTGATACACCCACTCTAAAATACGGACTACCATTTTCGAAACCATAGACACACCAATACCAGTTACTACATACCCACTCACTGATTCCTGGGTCTACACACACGTCCACTCATTCACCCATACAGCCACTCATGCATGCAGCCACTCATCAATACAGCACTATCATTTGCATTCATACACCTATACAGACACTCACACACCACCGCTCATCCATAGAGTTACTCACACACCTAGTCAGTCATGCAAAGAATCAATAACACTCCCATTTACTCACCTATACAGTTATACACACACCACCTCACTTATTCATACAGCTACTTACACATACTTACTCTCTTATACAATCACTGATACAAGTACACACTGATCCATACAGCCACTCTCACAATGACTCACTCTCACATATAGTCATTTATATACTCCAACACTCACATATACTGCATGTCACATATATAGTTACTCACACATGTACCACTGAGACATCCATTCACTCACCAACATACCCATACACATACTCACCCACCCATACAGCCCTTCACAGATGCACTCTTGAACCCATACGCCAAGTGAATAACCCATTCACACATCTATGCACAGAGTCGCACACCCCCACCCACCCACACAGACAATCAGGCACCCATACAGATACTTAGACAACCAATGAATAACCCATATAGACACTCATGTAGCTCCTCACCAACCCATGCATCCGCTTACACACCAACTGACAGACTGATACAGACATTCACACAGTTTAGTCACTAACCCATGCATTCAGTAAGACACGTTTAATCACTCACTTATAGAGTCAGTCACGCACCTACTAAATCATCCATTCAGACACTTATACACCCACTCATTCTTCAATACACCTAGGCATATATATATGTAAAATATATTTAAACTTTACCGAAACACACAGTCACTGGATGATGTCATCGGTGATATCATTTGAGATGTAACACACTAACCCTAGGAAGTTCCGGGGGGGAACTAGAGGTGCGGGGCGCTTAGAGCAAGCTAGCCACCAACCTAATATTAAAACACAACAAAAGCTGCTCCAAGTACAGTGACTGGAACTTAGAGAATACTAAGTTAAAGAGGCTGATGGCATCTCATAAAAAGTGAAGGACTGTCCTCACACACCACCAGGTGCCATGCTTCATCATCGGCAGTCCTCACTCTCTAGAAACGGTAGAATGTCACCACTGTGTAGGTTTACCTATGTCATACTCTACCTAAGTTGATTTCTACCTCGGGGATGAAGAGCAGACACATCTAGGACCACGGCGAGAGATGCACCTTGATGTAAGTGTGACTACAGGGTCTCTCCCTCACTCTCCTCCCATGGGGCGTGTAGGAAGCCCGACCAGGGTTTCATGAAATCAACTTAGGTAGAGTGTGACATAGGTCAACCTACACAGTGGTGACATCCTACCAACTTTTATGGTAAAATAGGAGCCCTCTTTTACTTTGCTTGTCCTGATGAATGCCACGGACCCTTTGGGCCACATAGGCAGAAACATGTCGACAAAACTAACCACTATGGTGATGGGGCAATAAGCTCCCCTTTCTCACCGTCCTTGTATTTTTAATATCATATAATCCCCTTTTTTTAATAAATGCATTCTGGCGATTATACTGATTTTTAGATTCACTCACCCCAGGGGCCCCCACTTAGTTTTAGAAGTGCCTCCCTGTCTCCAGGTGTAGTCCCGCTCTCTACCAAACCAAGTTTGATGAAGCATGACACCTGGTGGTGTGTAAGGACAGTCCTTCACTTTTTGTGAGATGCTATCACCCTCTTTAACTTAGTATTCTCTAAGTTCCGGTCACTGTACTTGGAGCAGCTTTTGTTGTGTGTTCTTGTCATTTGAGATGTCATCAGTGATGTCATCAGTGATGTCACTGACCATGTCATGAATGGTATAATATGTGACGTCATCAGCAGTGCACTGTGGGGGCGCGAGTTATAGTTAGCTCAACTAACTATAGTGGCCGAATTTCTCTGGTTTTGTACGAGTGAAATATTCAACTAACTATAACTGAAACCTGTGGTTTTTTCAGTGAATTTCTAAGGATTTTTAAATGCTAATTTCTAACTATAACGTCCCTGAAACCTATGTTTTTTTAGTGAATATATATATATATACATATATTTATATTCACTGAAAAAAACATAGGTTTCAGGCACGTTATAGTTAGAAATTAGCATTTAAAAAACCTTAGAAATTCACTGAAAAACCATAGGTTTCAGGGACGTTATAGTTAGAAATTATCATTTAAAAATCCTTTGAAATTCACTGAAAAAACCATAGGTTTCAGGGACGTTATAGTTAGCTGGACATTTCACTCGTACAAAACCATAGAATTTCCACTGTTATAGTTAGTTCAGCTAACTATAACTCGCACCCACAATGCACTGCTGATCACATCACATATTACATCATTCATGACATGGTCAGTGACATCACTGATGACATCACTGATCACATCTCAAATGACATCACTGATGACATTATCAACCTAGTGAAAACAGCCAATATCGCCAGTTGTCCAACAATAGCTTCCGCAAAAAAATTCACCACAAATGAGAGCGACAACTAACGCTAATAATATGCAGAGTAGGCGTCCCCGTGCAAAAATAACACGAAAACACCACTTCCCGATATTTTGAACGAGCAGCCAAATCTGGGGTGCGATCCAAAAACAGGCGATAAGCTGCGTTAGCAGTAGGAATTTAACATCTGCCTTTTACTGGTGTAAAGCAGGACGACTACCTACAGTGTGGAAGGAAGCCCAGCCCAGAACCACATCTGAAGACCAACACATGTCATAGACCTACTGACCATGCAGCTCCAACATCCAAGAAGGCCACAACACCCACTGCCATCACCCTCAGGACCTCCCCCGGACCACCCCCTCCCTACTACCACAGAGGCAGTGCAGAACAGGACAGCGAACCTTCCAAAAATGGCATGGTCCCTCAGCCACACAATAGCTGAATGTTGGGAGATGTGGCAACCAAGTATGTGTGAAGGACGCAAGTCACCCATCAAAAAAAATGCACACAATACCAAGTGTAGCGGTGATGTGGTGGACAGACCTCACTATGCAGAGCACAAACCTCTCCATGTGGACATATACTGCTGGTGCTTGTAGTGTTGTGGATAATATATGCAACCATGTTACCTCAGGCAGTGGGGAAGATCTCGGTCATGTAGCTGTGTTGTCCCCCCCTGGAAGCGGAAGCGGAGTGTGCTGGTCCAACGTACGCCACTCCAGCATAGGAGTATGAATAAATAGGCTGGGGCTGTGGGCGTGGTTCACTTGTGGGAAGGCCAAAGCGTCTGCCAGGATGGCAGCCCTCACCCTGCCATGAGGCCTCCGCCATGACCGCCGGCCTCCTCGACACAGGCCCGCTGCGAACCCAGCAGCAGAGCACCACAGACTTATGTCTGTACAGACTACTGCCTTCGATCTACACTGCGGAAAGCAGGGCTCACAATTCACATCGAGTCGTGATTGCAGATGACTCAGTCCAGTAGGCAACAGACATTGCTCCCAGTGCGGCTAGCCCGCACCACGCATCATCGCTGGCTGCGCACACGCTGAATGCTTCTGATGCCCCTATCTCAGTGCAGCAGAACTCATGAACCCTTTATGATACAATGTTTTGTGTATAATTTCACATCTGCTGCCCCTACCTCAGTGTACCACAAGTCATGGACCCTTTACGATACAATCTTGTGTGTATTATTTCACATCTGTTGCCCCACCTTAGTGCAGCACAAATCATTGACCCTTTATGATTGAATTTGTGAGTCTGATCAAATGATTACTGTTGTACTTGTTGCCAGCACCAACCATTCCCGGACGGCTGGCTTACACTCACCCCACACGCATCCAGCACAGACGTCACTGGACATGTGACCCTGGTAATAAAAATAAGTCGAGCGCACGTGCCCGTACCCAGTTCCACTATCTATCTGTGTCCGTGTGTTCATTATGTATGCAAGATGCCGTCCCTGGGCACTACCACATTACATTGTGCTGTGGACAGGGTATGCAACCATGTTACCTCTGGCAGTGGGGAAAACTTCGGTTATGTAACTTTCTCTCGGTCATTGTACAAGTATGCACGTAGAGACTGGATCATTAGAGTACTGCAAGGAGAGTGTATAGTGAATTTATAAGTGCTTGGAGATTGGCGGAGTAATTGTATAAGTACATATGTTGGCGCAGCCTAACCCCGAACACAAGCTTGGCTCTAATTGGCTGCCCTCCATGTGCCAAAAACTGAAACTTGAACTTTGCATGGCCCTGTATTGCTACAGCTGCAACACTCCACTGAATGTGCAATAAACATTCATATCCACACAGATGTGTCATGTCCACCATCTTTCATGTGTGGAACTATGAATGAATGTAGAGTCAGTGATTCTCCATACCTTCCATGTTGGCCATGTTGTGGGACTTGGCTCACAGAGTGACACATTGGCACTTGCGACCCGGGTGACGTCAGCACTACAACAGGGACACCCGCATCAGTTGATTCCTCATACAGCCCAGGACGGAGCCACGCCCATAGCTCTGGAGTCATTCTTCACAGCCTCACGCAGGACTGGCATACGCCAGGCCAGCCCACTCTGCTTACGCTTACAGGGAAGGACAACAACGCTACATGGCCCAGATTTTCATTGCAGTGATCTGCTGGTCACACCCTAGTTGTCAGTACACCACAGCCACTCCCTCACAGCTAGTATACACCCACACCACACCCAACCAGCACAGGCGTCACAGGACACGTGACCCTGCCAATAAAAAAGACCGGGCGCACGTGCTCGACGCCATTTCAGAGTTGCTCACACTGGATGCACTGCGGCCAGCACAGGCACACCGGCACGGGACGGTGACTTTCGGTCCACTGAGGTACGGGTACCGTAACTGCTGAGCGGGTGTACAGCTTGTGGTGATGGCCCATCCCGGCGGTCTGGACAGCTCAGGTTTTGTGTGCCCTGCTGGACTGCAGTGTAGGCCTAAGCCATCAGACAGCGCAGGCCTACCGGCACGTGGTGTCGCCTCGCTGGTCACAGAGTTAGTGGCACCGCAAGGGCTGAGTGGGTGTGCAGCCTGCGATGAAAAGCCCGGTGCACTGGTATGTCCTCTGCCATGGCGAAATCAAGACCCAGCACCAAATGTGAGACCTAGTGGCCTGCAGAGCGGGGCTGCATGATATGCAGGGTGCCGAGTCCGCGGGCCCCAGGCTTGGGGCTTGCAGCGGCACGTGGTAGGCCCTCTTTTCTGCACGCAGGTTGTGAAAGGTGAGCAGAGAGGCTTGTTAGCGCAGCGGCGGGCAGTGACCTCCGGGCAGTGGGAGTGGATGGGGTGCAGCAGCCTGGGTGCGCAGCGGCGGACAGTCACCTCCGGGTAGTGGGAGTGGATGGGGTGCAGCAGCCTGGGTGCGCAGCAGCGGGCAGACACCTCTGGGCAGTGGAAGTGGATGGGGTGCAGCAGCTTGGGTGCGCAGCGGTGAGCAGACACCTCTGGGCAGTGGAAGTGGATGGGGTGCAGCAGCCTGGATGCACAAAGGCGGGACAGAGAATTAGGCGTGTGCAGTTGTATGTACTCTGCCATTACTGATTCCATCCTACGTTTCAGATGAGTAACCTTGAGGGCTTCACTATGTTCCAGCACGTGGTTGGAGAAACACCGGTGACGGAAAGGTGAGCTGTGAGGGTTTTGTCCACAGTGTGGGCACTCACTGTCCCTCTCCATCTCTTCCTTTCTCTCCCTCACACTCTTTCTCTCTCTCTTCCTCTCTCTCACTCTATCTCTTCCTCTCTCACACTTTTTTCTTTCTCTCTCTCTACCTCTCTCTCTCTTTCTCTCTCTCTCAATCTTCCTCTGTTTCTCTCTTCCTCTTTCTCACACTGTTTCTCTCTTTCTCTCTCTCTTCCTCTCTCTCACTGTTTCTCTCTCTCTTCCTCTCTCTCTCACTCTTTCTCTCTGTCTACCTCTCACTGTTTCTTTCTTTTTCTCTCTCTTCCTATATGTCACTCTTTCTCTCTCTCTCTCCTTTGATGGACGCATGACGCACACTGTTATCTTGCTTTTTGTCTAGCAGGCTGTGATTCACATATTGACGACCCCCCCGACATGGACCTCCCGCCACGAGGCGATGACTTCAGTTCCACTGAGTTAGTGCCACCAGAGCTGAGCACGTGTGCAGCCTGCGATGATGCGTGGCCATCCTGCAATCAAAACCCGCTTTGAATTGTGAGCTCGGCTTGACCGCGTGTACGCAATGCCTGAGGAGGTTGCTTCGGCAGGTGGTGGACCCTCTTAGACACACGCCGGTGGCGGAAGGTGAGCAGAGAGGCTTGTTTCCGCAGCAGCGAGCAGTCACCTCTGGGCGGTCAGAGTGGATAGTGTGCAGCACCCTGCGTGCACAAGAGCGGGCAGACACCTCTGACCAGTGGGAGTGGATGGGGTGCAGCAGTCTGGGTGCACAGGAGCAGGCAGACACCTCTAGGCAGTGGGAGTGGATGGGATGCAGCAGTCTGGGTGCGCAGGAATGGGCAGTCACCTCCGGGCAGTGGGACTGGATAGGGTGCACCAGCCTGGGTGCACAGCAGCGGGCAGACACCTCTGGGCAGTGGGAGTGGATGGGGTACAGCAGCCTGGGTGTGCAGAGACAGGCAGACACCTCTGGGTGACGGGAGTCGATGGGGTGCAGCAGCCTGGGTGCAGAGGGGCGAAACAGAGAATTAGGCGTGTGCAGTTGTATGTACTCTGCCATTACTGATTCTATACTATGTTTCAGATGACTAAACTTGAAGACTGCACTATGTCCCGGCACGTGGCTGGAGACACACCGGTGGCAGAAAGGTGAGCTGTGAGGATTTTCTCCACAGTGTCAACACTCACTCTCCCTCTCCATCTCTTCCTTTCTGTCACTCACACTCTTTCTCTCTCTCTCACTCTCTATCTCTTCCTTTCTCTCTCTCACACTCTTTCTATGTCTTTTCCTCTCTCTCTCATTCTTTCTTTCTCTCTCTTCCTCTCTGTCTCACTCTTTCTCTCTCTCTCTACCTCTCTCTCACACTGTTTCTCTCCTTCTCTCTCTCTTCCTTGTATCTCACTCTTTCTCTCTTTCTCTCTCTCTTCCTCTCTCTCTCACTCTTTCTCTCTTTCTCTGTCTTCCTCTCTCTCACTCTTTCTTTCTCTGTCTCTTCCTCTCTCTCACTCTTTCTCTCTCTCTCCTTTCATGGATGCATGACGCACAATCTTATCTTTCTTTTTGTCTTGCAGGCTGTGATTCACAAATTGTCGAGGGATGACACGCCATACCTGTACCTACTTTTATTTTGTTGTTTTGTTTAAATAAAATGTTTTATATGTAAATCCATAGATGACTGAGATTCTTATTTGTCCAACCTCACATGGATCTTCTTTACTATAATTGTGCGACATCAGCCAATTTGTTACATTCCAGATTTCCTAAGGTTGCTGTCACATTTGTTTGTGTGGGGGGAGGTGAGGGGGGATGGTGGACAGGGGCTGGTGGCGGGGGGTGTCGGAGCAGTGTTGGGTATCCGAGCTGCATGATCGTTGGCTCCATTGCATCTGTTGTCATTCACTTTGAAAGTTAAAAATATCGTCTCAAATACTTAACCACTACTACAAAACACATAACACACCTTCTTAATTTCTAATTTACCTTCGTAGTTGGTATGCAGATTTCAAATGTCACAAACGCATGCAATTCTTTTCTTGTCACACAGTACATCTAATGCACCGCTTTCATCAAGAATGGAACCAGTAATGGCAAAAATTCCCTGTTGCTCCACACATAAATACATATAAAGAACAAATCAAAATAGTTCCTTATTTTTTTTAGATTGCAAAACCTCTCTTTATTGGTTATTTTTGAACTTTCCATATAAACAGTTTTTTTAAGGACACATACAGGTGAAAAGTTCAAGGTATTGTATCACCACTTTCTAGAACATTCTACGACAAGTGCAGGTTAAAAGTTCATCATTTTTTTAAACCAACCGATATTTCTTTTTGCAACATTTTTTTCAACATTTAACGGCACGTGGAGGTCAAAAGTTCACCATTCTTTCAAGTTTGAACTGCACCTTCCAAATACAATTAGCAGGTGTGGTTGAGCTGAGCAAATTTCATCCTATAATATGTACTCCAGGTATAAACTGCTTTTTATTAACCAATCACAAAGATGCTTTTCATCAAGACTAATATACACCCTACTTTTTTGGTACACAATACATTTCATCTCCCAATCGGTTAACGTTTTGTATCTAAAAAAAAAGTAGTTCCCCATGTTTAAACATATCTCTTATTCTACGAAAGGACTGCATGAGCTACAAACATTTATCCATATCTTGTAGTCATACCTTCAAAATGCTAGTTTGGATTGTAGGACATTGCTATGTTTTCTGGTGCAAGAGGTATGCAGAACAGAGACATATTGACTTAGACCTAGGTTTACAAAATGTGCACAGGATTGAAGTGGCACCAATTGCTCCCTTTGGTTAAAACCTGTTTGCATCTCCAATTCCATGATCTCATGATTGTGCACTGTGGTGGTAACGACCTAGGCACATTGACTGGGGTAGGTTTGGAAATGCTTATGAAAGACACCTTTGGACAATTGATGTTACTTTTGCCTCAATCTGTCTTTGTATATTCCAATATATGCCAAAGACAGAATTGGAAATGGTCAAACCAATTTTGTCATAAGATAGAAAAATCTAGGAAGAATGTCAACAAAGCTGTGTCTGCATACCTCAGAGACCATAGAATGGGGTTGATTTACAACAACAACATACGTTTTGATATGGCTGATATCTACAGAAGTGATGGAGTACACTTCACAGATAAGGGAAACCGAGTTTTCCTGATTAACTTGAAGCTGTGCATTCACACTTACATGTAGCTCCAACTAATAAACACAAGGGCTCTTTTTAGAGCCGCCTTATATTCCCAATTTCGGCTCGCAGAGTGTCACCTGTGGGCCGTCGGGCAGGCTCGCAGAGGAAGAGCTGCGGCCCGTGGGCTCAGCTCGCAGAGGGAGACCTACGAGCCGTTGGCTCGCAAAAGCACAGCACCGTACTGGCTCGCAGAGGGAGAGCTGTGGCCGGACTCGCAGAGGGAGACCAACGGGCCAACAGGCCTGCTAGCAGACACACAGCTATCAGTTAACGGGCTGGCTCGCAGAGATACAGCTGCGAGCCCTTCGAGCTGCAACCCGACGGGCTAACTCACAGAGGGAGAATATTGGGCCGACGGGCCTCCTAGCACAGACAGAGCTACGAGATAATGAGGTGGCTCACAGAGGTAGAGCTGCGGGCCCGACGGACTGCCTTCTAAAGGCATAGCCGCGAGCTGATGATGTGGGAAGAGGGAGCGTAAAAGGAGTATCTCGCACAGACAGACCTGCGGGATATTTTCAGTATTGCCTCGCAGAGGTAGAATTACGGATGCGATGCCTTTTAGCGAGAGAGATGCGAGCTGACGGACTGAGTCACAAAATGGCTCACAGCTCGCAGTCGCAGAGCTGCGAGCCGATGGACTGGCTTCTAAAGGCATAGCCGCAAGCTGGTGATTTGGGGAGAGGGACCGTGAAAGGGGTATCTCGCACAGACAGAGCTGCAGTATATTTTTAGTGTTGCCTCGCAGAGCTAGAACTATGGACCTGATGCCTTGCAGAGGGAGAGTTGTGAGCTGACTGACTGAATCACAAAATGGCTGCCATCACTTCCTAGTTTCAACAGTTCGCAGCCAATGAGCCGCAAGCTCGTGCTCATAACGCTTCAGCCAATCAGATGTCAGAATTCTTAAATATCGATATCTGTAAAATTTGATATTTCTCTAAAACTACTTAATGGATTTACCCGACTTAAACAAAAGCGTGCTTTCTGGACCAAGACCTTTCTCTGTGCCAAATTTGGCGTAATTCCGTTCAGCAGTTTGACCGGTTGCCTTGTCTAAAGTTTCCTATGGAAATTGCATGGAGAAAACACGTTTTGGGACCCCCCTTTTTCTTAGCCCCCCTTCAAGAATCCCCCGCAAACTTTTAGGATAGGAGCTGACCTGAAAAGAGGAACTTTTTGGAAAATTTCGTAAAGATTCGTCAAACGACGCCAAAGTTATAAGCACATCAAAAAATGCTTTTCCTATGGAAATGTGGTCCTAACTATAACTACCGCCAGTAGGTAATAAAAAATATATATATATATATATATAGGAGACTAGAATCACGCTACATTATAATGTTGAATAGCAAAGTTCCATATGGTCTGAAATCCGATGAAGATCTTTTTGTACATTTATGAATTTTTGTTAGCGCTCGACTGTAACCAAATAGGAGTGCCCTAGCATTAGCTTGCATTGCTATAAACAGTAAGTAAGTGGTGTCATGGACTAAGCAATTAAGATAGGTTTTATTTTTCATCTCTCTTTGTTCTTTTGTTTCATTTATCTTGATTCACTTTACTTTAACCATATCTGTTGTGTCAATCCACTTGGTGTATGATTAAGCAGGAGACATTGGACCTACAGAATGACAGAGCACAGTTTGTATTTGATTTCTGTGATAGTTTTCAATTAAACATATCTTTGGGTAGGATGATGTATTAGTTTTATCGCCAGGGATTATGAAAGTCCGAGCACTAGCAGATTTATTATTGATTTCTGTTTTCTTAGGGTTTCTAAAGGAAGGGCATAATTAATGCGTATATTACCCACTAAGGTTGGACCCCCTGCCCCTTCCTTAACTTGATACTTTTCAGTTTTATCTTCAAGTGCACTAGCATAAGATTAAGAAATCAAGCTTTAGACTATCTGTATGCTCTGTCAAACAATGCGTATTACCACTTTTGTGAGATCTATATTTCTGGTCCCTTGTGTGAGCAGATATAGCCCGAAGTTCAATAGGACCAATCTTTGCTTTAGAAGCACACTGCAATGTACATAAGGTGTTTATCATTTATCAGTTTAACTTGAGTTTCCTGCTGAACATGTTGACACAATGTATAGAGTCGCTTTTGCAATTTTACAATAGTATTTTGTCTATTTCCTTGTTGCTGACCAGGTTGTCATGACAACACACTATATATGCTACATTCAAAATGGTGCCTCACTGTGTGAGCAAGGTGATTTTACCACCGAAACGCATCAGGAGCCAACTGTGAAATAAACTGGTATTTTACTCACCCAGCGTGTGGGTGCCTGTTTCATGGATATACGGGAATCAGGATTGGTTTTATTTTCTACATCAAACGAAGTGCAGGTATGGCCGTCACGTTTTGCCAGTGGGTAGTTATAGTTAGGTCTGCGTTTCCATACGAAAATAATTTTTTGTTTTCCTATTAACTTTGGCTCCGTTTGATGAATCTTCACGTATCTTTCCAGAAAAAAGTCTCATCCACCTCAGCTCCTTCCTGGAATGTTTCGGGGTGATCCATCAACTGGTGGTCAAGAATAAGAGGGGTCCCAAAATGCACTTTCCCCATTCATTTTTCTATAGGAAAATTTAAGAGCGATACCGCAAAAACTGTTGAACAGATTTGCACCAAATTTGGTGGAAGGCTAAATCTTGGTCCAGAAAGTGTGCTTTTTGTGACATGATGTAAATCTGTTCAGTAGGTTTTTTTCTTTTTTCATACAAACAAAACCATACATCCCTATCCGACCACCAACAATAGTAGTGACATATAGACTGGTACACATATGGATCATGAAAGTCGACAGGTAGTTCTCCATGACAAATGATCACAACATTCTCAGCTATTACTTTGGGCGTTCGAGTCAAAAATATGAACAAAACACCAACTAATATCACCACAGCATGGTTGAAACACATTAGATAGTTTCCCACGTCAGCCCACACCTCCTGTTCTGCCTGACCCCCAAAAAGTGCATTCATGCAGTGAAAGTTCTGATCTCTGTTTTGAGCAACTCCCTTGGCCAGGGGCATGGCTCTAAGTGGAACCAGCGATAAGCCCCACATCTCTCCCAGATTTTATAATACTTCCGAGGGCAACCCTGCAAGATATAATTAGTGCTTTCCAAGTCTAAGCAGTGGTCCAGTCCCCTTTTCACTGCTCCAGCAAAGGAGCAGCAGCATCTTTCCAGGTCCATGCAATGTCCTGTTTGGCTATTACCAGGTCCAGCCACAGCAGTGTCCGCAGATTCCTATTGCCATCTATGTAATCGGAGATATAAAGCAAGGCGCACTGCAGAGTCCGCATCAACACCTGCCCCAATACTTCACTCAAACAGCAAAAACTCAGTCCCAAAAGGGCGCCAGGACAGGGCAGCTCCAGAGTGTGTACAAGAAGTCACCCCAGCCCACCTGGCAGAGCAGACATGCCACGACCTCAATCAGCACAGCTTCCAGAGCCTCTCCCTCGTTTAGTCTGTTCAGTAGTTTTTGAGCAATTAATGATAAAAAATGTAGTATATTTCCTGCATAGGAGGATCCACAGACCCAACAGTGGCTGCCCTGACATCATAAAAATGTTTTTTATTTTAAATTACAACGATCGCAAAGGATTCGCGAATCCACAGTGAAATTAAAAAAAGCATGCTGCTGCAAAAAATACCCCCCGGATGGGCCTGGGTTGGTGACAGAACACCTAATTTAGGGGAAGGGTGCACATGACCCTCATCTCTGAGGCACTTGGAGACCCGGGGCCTCTATTCTCTGAGGCTATCATCAAAATAAAGGAGAGGCCTCCCAGCACCCCTCTCTGACCCTCCACTTGCCCCGGGGACCCCTTCTCCTGAGGTCGACATAGTAAAATAGGGAAGGGGTCATGCACCCCTCTCCCCAACTCTCCACGGGCCTCAGGGACCCCATCCCCTGGGCTGACATCATAAAAAAGGAGAGGGCACAAGGCTCCCCTTCCCCAGCCTCAAGAGGCCCCCTGGACTCTATCCCTTGGGACTGATCTAAAATTAAAGAGGAGAGGGTCCTGGATCTCACTCCCTAACACTGTAATAGCCCCAGGGACCCTATTCCCTGGACCTGCTCAATGACTGTGTCCTGGGGAGCCCACCCTCAGGACACAGTAGTTTCCCTGCCTGCATTAGAGCAGGCAGGGAAATATATGTCTGCCCCATCTAGCGGGAGCATTTTTAAAGCTCCCTTCGAGTGGGAGCATACTTGCCTTCCGTGCACGAAGGAAGGCATATCTGCTTTAACTGGGGGCAAGCTTTAAAATTATTCCTGTTGGCTAGGAGCAGACTTTTTTCCCTGTCCATGCTCTTGCTGGCAGAGAAGCACACATTGCTCATGCCCAGCAAACAAAAACAGCTGCTCCTGCTGGGCTGGAGCAATGCTGACTCCTACAGCATACAGGGAGGTGGCCGGGGTTACTCTCCCCACTGCCCCAACTTGCTGTTTGGTGTGTGTCCCAGGTGGGCACCGGGTCACCCACCTTGAAGTAAGACAAGCCCGGGGGATGGTGTCCCCGGGCCACAATAGGTTCAGGGTGGGAGGCTGTGTGCCACCCTCCCCTTTAAGTTAGCTTCGGCCCTGGGTATGGCATGGCCTCCCTCCTCCGTTGATTGCAATTCAGCCCCAGGGGATGAGGATCCCTGGGGCTACTATTGGCTTAGGGCGGGGAGCTGTGTGTCACCCTCTCCTTAAGATATATGTTTTGGCCTCAGGGGATGGAGTGTCCAGGGCAACTATTGGCTCTTGGAGGGGGACCGTGAGCCCCAATACCCTTAATTTAAAAAAAGCCCCAGGGCCCAAAAAGGCTTGGGGAAAGGGGTGTGCGACCCCTCCCCTAAAAATAACGGCCCAGGGGTTTTGGGTATCCAGGGCCTTAAGTGACTTGGGGAGGAGGGCTACACCAATAGGCCGTGCGTGGTGTGGTGTTGGCTGCCCTTGGGTTTTGGATGCAGTCTGGCCTCACTCATGACATCTTCTATGACATTATTGATAATATTGCTGCAACATTCACAATGAAATTATTAATGAGAAAACTGTGCATGGCAGGGGCGCGGGTTATAGTTTCCTTAGGGCATAAGTTATAGTTACATGAGATAACTATAACTGGTGAATTTCAGTGGTTTTGTAGGTTTAAAATGTTATGCTGTCACTGAAATTTTCACCTAACTATAATCTTACTTAAACCTTTGTATTTTTCAGTGAACCTGCAGTTAATAGGTTTGAGTGATTTAATCAACTTTGGAATGTGAAACTTGGCAGTGTGTTTTCATGGATTGCTGAATGATCTAAGAAAACACATGTACATGCAGGTTGGTTGGTAACCCAGTCAGAGAATGTGCGGTACACCGTTTAATTCCTTGTTTAATTTGAAGAGAGCAAGAGCAGTGAGCTACGTTGCTCCTGTTTTACACTAAGTAAACATGTCATTTCATGCTTTTATAATACCCCTTCATATCGCCACTAGGTCAATTCAGAGCTTTCCTATTAGGAGTTCTTTTATAACCCCACATTCCACAATAAGGTCACTTCAATGCATTGCACAGTGCATGCTTACAGTGTAAGGTTATAGTCATCATTGCAAGTCCGATTAGTATATGGCAAGATTATGAGTATGCTAAAATATTTTATGCAGTATCTATGGTGGCCAGAACCATCACACAACAGACAAGGTCATTGTTTTTTAATATATTTAATATGGCATGAACAAGAATTTTGGGTACCATATAGTTCTTTAGAAAGGTATGTCATGTATTTGGCTATATTTAATATGACATACATGCACATTAATGCACCTCACCATAACTACTTTAAAATGACTATGTTTAGGTTGATTAAAGTTTTGATTTGACTTTATTTACATTTGTGAAGCGCAACGAATGCCCTAAGGCGTCTTGGCGCTGATGTCTGCTCTTCCAAAATCACAAAAGAACATCATCGAATTTTATTTTTTAATGCTTTCTAAAGATCATAAGGTTTGATTTTGACCTTAGATGCAGTAATGCAAAAAGAACAATTGATGGACAGAATGCAGAACAATGTCATACATTCACCACAGTACAGAGATCTGGGCCTAAATCCATCGGTTTTTGCTCCCCATGCCATTCCAGTTTGAACCCAGTCATATGCAAATCAGTCTTGACCCTGCGCCCAATGGGAACAGTTCAGCCCGAACTGCCAGGCCAGGTCCTCCCTGGACTGGAAACAAGCATCCTAGGACCGGTTTCGGGGTTTTACCCCTCATCAGCCAGGATAGCTTGACTCCAGTGGCATGGAGAGCACGGGACCCACGTCTGGGCATACCTGTCCCACTCGGGGTGAGTAATGCAAAAAGAACAATTGATGGACAGAATGCAGAACAATGTCATACATTCACCCCAGTACAGAGATCTGGGCCTAAATCCATCGTTATTTTGCTCCCCATGCCATTCAGTTTGAGCCCAATGAATGTTTGCATTGTCCAACATTCCGTCCATCAATTGTTTCTTTTGCATATGTCGCCCTAAGTCAGAAGGGTATACCCAGACGTGGGTCCCGTGCTCATTACACCACTGTATTCAAGGAAGCCTGGCTGATGAAGGGTGATGCCCTGCACCCGGTCCCAGGATGCTTGTTTCCGGTCCAGGGAGGACCTGTCTTGGCAGTTCGGGCTGGACTGGACTTGGCAGTTCGGGCTGGACTGTTCCCATAAGGAACAGGGTCAAGACTAATTTTCATATGGCTGGGTCTAAACTGGGGTGGTGTGGTGAGCAAAAGAATGATGGATTAAACCCAGATCCTTGTGACTGGGGGTGAATGTTTGCACTGTCCAGCATTCCGTCCATCAATTGTTTCTTTTGCTTAGATGTAGTGGCATTTGATTCTAGAGAAGATCAGGCCATGATCAAGGGAACACGAGAATGCTGACAACACTCACCAGCCCTGTGGGGTTGATAACAAGGGGTTTTACTGTACGTAGGAGGTACGGAGAGCTGTGTATTTGATCCTAGTGGTACCTCTTATATAACAGCTAAACGACAGTCAGTGACTGCAGCACGAGGTATATTCCTACATTCTTACACACTGGGGAATATCACATACGATACCACACTACCACACCCACTAGACATTATAGGGAGATATGTGGTATTTGTTACGCAGGTCATGTACGGCTGAACAACAACCCCTATACTCTCAGGAGCGTATGTGTAATATCATCCAATGAATGCTGCAGTACCATGTCCTCTTGACTACTAGTAACACCCTCTGTCACGCCGCACATATGGGCTATTAGGGATATTCTATATTTGTTGTAAGGAGAGTGACTATATTGGACATTATGCCAATAGTCAGTCTTGGTTAAAACAGTCCCCTTAATTTACCCTCATTCCGTAATAAATAAAATTATGGCATTGATATACTGACGTATTTTAATGAGCGCTCTACCCACTATGACCTGACACATCAGTTCATGTGAGCGGTCTAGCTCTCTTCAGCGTGTAGACGCACTGAGGTGGTGACATCAGACGTATATGCCCCGCGTCACACGTGACCAGAAGTCAGGATGCATACAAGGGTCCTCGCGGTCCTAGTCCGGGTACCTACACTGCACCAGGAGGGACCACAGAGTGGAACGCGCACCACTCTTGACGACATAAGGAGGGGAATGGGAGGCTTGAGCACGGGCATACAGTAAATGACAGCAGTGAGTGAACACGATACTAAAAACGGGCATGTTGGTAATACCAAGAGCTGTGAGGAATCATGACGTCTGTACCGAACCCGGGCAGCCCCCGCTAGCCCGTTTGGTTTGGTGTGGTACAGGATGTGTG
Source organism: Calotriton arnoldi (assembly GCA_963921515.1). Taxonomy (NCBI): domain Eukaryota; kingdom Metazoa; phylum Chordata; class Amphibia; order Caudata; family Salamandridae; genus Calotriton; species Calotriton arnoldi. The sequence goes on along the minus strand of CAWUFW010010053.1, from coordinate 362,653 downwards.
TGGTATGTGCTAGAATGAGCTTTGCCTTAATCTAACGCTGTCTATTTAACAACCATTTCTCCAACCAGTGTGTGACTACAGGGGGTCGCCCTCTTTCCTCGTGCCAGTTCTATCGATACACATAGTGAAACTCGGTAAGATGCACCGAGTTTTTTGACATAGGGACCAGAGCGCTTAGCGCAAAGGTCATGGCATGATTACTGTTGTGGGCATGATATCCTGTATTGTATGAGTAGATGTGTTCATATCTTTTTTAATATAGGCACAAATTGCCTTCTTTTTCGAAATTTACATTAGTGAAATCACTAGCAAGAAAGGGCATTGCTCCCTCACTAGGGGTGACGTAAGAACGATTATTATGGCCGCTTCGCACCTAAAGGGTTATAAATAAATAAAGGTAGCAAATATAGCACTTAGCCACTTGTTTCGTCATTTTTATGCACGTCTATGCACTTATACAAGGATTCTTTTCACTTTTATTTCTTATTCTTTCCATTTACAGATCCTATTAGGAGTGTGATTACTGGACCAACCACATTTCCACAATTTTGAGGTGGAGTAATCTGATATACTATAGGTATATTGACAGAAAGGGATTTAGCATAGGGATCCGATAGTCCTGATGAATGCTGGTAGAGACACGTATTTTGGCAGAAACATGTCGACCTTTATGCAGAACGCAGGGGTGTTGGGTGCCTAATACACTCACTTCACCACCATCCTTTGGTAGGGAATTACCTTTTAATCCTAACAAGGGAATCGAGGAATTAAACTGTTATGAGGATATACCTTAGTTAGTTTTAGACTTATAATCTGCACTAATTTTCTTTTCTTTTTTCTTGAATCCTTTTCCTTTTCTGTGTGTTTGTATTGTCCTCCCAACCCTATTGCTCCGGCTCAAGCGTTGGTCTGCGCTGAGGCGTCGCAGCAGCACTATGATGAAGCATGCCACAATTAGTTGTGGGTGAGGGCAGCCTTTACAAAGTATTACACTTTGCTACACTTTTACCTTTGATTACCACGCAATAAAAATTGCGACTTCAGTAGCCTTACTTCTTTCTGTGAGTTGATACTTACCCTGAGGAGGTCGAAGTAAGGTGCTATCCTCCTCCCCCTTCTTTTGTGTTGAGTACATTGACCTCCCCTGTCATTATGGAAGGAGATTTGAAAAGCAAATCTTCAATGGCCTCAGTCAATTTTTTAATGTTTACTTCAGGTATATTGCAGATGATGTGCCCCCTGGGCTTCACCTCACTTTGAGTAACAGCTATAGCTGTACAGCATCAGCAATAACAATTTCTTACTTTTTGCAGTTGCTGAACATCATTGCCAAAAAGCAATGTCACAGCCAGTAGATCTTCCTTGGCAAAGCCAAAAGGCAAGACCTATTGGCTTTGCCACTGCTCGTTTCTTTATGCACTTTTTCTTCCATTTCAGAGCATTCTGAACAACAGGTCCCAAATTTAATGGCATTCAATTAACCAAACTTGGAAGGCTGAGTTGGTCTTGCCAGGATTCGAACTTCTTACCTTCAAATCACACCAGATGTTGGTGGCAAGTATTTAACTCACTGAGCCATCTTGCAAACATGGAGTGGGAGAGAAGTGGAGAGGAATGGGAATGAGAACTTATCTAGCCATCGGGTGAATCTGAAAGGGATCAGTCTTAAATGCTTTACAGAAATCAGGCTTTCCAAATTTAATGTAAATGCATTAAAAACCCAGCAGAGTGTGATCAACAGATAGATGCTATGATCTGAAATCTTGGCCTCAGTGATTAGGCAATCTGCGCAATATAGAACCACTTTACACTTTTAGTGGCACTAAGGAAGTTTTGGGTAGACCACCATGTAGTGCATTCATTCCACCTAAGAGTTCCTATCCTGAAATTTTGAGAAAGGATTAATGTTTATAATCTTGTGTGACAAGTGACCCTCAGGTTTGATAGACGGAATGAGAATGATCATGATGTCTGATGATGAGAGTCTGTGAAGCAAGGATTGGACAGGAGAGTTGCTGGAGTAAGACAAGACTCCAGAGTTCACCCCGGGATAGAAAGGGATGATCCAATCCTCTAGAGAACTAATTTAAGACTTCAGTAAATTTCTGTCTTCCAAAGATGGCACACTCAGGTAGAGTTAGGCAGTATCAGTATACTGATAAAGAGCAATGCCATCTCCAGTTTGCTTTTTCCTAATGGATTCATCTAGAGTTCGAAAAGGATTATGTAGGAAGGTAGGATCCTTCTAGCATGGTTACCCCCACTTTTTGCTTGGTGTCGGTGTGTTTTTGACATAGTTTGCCGGGATTCTGCTAATCAGGACCTCAGCAACTGTGCTCTCTCCTCTAAATTGGTTCTGGTAAGTACTTTTGTACCTCCAAAATTGGCTACTGGTGTAACCTTATAAGTCTCTAGTATACGGTACTAAGGTACCCTGGACATAGGTACAGCAGGGGTCTCAAATGTGCGGCAGCATGTATTGTGCCACCCATGAGAGTCCACATAAACTGTGACTACAGGCCTGCCATTGCAGCCTGTGTGAGTTGGTGCTTACACCTCTCACAACAGATATAAGTTTCCTTAAATCTAAGGTCACTGCACTTAAAACCTATAAGTCACACCTATGGCAGGCTCTTCAGTCCTGTGGGCAAGGTGCTTGGTAACAAGTGTGAGGGTACCCCTGCATGAGTAGGACACCCCTACAAACCCTGAGTCGATTCTCTAGACTTTGTAAGTGCAGTCAGGCATTTTAAGACATATAGGGGCCGATTCCGATCTCGGCCGGTAGTGCTCCGAATCGGATTCGGTTTAACCGGATCCGATTCGGAGCCCTGTTTCCCGACCGATTCGGACGCGCGTCCGGCCGAGCGAGTACGATGCAAGCGCTCGCGAAAACGCCGACCGACTCGAACGCGGCTTCAACACGCTCCGACCGACTCGCACGGACAGGGATCGCCTCGCGCAATGGAGTCGTTCTCCGGCCGGGTAAGTACGATGCGCGCTTCGAGCAGTCCGACCGACTCGCGCCGTCCGGCTCGAAAGAGCTGTCGGAGCCGGACTTTGGCGGTCCGCGTCGGACCCCCTGTACGCGTACCCGCGCGGCGCACACAGGGGGGACCCATGGGTCCCCCCTACCATGCATGTACAGCGCGAACCGCATCGAGGCGTACCCACTGTAGGGGGCGCCCTTGTCCGCCTCGCACCCATTGAGTCAATGGGAGCCCGCGTACGCGTTGTATGCCCGGCTCCCATTGACTTCAATGGGAGTCCGACCGAATCGAGTCCGATAGCATGCGAACGCATCGTACTCGTTCGGTCGGACTGCCAGAGTCCGATTCGGTCGGAAATCTCTCCGGGTCCAGCTCGGACGGAGATTTTTCCGGCCCGAATCGGAATCGACCCCATATGTCTTTACGAGATGTCTAACTATATAGTAACCCGGTCATGTTTGGTATCAAACATGTTGGAATCGCACCCCAACACAGATTCCGGTGCTGGAAGTATGATCCCATGTACTGGGGGGCTCTCTAGAGGACCCCTGTACTCCTGGTAGCAGCTTTTCAGGGTCTGCAAGCAAGCCAGTGCTGCTGCCGACCACAGACGCAATTCTGCCCTGCTGCTGCTGATCCAAGCTTGAGCAGGGGAAGGTAGAACAATAGGTTTCCTGTCACGGGGAGGTGTGACCACCTCCCAGACAGGACTTAGTGTATTGGGCTGGGGGGGTGCTTAGCAGCGCCACCAGAATGCTTTGAAGGGCACATTTGGTGCCTTCCTTGCATCCTCCAGTTTGAGCCTGTTCAGGAGCACTTGGTTCCAGTTCTGGAATGAAACTGGACAAAGGACAGGGGAGTATCCTCCACTCTGTCCAGCCCTTCATCTGGGAGGGACCCCTGAGGCGTCCCAACCCTTTCCTTAGGGTACTTGAGGGCTTCCCTGTGGGTGGGTCCTCAGATTCATTGTGGGACCAGGCTCAACTACATCACTCTTTAATTGTCTGGACATTTGGACTTCGTTGGATTTCAACTGGAACCGAGACTACATCAAGTAAGACTCCTGCTGCTCCTTTTCTCGCTGTTCTTCAAGTCTTCTGCATTGAATCTCTCTGTGCTTCATCAAGGTTCTCCAAAATACCTGTGGGCATCAAGGACATCCGAAGAAATCTCCCTTGGAGTGAAGGAGTCACTCCCCTGCATCTGCAGGCACCGAAACAAAGCTTACTGGTCTGATGCTCCTCACATCCCATGGACATCCCTCGGCTCAGCATCACAGGTGGTGGTTCTGTGGCTCCCTAGATGCCTGACCTGTATTCCCTGCAATTTAGAGGATAGTATCCCTCGCCGGGGCTGCTGGGACAGACACCCTGTGCACTGTGTTGACTTGCCGTTGCCAAGGCTTGTTGCTGCTGCACAAAAAGATCTTTGGGCTACAAGAAGCTCAATCCTCCAGCACCTCACTTCCTGAAGAACAGAGTACTCCCTGCATCTCCTGCATTGTGGGCCTGTGACTTTGGTGAGATGCTTTGAGGTCCTCTTGCGACTCCTGTGTCTCCGGCCTGTGGGTCCTCCTGAGGGTCTTTCTTCATTAAAATGGGATCCCCTGCTTTCTCTGGGCTTGCTATGACTCTCCTGCACTTGGTGAGTCCCTTGGTCCTTGCAGGTCCCAACGTTTGCTCCTCTTCACTTTCCACACCAGTTGCAGCTACCAAGGTTTGTTGGTGCTCCCGTCAGACAACGACCACCTAGACACCGACATCCGACATGGGACAGCTCGTGCATGGCTCCTGTTCTTCCTCAGCATGGCCTGGTCCTCATAGCTGCAGCAACAAGGTCTGCGTTGTCTCTTCTGAACCTCTCGACATCAGTGGGCATTGTGCTTCCATGCCTCCTGGTCACCTCCGAGTAGCATAGACTCTGTCTCCTCTGCTTGCAGGTTCTTCACTTCAAGAATCCAACCTTCGATTCCACCGGACCCCTTCACAGTCTTCTACAGAGGCATCTTCTTCGAAGTCTCCCATTGTCGTCTACGGCAGGTTCCAAAGTCACTTCACCCCTATGCACCCTGGTGCAGGTAACCTGGTTTCTCGGACGGGTGGGGTGGCTCTCCAACCTTCTATTTTCCAGAGGATTTCTTTGCAGTTCTCCGGGAAGGGTCCTTCGTCTTTAAAACTGCAACCGCAGCTTCTCTATTGACTTCCATTGGGCACGCGGCCGTGTTTCCACTCCACACAGTCTCCGTGGGGTTCCTGGGTGCTAACCTTGGGTCTCCAGCTCCTGTGAGTCTTATGGTCCAAGGCCCATTATCCTTTGCACTTGGCATTCCACTTTCTTAATATATGGTTTGGTCTCCCCAGAGACCAGTGTATATTTGTGCTACTTACCTGAATATTTATAAGTATTCTTGTGTATTGTGTTGATATCTCCCGGTAGGAGATATACCAGTGTGTCGGTGATTGTGTTGTAGAATAAATTGACTTATTTTTACAGAAACACTGTGTGGTTCCTTTTAATTTAACTTAAACTATTGATTAAAGTTGGTAAAACAAGCTGCTTTACACTCCTTCAAGACAAGCCTTAAGGATGCTCTCCACAGCTACCACTTTGAAAGCTTTCTATGGTCATCGCAAACCACTAAAATCACAGTAAGGGTTGCCTGGATTAGTGCAAGATGCACCACTTGAATAAGTGTGCACCATGGGTCTCATTTATGAGAAGTGGCGCATCGCTGCGTGAAAGCAGCGATGCGACACTTCTCAGTGTGCCCTCCTCGCGACACCAATGATGCATCATATTTACAGTATGACGCATCATGTTGCAAGGAATGACAGATACGTCAGTATTATTGACGTATCTGTCAGAGCAAAAGTGGCACATTGCTGGAGTTGTGTTGGAAGCGTAACACAACTCCAGCAATGTTCCTTTCACATGGGGCAAGCCCCATGTGAAAGGGCCTGCATCACCCTTATGCCTGCCATGAGGCAGGCGTAAGGTTTTGACGCATTGGCATCCTAGAAGTGGCGCAGCGAAATCTCATAGATTTCACTGCGACACTCCTACGACCCTTTCTTGCAGGGGAAAGCCCTTCCTGCATACATTGTACCTGACGCAGGTATAGTGTAGCACAGAGGTTTACGAAGTGACACATCTGCCTAGATGCGTCACTTCGGAAATATGGCGCAACATGGCGCATTATGTATGCTGCCGCTGCATCACTAAAAGTGACGCGACGGCGGCGCAAAAGTGACGCAGGCCTTCATAAATAAGGCCCCATATATTTAGACAGCCTTCTACAGATTACATGAAAGTTTGTACCGTGATGATCATGGACGTCTTTTAAGGGTCGACCAGTGGCATGCCCCTTGTGACCCCTGACACTGCCTTTGTGACCCCTAGCGTTAGCAGTGGCAAAATAGTTGGCCGGAACAAAAGCAGCTCATCCCTACGGATGTCAATTGGGGCTTCCCTAACCTCCTTTTATGTCAATTTTTTAATTATATTAATAGTGGTTAATATTACATTATTCAATTTTAGTTAATAAAAACTCGAGTACAAATAGCTGGAATATGACTTTCCCTGGCAGCTGAAGTAAGTAAAAAAAATGCTTTTAAATGTATATTGTGTTGTGTGCTTGATTGCAGTTTTGAGTATGTTTCTGTAAGAGAGTGTGTGTGTGTATGTGTGAATGTGTGTGCATGTTTCAGCAGAGTGTGTGTATGTGTGAGTGTGTGTGCATGTGTGAATGTGTGTGTATGTATAAGCATATGTATGTGTGAGTGAAAGTGAATGTCAAGGAGCATGTGAAGTCACTTCCGCTACCCCTGGTGTTTTGGTGAATTGACGTCCATGGTGAGAATACCCCAACTTTGGAGATTTTATAGAGATTCTTTACTATTCAGTCTTCACAAACTGTGACATGCCAGTGCAAAAGCATTTGAACCAGTTGAGAGTCCTACCACATATACCCACAAAGTTAGAAAGAGAAATATCTGTTCCTGATTAAACATAGCAAAGACTGGTGATAAGTCCAGGAGAACTCTCTCTCTTAGGAGAAGAGAGGATTAGGAGCAGAGAAATCAGATCAGTTTTGAGAAATTTGAATCACTGTTTATATTTCCAGAGGAGGAGATGGAAATATCAGTTGAGTTTGTTCACGCTGATCTTCTGCATTTTAGCAATGATGAAATTGGCAATACTTTAAGTGACTTATGGTGAGTGTGGGCAATATTTCTTTTAAAGTGAGTTGATGCAGTGTTTTTTTTAAAACTTATGTTTATTTCAGAATTGCACAATCATCAGGATACATGGTGTCTCACGCAATCGCAGTGCACAACAAGTGACAAAAATGTGTCCCATACATCAGGGAGCCATTCCGTCCCCACAACAGTCCCAGGACCAGCCCAGTATATCGGCTCATGGCTAACATCTCAAATCATATGTCTGTGTGCCGAGTGTGCTGTACAATTCTTATGGAATTAAATATGCAAGAATGTACAATAAACAAGGTATTCAAAAACCCCAAAGAGAAATAATCATGGCAGCATCAGTCAGTCGGGTGTTGTACCCTACAGAATCTTAACTCATATAAGAGGGCTTGGATTCATACTGAAGCCTATCTCTCCTTTCTCCCAGGTCAGACCCTCGACTCACTTAGTTATAAGGTAATAGGAATTTAACATGGGGTACTAGGCTGGAGCAGAGTCTCCCCGCCAACATATGTGCTTCATTTATCCAATATTCAATAATAGTCTCGCAGGAGACCAGGGACATCTTAAGGATTTTTGGGGCCCTGGGCCAAACGCATTTTGGGGGCCCCTGTTCGGAACAGCTTTGAATTTATGTTTTCAGCTCTTTCATGCCCTCTTTGGCCAGGTCACTTGCAGTGGACAGGCACCCTGGTCCATATTCTAATTGTTTTTACATCTAATATTTAGTGATAGTGAGGTGTGTTTTCAATATTGTAACACAGCAGCAGTTCACTTATATCACTGCAAATAATCTCTGAGACATATGAATATGTGAGGTCCTGCTTTGATTTGAAAGACTGAAACAGATGCAACATTTCTCTGCAAAATGTCTGTTTCAAATACTGTTTTACTTTCATTTATTTTGAATACGGGTGATGTGTGCGAGTCTATTACAATCTGTGTAAGAATTATTCAGGGTCACCAAGGCAAGACTCTCTGCAGAACCGAGCTGGCTCTATCAGGGGCCCCCTGAAAGACTGGGGTCCTGGGCCAGTGCCCACATTGCCTATGCCTTAAAACGTCTCTGCAGGAGACTACATCACCGTCCCATTTAGGTCCGCTAGACCAGTGTCTTGCCCCAGTGCAGTCTGTGACACAAATATCCAATCATTGAATACAAGCTCCACATTTACATCTCTCACAAAACATCATTTAATCGATCGGTGGACCAGTCTCCTAAATCCACCTGGGTGAGGTGGAGTTCGCCGTTTGGGTTGAGCCTGTTGCCGCCACTTCTGTCAGCTCAGTTGTCAGCAGTTTCTCCAACATTTCCCCCCAGGCCTCCAAATCAGTCTCCGCATTCTCATCCGTATGAACAAAGCGCAGGTGTCGCTCCTCTGCCACGCCTCATTCACACACATCCATCTTCCATTTATCCAGCCAGGGAGGTGCAGGATGCGTCCAATGTATGGCAATACGGTGTTTGGCCAACACCAGTCCGAATAGGGTAAACCTGTATCGCATACGGTTCCCTGGTCTGGGGACCAGAAGAACCCTCAAGAGACAATGCTTAACCAACGCCTCAACAGGGATTCACGTGGACCCCTGCAATACACTTAAAACCACTGACCAGTATGTTCGGAGTCTGGTACAATCCTAAGTCATGTGTACAAACGCTGCGGGCTCCATGCTGCAGTGGGGGCATGCCGATGAGTGTGCTGCGTTAAATCTAGACAGTCTATGAGGGGTCAAGTATGTGCAATGCAAGTAGCAACATTGCGTAAGTTTAAAGCGAGCATTGTTGGCCACCTCCCGGACCTGTGCGAACTCTCGTCGCCACTCTCCCTCCGTAAGGGGCGATGTCAGGTCCGTTAGCCATCTACCCTGGATCTTTGATACGTCAATTCTACGATCTACTTTCAAGGCTTTATATAAGTGGGAGATCAATCCCTTGAAGGAGCCTGGATCGAGTATTAGCATTAAAGTATGAGACTCCAGGTGCTCATCTGGGAAGGTCTTCCAAACCTCGTGGGATGTGCACTATATTTTCGCATACTACAAAAAATGACCCTCCGGGATCTGAAAATAATCCCTCGCATCTGTGCAGGATAGGAAAGTCCCGTTGAGGTATAAGTCACATGCAGCTGCACATTCCCGCTCAAACCATCTCGGGCGGTCCATCACTGTTTGTATGTGACGGAAGCTGTGGAGCCAGCAGAGGGGGAGCAATCGTGCATACGGGGCTCTGCTTAGGACCAAGGTAACACTACCTGTTCCCAGGCTTCTGCGACTTGACGAACCACGAACAGGGTCGGATTGGGATCACAATTTGGCCCGGGCACTGACAAAAAAAGTGGCCCACATTCGCGGGGCGTGGCCCACATTCACGGGCGTGCCCTTTCATGAAACACACAAGGAATGTAAGTGGGAGGATATTGTTCTTGGGAAGGACACAGGGCCAAGGTGACAATGTCCTACAAGCTGAGCAACTGAAAAACAGCGAGGCCCCTTTCTATTACAAAATTATTCCCCAGCCCTCCAGCGCAGGAGCACCTGAAAAACAGTGAGGCCCCTTTCTATTACAAAATTATTCCCCAGCCCTCCAGCGCAGGAGCACCTGAAAAACAGCAAGGCCTCTTTCTCTTAAAAAATTATTCCCCAGCCCTCCAGCGCAGGAGCACCTGAAAAACAGTGAGGCCCCTTTCTCTTAAAAAATTATTTCCCAGCCCCCCAGTGCAGGAGCACCTGAAAAACAGTGAGGCTCCTTGCTCTTAAAAAATTATTCCCCAGCCCTCCAGCGCAGGAGCACCTGAAAAACAGTGAGGCCCCTTTCTCTGAAAAAATTATTCCTCAGCCCTTCAGCGCAGGAGCACCTGAAAAACAGTGAGGCCCCTTTCTCTTAAAAATGATTCCTCAGCCCTTCAGCGCAGGAGCACCTGAAACGCAGCGGGGCCCCTTTCTATTACAAAATTATTCCCCAGCCCTCCAGCGCAGGAGCACCTGAAAAACAGCAAGGCCCCTTTCTATTACAAAATTATTCCTCAGCCCTCCAGCGCAGGAGCACCTGAAAAACAGCGAGGCCCCTTTCTATTACAAAATTATTCCCCAGCCCTCCAGCACAGGAGCATCTGAAAAGAGCGAGGCCCCTTTCTATTACAAAATTATTCCCCAGCCCTCCAGGACAGGAGCACCTGAAAAACAGCGAGGCCCCTTTCTCTTAAAAAATGATTCCCCAGCCCTCCAGCGCAGGAGCACCTGAAAAACAGCGAGGCCCCTTTCTATTACAAAATTATACCCCAGCCCTCCAGCGCAGGAGCACCTGAAAAACAGCGAGGCCCCTTTCTATTACAAAATTATTCCCCAGCCCTCCAGCGCAGGAGCACCTGAAAAACAGCGAGGGCCCTTTCTATTACAAAATTATTCCCCAGCCCTCCATTGCAGGAACATCTGAAAACAGCGAGGCCCCTTTCTATTACAAAATTATTCCCCAGCCCTCCAGGGCAGGAGCACCTGAAAAACAGCGAGGCCCCTTTCTCTTAAAAAATTATTCCCCAGCCCTCCCGCGCAGGAGCACCTGAAAAACAGCGAGGCCCCTTTCTATTACAAAATTATTCCCCAGCCCTCCAGGGCAGGAGCACCTGAAAAGCAGCGAGGCCCCTTTCTATTACAAAATTATTTCCCAGCCCTCCAGCGCAGGAGCACCTGAAAAACAGCGAGGCCCCTTTCTATTACAAAATGATTCCTCAGCCCTCCAGGGCAGGAGCACCTGAAAAACAGCGAGGCCCCTTTCTATTATAAAATTATTCCCCAGCCCTCCAGCGCAGGAGCATCTGAAAACAGCGAGGCCCCTTTCTATTATAAAATTATTCCCCAGCCCTCCAGCGCAGGAGCACCTGAAAAACAGCGAGGCCCCTTTCTATTACAAAATTATTCCCCAGCCCTCCAGGGCAGGAGCACCTGAAAAACAGTGAGGCCCCTTTCTCTTAAAAAATTATTCCCCAGCCCTCCAGCGCAGGAGCACCTGAAAAACAGCGAGGCCCCTTTCTATTACAAAATTATTCCCCAGCCCTCCAGCGCAGGAGCACCTGAAAACAGCGAGGCCCCTTTCTATTACAAAATTATTCCCCAGCCCTCCGGCGCAGGAGCACCTGACAAACAGCGAGGCCCCAGCTATTTGTAAATTACTCAGCCCTCCCCAGCCCTTCACTGCCTCAGGGCAATGGCATGGCAGGAGAGGAGATAAAGCAAAAAACACAGCTGCTGGGCCATCCATGGGAGTGGGGGGGAGGCTAAGGTGAAGATGGTGCCAGTTCCCAACATCGCCTGGCCCCCACAGCGAGACCCATTCTTCCTCGCCCACTATGCCCTGTATGAGAAGGGCTGTGGGCGAGGTGTTAATGCAAACACTGTTTCTGGGCTGTGTGGGCCCCAGGGGGGCCGAGGTGAAAATGGCTCAAAGGCCTGAGCAACACCTGGGGGGAAAAAACGGCCCACAGAGTGCACTGAGACACCGGCCCTTCGGCCCATGCCCGAGTGCCCGCAGTGCCATTCCGCCCCTGACCACGAACGGACAATTCAGAGGGGTCCGCAAACCCATCATGAGGTATCTTGGGAGTTCTACCACCGCGCCCCAATCTGCCAACAGTCCCTTCTCATTGTTAGGACCCTCAGCACACTACTGTGCTGCATACTGTAATAATCCTGTGAGGTAGTAAAGGCCAAGGTCAGAAAGACACAGGCACCCTAATTCCATATCTAATTTCAGTACCTCTAATTTCGCTCTGCTGCGCTTTCTTGCCCACACCAGGAATACTAGAAGGCTATATAGGGTGGCAAAGGTAGCCCCGGGGAATGCAGCATAAGGAGTTCTGGAGAGCATAGAGGCAGGGAGGGAGCAGGACCATCTTGACTAGGGCCACCCGCCCCATAACAGAAAGGGGTAGGTGATTCCAGAAGTAGATAGATGCCTCTAAGCCCGAGATGACCGCTCCCATGTTCAAAGTATATTGGGTCTCGGCAGTATAGGCAATCTGCATGCCCAAATAATGAAAATGATCACACTCCCATCAAAACTCTGTAGCAGGGAGGGTCGTAATCTCTTTCCTCACCAGGGCAGCCAGCAGGAATATAACCGGCTTCTGGAGATTGACATGCAGCCCCGACACAGTGCCAAATGCAGACAATACTTCTAAAAGTGCAGGTACTGCTCTCTCTGAGGACAGATTTACAGAAGCATGTCATCTGTATATAGAGAGATAACAAGTTGAGGCAGTGTTTCACGGATAATAAGTTTGTTAGGGCAAATGTATGAGGATCTGATTTTGCCTTCACAATTGTTTTCCCTATGTTGGTGTAAATAAGGTTTGATGTTGTTTTATTTATGCTTTGCTATTGTCAAGTTAATTAGAGTAGCATTGTGAATCCATTTTAATAATTTTTTGCATTTTTAGCTTGCTTATATCTAAAGTATTAATGTCATCGAGGGTACCATGCCTATTGTAAAGGTCTGAGTTTGTAAAGGTATTCTTGAAATATAGCCTTGGACAGGAACTGCTGTGCTAGTACATCAAAACATATGTTTTCATGTGAACAATTCAAAGCCTTTTGCAGATACAGTCCACAATATGTAAAATAAATCCTCTATTTGTTTACACGCCCTTCGTTATATGTACCTGCAAACCTTATTGTGGAGCTTTCACTCACAAAAACCTTGAATTAAAATTGGTAGGGCATTGTAAAATTATATACATTTTGTTGATACATTTGATGACTCTCTCTAGAATCCTCTTACTGCATCCAGAATAAAAATAGCAACTTGTCCGTGGTTTTGATGACCCTGCTTGTAACAGCTTTCATTGGTAAGTAATTGTCCAGTCTTATATCCATTGCTCTTTTCTTGCCATTAGATGCAGACCTCATTCTAATCCTGAACAAAAATGCACAGTTTGACAGGATATTCTATAAAATCTCATTCTAAAGTAGTTTTTCTGGTGATATTGCTTTTGCTTAGTGGATATATTATGTATCTTTTAATTGTGAAATTGTATTAAGGCCCTTATTTTGAGTTTGAAGGACATAGTACTCTGTACAAACACGGAGGAGAACCCTGCCTCCAAAGCCTTTGGTCCGCCTGATTTGTTTAGAGGTACTATTATAAGGTATAGATAGGTTTATTGGGAAATATATCCATAAACTTGCTAAAAATGCAATACAATAAAAATAAAACAAAACAAATCATCATCATAATAATACAGGAAAAATTTTAATTTGCAATTTGCCATTGGCTGAGACTCTAAATTTATTAAAAGGTTAAGAAGCATGCAGTTCCTACTGCAACATCAAACACGTTCAATTCCCTCATTTCTTGACTGTGTATGATGTTTTTAAAAATTGGTTTAACAAACTCTCTACAACCAGTTATATAAAAAGGGACAATTATTGAGATGTTGACATATAGAACAATTCATGTTTAAAACACATTGGCCCATACCATTTTTGTCCTGCTCGTTTTTAGACTATTCTGGTCTTGAGACAATTGGATTACAGCCAAGTCATATTTTGAGTATTTGTATACGCAACTTGGGATTGGGTAAAGTTGGTATATATGAAAAAAGATCTGCTTGACCTAAGGTATTGAATACAAACATAAGAGAAGATTTCTTTTTTTTTTACGTTTTATTGAGTTTACAACCAGGTACTAAAACACAACACAGTATATTCTGGTCACATTTCAATATACTGCGGTATGATTTGGTGACATGAGTACATATATGCAGGTGGTACAATACTGAAATGTTGGATGAGCCACTCTCTTGGAATGCCAAGAGCACAAGTGCAGGGGTTCGGCAATGGCGCTCATACCAGCAGCACCACATGTATGGGTCTGAGGGTGAGCAAGGGTCCATCCCCTCCTTGTCATCTTGTGAGTTTGAGTGGAAGAAAATGTCTCTTGAGTGAAGAATTCATATCCAACCTTTGGGACGCTTGAAGGGTAAAGTCTCTCAAAATAAATTTGTTTAGAAATGGCACCCACATTCCTACAGTTCCAAATGAGCTATGCATAGTTTTAATTTCATTGATTCTCTTAACCAGAATTGTGGCCAATTCTTTTTGCTGGTAAGGATTTCCTCCCAACATTGTTTAAGTATTTTTGTAGGATATTCACCTATAGACAGCTGATTTATGAAACTTAAAAGTTGAGAGCCTGCAATGTGGTACCCTGATGTAAGATTTAATTCACATTGGATGCTTTGTACCATAGTCCCCCTAGGTTAACTAATCATACATTTTAATACTCCACTCTGAACGGGCTCCCAAATGTACCCAGATTCTAAGCACAAAACCTCCACTCTATATTGAGCCAGAGGGGAAACTTTACACTCATAGGCTTTCATAAGTGAGCCAGTTAGAATCCCCATACAATACAGTCAGTGGAGAGCATGCAAAGTGCGCATAATGCTTTGACTGTCCCAAGACGGCCTGCCAAACCATCATGCGCACTTAAGGTGCAGCAGCAACAACTCCTGCTCCATCTCCCAGACTGTGACAAGCCCAGCCCTGCCCGCCCCAACCTGGCTGGCTCAGAAAATGATAATAACGTAATATTATTAACGTTGCGTTATTATCATTTTCTTTTTGTTTTTACATTTAGTGGGGCGACGCTCCTCCGACTTAGCGGAGGAGCTTCCCGGAGTGTAAGCCCTGTAGTCATATTGCCACAAGCGCTTTACCATCGCAATCAGTTTCTCCCGCTCAGCGAGCATCCACTCCCTGCCCCCTAATGTCTCCCCAAGCTCTGCAGGCAGTCTGTTAAGGACCGTCTCTTACTGCCTAATATCCTATGGCAGCTGAGTGCGAAAGATGAACGACAACATGGCTGTCATATTGTGCTTTCTATTTGCAGATCAGGACGGCCTAATCCTGGGATGGCTGCCCTGAAGTCTTGAGAGATCAACAATAAGAAATATGACATTGCATGACTTCAGCAGTCAGCTTCGGGTCAGGCCGGATCAATCAATCAGCTTACAAGGAATTCAAATTACAGCAATTTCTATCTGACAGTTATCTCTCTAGACATGTTTAATTATATTAGGCTAGGACAAACCTTAACATTTCAGTGCACATTCTGCCTCAACAACCTTCCAAAATGTAAACTTCGGTTTAAACCAGTAGTTCCCAAACTTTTTCGACCTTTGACTCCCTTGATTTATTGGCCAAAGGCCGCGGCTCCCCATTATGTTACTTTTTTAGTGGGTGGGGGGATCTAAGCTAATCCTCTGGAGTACTTCCATTTTTCTAATGTTCTATTAGCATGACGCCAGAAGCAAGCTGTATTGTAGAATGTTTGAGCCTATATTTACTGTGATAAAGCAAAACTACGACCCCTAAATTCAGAATGGACTGACTGAAAGAGTTAAACATGAAATATGCAAGATGTCTGAGGTTGGGTGTCGAGGCTATATCATATGTCAAATACCACTAGGAAAGAGATCACCATTCACTTGAGGAGATGGTGGGAAGCTGACACTATGGACAAACTCACAGAAGATAAATGGCTATTCGGATGCACCCCAACTCCCTCCGTTTCTCTAAACTGCAGCTATGAATTACTTAATTTCAAATTTCTCCTTTGCCTTTATTTCACACTGGCTATCATGCATACATTTGACACACACATAGATCATGCATGCAATGTGTAGTTTATCAATTTAGCTTGGTTGAGTCCTCAGATAAAACATTATTGGTTTGAGGTATTAAAAGTAGTTTCTTACATGATTCACCATACTGTAGAACCCTGTCCACTAGTTTCCTTTCTCTGCTACCTTGTATAGATTCCTAAAGCTAGCTCCTCAGTTGCTACTGGTCAGGAGAAGGGTTGTTATGTCCTGCCTTGAGGGCCATTCCCCTTCAATTAAAGCATGGTTGCCAGATGCAAAGTGCTGTAATGTGAATTCTGAGACATATGCCACTCTTCTACCCAATATGGCAAGACCACACGATATTTGAAGTCCATTGTGCCCTAATTAAGAGGAGAGAGAAGCCTTGTAACACTGAACATATTTTATTGTACCATGATCGACTTGTGCCAGGATAATTGCTGATGTTGTAGAGCTTTACTAACACTTCCCTCTAGGCTGTCATATGAATGATTTGGTACCAGTGGTGTGTATGCTTGATGTGCAACTTTACTTCTCCCCCTTACAGTCATTTATAACTATGTATATTTTTGTTCAATAAGATTTAAATTGGTGTGCACCTCAATGATGTCAAGATATCTGCTTTTGTTGAGGGTAGATTAATGTTTGTTTTTACAAATGTAAAATTAAATAAATAAAAAACTGCAGCAATTTCTTTAATGCTGGTACCTGTACATGTTCCACCTCCCAATCTCCCTGTTTGTAGGCATCCTGCAAGCAAAGCTACAGCGCTGCAGTTAGCCGTGCTCCGAATTGCAATGTTATGTCCCTGATGGCTCCATCCCTGAGGCTGCTAACCTTACCTCCATATGACCGGAGGAACACTCTGGAGTTTTGCAGCACTGTAGTTGCCTGAAAGAGCATACACTTTCCACCTCTTCCACCCATCCAGGTCGTTTTACTAATCACGTTTTGCTCACTGCACATCCTGCTCTGTATCGATGTGCCTCTTCACTGGATACTCACAGCTAATGATCTTCTGGCTACTAGCACTGCTAAGGAGCGTATCTACTTGCCAACACTACCCAACCTTACAGACTCTGTCCTCCTCCTCACCACTCAATATCTCCCTCCAATTTCCATGAAGTGTGTCATTTTATTATTGGCTGAGGTGATTTTTCAGCATTCCAGAACCTATGGTGCTGCATTGTACTGCAGTACTGAAGCCTCAGTAAAATTACATTTGATGAATCAGTTGGGTGACACTAATACCTCTGTGGCTCTCACACCAGAGCAGGCATGACAATGCCTCAAAAGTGAGTTTGTGCACATTTTTCATTAGACTGTTCACTGACAACTTAGGGCCACATGTACGTAGGTTTCATCTTTTGCGATTACCTAATAGTGAATTTTTGCGATTCGCATTTAGGTAATCACAAACATCTATGTACTAATATGTCTTTGACACATTTAGCAAATCATAATGGGGTCACAATTGACCTACCTCATTAAAGGTAGGTCGCAATTTGCGACCCATTGGGAATCGCTAATAACACAGGAATGGTGGCCTGCTGGGGACATGTCTGTGTTTTCTTTTAAATAAAGCAACTTTTTTTTTAAATGCAGTCAGCTTGTTTTCCTTAAAGGAAAACAGGATGTATTTCAAAAAGAAATTGAAAGTTTTCTTTTGATTTTTTACGAGTAAGCAGTAGTCCCTTAAAAAACATTTACACATACAGTCACAAAGGGGAAGGGGTCCCCTGGGTACCGCTTCCTGTTTGCGAATGGGTTACCACCAACTTCAAGTTAGTGGTAAAATGTGAATGTTTTGCGATCGCATTTGAATCGCAAAATATTCTTACATACCACTGCGAGTCAGTATTGGGAAGCGGAACCCTTAACATGCCTCTGCCTAATACTGAATCGCTAACCCATTCTGTGATTTGGTAATAGGTTACCGAATCTCAAAATCGGCCTTTGTACATAGAAAAATGCCTTTTTCCGGTGGCATGTGGCCCGATTCGCAGAATCGGGCCATTTGCGACATGAAAAAACGACGTACATGTGGCCCTAAGATATCGTTTAGCGATGTCATTGCAAAATAGGTGAACTGTTCTTCCTAAACCATATTTTTTCCATCGGAACTCTCAAATCTCTTCCTTCACGAATTCCGTCATCATGCTCAAATTCATTCTGAACCAACCCTAATTAATTGTATTTATGTGCGTGAGGGAGGCTCTTTCCTTCTTATGTCTTGACTACAGACAGCTTTAGATGAGTGCTGGCAGACCTATTGTTTCCAGTACATACCATACACTTATGGTTTGCTTTGTGTCAGCTACTTCCTCATGCTTGGATGGTTGTTTTTTCTAACTCAGGTGTCTGCTTTAGTTTTGATGATTTATCTCCCTATTCTTGAGTTTGTCCTGTCCAGGAGCATTTTGGTCACACAGTATTTGGGCTCAAGAAGTTGTATCCTCCTGCTGCTTACTTGCAGAGCTATTTTTTCCAGTTTGCATTCAGAACACCATGTATTTTCTTGCTTTCTCTCCACTTGCTCCTGTGCCCTCGTGTGAGCTCTATTTGAACTTCCCTTTACCTCTACAGTTCCCTGATGTTACCTCATGCTGCTCCTCTTCCCACTCCTCATTTCTCTTCCCATTTATAATACTTTTGTTGTAGCCTCTTTTTACTTCCCTCCCTGAAGCTCACACCCCATTTCTCATTTAATTTTTTGGCTCATTTTATTATTTGTTTATGAGGGCCTGGCAACTGCAATGTGCTATGAAGCTGCTCGTTTACTTTTTTTGTGCTCGGATACAGTTTGTTTTACATTTTTTACTTTCAATTTGCTGTGCTGAAATGTCCACCCTCCATTTTATGGTTCAAATCACTTTATTGTTTTCAGAACAAACAAAAAAAAGCCATACAGGGGCTGTTGGCCCATCAGCAGTGTTATCAATATGAATACCCTTAATAAACCCCAAACTCCCCCCAGGGAACTAGAATGCATGTGAGATTTAATGAGAGTGTGGTCTCGTGGACTGAGATGGAACAAGTCAACCAGAGCCCCCATGTGGATGGCTAAGGGGAGCCTCAGTTAATCGGAGAAGACGTAAATATCTGGGGCAGGTAAGTCAGGGAAGGAGGCACCCTGGGTCAATAGAGAAAGGGTCAGGCTCTCCATCCCTAAGATGTAACAAGTCTATGTAACCATCACTGGTAGGTCGGAAGCTGTTCTGCAGGGCCGCCCCCAAAGCCAAACCAATTTGTTGTCCTCGATGAGATTTAAGTAGGAAGGTGAGTGTGTTGGTTAATCCCAGAATGATATCGGCTGGAAAGCGTGAAAGCTGTGTATTGACATGAGTATCAATGTCATCAAGCAATTGTGCCCAATAGGATGTGAGTTTCAGGCATTCCCATAGTAAGTGCAGTAGAGGACCCAGGGAGCCGCAATTGAGCCAGCAATCGGGCTTGCGAGTAGGGTTGCCCTTATGTAAATGCGTAGGTGTGAGATACCAATATGAAACAATCCTGGTAACCATTTCAATACTGGCCATAATACGAGCCGTATGCCTAGCACAGTAGTAAATGTCTCCCCATTCCCTCTGTGTCAGCGAACGGCCCAGTTGTGTCTCCCAACGTTTCTGACTTGTGGGTTTAGGCTGAATAACAGCAGATCAGAGGAGGCTGTAAAGATCAGTAATGAGACTTGTTTTTGATGTTTTGTTGAGCAGCCATTTTTCGGAAGGGGTAAGAAAGCGTTGCGCCTTAGGGCGAATTGGAGGGTGCATCAACCAATGTCTGATCTGAAGATAGTGTAACCGCTCTGTGTCAGGCAGAGCATAGTCAGAACGTAGACGTTTGAAGGGTAAGGGCCCTTTTTATGTCAAATAAATGACCAATGGATCGGCTGCCGGTCTGACACCAGTTTCTAAAAGCTAGGGAATGCAGACCCGGAGTAAAATCTGGGTTTCTAACAATTGGCGTCAGAGGAGAGGGAAATGAGGTGAGGCAATCTCACTCAGCCACTCTGTCCCAGACATCTAAAGAGATTCTGGTGATAGGAGAACGATAAAAGCTCCTAGGAAGGGCAGTTTTGTAGAGGAAAGGAATTTTCCAAAGAAGTTGTCCCGCCACCGCTCTATCCATAAAAAGACAATGCTTTTTAGATTTGTCATGGCACCATTATAAAGAAAGCCTGAGCTGGGCCATCTGATAGTAACAGGAAAGATTCAGGATGCCCAGGTCTCCCTCGTCTGGAGATCTATAACCCCACCCTCCATTTTAGAATGATAAAATAAAAATGGGTGCATAAAAATGGCCGCAATGCATCACTACGCATTTGCTTTTATGCGACGTAAAGCAGGCCGGGGAGGCAAAGCTGGACCATAAGGGGACCGCAGCTAACGAGCCCTGAGGGATTCAGGACGTATGAGCATTGGGGAGGAGGAGTAAGGAAAACCTGGGACATGGAAGGAGAGAGCATACGCTCCCATCACCCCCCTCTTTGGCTTCTGCAGGTTGCCACCGTACTGTGACGCAGCAAAACCCTTGCTCAAGATTGGCCAATGTCCTTTTTAAAGGAACCAATACTGGGAGGAGGGCATGACCCCCTCCCGAAGCCTAAAGGCTATGACTGGGATCAGCAGTCAGTTGCAAACCGCAAATGTTGACAGCAAGGGTTTCCTCAGCGAATGCTGGCAGAGGTCTGCACCAGTATTTAAGGTGAGTGCAGTGAAGATGAAGGTGGGTAGTGGATTTTCTTAGCAGGCTTAACGCAGCCTGGGGCCTCACCTGTCAGGTATCACAGGTAAGTCTCAAACTCTCTCAGTGCCTGGAAAGACTCTTGCTTTAGCCCCTCCCCCCATTATTTCTCACCATGGCAGCCTCCTGTTCCGGCAGTTGGGGTCCGCTAGCTGTACCAGCTGACTTGGGCGTACTTATTCATGCAACCCGTCAGAGCCTGAGACTCTTGCGGTCGGAAAGGGCTGCACTACACCTCCTCAGTTTTTGCCTTGAGTCAAACAGAGCGAGAATGCGAGAGACCCCTGAAAATATTTAGTACAGCTGTGCATATGAGTGGCCTTTCCCCCTGGTGGGAATATCCATAGAGGAGATGATGTGGAGTGCATGTGGAAGTTTCGACACTGGTGATGGTCTGCCAATATCTACTTTGAGGGCCGACTTTGAGTGCTCTTCCAGTTTAATGGGTGGCTCATTTTCAGTGAGCTTTCTGGGCTCTGCGTACAGGATCGAGCTACAAAGGACAGTGCAGTACAACTGGCCTGTCTGCTACCGTCATCACTGTTTATTACGCACACTAGACAAGCAGGCTAGCCGGAAACGCCATTGTGGATAGCACCATGATACGGCCTAAGTGTATGACTCACAGTAGGCAGTGGATCAAGACGCTGTTGTCATTATTCATTTCGCCTCCTAATTTTTTTAAGTAAGGGGGAAAGAAAGATGTAACCGGGAAGTAGCTACCGAATGGGACTCACGCAGTCAGTATTAACCCTACACTGGCAAGACTGTGCTCAGGGCAGGCTTTAGAGCTGGTGCGTCAATCATTTTTGGTCCCTCCTCCCATGACCTCCTCCTTGGATTCCCTCACTACCACTGGGCAAAAGTGCCCCATATCTCTCCATAGCCCCTCTCTCACATACACTTCATTTGTTTTAAAGCACTGGTAAAGGCTGGTTTTGCTAATAAGAATGTATATCTACCCAAACTAATCCTTTTTAGCAACATTAGGAATAGATAATGAAAGACTGGGGGAAAATAACATAATGTCCTTACCTGTTTTATGCAGTTTGCATTCAGCTCCTTGCCGACAGTTCGTAACAGTCACTATTCTATATTTGGGTTCTATCTTATGAACATGTGCTAACAAAAGGATATCTGTGACAAAATC
The DNA here is from genome assembly GCA_963921515.1 of Calotriton arnoldi. Lineage (NCBI taxonomy): Eukaryota > Metazoa > Chordata > Amphibia > Caudata > Salamandridae > Calotriton > Calotriton arnoldi. The sequence goes on along the minus strand of CAWUFW010010053.1, from coordinate 340,920 downwards.
AGTAATCCACTCAGATATCCACATAAAATACCGATCTGTGATCTGTAAAGTACGTGTTCTTTGCAGCAGGCATATTAACCCTCTGTGCTACTGTATGGCGAGTCAAAGCTGCCACTAGACAAAACTGAAATCTTTTTCTAGCAGGAACACTAATTTCAAGAATTATCTTGCCATTTTTATTGCTGCCTGAAAGCTGGATGCAAAAGGAACTCTGCAGCACGTGTTTTTAAATCGTATGTTTTTCACAGTGCCCCCCCTCCCCCCCCCGAGGTCAGTGCCCTCTCCCCAAGTGAGCACCCAGTGCAGCTGCACCGGTCACACTGCCCTAAAGCCGGCCCTGGCTGTGCTAACTACGAATTTTGTGCCCAAAGCTGTTTTAGGTGGTGTGGAGTACAGTGCCACTGGTTAGTGTGTCTGGGCTTTGACGGTATCAGTGCATGTGCAAGGTGAGCGGACTGCATTCATGGTCTTGGGGGATAGTGCTCCAACCCCGGTCAATGGATGTCGTGATTCCTGCCACCTTTTCCTCTATATATGTTGTCCAGGGACAGGTGTATCATGCTGAGGCATAGCACCTCTCCTATCCCCCCACTGCCATATCTCAGAGCACACAGTGCTCCTTACTGACCGTGGGCATCATGGGTTAGCCTTGAGAGAATGGTTAACATATAGCACAGGTCCGTCCTAGTCTTCATCCATGAACCCTCACCCCGTAAACCGAGTACAGCTCGCAGGATGCAGTGGACTCTTCTCTTCCTAGCCCAGCTCTCCAGCTCTGCCTAGAACCCCATGATGGGCGCAGCCCTGGTACACACTAGTGTGACCAACAGCATGCAGAGTTAGCCCACACCGGCAGGGGGCACCAGTGCACCCTGGTGCACCGAGTGGGCCAGTAGGACGGCCCAGTTCTTTGTCTCTGGTGAGGCACTGAGGGGTGTGAAGGAGGCTGAGCAGACGGAGAGCAGCGCCCTGAAGCCCACTGCTGCCAAACCAGATGAAAAAGATATGGAGCAGTGCCACCCTGCCCACTGTGAGCAGCAATGGTCTTGCCAAATACACTGCCTAGCGTTCAATGCATGAAGGATGTATACAATTTGTTTCTGAATTTAAAAAACAATATTTTTTAAGAAGTCATCTTTTGGTCAAGTGAATTATTCGAATAGGGGGCATATGTACAAAAGCATTTTTGAAAATCGGAAACGGGCCGATTCTGTGAATCGGGCCGTTACTGACCGTAAAAATGCTTTTCCATATGTACAGAGCCTAAATTGCAATTCAGTAACGTGTTACCGAAGCGCAATTTATGTTAGCGATTCGGTATTTGGAAGGGGTGTATTTAGGGTGTCCCTTCCAAATATCGATTTGCACTGCTTTATATGAATGTTTTGCGACTGAATTACGGATGCAAAACATCCATTTTTTACTGACTCCTCAAGGGTGCTGGTAACCATTCGTAAATGGAAAGGGGTGCCTACAGGACCCCGCTCCCTTTGTGAATGTTGAAACAAATATTTTTTAGGAGCAGGGAGTGGTCCAAGAGATCACTGCCTACTCTTAAAGAATGAAACGTAAACGTTTCATTTTATTTTTTGAAACACATCCCGTTTTCCTTCAAGGAAAATGCTCTGCGTTAAAAAAAGTTTGTTTTATTAAAAAGCAGTCACAGACATGGTAGTCTGCTGATATCAGCAGGCCGACCATCCCTATGATGGCTGCACTTCCTAGTGGGTCGCAAATTGGACATACTCATTAATAACAAATGGCTAATTTGTAAAGATATATCTACAAACACACATGCGCGCGCACACACATGAATGCCCATTGTAGGCAGCACCACAAATTGTATCTGTTGGCCATTGTGTAACCCACTTCAAATTGCTTCTCGAGATGCTGCTACCTAGAATATGGCTTCTAGAAGAGAAGATTTATCAGTTGCTCGGCACCTGTCCTTTTTCCACGCCGCTCTTGTTCACCTGCAAACTCTCCCACAGTAAAAGTGCTTTATTTGGCATTCTCTGGTTTACTAGCATCTCAGAAACATTCTAAACCTGTCTTTTCAACATGGAACATATCCTCACCTTCCTTCACACAGGCAGTGAAGCTCCGTTATCGTGGTGTGTGGTGCTGTATGAGCGTATCAATAAATGAATAAAGTATACTCCACTCGAGGACAACCTAACGCTAATTAACCAATCACATCATCCACATTCTACTATTACATACCACACTGTAGTAAAACTGCTGGATTTGATTCAATGGGAGCCCAGTTCTCTTTTGCTTGCCACCTGCCACCTGTCCAGTGCAGCTCGGAAAATCACCGGAGGAACAGCTAGGGGGGAGCGAGACTACAACCCCCAGCCTGCAACGTGAGGCGCACAGGAGGTGCGTCATCGCCAGCGCCGGCGGCGCTTTAAATCCCGGGCAGGGCTCACGCAGCGCGGGACGCGCGCGGGCGAAGCCCGGGCCAAGGGCGGGCCCGTCTGTGCCCGTCTGTGCCCGTCTGAGACCGGAGGAGGCTGGGCTGGGCCACCCCACTTGACTGCTCTAAAGGAGTCCTAAGAATAACACTGGTAAGGATTATCTCTGACAGCATTACCATAATTACGTCATTTCCTTGAGGAAGATGGGTAAGAGGAAACAACCACAATCCCTGGGGAAGTCACAGCCAGCAAATATGCCTATAACTAAATATTTAAAGTCAGCAGTGGGAATGATAGATAGTGAAATCGTCCTTGTGAAGGAACAACTGGCTGCAACCAAAACTGCGCTAGACGCAGCCTTAATGGTACCGGAAGTAGAGGTTAGACAAGAGTTACTGCCCCTTGAAGTAATTGAGAAGGTATTTGAGGGATCTGAGGTAGAGACAGTATTATCTGGAAAAAATATAAGCAAAAGGTCCTTGACAAATAGAAAGGATAATTCATGTATCTTAACATCACCATTGGAGATTTCAGAACTATCCGATTATTCAACGTTAGTCTCCCCACCAGCAAAAAAGGTTAAACAATTGCCAAAAAAGAAGATTAGTATCGAAGAAGCTACTGTGACAAAGCCGAGGACAAAGCAGTTAAAGAAAGGGGGCAAATCGGTTGGATTGACGAAAAGAGATATTCCTGTGATCGATAATCAACAAGGGTTGCATAAATTTGAGACATTTTAAAAAAAATACATTCAAAATTGGACTGTATTGAACGTTGTGTTATGTCCGAGATAAAATTGATCCAAAAAGATGTATCTTTTCTAACTGAGTTGGTGACAGGATTTTTCTCTTCTAAAACTTTTAATATTTCCACCGTAGCTGAAAATTTATTAATAAGGCCAAAGGAGGGTGACAGCATTAGTACCGTATCTGAAAACAAACAAGGAAAGGATTGTACTAAGCCTGAATTAGGGGATAGTATCCCATCTATACAAAGTCGAAGGTCAGATATAGAGCAGAAAACACTACCCAGCGTATTGACACAACCTAATAAGTTGGAGAAATCAAATAAGTCCATGTTATCTAGTAACACTTTAGATGAGCCCCTACATCTCCCACCTCAGGCGACACCTTATGTTATCGTTCTTAAAAATGTGCCCCAGTTAAAAAATAAGTCTTATGAACCATATGAGAAATTAAAAAACCAAGTGACACATTGGTTGAACGTAAACACGAGTATTGACATTAATGTATTACAACGAAATATTATAATGTTAAGGAGAGTGAGCTGGGTGGGCAGCTCTAGAAAATATGGTGCAGGAGATTGTGTGGTGGTGAATTTCCGTAGTAAAGAATTGGTACAAGAACTGATGGGGATACTTATAAATAACACCATGGAAATGAATTCAGATACGATTGAATATATAATTGCTGTCCCATTGGGCTACTTTTATAGGTCGAATGAGGTATACCCAAAGGCAAATGGACCCACTTTTTGTAAATCGATTTTAAATATTCCGATACATAATAGATATGAATTACTTAGATCATGTAGTGAGATTGATTGACATAGGGAAAAAATAGAAATATTCCCAGATAAAATACAAGATGATATTCCACTGGTAAATGACCTTGTAGTTAATGGGAAGATAAATAAGTTGAAGGACTGCCTGAGTACGCAAAAATTTACTGAGAATCGTTATGATATGGTAGACTCTGATTTAGACAATGTTCCAAACTATATTGTTAATAGGCTTGATGGTAATTTATGTACACAAACACCAAATGAGCACCAAAATAAACATCTAGATTACACTAGAGGCATTTCCATTAGTGATACGGAAGCCGTGGCCGTATATTGCTCAACTACTCAAGTCTATAGGCCCCTGACTTTGATGTCATGGAATATCTCAGGAATCAAGAGCAAGATAAATAATGATGCATGGTGTAAATTGATAGAGAGGTATTGTATAATTATGATTCAGGAAACATGGAATACAGAGCCTTTCTTTATAGATGGTTTTAAAGTAATTTGCACTAATGCAATTGCCTCAAGAAGAGGAAGATCAAAAGGAGGTTTAGCAACATTAATAGCGGTTACTGCGCCCCTGATAGTGAAAGATGTTAACATCAACTCACAATTTTATCAATTGATACAGTTGTATACGGAAGGGAAACAAACAATTATTTTGGTTAATTTTTATAATAATATTTTTGACAGTACTAAAGCAAGGGTAATTAATGATTTGGAACTTGATTTAGAGGATTTTGTAGGGAAATTGGGAGGGGAGTACATAGTTATTTGGGGGGTGATTTTAATTGCGAAGTTTGTGGTATTCCAGTGGGAGAACAATGTGGTCTTAGAGACAGTTTTGGGGAACGAGTTTCACATTTTCCACACGAGACATATGGTGAAGCAATAAATAAGATCATTTTTAAATATAACCTAGTAATTCTGGAACCAGAAAATTCAGTGGGTGAGACTGCGATCTCCACCTATGTAGGTGGGAGAGGTTCATCCAATATTGATCATTTCATTATATCAGGAAAGTGTGTAGATTTGGTGGAAAAAATTAAAATTAGCGAAAATTTGTTTAGTGACCATTATCCCCTTATACTGAGCCTTATTTTTAATCTGGGACATCAATCAAGGGGTAAGAACACTTATACTGATATAAAATTGCAAGGAAATAATGGAATATCCATTAAATGGTCAGGCGTTGATCCAACTTTCTTTTTGGATAACTTAAAGGGGAAAAATCAAAATGATATTGATATCTGTTTGAATAGCTCTTCCACAGATTTGCTAATTGTAAATGCTTTCCATAATATCACCACCGAAATAGCGAGTGACTTAACTTGTAAAAAAAGAATATGAAACATGATAATAATCCTAGATGGTTTAATAAAGAATGTTCTAGGTTAAATAGGGATCTAAAAATTGCCCTCAAATTAAAACCAAGAGATTGTACTAAAATAAGCACCCTGAGAAAGGAGTATAAAATAGCACTAAAACGAAGGAAAAGTGAAATTCAAGAGGATGCATGGGCAAGTTTAATTCAGGCGGCGGAAACTAGAAATGCAACACTATTCTGGCGTACCATTGATCACCCTTTTTTTAAAGATATCTCAACTCCGAAAATTGAAATTGCGGTCCCTCCACAGGACTGGATCACACACTTTGAGTCTATTATTAATCCAGGTGCCCTTAGGGTTAACACAACACAAAATAGAAATTTTATATTAGTTGAACCTGTAAAATTACAGCCAATTACGCCAGTAGAAATTAAAACTGCCCTCGTAAAGAGTGCTAGCAGGAAAGCTGCAGGACCCGATGGGGTACCCATCGATGTTTTTAAAAGCAATATGGATTTTTGGACCCCTATTTTATTGAAGGTTCTTAATGCAGCAATAGGGGAGTTTTACCTGTATCATGGTCACAAAGTATTATCGTACCTATTTTTAAAAAGGGTAATAGAGGGATGGCGAACTGCTACCGTCCCATATCTCTTCTGGACTCAACATCAAAATTAATGGGAAGAATTCTTCTGGGGAGGCTAGAAGAATGGGTTAATGAGAAAAACATTCTCTCAGAAGCCCAGTTTGGGTTTAGACGAGGTATTGGAACGGTGGAACAATGCCTAAAGTTGGAACTCCTAATAGGAAAATACACACTGGCTAAGGAGGGGTTCTACATCTATGTTTTGTAGACCTCACCAGTGCATTTGATTTTGTCAATCATGTTAAATTGTGGCAAACTTTAAAAGAGTTAGGAGCACCAAATGAGATTATTATATATTTATCCCAAATCTATACCTTTTTAACTTCAAGAGTTCGTTTTGGATTGAGGGGCGAATGTACACAGGATTTTATGGTTACAAGAGGTGTACGTCAAGGTTGTGTATTGGCACCTCTGTTGTTTTCATTATATATTAATAACGTGGATCTCTTTTTGCAAAAACAAAATGTAGACTGCCCAAAAGTTGGCAGACGCACAACCCCGGTTTTACTCTACGCGGATGACGCTGTCCTTTTAGCAAGGACAGCGAATGGATTACAATGTCTAATCGAGAATTTTACTCAGTACATGTCAGAAAAGGATTTAAAGTTAAATCTTACTAAAACGTTTGTTATGACATGTGGAAAGGCTAAATTGAAGCATAGACAACATAATGTGGGAGGTGTAATCTTAGGTAGAGTGCCAACCTTTGCCTACTTGGGCTTACTTTTTAATAGAAAGGGCAGCTGGAAACCTCATATTGATTCATGCAACCTGAAATTTCTGAGAATCGCTGAGGGAATCTTTAGATTCTCTGCCAAAATGGGAAACAAACCTGTGAGGGAGATAAACTTTATATAGAACCAAGTGTGTCACCGGTGTTTGTTACGGGGCTGCAATATGGGGGAGAGCAAATACCACATCCCTACAAATACAAGAAAACAAATTTTTAAAAAGAGTACTGGCAGTACCAAATTCTACAGCTAATTATATTGTACATAAAGAATTGGCAATATCATATATAAATGATATTATTGGAATAGCGGGTCTTACATTCTGGCGAGGGTTGTGGGTAAAAGAAGAGACAAAATTTACCACAGATATAATAAAGGACTGCCTGACCCTTGATCACTGGAAAAAAATTCCATGGCTTGAGTATATCCAAAAGTTACTGTTAGATTGCAGGATAGACTTTGATAAAAGGGATCCTGCATCCATACAAGATATCAGTAAAAATGAGTTGAAGTCAAGATATATCTCGGCCATGGATTGTGTTAGAACCAATGAAGTTAAACAAAAACATAGTGTTACCATCTATTGTCAAATCCCCTCTGTGCAGGGTATACAGATATACCTTACAATGATAGGAAATACCCAACACAGATTTTATTTAACACGATTGAGAATTGGCATATTACACTATATAATCGCTTTTCGTGATAAGAAAAAGGGTCCACATAATCTACCTAATTGCCCATGTAATGGAAAAACCCCTCAGTCTACACTACATTTCATATTGTTCTGTCCTTTTACAGTGATATTCGCAAATCCGTTTTAAAACCACTTTTTTTAACAAATAGGTTGTATAATTATAAAAATGCTTTTAACTTTTTATGTAGCTTGGACAACATGAAGATTATGTGCACTGTCGTTCGTTTCATACTCAGGGCAGTCAGGAGAAGAAAGGAATTAGCACATTTAGATGCGCTATCATACGAGAAAAGTGATTATATTAACTAGTTGTGTTATAAAACATGTATGTCTGTGTGACGTATAAAAGCAATTTTATTCTGGATTTATTGTATCCCTGTGTAATAGGGATGTACAACTAGATTAAATGAATTTGTTAAATTCTACACTTTTTATACATGCTCGTGTTAGTGTACTGCGTACTGACTAGCCCATGGAATGAAACGTATTGATCGCTGTACTAAGTTTTGATAGAATGTATTTTGTAGTATGCATACTGACATGAAATTATGGTATAGTACTAGTCCTTGCTTCTGATTTAAAATGCATTTTGACTATTGATCCCCTGTAATTTTTATGAAAATATTAATTGTAAATGATTTGAATTTTTAAATTTTGTAAATAGTACCCTTGATTAATTTTATTACTGTTTTTACAAGTATGCTTTTATGGTTGTATATTTTACACCGAATAAAGCTGGTTTGAATTGAATTGAATTGATTCAATGAGTTCTTTTAGAACAATGGAGCAACAGTGATGCAGCTTTGCACATCTCTACCTTTGGAGCAGTAAAAGTCAAGTGAGTCAACAATGATGCTCTAAACACTATAACACACCCGTTGCCACAATGCGTATATCTGGACCAGAGAAAATAAATGTCCCAGTCCAGGCACAAACAAACCAAAAAACAGCAAAGCACTCTTATTGTGTACATAATATTGATTGCATTAAACTAGGGCAATTAGTGTAACTGTTTACACGGTTTAGCACTATAGAACATTTTTCTGTTTCACCAATGTAGTTAGACACTCAAAAATTCATCAAAACCTCCAAATAGTGAAGTGAACAGTATTTCTATTTGTTAATGGTATCACAAGAAAGCACAAACAATATCACAACTATGGTTACAATTTTTCAACAATAACTACAGATATGTTGATAGTGGTGCTTCATAGATGGTTTCAGCCGACGTGTTTCATCCCTACATTGAGACTTTTAAAAAGCTGATAAAATGATACATAGAAAAAAAGTAAACAGTAATTAAAAACACTTGTTTATTTAATGATTATTTTTTTTCAAATAAAGTTTAAAAGCCATTCTAGCGCAACACTTGATGAGTCGCGATCATCATCACACAAATGCCTAACACCTCATGAGCATAACAATTAAAACAAGCATTGGCATAGCCAATAGGTCTCGCCTTTGGGACCTTATAAGTGTTTAGCCATGCAACAGATGATGTTGTTGCACCAAGGATATTGTACTGCATAACTAAATACTTATAAGGTTCCAAAGGTGAGACATATTGGCTATGCCAATGCTTGTTTTTTCTTAATTCCAGTCACAACTGACCAATATTTATCACCACTTGAAACCTTTTGGTGCTGTGTCACGCTCTCAACCAGGTTTGAAAAATATTCTGCAGTATTTTAATTTGTTGCCCTCAACTATAATGGCCATCAACATTTAAGAAGTGCCTGTTATGGCCAAGAAGTTAAGTCTGAAAAAGTCCCTAACGTCCTCTTTACCTTCATACTGTCTCAGAGCTGTATGGTAGAAGAGTGCTCCATTTATGAAAAAGAAATGCGGCTATGGGTATCAAAAGATTCTTAAAGAACTACTTCAAGATAAATACCAGTCCAGAGATTCATGGACCAATCTGATCCACAGCAGAAAAACCATCCTAGGAGGAGTGCTTCTAAATGCACCATGGCCATGCTGAGCTACATCTAGGATGACATCAATGTACAGGTGGAAACGCACAGTGCAACCACCACTGTCATCCTAGACCTTACATGGCCTTTAATCCCTGTACACTACTCGGTCCTAATAGACAGTCTGAATTTCTTCCTACCTCTCAGACAGAAAACTGTGTTCCCAACTCCTTTATACCTACATGCATGCATGCTCTCCCCATTTTGGAATCACATGACTGTTCTTGCATAGCTTATGTGCAATAAATAGTTGGGTTCTCGTGAACCCTCATTCAATTTGTGGACCCCACAATCTACAGCTAATGCAGTCAACTCAGTAAATCAGCAATCATCCTCCCACAGACACTGCCCACCTCAGCAGATGCTGCTGGAAGTAAAGCTCCTGATGTGCTACAATCACCTCAAAGCATTACCCTGTGACGAGTGAAAAATACGTATGTGAAACCGCAGGAATGAGCTGTGCCCTCATTGGTGATCTTCCCCCATGCTGAGTTCTCTTATGATTACACCTCGGAACAACTCCTCTTTCCAGCTAGAAAGGCCAATGCAAATGTTTCTTCAAAGATTCTGGCTATATTGCAGGGGGCTTCATGCTTCGACTATGGAAACATCTCCACCTCGCCGACCAGCTCCACCTACTTCATAGAGCAGGAGCCCAAGTACAGTCACCAGATTACTTCCCTCAACCTCGAGAACAAAAGGCCATGGCATTCTGCCCTTCACATGACAGTGGCTACCAGTCGTGTACCCCATCAGTTTTAGGGCACTTATAGATACTCGCACACATAGCTGATCCGCAGCTTGTGTAAACCAAACAAGTTACCTATCAAACTGCATCCTTAGCATAGCATTAGCACGTTCTCACTTCCGCTCATCGTCAGGAAACAATCCATTTGAGGGTCCTCTTTGCATATACATTCTAATATGCTCGATGTCACCATTTCACTGGCACAATTGTGTTTCTCCCCCCCACCCTTAGCTGACACTGCTGATCTCAACTGAGCAGTCTACTGCTGCCCGGGTGATCTGGTTCTTATCCAAAGGAAGAACGTCAGGGCTTGGAGGGGGAGGGGGAGGGGAGAGATCAAAGCTCTTAGGGCTAGCCTTCATGGGGGGGGTTGCTTGTGCATATCTGCAGTGACAGGAATGAAACACATTCCTGAGGCACAGCATGTGCTCCAGACAATAGAACATCAATCGTGTAACCTTATAACCATTTGTCCAGTTAAAAAATTGTTGACCAGAGCACCTTTCAGTCGTTGGGACTTCACGATTTTGCTGTATTTGGTCTGCTCAGACCATGGACAATTATGTAAGATTGCAAGCGCACAGCAGAGAATGTACTTATTCCCAAACAGTGCACTACTGAAAATACCAGAAACTAAGTCGAGGGGCTCGTGCTGCACTTGGCCACCATTTCATACTCTGTGTACTCACTGCCTGGGGCGCAGGTGTCAGCGCCGTTCTCGCTTTTGATTCAGACAGATGGCTATTTTAAAAGGGGGAATAGGGCAATTGTATCTCAAATCCCAAATAGACGCCATCAAACATTTAGCATTCTTGATTGCTTATGGTTAGTGATGGTTAATAATGCGGGACTCGGTAAGGGAACAATTTGTCTTTTCACTTGATGGCCACTTTTAGACGGTATGTAAAGCATCCTGCAAACAACATTATGCCTCTCTTGCATTTCTTGCCCTGCTCCTCCAATGTTTCTGTTATTGTCCCAGAATGGAGCTTCCTGTTCTCAGACAGTAAGAAAGTTGAACAAGAACAAGCCAACATCCTACCCACAACATAAGTTGGCAGGTGGCTACACAGCCGGGGCCTTCGTGAAGAAAGATGTACGTTTTTTTTTCAATTTATGGAGCGGCGGGAAGGCCCCTCATTCCGGAGGTCGTGTTTAAGGAGAGGCATGTGGGAGATTCCTGCTGAGGCATGCCTTCCTCCCGCCACGGCGGAGACCCCCACGAACGAGGCACCCTGCTCGCAAGAATAAAGGACGTCTCACAGTGCGTCGCCCGTCACCGCCATCGCACCCAGGGACTCTGGAAATGTCCAGTAAGATACGTTTCTCCCAGACCACTAAAACAAGCGCGCGTGCGCCTCGCACGGCAGCAGGGGGAGGGGGAGAGGAGGGAGCATACGCGATTCACTTGCGGGAGCGAGCGGCGCCAGGAGCGATAATTGCTACCATATGGCGCTGCTCGCTCCCGCAAGTGAATCGCCAAACGTGCACGCGTTGCCATTGAAGGCAATGGAACGCGTGCACGTTTTAGGCTGAAAAGCCGAATCGATGGCAAAAGGTCTTTTTGCCTATGCAGCGCGCTGCGTAGGCGAGACCTAAAAACAGAAATGGAAAAAAACAAGATACTCGTGTGCAAGACATACAGACCACCATTTAGACTGAATATTTGACTGTAAGCCAGAAGTAAGGTTATAAAGAACAAAATGAATAGTGATACCTGGAGACCGAGACAGATAATATCTCAACTGTTGAAGGATTCCTATCAGCAAGTTTTGCCAACAGAAGCCAAAGGCCAATCAACCACTAATACTAAAGAGTAAGTGGCACTAGCTTTAACTTTCCATGGTGATAAGAAGAAGGATATATTTGATTACCTATATCCAAAAAGATCCATAATATTTGGAATTCGTCAAATGGTGAACACAGGTCTAAAAATCTTCTTAGACACCGACAAATTCACAGAAATGTCAAAGAAAGACAGTAACATAATTTAAAAAAATAAATGAGACCACCTCATAAGTAAATCACATCAGTCAGAGAGCAAGTAGGTGAAGCGGTAGTAGGCCCCTAACGTAAATAAGCCATTGAATTGTACTTGCTTCACCTATTGGCACGTATGCTGTTCCTTCTCCAAAAAGGTATAGATCAATGTGTTGTGTCTATTGAAATCTAATGCACAAACAGCCACACTTATTGACCTAGATGAATACAATCAATACCATATACACCATAAGAGTGGTCCCCTACTTTTTTGATTTGTTGGACTGAATGAGTGTTTTTCTCAGTATTATCTTTAATGGGAACATGTATTGAGGATAAATCTAAGGATTCTAATACTCGCTATTCAAAGAGGAAAATAATGATGATAACATACAAAGCAATTTTTGCACCCAAGTTGAACTTAGATGTTGAAATGACTAGTTTTACTAGAACAAATTCACAAATTGTGAATTAAGACTCAGAAAGATATTTACTCACATCTAATATGACACCACTTTGGTGTAAAATGTGTGAGATAATCTGCTACCAGGGGTGGTGGGGCAGCATTCCATGGTGAGGATGAACGTGTAAGCTTGTGAGTTTGTGGGCATTCACAAGCTTTTTTAAGGCAGGTTCCCACAGTAGGTCCTGCAGGATATTTACTGCTGTCACGCACAGGAGTAAATCTGATTTCTGGGTGAGAATGAGGAGTTACTACCCCCAAAAGTGGTGGGTGTTGTAAAAAGGGTTTTATCCAGAGGAAAGCACCTCTTAATAATCCCGTAACAAATTAGGAAGAGCAAATGCACTATTCCTAGCCATTTACACATCATTTTATAGACATTTATAATGTTCCTTCTACCATTAGTATGGCTTCATAACGCTTCATTGTCCTGGGCACGATTTTCATAAGGTTCAAGGAATTTGATAAATTAGTTGTATGCGCTTGTTTGGTTGTGGTGGTTGTAACACGTGCAAATGCACAATTCCTAGGCATTTACACTTTCATGTCTCTCTACATTCTTTTCATAACTGAACTTACATCAAGTCCTCTGAGCTTCTGAGCTTCATACATAAAAGAGTTGGTGGGCGCATTATGAGATACTGAACACTTCAGCTGATAATAGTCTAATGCACATTTAATGCACATCTGGTACCTCCTTTTGGGCACTCAAGAGCCCTTCAACCCTCCTTTCTGCTCTGGCATACAACCCACCACTTCTTAACTGACCTAACAAACCAAATCAACTGCATGACTCTCTCAAGGGTCTCTGGATAGATATTTATATATCGCACTTTCGCTGAAGCATCATGGTGAAATTTCTTTTAAAAAAATGTCTCCTACACATAAGCTTGAAATGTAGGGAAGCAGATAAAAATAACATGGTTTTCAAAAGTTGAGATGGCTAACTTCTTCATCCATCTAACTGAACAAATTTTGTCCAGAGAACTAGAGGGGACCATAGAGTTTAAAAATTGGTCAATGATTCACCAGAAGCTGGTTGACATTCATGGAACACAAACATTGATTTGTAACATGTATTCTGTTTGAGGAAATCAGGTTTAATTATGTATCAATTTAGCATTTCTAGATGGATCTTCTGAATCTTGTTGAGACTGCCACATAAACACATATTCTCTCAGCCACTTGCATCCCGATCCTCTCTTTTTCCTCACTCTCTTGTTTTAATTTTAGAAACCTTACATCCCACTCTTGTTAATTCCTCTTGTCTCTCTTTTCTCACTAACCGAATGCACCCCACATCTACCACTAATCTCCTTAACCCTGTTAAGGCACTGCTTCACTTCTTGGAGCAGGAGACAGACCTTCTGATTTTAACACAGCTCAATTTCTCCCTTTCTCCTGCTTCTCCTCTCCAACTTTTCTCTTTTCACACTAACCAATCACCTCATTTTTCTCACATCACCATCTGAGGTGCCTCCTCCTCAGAACATGTGATTGATAGACAAGAACCTCTTGAACATCGTTCTGAACATCTGCAACCTGCATGCTGAATTAAATTCAGACTTACTGTTCATCAATGAAACCACATTAGGACATAATGCTTCTCTGGTCATTTTAATGGACACCTTGCAGACCACAAGATTTTAAAATTTCATAAGGACTGAATATAATTCACTTCTTGTTTACTCACCTTTCACCTATTTTCTCATACGTGTTCCTTCTGATACACAGCCCTCAAGCCAGCATTCCTAGAAGCTTTCCTAGGCGCCATCTCTAACATTGCTGTAAATCACAACATACTTAGACCAGAACATCTGGTTTGACGAACCAAACTTCAGATAACTAGAAACACTCATGATGAACCTAGGAGTTGTCAGATTATTCCAGCTTGCCTCTACATCTGAACACTCTGCTGCACACTCATAGACTACAATATTTTTGATGCTTGAATTCATCACAGTACACAGGAAACCTCTGTTATTTGGAGCAATCACCACCTCTTGTCCTTCATTGTCTACCTCCACAGGACAACAACAACTACTGCAACAGTGACCAACAAGAATATCTACAATGAGTGGAACAAACTCAAACTCACAATACTGAACTCTCATCTCTCCGGCATCGTACTATCCAGCCCAGTAACAGAATTGGGGTACTTTTACCTCTAATTTTTCAAAACCTTTGACAGACACATATTGCTCAAGACACCAATGTGACCTAATTGTTGACCAAAGACCCCATGGCTCAACAAAAAGCTAAAGATGGTGAAGACAGAAATGTGCATGCTGTAATGCTGGTAGAAAACATATGTACAACCAAAATGTCAGAGCACACATTAAGGAGGATTTACGTCAAGAAGTTTAAATGACTGCACAACTCCAGACTGATCTCCAAACATAAATGCCCCCCTAGGGAATTACATAGGATCCTCACAGAATTCGGCAACTCAAAATGCACAACCACAAAGAACCCTCCCTCCTAAGCTTTCTGTGATGCCACTGCATACCACCTTTTCTTAACAGCAAAGTTCCTACAATATCACTTCAGGAATGAGACAACCAGCAACCATACTGCTGTCACCACAATTAATTGGAATATGTAAATCTGGCCATGGCATTCTTCAAACAACTCTCTGACTGCTAATATGAGTAACTGGTCAAGGTACGTGACCCATCCAGCTAATCATCAGACCCTTGTCCTTCTCAATTCTCCAAGAAAATAATGTTCTCTACAAATGTAGCACTCCAAGAACCCTCATCAACAGTTTTCTAACTACAGGTACCTACCCAAGATCTCTTACATCAGATTGGTTATCAAGAAGAACCCCGTTCCACCACACTCAGACAGCTGTCATACAATCTCAATTGGACCATTCTTAGCAAAAATAATTGAAAGGGCTTTTTCTTTATTAATATATCTGGATTCTCTGAGTCAAGCAGCCTACTTTCAGACCAACAAATGTGGGTCTTGAATTTGAGGTGGGCGTCTGTGTAAAAGTCAAAGCAATCTGCGCTGTTGTTGTTGAACCATTGACTATAACTGTCCAGATTAATCTTTGAGAGCCATTCTTGCATATCATGTTGTATGCAGCCAATGCCGAAAGTTTCAAGTACACCTAGGTGTGATTTGCATACTGGTAAATACTAATGGCCATGCCAGCTAGAAGAACTTCCATGTTGTCCACATACAGGCAGAAGCTCACTGCTGACAAGATGGAGATTTAGGGGATACCACAGGATGACAGATGGTTTTGAGGCTGATTTTCAGAGCTCACCTGGACTAGCTGTGCTCTGTTCCTCAGGTAGGATATGAACTACTAAAGGGCGATTCCATCAACAGCTATTCTGGCTGCGGAGGTATTAGGAAGGGCTTATTAATCAACAAGGTTGAAATTTGCAGTGATGGAAAAGGTAAAAAAGACATGGCTCAGCATTGTCAGAGGTCTGAGGAGCATGTGGATGGTGACTAGCAATGCTGAACTGCAGTCGGGATCAGGACTGGTTGCTTGTATAGGGGTGTTGCTATTGATCTTTTTGCAAATCTAGTTTGCAAAGACCTTGCTAATGATCTTCCCTAGGATTGGTAGGTGAGTGATCCTTTGGTAGCATTACGATGCCAGTTTCTTAATAAATATACCAGCATAATAGATCAGCTCCATTCTTTCAGTTGCACAGAATTCTTTAGCATAAGAATTACCTCAGACAAATACGCAGAGAGGATTTGTATATTTTTATTACAAACTGTCTTTCCACAACTTAATTTTCTAAAGAAATATTGTATTACATCAC
Source organism: Calotriton arnoldi (assembly GCA_963921515.1). Taxonomy (NCBI): domain Eukaryota; kingdom Metazoa; phylum Chordata; class Amphibia; order Caudata; family Salamandridae; genus Calotriton; species Calotriton arnoldi. The sequence goes on along the minus strand of CAWUFW010010053.1, from coordinate 324,616 downwards.
AGTTCATTCTATTAAACTAGCTGAGCAAATCATGCTGTCAGAAGGAAGAGATTTGAGGATCATGTTTGCTCCACCAGAGGTGCCAACACAATCATTGCTCCAATCTATGCTTTCTCTGTGCTCTGTGTGAACAGTGAGCTTCTCTGTTGCCTCTTTGTCTTGCCTTGAAGCTTTCAAATACAATTCTTTGAGCTCCAGGCATGGTATCCTGACTAACAGAAATACGGCCAATGGCACTGCGTGCTTTCACACCATCTCAATGCCAAAATACACTCAGATTTATGTTGTTATCTGGAGGACAAGGTAGATGTGGCCTAATGAAACTCCTAACCTGATGTCAACAAGTGTGTAGCCTTATTTTGCCTCATCTGCCAAAGACTTCAATTTAGGAGGCACAGACCATGGCCTTTGTACAAAGGATACTGGCTTCTAAAACACTCATAGCACTAATCGGCACGATTATCCAATGACTTACATAACCTATAACCTGCATCATCATGTCTTGTTGATAACTATATCTTATTTGTTTCAATAAAACTCTATGCATTATGTGATTATCTACCACGTAGATAAGTCTAAAGTGGGCTCCAATATGAACCTCCTATACTTTTCATATCCGCTCCTCTTGTAACTCTTGTTCTGTATAACTGTACAACCTTATGTTGATCCTTCATGGGCCTGTTATAGGGTGAGTGTTGACTACAAATGCTTAAACACCTTCACATTTTATAGTGATGTGAACTTGAAATGTCCATGTCCAGTGCTCAACTAGTCTCCTGGATCTCTCAGCAGTATACAAAAACAAAATAAATAAACCAATCTCTTCTGTTGAGGCAGTGGTGTCAGGCTCCTCCTTTTACATTCCAATTTTTTCTGCCAGACAGTCAGTCTAAATAGATTTGAAAGGTTGGGGCATTTAGCTCCTGGCATTGTATGAAGTCAGCTCAGAGTACGATATTGCATAATGCGCTTAGTGGCCCTAGTGGTCATTGGGTGCCTTAAGCATCATAAATGGATCCAAAATCAAATCAATTATCAATAGCATATATAACCTCAGCTGCACAAGCAGAGAACAGATTATATAGTCATTCACTGCAACCATGTTTCAAAGTAGCATCTCTTCAAATGCAAATGCCATAGAAAAATTATGGAAACAAAATCAATGGAAAATTCCAACTTGGGTATCTTCATCAAATATATGTAGAAAAGGGGAAGGGGCCACCTGGACACAGATCCTCTGTAGAACAAATAACTTGTGTTATTTATGCTACGAAGGGTCTTGCATCGACCAACAAAAGGGCCAAGATATATTAGTTGGTGATCCTCTTTATACTTTGGATATGTGGTTGAAGCAAAGCCAAAAAAGTAACAGACACTTGATGGACATTCAGATGGATTAGATATGTAAGTAAACAGCAATATTTATTGTACAGTTAATAAAAACATTTACAAACGAGAGCATCTCTTATAAAATTGCAGAACTTCAATTTAAAAGGCTGATAGCCACCGTTAAGAACACAGTAAAAATAGCATTCAAAGAAAGAAAGAGAGAGAGCCCCCAAGCCTTAGTGGGCCCAAGTCCAGATTTTTGATTTTTTATAACCGGAGATTTAGCAGCAATACAGAAAGTAAGATATCCTCCCTGGTCAGAGTCTTAACAGAAAAAAGAAGAGACGGTAGAAAGCAGATTAAAGTGCGTAGTGCAGCAACGACTTTTATGGCTCAGTGCAAGGTTTCAGAGGTTAACCCGCTAATGTTTTTCTTCAAGGCTTGCCTTTGCAAGGGTGCTTAGTACTTGGTGTAATAAAGGTGCTGTCTGAGTCTTTCGCGTGGTGGATCAGGAGCCGGTTCCAGCCCAGCTCCAATGCCACCTCTCAGGTTATCCAGTTGTATCTTGATACTGAATTCAGCGGCAGTTACGAATTTTACCAGGCAACAGCTTAGTTGAATATCTTCACCAGAGAAACTTGCTAGCACTGCTTGCCTACAGGACCGTATTTGTTTCTTGTTGAAGAATGGCCTAAGGAGGGCCCGGCGCTCCTGTATTAATTCCCTGCATATGGTGATGATGTGCACTATGTCCTCCTCTCCTTCCCCACAGAGACGACAGATTGCTGGCTTTGGAAGGCGTAGCCACGGCGGCAAGTGGTATGCAGATGGTAATATGCCTAACCGAAATCTCAGAAACTTTTCTTTTGTGGCTTTAGAGAAGTTGGTTAGGAGGTATGCCTGAGGGGTTGCTTTGCTGTAGGACTGTATAGTAAGCAAGCCACGTGCATGTTCTGACAAGACAGCTTTGTCTTGTATGATGGATTCTTTTTTAACAATGTTATTTACTATTTTTTTAAGCTTGCCAGGGTCCCTGATGATTCCCAAAGTTCCCGTATCCCTAGCTGGTCCAGTGTGGTGTCCAAGTAATGTCTTGCTGGGCAGGACTCTGAGGCTTGTAGTTCTTTCCACAGGTAGGTGTTTAGCATATCAGGCTGCCCTCTTTTGATTTTGTACCAGTTTTTAATGAAAGCTCCTTTGCCGGCCAGCTCTTGTCTTTGTAACCGAATTCAAGCCTAATTTGTGCAGGGGATGTATATCCTGGCAACCCGTACATCATTCTCAAAGCTCTTGCTATTGTGCCGTTCAGTGTTTCATCTCTCCCTCTCATGGCTTCGCTTCCGTAGGTGATTGATGGAATTAGTTTTGCCTGTATCACCCTGGTTAGGGGAGAAAACTTGGTCCAGAGGTCTTGTTTTTAGGTTTCTTAATGCCACTGCTGTCATTAATCCCCTCTTTTTTACGGCCTCACGTTGCGCTGTGTAGTTACCTTTGTTGTCGATGATAACTCCCAGGTATTTATAATCTTGTACTACTTCCAGCTTGTGTTTTGCCACGAACCAGTTGTGCTTTGTTTTTATCTTCCGGAAGTTTACACACATGACTTTTGCTTTTTCTTGATTAATACTTAGGGCCCGATTCTGATGCGGGTTGGAAAAGCTTCCCGACCGATGGCCTGATTCTGATGCGGTTAGGAAGGCCTCCTAACGGCATTTGCTCCTTCCAAATCGGATCGGGAACGTGTCTTCCCGACCGAGGGCCCAATTCTGATGCGGTTAGGAACAAATGTTCCCATTGAAGTCAATGGGAGTTCAACCAAATCGTATCTGGAAACATCCGGATGCATCCTACTCTGCCCGTTGGACTTTCCCGATCCGAGTGGGTCGGAAACCATTTCCCAACCGATTCGGTCGGGAAGCTATTCCAACCCGCATCGGAATCGGCCCCTAAGTCTATTGGTCTCTGAATATTGGGATGTAATGTCAAGCAGGCGTTGTAGACCTATGGGTGTCTGGCTGATAAGCACCAGGTCATCTGCTTATAGAAGGTTGGATAACTGACGACCTCCTAGCTTGGGGGCGTGTGAATTACTTTCATTGAGTAGGACTGATAGCTCGGCCATAAAAAGATTAAAGAGTGTTGGGGCAAGCACACAGCCTTGTTTTAATCCTGAGGTTGTAGGAATCTTTTTCGTAAAGTGGTCTCCTGCCCCCAGCTTTACTTGCACCCAGGTGTTACAATGCAAAAGAATTAGTTGTTTTAGTAGCAGTGGTGGAATGCTTAGACTTTTTTGTTTTTGCCACAATATATTTCTGTTTATATGGTCAAACGCTGAGCTGTAGTCAATGAAGCACAGGTACAGGGGCTGTTTTATTACAAGAGTGGCATCTATCATTAATGAGAGGGCTGAAATGTTAGTAGCAGCGCCCATATTCTTGCAGACACATGTTTGATTATATGGTATTGCAGCGATTTCTGTGGCCCATGACGTTAATTCTTGAAGAAGTACACCTGCGTAATATTTAGCTTCATTGTCCAGTAGAGCTACCAGCCGATAGCTTTTCGGATCATTCCTATTGCCTTTTTTGTAAATGGATGAAATGATCGAGCCCCTCCATGATGATGGTACTATTGATGTTTGCAAAATTGGTTCGAAGATTGGTTTTAGGACTGAAGCCCAGAATTCTGGATCTTGTTTAAATATAATGGGCGGGATCCCGTTTGGGCTGGGAGCTCCCTCACGCCTGCCCTTGAGGATTCTTTTACAGATTTTTGTGTTTGTGATTGTAAAATCCTGTTCCAGTGTTGCATTGAAGTTCAACTGGGGTGGTTGTGTTTCCAGGGTGGGCGAGAGGTTAGTTGTGCAGGTTCGGGGATCCTGCTCTTTATTAACATTGTGATTAGAGGAAGGTTGTCCATGCCTCTTCTGTAACATGGGAGTTGATGCCCTGGCTCCGCGGGTAAGACAGAGCATTAATCTTCTGCCAGAATTGCGCGCTATTGTTGTTTTTGATGTCGTGCAGGAGTTTAGCCCAAAGAGACTCATCAGCTTCTTTTCTGAGGCGCCAAGTTAATTTCCTGCATGTGACTTTTAGCTGCCTCAGTTCTAGCAGTGCCGTGGGGTCTTTCTTCAGCCTCCGTAGTGTGTGGTTTATCAATGCTTTTAGCTTTTTTAATTTGGCGTTATTCCTAAAATTGTGGTATGAGTGTTGGTTTTGCAGATGAGCCATTTTCCTGTTTTGAGAGTGTCCCTTTATGTCTCCATAGCTGTTCCGTAGGGTTTTTGTAAACACCTCCCAGCTTCCTATTCTGTCGGGATCAGCTACTTGCGCTTCTCCAAGGAGTTTCTTTGCGAGGGAAAAGAGGCCTTCTGGATCGTTTGTTCTGCATTTCACTCTTTTCTCGTTGTTGGTAAATTCTGGGCAGTGTGTATTTGCTGGGAGCAATTTGCTTGTTGATGGCGCTTCTATCGTAATCGCCTGGGGCAGATGATCGCTATAATCTAAACTTCCAATGCGATAGTCCTTTACTTTTGAGAACATGCAGCGAGAACAGAATGTGTAGTCTATTGTGGTACTTGCTACTGCATTGTGAAATGTTGCTGTCTGTGGGCGATCACCTGAAAATCTTCCGTTTAATGCACAAAAGCCCAGTTGCTCTAAAAACGCCAGAAGCTTTTGAGAAGTTTTTGTGGATCTTCCGTCTGTGTTGTTATCTTGCGGTATTGCTTCCCATGTGAATGGGTCCTCTTCTGGATAAATGTCCTCGGCTCTGTTGCTGAGCATGTTTAGGTTAAAATCCCCTGTGATGATCCAGCTGGTTGCTTTCTCCTCCGTTAGTATTTTCATCAATTCTTCCTTCAGTTGTTGACTGCCTTTGATTTTATCGCGTGGGTGCAGGTAGAGGTTTACAAGTATCATATACTCTTTTTTTGTCGTCCCCTGTATGGTAATTCGGAGTGCTTGCATAGCATTGGGGGGAGCTAGATTGTATGGCATTGGGTCCACTGCATAGATGCTCTTTATAGAGCTGTATGTAGCAAGGCCTCCCTTATTGTGGCTGAATTTGGCGCTTTTTGTTGCAGGTAAGTAGAGCAGGTTGAATCCATGCAATGCTGTTGGTAATTCACACCACATTTCTTGGAGCGAAATGATGTCAAGTTTCTGTAGATAAGATTGCAGTTCCGGGTACAGAGTCTTGTCTCCCAGGCCATTGATATTCCAGGAACAAACTTTCAGGTTTTTTTTAGCTTCGGTTGCGTTAATCTTGGTATGTCACAGACTTTGAGGTTTGATGTTTATTGTCCTGGATAACCAGCTCCACTCTTGTATAGCTGTGCTTCTAGTTGAGTTTATCCTGTGTTCATTGTGTTCTCTGGTTTCTCTGTGCTCAAGGCTTTTGCTGCGGCCTCCTCGCAGTACTGAGAATGATCATGTGCTCGGTTGTGCCAACCCAGGATATTCTTGGCTCTCCGGATCGGCCAATAAGGGGTCTGGGTATCTTGGTAGAGTAAAAGGCCGTAGTTTGATGCCCCAGGCATTGAGTTTGGTTTGTTCCTTTAAGACTCTCTCAGCTAGGTCTGGTGTAGCCCAGACTGTTTTCGTTGCTTCTATTTTTGGTCGGTCTGGTGACTCTACAAACTCGACTGACTCATTAAGATAGGTTTTGATTAGTTCTTGCTGTTGTTCTAGGTGAATAGCAGCAATTCTGTTTCAGTGTAGTTAAGCTTCATATATGTGCTATACATCGAGGCATTAAGGATTTGTTAGCAGTATTTGAGTCATTGGATGTCTGGCGAAGAGGAGGCTTTAAAATATAGTTGTGTGTTGTTGGTTTACTGGTGAATCTTGATGCTGTTATCAGGGAGTAGAGTTCCAAGGGCCTCCATGCAGTGGTTTAAGGTGATGGGGGACAAAATGGATCCTTGGGGGACTCTGCAGGTCATAGGGATCTTCAGGAAACTGGAGGTGCCCATATGAATGATGTAATAATCTCAAGCTATTGAGTCACCAGTACAATTGATAAGAGGAGCTTATGTGACCAGGCCCAGCCTTGACCACTATGGGTAGCAGTAATTTTCAATTGCTTTTTAAAATATAGCAGAGATTTATTATACAGAGGGTATGTTGGAGGTCAGACCCTCCCACTTGCAAAAATGTCTTTGGTGATATTAGCCAGGTAGGAATTTCCTACTGTTATGTTTCTCAATGTGTCCTAGGTCCCAAGGGTTATAGGGCAAAACTGTAGCATGGACTGTGAAAACAGAAAAGGTGGTTACTGATGCTAGACCTAACCAGAATAAGAGCAGTGCTTAATTTGTAAAAATAAATAAGTGCCAGGGCCCTGTCAGGAGGCCACTGCAGCTTCCACCACCCATTGCCGCCGCCAGTGCAGCCAGTACCAGTAACAACACAACTATTAACCATCAAACTCCTACAGGTGTGACTATTCCAGGCCCCCAAAGCTATAAGATTGGCTTGGGAGGCATGTATTATTGTAATTGTAATTGTGATTTATAGAGCGCGTTATCACCTACAGGTCTCTAAGCGCTTATGAGAGGAAGTCCCAGCCCTTGCAAGTGATGTGCGGAACTTCATTAAATTACTGCCCGTCAGCATAAAACACTGTTTTTAGCTTCTTCCTGAACGGAAGCAGAGTGTGTTCCTTAAGTACATTCTCCGGCAAGTTGTTCCAGATTTGAGGAATAGATGTTGAAAAGGCTCTTCCTCCTTTGGAGGTCAGTTTAAAGCGAGGGCAAACCAAGAGGTTGCCCTCCGAAGACCGCAACATCCTAGCTGGGGTGTATTTGACTAAGCGCTCCGTAATGTACCTAGGGGCTTGGCCGTAGACGGCTTTGTGTGCAATGCAGAGGCCCTTAAATTGTATTCTCTGCTTAACCGGAAGCCAGTGCAACCGACGCAGGAGGGGGGTGGCATGGGTTTGCCTGGGTACTCTAAAAATTAATCTGGCGGCATCATTCATGACGACCTGTAGTCTGGCCAGCAAATTTCTCGGGAGACCAATGTATAGGGAGTTGCCATAATCCAGTCGTGACAATATCAAAGCTGATACTGCCGTTCTAAGCGTGTTGAAAGTGAGAAGTGGGGCCAGTTTTCGCAGCTGTCTCAGCATGCCCGTGCAAGTTCCCACTACTGACGATACCTGCTGGATCATGGAGAGCTTGGCATCAATCTTAATGCCCAGACTTTTAACCACCATGGCTGGCTCTGGGGGTGTGCCCAACTCTTGGGGCCAAAAATGGTCCCTCCAAGGGTTAGAGTCTGAGGTAATGACCAGCACCTCTGTCTTATCAGGGTTAATCTTAAGATCGTTGGCCGTCATCCAGTTGACTGTAAATTTAAGAATGCTTTGAAATCTTGTGTGGTCAGTCAGAGCATTATCTATCTGGATGATGAGTTGGGTGTCATCCGCATAATTATAAATCTGACACTCCATCTGATTTAGTGCAGCTACCAAAGGTTGGAGGTAAGCGTTAAAAAGGAGAGGTGACAGCGCCGAACCCTGTGGTACCCCACAGGAGAGAGACCCTAGATCAGACACATGGTCGTTCAACTGTATCCGCTGAGAACGGTCCTTCAAAAAGGAGGTCAGCCACGCCAGGGCAGTGCCTTGGATGCCCATCTCCGACATTCGCAACAGTAATTGGTCATGATTGACCGTGTCGAATGCCGCGGAGAGGTCTAGCAAGATCAGGGCACAAGGTTTTTTATTGTCAGCCCTTAATCTTAATTCATCCAGCACAGACAGCATCACCAGTTCCGTGCTGTGATGAGCCCTGAAGCCTGCCTGGTTGGATTGTAGAAGGTGATTCTCTTCAATGTGGTGGGACAGGGATTTTAATACGTGTTGTTCCAACACTTTAGCCAGGAACGGAAGTTGGGAGATTGGCCTGAAATTTTTTAAATTTCCCAGGTCGGTCCCTGTTTTTTTTTGGATTAGTCCTTTTTAATGTATATTGAACTAATAAAAAAACCTTGTTGTGCTCATCTCCAAATTACACAAACAGTGCCACCATGTGGCAAGCTGTGATAAGTGCTGGTGCTGACAATTAAGTGCTGGTACTGAGCACCGGAAACCACAGGCTCAAATTAAGCACTGAATGAGAGTGAACGACATTTGAAGATGAATAAAAATGGAGAGGATTTTGAAGTTGCTATCAGCAGCGTAATATCTATTTGGATATACAGCCTCTACTGTTGGCTATCGAATATACATTTAAAACCACTGTCTATTGCATTGATTCAAACTGCACAATCAATAGAGTGCTACAAAATATAAATATCAGGGCCCGCTGGATTAAACAAAGCAAGATCTTTAAGTTCAGAAGATCTTCCAAACAGGATATCTGTGAACCTTTTTAAAGAGTACTTCAGATCCATGCTCATATTGGCATGAGTATATTAGACACGGAAATATTTGTAATATTCACATTTGATATGCATCAGTGTATACCTCAACAAAGTGATATGTAGCTAGGCCACCAAATATGTTCAATAATCCATTAGCTGATTCTTTCACAGATATCTATCTAGTGGTGGCTGGCATCTACTTTTCGCAAATAAAATAAAAAATAAACATTTACCGAACTTGACAGGACCTCCTTGCTCTTAGACGTCCTCATCGCAACTACAGCCTGGCCAGCAGGAAGCTTCCTTTGGCCAATCCTGGCACTGTTCACCAGCATGAGAGCAGTGCCCTGATTGGATGGAGTGGCCTCACTTGGCGTTCAACAGCGCTCTGGAGGCCTGCACTTGCTCTAACCCAGCTGTCTTAAGACAGCTGGGTTAGAGATGTTTAAAGGTTGCATGTGTGGCTGGCCGTCGGAAGACAGCCAGCCAAAGAGACATGTACACTTCAAACAGAGCATAGACAGACCACTCTCCTCCCTACTGCTGTCACTCAGTAGGCCCTGCCCCGTCCTGATGCTCTGTGCGGGATGGGCAGATAAAAAATAAAATGGTAATGAATTACCATTTTAGTTTTCATCTTGGGGGCATTTGAGTGGGGCCATGCTCCTCCGCTCCAACGGAGGAGTCGCCCAAATATTTATCTTTTACATAGACTGCGTCAAACACTGCCCTCTTGCGTAAAGCCTGTCCATTGGTTGTATTATTAAATTTATCATTTTACATGAAAGTTCAAAAGTTCTATCTTTGTGATTCAGACCAAGAGATTGAACAATCCAGGTTCCTTTCAGTGAAGTATTAACATTTCAGCTTGTCCAGTCCTTAAGAATCTTGATTTGTAATTTCCAGATCAATTAAGTGCCGGTGGATGCTATGGAAACATTGGAGCAATTCACACCACTGGTGCCTCCTGTGATCAGTTAGGCTATTGTGTTAAGCATACCTTCTGAAATTCTTTTTTCTTAATGTTTATGTGATGTCCAGAATCAGTGATATATTACATTTATATTATACATGATTCACAGAGCTACCTCATGAAGATGTCAATACTGTGCTAATATGTGAAAGGAAAGCAGCTAGCACAGGATTCACAACTACTGGCCCCTTCGGTGTTGCAGTGGACCTGACATAAAATAATACTACCATGTAATTTTGCCTGGTAGGAGGGGGATCCTACGTTAAGGCCTAACTGCTAGGAGTGTTTGACACCAGGTGAGGCACAAATCCTTTCTTGGCCTTCCGTAGATATGATCAGGGCTGGACTAGCCGTAGCGGGCACCAGGCATTTTCCTGGTGGGCCGGAAGGGTGGGGGCCGGTTTTGGACTAGTGGGGGCTGTTTTTGTTGCAGGGGGCAGTTTTGCAACAGTGCTGCAAAATCAGGCCCCTGTAACAAAAACGCAGCAGCAGTGTTTCGCACCAGCACCCCCGATACCATCCCCCACCCAGGGCCAGTCCCATGAAGTTGCCAGGGCTGGTTGCGTTCCCACTCAGCCCTGGATATGATGCTGTCTTGCAGGGCCAGACTGGCTGTAGTGGGCATCAGGCATTTCCCCGGGAGGCTGGAAGGATGGGGGCCGATTTTGGAGCAGTGGGGCCGGTTTTGTTACTGGGGCCGGTTTTGCAGCGATGCTGTGATGCCTCGACACAGTGACAAGACACCCTCGGGTATTCAAGCGCTATATAAGTTTATTCAAAATAACATAACATAGCATAACAATGTTAATCTATGTGAAATGGGTTGAGTCTTCTTGGGTATCTCTGTAAATCCTAGGAATTGACTTCCTCTGCCATAGTAGCGTTTCCAAGTTCTAGTTAATGGTGCAAAGGGTGGCTTCATCTGTAATATATTTAGTGCTATTTTATGTCTGGGCTTTGCCTTATTTTCCCAGCTGCCCTGGGTGCAGAGTAATAGCTCAGTTAGCTGTGAATCTGCCAAAATATACCAAGATGTCACCACCCACAAATGCACCTCCTAAAGTGAACAGGATATCCCACCGAAGTCAAAAAGTTAAATTGCTGTTGTGTAATGAAATAGTTGCCCAAAATTTCAATGCCAGGTTTAATAGGGGCCATCTTGTGGTCAGGTTTTGGGCAGCTAGACATAGTTTAGGGGAGGGGGAGGTGAGGTCAAGTAGGGCAACAACTACTCTCAGAAATCATGGCTTATGGAGATAAACTATTGATGTTGGAGTTGAGCTAGCACCCGAATATTTGTCTCATTTGGAGAATCAAACTTCAAGAGACTGCATCTCAAAAAGTCTGTTTCTGTCGTCAATGTTGAGTTTACAATGGATCCTCATAGACCAAAGATGCTCATTGGATTACTAGTTCACCAGCTGGAAATGGGGGGCCCTGAGCATTAGGTGTAAGTTCCATAAGGTCTTTAGTGACGGTTGTGGAATCAGAATTACCCGCTTCAGCTTAGAGACTGACATAGGGTGCAAAATAAATCTTCTCTTTCCCTCTTGGCTGGAACCAGTAATTTGGAGGTTCCTACAAACTCACAGACCGTGCAGAAGAGGTTAGCGACAATGCATGCACACACCCTGAAATTACCAAAATACTCTCTGTTGTCTCTGCAGATGCACCATCATCTTGTGGGTGCAGTGTTGCTGGGGTTGGTTCTGGCTGCTATGCTGCAAAGTTCTTGTGTCTCCTGGATCACTCACTTTCTCAAAATGACCTTCACGGAGGTGGCACTTCACCGGTCCTTGCTCTTTGTTATCTGAGTTTGTGCGGTTGTTCGCGCCATTCCCAATAGTACAGATTCCTCTACTTCCAGGATAATCGGACAAAATATTGCGTAAAAAATATCGAGATGCAGAAATATCGAGTTTTTAATATCGTGATCCACAAATATCATAATGCAGGAATACTGTTGACAAGAATATTGATTTTCTAAGGTAAGTAATATCGATGTCAAAAAAATCTCTGTTGTTAATATCATTTACAAAAATATCTAGGTTGTTAATATTGATGTCAAAAATATCTAAGTTGTTAATATCATTTACAAAAATATCGCTGATAATATCATTTTAATATTATTTTATATATACTTTAGTATATGTTTTAATTGTATATGTTATAAGTTGTTTGTATAATTATTGTTAATGTTTTTTAATATAGTTTGCAAATTTTTAGTTGTTTTTTAATGTAATTTTAGCTTAATTGTTTTTTGTAATTTTTAGTATCGTAGCGGGTTCGGGGTCTTAAAGGGGTATAGAGTGGGAAGTAGGAAGTAATTTAACTATAATTAATTAAGTTTTAATTACTAATAAGAGTTTAATTGATAATTATGTAAATTGTGCAATTCATTTATTTTTTAAGTTGTGTTTTAGGTCGGGTCTGTAGGGGTACAGGGTGGAAATAAATTCATTTTCATTAATTGATAATTATTTTTTTATTATTTAATTTATAATAATTATGCAAATTATTTAAATCATTTATTTTTGAAGTTATGTTTTGGGTGCCGGTTGTGGGATTTATATGAGTACAGGGTGGGAAGAAAAATAATTGTAAATAATTAATAACTAATTTAAAATTGTATTACTTATTTAATTGATAATTAATTATGTAAATTGTGTAATTGATAATTATGTTAATTGTGAACTTATCATATTTGTTAAGTTATATTTTTGGTAGTTATTTAATTTGTAGAGGAATGGGAGAAGTTATTTAAGTAATCATAAATAAAATAAAAAAATTGAAGTTTTTTTATTATTTAATATATTAATTGTGTTCTACTTTGTTTATTTCTATTACATCTATTACATTTTAATTGTTGGCTGTTATGTTTGTGGGAATATAGTGTGGTATTTCAATTATATTTTAATCTCACTAAAAGGGTCACAAAAATGGAGACAATTAGCATCCACGGTACCACTCCATACTATACTGACTCACAACAAGTAACCGGATGGCCTGAAAAATTAGATTGTTAATGTAGGAACAATTATTATTGTAAAGACGAGAACCCTCACTCACCCAGAGGTGACATGCTTCATCATTGGGTTCCCTCTTACACACTGCACCGCATTTGCGGCCATCTGAGGATACTATGATCCGTGAATAATGCTTAATGTGTATATTGTATGGGTGGCACACTTTTATGATCTGAGTTATGAACGTCAGGAATATGAAGCGGTATCCTTTAGTCGATACTGGGTGCCATCATGTTGTCTAGTGATGGCACTTACACTGGTGAAATGACACACCTATGATGTACATTTTTTTAACAACGGAGCGCATAATGTTTGGAGCACTTCTTTGTTAATTTTTTCGACCGTGTGACAAGAAGAAAATATGGAGGAATAGATATGCAGAGAGGATATATATTTTTATGTGTAATAATTTACAATTTGTGCACATACTACACCTCTAGATTCTCTAGATCCATGTGTAAAGGACCTTTTGAAGGCGGAGGCAGACGAGGTGTCTAGTATTGGTGAGATTGTGTTAACTATCACAAACCTTTTCTTAATTTTTTGTCACGTGTGTAATAAGGTGGTATGCACACTGGTGTTTTTTGGTTGTTTTGGTGGGTACATTGCATTCTGATTGAGAGAATTAACTATATTTTTACAGGATACGGACCAGACTGCAGCGGGTTTATGGTTATTCCCGTCCAATTAAGTATGGTAATTTTTATATGCATTTATTTTCACAAACAATAGCAGAGTGACGTGATATGGTCCTGAAGAATGCCATGAACCTTTGTGGTCATCAAGGCAGAAACATGTTGACCTAATCTAATATAGGGAACATCCATACCCCTATTTTCACACTGTTTTTATGTCTATCCTGTGAGGACACCGATTAAAGTTTTTTTGTCCTCGCATGAGATAGTTTTAATTCACTTGTTTATCATTTTTTTCGCACTCTGCCCCTCACTCTCACTACAATTGGATGATTAAAACACCTCTCGCTCCTCTTCTGCGGGAGAGGTGTAGCCCACACTGTGTACCTTGCGGTCGCAGTGTGTAAGAGGGAACCCAATGATGAAGCATGTCACCTCTGGGTGAGTGAGGGTTCTCGTCTTTACAATATTAATTTTTCCTACATTAACCACTTAACCGCGGCGGCAATTCCGCCGCGGTGCGGCGGTTTTATTGAGTGGGCGGGGCCGCGTCGGCCAACGGACGTGCGCAGCACTACGGAGGTAGTGCTCGCGACGGCCGTTGGCCGACGGGCGCACGGAAAGGGTTAACAATCTAATTTTTCAGGCCATCCGGTTACTTGTTGTGAGTCATTTCAATTATATTATCATTGTGTTAATTGATGGTAATTATAATTTTTTAAAAATATTTTTGTTATTTTAAAAACCTTTGTTAAAATTAAGACATTTAATTTTTACATTTAGAATTTTATATTTTGGGGTGTTTAATAGAGTTGTTAAAACATGTTATTTGTTTGAAGTGAAGTACTCTCTCTGTACTGTACCAGTGAATGGAATGGGAATAGTAAATGTAACCCCTCCTGAGTCCAATGCTTTCCCTACGGTTTCACCAACTGGTGTGGGAATAGTACATTTAACCTCTCTTGAGTCTAACACTTTCCCTACTGTTGCACCTACTGATGTGGGAATAGTAAACTTAACACCTCCTGAGTCCAACGCTTTCCCTACTGTTGCACACACTAGAGTGGGAATAGTAAATTTTACCCTTCCTGAGTCCAATGCTTACCCTACTGTTGCATTGACTGGTGTGAGAATAGTATTTCTAACCACTCTTGAGTCCAACGCTTTCCCTGCTTTTGCACACACTGGAATGGGAATAGTAAATGTTACCCATCCTGAGTTCTACGCTTTCCCTACTGTTGCATCTACTGGAGTTGGAGTAGTACATTTTACTCCTCCTAAGTCCAGCGCTTTTGCTACTGTTACATTTGCTGGAGTGGGAATAAGAAATTTTACCCTTCTTGATTTCAACGATTTTCCTACTGTTGCACCCACTGGAGAGGGAATAGTCAATTTAAACCCTCCTTAGCCCAACGCTTTCCCGACCATTGCATCTACTGAAGTGGGAATAATTAATTTACCCCCTCCTGAGCCCAACGATTTTCCTACTGTTGCACACACTGGAGTGGGAATAGTAAATTATACCCTTCCTGAGTCCCACGCTTACCCTACTGTTGCATTGACTGGTGTGAGAATAGTATTTGTAACCCCTCCTGAGTCCAACACTTTCCCCACTGTTGCACTGACTGGAGTGGGAATAGTAAATGTAACCCCTCCTGAGTCCAATGCTTTCCCTACTGTTTCATCTTCTGTTTCCCTACTGTTGCACCTGCTAGAGTGGGAATAATAAATGTAACCCCTCCTGAGTCCTACGCTTTCCCTGCTGTTGCACACACTGGAGTGGGAATAGTAAATTTTACCCTTCCTGAGTCCAACACTTTCCCAACTATTGCACAGACTGGAGAGAGAATAGTAAATTTAACTCCTCCTGAGTCTAACGATTTCTCTACTGTTGCACACAGTGGAGTGGGAATAGTTAATTTAAACCTTCCTGAGCCCAACACTTTACCTGTTGTTACACCTGCGGGAGTGGGAATAGTAAATGTAACCCGTCCTGTGTCCAATGCTTTCCCTGCTGTTGCACACACTGGCGTGGGAATAGCAAATTGTACCCCTCCTGAGTCCAAAGCTTTCCCTACTGTTGCACCTACTGATGTGGGAATAGTAAACTTACCCCCTTCTGAGTCCAACGCTTTTCCTACTGTTGCATACACTGGAGTGGAGTTAGTAAATTTTACCCCTCTGAGTCCAATGCTTTCTCTACTGTTGCACACAGTGGAGTGGGAATAGTACATGTTACCCCTCCTGGGCCCCCCTATGCTTTCCCTACTTTTGCACTCACTGGAGTGGGAATAGTAAATTTTATCCCTCATGAGTCCAAGGCTTTCCCTCCTGTTGCACACACTTCAGTGGGAATCGTAACTTTTACCCCTTCTTTGCCCAATGCTTTCCTTACTGTTGCAATTACTCGAGTGGGAATAATATATTTATTATTCTTGGAGATTAATAGTTTATTAGTATTGTTGCATATATATTATTAATATGTGTTTATGTATTTAATTTTACATTTTTTATATATATATTTATGTAATTTGTAACATATTTTTAGTAAAACATATTTTTATATATTGCTTACTGTTTCATGGATAATTAAATTAGAAATACTTTACATTTTTTTGCAGTTTGTTACATTTAATAATACGTTTTATATGTGTTTGTAAAGTACATATATATATATATATATTATCTACTGGCGGTCGCCAGTAGATAGTTATAGTTAGGACCTATTTTCCATAGGAAATCCACGACATTCTATTTGAAATAACTCTTGCGTCGGTTGACGAATCTTCGCGAAATTTTCAAACTTTATGGCCCGCTCCGGTCCGCTCCTACCCTGAAAGTCTCAGGGTGATTCGTCAAGCGGGGGCCGAGAAAAAAGGGGGTCCCAAAACGTGTTTTCCCCATTCATTTTCCCATAGGAAACTTTAGACACGGCTACAGCCCGAACTGCTGAACGGAATTACACCAAATTTGGCAAAGAGGTAGTTCTTGGTTCAGAAAGAACCCTTTTTGTTAAATGGTGTAAATCCGTTCAGTAGTTGCGGAGAAATTAAAAAAATAAGAGTCAAAAATCAATTTCCCATAGGAAAATTTATGCAAGGCTACAGCCCGAACTGCTGAACGGAATTACACCAAATTTGGCAAAGAGGTAGTTCTTGGTTCAAAAAGAACCCTTTTGTTAAATGGTGTAAATCCGTTCAGTAGTTGCTGAGAAAATCAAAAGTAAAAACACATATATATCTGGGCGGAGCCTAACCACACATGTCATCGTGAGATCTGATTGGTTGTCAGCACTTCATCCTGGAATTGCTGGCAGCCATCTTGGGACCAATATAAATGCATTGTAGTGAATCAAAGATTTTGAGGGTTACCAAAAGGAGAACTATAAAGGGTGATAACAGACTTTAGTTACATTAGAATTCATTTGTTGATGGTACCATACTAATTTCAGGAATTGTGGTGTGTTCTAAGGTGATTTTACCCTGTGAAAAACCTTCTGCTGGGATATCATGAATCATGTTTGAGAGAAAACTATTTTCACATGCTTGTCCCATACAGTTTTGGAAGGTGCTCCAGAAGCTAAAATGAGAGCATATTTTCTGTAAATTCACATTATCTTTCTCAGTCATGTGAGAATGAAGTCTGACATTCTCAGTAAAACATGTACATCCAACAAGGGCAGAGACTGTCAGTTGATTCCTTTGTGTTCTACTGCAGCTTCCCAGAGTGTTCTAAAGAACAACTAGAGTGCTAACAGCCTTACTTATGACAAAAGTATGGCACACCTGAAGCCATCTTGATTGGAATAAACTGGTAACATTTAAAACATTTAATTTAAAAAGGAACAAAATGATGGGGTTCATCTTGTCATAGAAACTATGGTTAGTGCTCTGGAAAGAAAAATTAGGACATGTTTCAAGTGTGATCTCAAATATCTTCCTGTTATATTTCAACAGGAGCAGCCTGTCAGTTGATGCCTTTGTGTTCTACTGCAGCTTCCCAGAGTGTTCTAAAGAACAACTAGAGCGCTAACAGTCTTACTTATGACAAAAGTATGGCACACCTGAAGCCATCTTGATTGGAATAAACTGGTAACACTTAAAACATTTAATTTAAAAAGGAACAAAATGATGGGGTTCATCTTGTCATAGAAATTATGGTTAGTGCTCTGGAAAGAAAAATTAGGACATGTTTCAAGTGTGATCTCAAATATCTTCCTGTTATATTTCAACAGGAGCAGCCTGTCAGTTGATGCCTTTGTGTTCTACTGCAGCTTCCCAGAGTGTTCTAAAGAACAACTAGAGCGCTAACAGTCTTACTTATGACAAAAGTATGGAACACCTGAAGCCATCTTGATTGGAATAAACTGGTAACACTTAAAACATTTAATTTAAAAAGGAACAAAATGAGGGGGTTCATTTTGCCATAGAAATTATGGTTAGTGCTGTAGAAAGAAAAATTAGGACATGTTTTAAGAGAGATCTCAAATATCTTCCTGTTATATTTCAACAGGAGCAGCCTGTCAGTTGATGCCTTTGTGTTCTACTGCAGCTTCCCAGAGTGTTCTAAAGAACAACTAGAGTGCTAACAGCCTTACTTATGACAAAAGTATGGCACACCTGAAGCCATCTTGATTGGAATAAACTGGTAACACTTAAAACATTTAATTTAAAAAGGAACAAAATGAGGGGGTTCATTTTGCCATAGAAATTATGGTTAGTGCTGCAAAAAGAAAATGTAGTGCATGTTTTAAGTGAGATCTCAAATCCTCTTCTATTTCATTAGAAAATTCTGACATGCAGACTGAAACAATCACTTTCAATACCAGCAGTAGACTTCCAGTTAACTCCTTGGTGAGCAGTAGCTTTACTACAGTGATCTAATGAACAACTAGAGTAATAACATTCTGAATTTATGGCAAATGTGTGACACATCTGAATGCCTTCTTGATGGAATCAAAGTAAAAAACTGAAAGCATTTCCTACTGAGGAGACTGCAGTAAATGAGGAAATTAGGAAACTTCATAACAAAGAAGTCTTCCAAGATGGCCACCAGTGAAAAAAGAGCCCAAATGTAGCACAAATATTACCCAGATGTAGCCCACATATAGCCCAATGACAAAAGTGTGCAAAACACTTTTTATTTTTAGTTTTTTTGCAGTTTTATGTAGTGCAGACTGGTCAGGTATTGGAGCATTGCATCTTAAAACATGACCCCCCTATACTACAAAAACACCACTGCACTACCCTAAACCCTAAAACACTACCCCAGCACGACCCCCTACACTACACAAGCACCACTGCACTATCCTAAACCCTAAAACACTACCCCCAGCATGACCCCCTACACTACACAAACACCACTGCACTACCCTAAACCCTAAAACACTACCCCAACACCACTGCACTAACCTAAATCCTAAAACACTACCCCCAGCACGACCCCTACACTACCCAAACACCACTGCACTACCCTAAAACATGACCCCCTACACTACACAAACACCACTGCACTACCCTAAACCCTAAAACACTACCCCCAGCACGACCCCTTACACTACACAAGCACCACTGCACTACCCTAAACCCTAAAACACTACCCCCAGCACGACCCCCTACGCTACACAAACACCACTGCACTACCTTAAACCCTAAAACAATACCCCAGCACGACCCCCTACACTACCCAAACACCACTGCACTAACCTAAATCCTAAAACACTACCCCCAGCACGACCCACTACACTACCCAAATACCACTGCACTACCCTAAAACATGACCCCCTACACTACACAAACACCACTGCACTACCCTAAACCCTAAAACACTACCCCAAGCACGACCCCCTACACTACACAAGCACCACTGCACTACCCTAAACCCTGTAACACTACCCCCAGCACGACCCCCTACACTGCCCGAACACCACTGCACTGCCCTAAACCCTGAAACACCAGCCCCTGCACGACCCCATACACTGCCCAAACACCACTGCACTGCCCTAAACCCTGAAACACATACCCTAGCACGACCCCCTACACTGCCCGAACACCACTGCACTGCCCTAAACCCTGAAACACCACCCCCTTCACGACCCCCTACACTGCCCGAACACCACTGCACTGCCCTAAACCCTGAAACACCACCCCCAGCATGACCTCCTACACTGCCCGAACACCACTGCACTGCCCTAAACCCTGAAACATCACCCCCAGCAAGACCCCCTACACTGCCCGAACACCACTGCCCTAAACCCTGAAACACCACCCCCAGCACGACCCCCTACACTGCCCGAACACCACTGCACTGCCCTAAACCCTGAAACACCACCCCCAGCACGACCCCCTACACTGCCCGAACACCACTGCACTGCCCTAAACCCTGAAACACCACCCCTGCACGACCCCCTACACTGCCCGAACACTACTGCACTGCCCTAAACCCTGAAACACCATCCCCAGCACGACCCCCTACACTGCACGAACACCACTGCACTGCCCTAAACCCTGAAACACTACACCCAGCAAGACCCCATACACTGCCCGAACACCACTGCATTGCCCTAAACCCTGAAACATCACCCCCAGCAAGACCCCCTACACTGCCCGAACACCACTGCCCTAAACCTTGAAACACCACCCCCAGCAAGACCCCCTACACTGCCCAAACACCACTGCACTGCCCTAAACCCTGAAACACCAGCCCCAGCACGACCCCTACACTGCCCGAACACCACTGCACTGCCCTAAACCCTGAAACACCACCCCTGCACGACCCCCTACACTGCCCGAACACCACTGCACTGCCCTAAACCCTGAAACACCACCCCCAGCACGACCCCTACACTGCCCGAACACCACTGCACTGCCCTAAACCCTGAAACACCACCCCTGCACGATCCCCTACACTGCCCGAACACTACTGCACTGCCCTAAACCCTGAAACACCACCCCCAGCACGACCCCCTACACTGCACGAACACCAATGCACTGCCCTAAACCCCGAAACACTACCCCCAGCAAGACCCCCTACACTGCCCGAACACCACTGCCCTAAACCCTGAAACACCACCCCCAGCAAGACCCCCTACACTGCCCGTACACAACTGCACTGCCCTAAACCCTGAAACACCACCCCCAGCATGACCCCTACACTGCCCGAACACCACTACACTGCCCTAAACCCTGAAACACCACCCCCAGCACGACCCCCTACACTGCCCGAACACCACTGCACTGCCCTAAACCATGAAACACCAGCCCCAGCACGACCCCCTACACTGCCCGAACACCACTGCACTGCCCTAAACCCTGAAACACCACCCCCAGCACGACCCCCTACACTGCCCGAACACCACTGCACTGCCCTAAACCCTGAAACACCAGCCCCAGCACAACCCCGTACACTGCCCGAACACCACTGCACTGCCCTAAACCCTGAAACACCAGCCCCAGCACGACCGCCTACACTGCCCGAAAACCACTGCACTGCCCTAAACCCTGAAACACCAGCCCCAGCACGACCCCCTATACTGCCCGAACACCACTGCACTACCCTAAACCCTCAAACACCAGCACAAGCACCACCCCTACACTGCCCGAACACCACTGCACTGCCCTAAACCCTGAAACACCAGCCCCAGCAAGACCCCTACACTGCCCGAACACCACTGCACTGCCCTAAACCCTGAAACACCACCCCCAGCAAGACCCCCTACACTGCCCGAACACCACTGCACTAAAGCCTGAAACACCACCCCCAGCAAGACCACCTACACTGGCCGAACACCACTGCACTGCCCTAAACCCTGAAACACCACCCCTGCACGACCCCCTACACTGCCCAAACACCACTGCACTGCCCTAAACCCTGAAACACCACCCCTGCACGACCCCCTACACTGCCCGAACACCACTGCACTGCCCTAAACCCTGAAACACCACCCCTCAGCACGACACCCTACACTGCCCGAACACCACTGCACTGCCCTAAACCCTGAAACACCACCCCCAGCACGACCCCCTACACTGCCCGAACACCACTGCACTGCCCTAAACCCTGAAACATCAACCCCAGCAAGACCCCCTACACTGCCTGAACACCACTGCCCTAAACCCTGAAACACCACCCCCTACACTGCACGAACACCACTGCACTGCCCTAAACCCTGAAACACCACCTCCAGCAAAACCCCCTACACTGCCTGAACACCATTGCTCTGCCCTAAATCCTGAAACACTAGCCCCAGCACGACCCCCTACACTGCCCAAACACCACTGCACTGCCCTAAACCCTGAAACACCACCCCCAGCACAACCCCTATACTGCCCGAACACCACTGCACTGCCCTAAACCCTGAAACACCAGCCCCAGCAAGACCCCCTACACTGCCCGAACACCACTGCACTGCCCTAGACTCTGAAACACCAGCCCCAGCAAGACCCCCTACACTGCCCGAATACCACTGCACTGCCCTAAACCCTGAAACACCAGCCCCAGCATGACCCCTACACTGCCTGAACACCACTGCATTGCCCTAAACCCTGAAACACCAGCCCCAGCACGACCACCTACACTGCCCGAACACCACTGCACTGCCCTAAACCCTGAAACACCAGCCCCAGCACAACCCCCTACACTGCCCGAACACCACTGCACTGCCCTAAACCCTGAAACACCAGCCCCAGCACGACCCCCTACACTGCCCGAACACCACTGTACTGCCCTAAACCCTGAAACACCAGCCCCAGCACGACTCCCTACACTGCCCGAACACCACTGCACTGCCCTAAACCCTGAAACACCACCCCCTGTATGACCCCCTACACTGCCCGAACACCACTGCACTGCCCTAAACCCTGAAACACCACCCCCTGCAGCACCCCCTACACTGCCCGAACACCACTGCACTGCCCTAAACCCTGAAACACCACCCCCTGCACCGCCCCCTACACTGCCCGAACACCACTGCACTGCCCTAAACCCTGAAACACCACCCCCAGCACGGCCCCCTTTACTGCTCGAACACAACTGCACTGCCCCAAACCCTGAAACACCACCCCCAGCACGACCCCCTACACTGCCCGAACACCACTGCCCTAAACCCTGAAACACCACCCCTGCACGACCCCCTACACTGCCCGAACACCACTGCACTGCCCTAAACCCTGAAACACCACCCCCTACACTGCCCGAACACCACTGCACTGCCCTAAACCCTGAAACACCACCCCCAGCACGACCCCCTACACTGCCCGAACACCACTGCACTGCCCTAAACCCTAAAACACCACCCCCAGCATTACCCCCTACACTGCCCAAACACCACAGCACTGCCCTAAACCCTAGAACACTACCCCCAGCACGACCCCCTACACTACCCGAACACCACTGCACTACCCTAAAATACTACCCCAGCACAACCCCCTACACTATCCGAACACGACTGCACTGCCCTAAACCCTCAAACACTCCCCCAGCACGACCCCCTGCACTACCCGAACACCACTGCACTGCCCTAAACCCTAAAACACTCCCCCAGCACGACCCCCTACACTACCCGAACACCACTGCACTGCCCTAAACCCTAAAACACTCCCCCAGCACGACCCCTACACTACCCAAACACCACTGCACTGCACTGCCCTAAACCCTAAAACACTATCCCAGCACGACCCCCTACACTACCCAAAGACCACTGCACTACCCTAATCCCTAAAACACTACCCCCCGCATGACCCCCTACACTACCCTAAACCCTAAAACACTACCCCCGCACGACTCCCTACACTACCCAAAGACCACTGCACTACCCTAAACCCTAAAACACGACCTCCTACACTACACAAACACCACTGCACTACCCTAAACCCTAAAACACTACCCCTACACTACACAAACACCACTGCACTACCCTAAACCCTAAAAAACTACCCCAGCACGAACCACTGCACTACCCAAACACCACTGCACTACCCTAAACCCTAAAAAACTACCCCCAGCACGAACCACTGCACTACCCAAATACCACTGCACTACCCTAAACCCTAAAAACTACCCCCAGCAGTATCCCTACACTACCCAAACACCACTGCACTACCCTAAACCCTAAAACACTACCCCCAGCAGTACCCCCTACACTACCCAAACACCACTGCACTACCCTAAATCACTACCCCCAGCACGACCCCCTACACTACCCAAACACCACTGCACTACCCTAAACCCTAAAACACTACCCCCAGCACGGCCCCCTACACTACCCAAACACCACTGCACTACCCTAAACCCTAAAACACTCCCCCAGCACGACTCCCTACACTACCCAAACACCACTGCACTATCCTAAACCCTAAATCTACCCCCAGCATGACCCCCTACACTACACAAACACCACTGCACTACCCTAAACCCTAAAACACTACCCCCAGCACGACCCTCTTCACTACCTAAACACAACTGCACAATTTGTTACAGGCGTTGCAACGCAGGCCTGTGGTGCTTACTGGAAGTACCTAGTGGGCTAGTTGGGCCCCAGGGACCCTCAGGATTCAAGGTGACCTAATCCCCCAACTTAAAACGCACCACGGGGTGCGTTTGCACAGTGGTGAAGGGAGGGGGCTGGGCCTCAGGTGACATGTGCGCAAACACGCCCTGTGG
This sequence comes from Calotriton arnoldi, assembly GCA_963921515.1. Lineage (NCBI taxonomy): Eukaryota > Metazoa > Chordata > Amphibia > Caudata > Salamandridae > Calotriton > Calotriton arnoldi. The sequence continues at coordinate 300,624 of CAWUFW010010053.1, read as the reverse complement.
TGCGTTTTAAGTTGGGGAATTAATTCCCTTTGAATCCTGAGGGACCCTGGGGCCAACTAGCCCACCAGGTACCTTCAGTAAGCACAACAGAGTTGCGTTGCAGAGAGGTGAAAAAAGGTGCGTGGCCTCGGAACGCCTCTCTGCAACTCAGCTCTGTGGTCCTAACTGTAGGTACCTGGGGGCTAGTTGGGCCCCAGGGACCCTCAGAATTCAAGGGGACTTAATCCCGCAACTTAAAACGTGCCACGGGGTGCGTTTGCACACATGTCACCTCAGGCCCTCCTCCCTTCACCACTGTGCAAACGCGCCCTGTAGCGCGTTTTAAGAGGTAGTTTTAATCCCCCTGCCCTATTATGTACTAGGGACTTGCAGAGGAGGTCATGCTAATCACAGGGGTACCCCAACGCATAGTGTTCCCTAGTGTATGTAGGTGTTTTCACTGTATTCTAAGTGTCTTTTAGCATAGCACTGGCTCTGGTTAGTCAGAGTCAGTTACCACCAGTACCTGTCTGAAAAAGTTGTGGGCACAGGATGATTTTGCAACAAGGCCTCTTTCTGCTCCTCTGTTGGTTCTTTCTGCACATCTTTGCTTCTTTCTGTGCGTTTTTTCTTCTTTCTTCACATGTCCTACCTCTGTGGGCATAGTTAGAAACTAGCATTTAAAAAAACCTTTGAAATTCACTTAAAAAATCATAGGTTTCAGGCACGTTATAGTTAGAAATTAGCATTTAAAAAACCTTTGAAATTCACTGAAAAAACCATAGGTTTCAGACACGTTATAGTTAGAAATTAGCATTTAAAAACCTTTGAAATTCACTGAAAAAACCATAGGTTTTAGGGATAGTTATAGTTAGTTGGACATTTCACTCGTACAAAACCATAGAAATTCCCCGTTATAGTTAGTTCAGCTAACTATAACTCGCGCCCGCAATGCACTGCTGATGACGTCACATATTACATCACTCATGACATGGTCAGTGACATCACTGATGACATCACTGATGACATCTCAAATGACATCACTGATGACATCATCCATGTGATAATTTCATGCATCTTCTCACACCCTAATATAACTTTTGATACACCCACTCTAAATTACAGACTGCCATTCTCAAAACCATAGACACTCCAACACCAAAAACTACATACCCACTCACTGATTCTTAGGTCTACACACACATCCACTCACTCACCCGTACAGTCACTCATACTTAGTCACTCAGTACAGGACTATCATATGCACTCATACACCTATATAAACACTCACACACCACCACTCATCCATAGAGGTACTCACACACCTAGTCAGTCATGCAAAAAACTTAATCACACACCCATTTACTCACCTATACAGTTATACACACACCAGCTCACTTACTCATACAAATACTAGCACATTCTTACGCTCTTATACAATCACTGATACAAGTACACACTCATCCATACAGCCACTCTCACAATCACACACTCTCACTTATAGCCATTTATATACTCCAACACACATATATACTGCCTTTCACATATGTATTTACTCACACATGTACCACTGAGATATACATTCAATCACTAACACACCCATACACACACTCACCCACCCATACAGTCCATCACAGATGCACTCTTGAAACCATGCACCCAGTGAATTACCAACTCACACATCTATGCACAGAGTCACACACACCCCACCCACACAAACACTCAGGCACCCATACAGATACTCAGACAATCAATCAATAACCCATGTAGACACTCATGTAGCTATTCAGAAAGCCATGCAGCCGCTTACAAACCAACAGACAGACGGATACAGACATTCACACAGTTTAGTCACTAACCCATGCATTCAGTAAGATACATTTAATCACTCACTTGTAGAGTCAGTCACTCACGTACTAAATCATCCATTCAGACACTTATACACCCACTCATTCTTCAATACGCCTTTCCCTATATATATTAAACATATTTAAACTTTACAGAAACACACAGTCACTGGATGATGTCATCAGTGATGTCATTTGAGATGTCATCAGTGATGTCATCAGTGATGTCACTGACCATGTCATGAGTGATGTAATATGTGACGTCATCAGCAGTGCATTGCGGGCGCGAGTTATAGTTAGCTGAACTAACTATAACGGGGAATTTCTATGGTTTTGTACGAGTGAAATGTCCAACTAACTATAACTGTCCCTAAAACCTATGGTTTTTTCAGTGAATATATATATATATATATATATATATATATATATATATATATATATATATATATATATATATATATCAACGCCAGTATCCGCTCGTTTGTACTCCCAGCAAAAATCCACAGCACCATAGCAGAGGTCAGTGTTTAAAAAGTATTTATTAACACACCAAGTGCACAACCAAAGTTAAAAAACGGACGGTCTACGCGTTTTGGCTTCCCAGCCTTCTACTGGACCATAGAGTCCCACCGTCTAGAGCGTCTATATAAGTGCATAAGTGCTAGGTCCTTCTTCACTTTTTACTGCTATTCAGCAGCTAGACTGTGCATCCCCCATTACACGTGATGGCAATTTCTATCACCATTTGCAATTTCGCTAATACATGATATGATGACTCAAACATGTTATTTTGCTTAGTATTAGCCGCTTAAATGACATATATTGCAATTTTTGTATATATATATTTTTTTCATTATTTTCACTTTTCATAATTTTGTTTCCACACATTCCTGTAAAGTACATTTTAAACCCCTTCAATGGACAGAAAGTGCTGGTGCGTGTGTGAAGTTCAGACAAGTTGATTTCAAAACCGATTTGTATGTAATAAAGGCAAGAGATGCAATTATTAAAAATACACCCATTAAAGAGAAAACTATCATGGCAGTTCCGTAATTAAAATCAATAACAAAATATCATAATTGATATAAAAGGACATATGATTGATCTGAAAGAATGTCTAAAGTGCAAATGAACTATTTAAAGTGGCTAGTGCAAGTATACATTATGGATCAGAGAACATTTCAAAGTAAAGTGACTAGTGAAAGTAACCATAATGGATCCATAATTAATTCAAAGTGAAGTACACAATAAAGCATGAATTCATGCTGTAAATGTTTTGCAAAAACCACATTTTCTAAAATACTCTAAAGACACTTATCCAATTCTAAGAGCAGTGGGGAGTAAATTGAAGCACTGTCACAATTTTCATTTAATTAATCTTCTTCTCCTGTCCTAGTGTTCCCAAAAGGGGAGACACATATTTCAGGCACTCATGATAATTGTAAAATTCTATGTACGCCTATAAACATAAAAGTAAAGTGCTGGTGCATAGAGAAAATGAAAGTAAAGTACCGTTAAGACAACCATAATTTTTGATGGTTCTTAAGACTCCCTAACTGTAAAAATATTTTCATAATCATATATCCAAAGATGAGCACTATGTACCCAATTATCTGTGTTATTACCAGAATTACCCAAACGCAAAAATGGGATCTTGTTCTCAGTTAATGGCAAACCTATTGCATAAATAAACATATCTCTGTAGGTTTTGAAAAGCATCAAATACAAAAAGTAGGTACACATATGCAACTCAATCAAAAGAAAACAGCCCCAAAAATTTTCAATGATGTCAATCACATGGCAAGATCATAACTGAGATTATATGATTTTTACAGATGTATATGTAATTCTGCATCAAGGTTATGGCCTCGTAGATTCTCAGTGTCAATCGCCAAGATCAACCATGATTCTGCTCTTCATAGACTGAAGGGTCGATTCCGATGTCGGCCGGAAGTGCACCTAACAGTATTCGTCCGGAAAAAATACGAGCCGAACGCGTGTTTTCCGACCGACTCGAACACTCTACCGAATGAACAAGTACGATGCGTATAACAGCCCAGATTCCGAGCGAGCCGTACTTACCCATTCCAGCTCCTGTTCCCCGCCCGAGCCGGATCCGTAAACGCCGAATCGAGTCGCACGGAACCAAATACACAGCACCTTCCGCCCGGACTAGTACGATGCGTCTCCCGTACGCACCAAACTCGTCGCTACGTACGGCACGTTTGAGCATCTGGGAGAGCTGCACATAAGCTCTGATTCGCGCCACAAGACGATCCACGGCGACGAGACGAACAAGCCAGCGACGAGTACGAGTCGAAGACACGAGAAACCCGAACGAGACGAACCAACCATGAATCCCATCGTGCAGGTCCTACCAATACTCTACATCTATTACCGGGACCGGCACGGACGCGTACGGCGCAGACGGTAAGTCAAACACCCACAACACAAACAAACGACACGTACCCAAAATATGTCACACACACATAGGGATGCACAAATGACATACACAAGCAACAGCAGAACCATAGGGGTGGGATGGCCAACACCAATGCCATACACACCCATAGGGGGATGGATGCCTACCACCAAAACCACCCTACAACTACCCCTACTCATGGGTGGCTAGATGCCTGCCACCACCCCCCCCCACTCATGGGGGGCTGGATACCTACCACTACTGCCATCCCCACCCATAGGGGGCTGGATGCCTACCACTACTACCATCCCCACTCATGGGGGGCTGGATGCCTACCACTACTGCCATCCCCACCCATAGGGGGCTGGATGCCTACCACTACTACCATCCCCACTCATGGGTGGCTAGATGCCTGCCACCCCCCCCACTCATGGGGGGCTGGATGCCTGTCACTACTGCCATCCCCACTCATGGGGGGATGGATGGCTGCCACTACTACCATCCCCACTCATGGGGGGCTGGATGCCTACCACTACTGCCATCCCCACCCATAGGGGGCTGGATGCCTACCACTACTACCATCCCCACTCATGGGTGACTAGATGCCTGCCACCACCCCCCCCCACTCATGGGGGGCTGGATGCCTGTCACTACTGCCATCCCCACTCATGGGGGATGGATGGCTGCCACTACTACCATCTCCACTCATGGGGGCTGGATGCCTACCACTACTGCCATCCCCACCCATAGTGGGCTGGATGCCTACCACTACTACCATCCCCACTCATGGGGGCTGGATGCCTACCACAACTACCATACCCACTCATGGGGGCTGGATGCCTTCCACTACTACCATCCCCACTCATGGGGGGCTGGATGGCTGCCACTACTACCATCCCCACTCATGGGGGGCTGGATGCCTACCACTACTGCCATCCCCACCCATAGGGGGCTGGATGCCTACCACTACTACCATCCCCACTCATGGGGGGCTGGATGCCTACCACCACCACCCCCCCCACTCATGGGGGGCTGGATGCCTGTCACTACTGCCATCCCCACTCATGGGGGGATGGATGGCTGCCACTACTACCATCCCCACTCATGGGGGGCTGGATGCCTACCACTACTGCCATCCCCACCCATAGGGGGCTAGATGCCTACCACTACTACCATCCCCACTCATGGGTGGCTAGATGCCTGCCACCACCCCCCCCCCCACTCATGGGGGGCTGGATGCCTGTCACTACTGCCATCCCCACTCATGGGGGGATGGATAGCTGTCACTACTACCATCCCCACTCATGGGGGGCTGGATGCCTACCACTACTGCCATCCCCACCCATAGGGGGCTGGATGCCTACCACTTCTACCATCCCCACTCATGGGTGGCTAGATGCCTGCCACCACCCCCCCCCCCCCACTCATGGGGGGCTGGATGCCTGCCACTACTGCCATCCCCACCCATAGGGGGCTGGATGCCTACCACTACTACCATCGTCACTCATGGGGGGCTGGATGCCTGCCACTACTGCCATCCCCACCCATAGGGGGCTGGATGCCTACCACTACTGCCATCCCTACTCATGGGGGGATGGATGGCTGCCACTACTACCATCCCCACTCATGGGGGGCTGGATGCCTACCACAACTGCCATCCCCACCCATAGGGGGATGGATGCCTACCACTAACACCACCCCCACTCATAGGGGGCTGGATGCCTGTCACTACTGCCATCCCCACTCATGGGGAGATGGATGCCTGCCACTACTGCCATTCCCACCCATAGGGGGCTGGATGCCTACCACTACTACCATCCCCACTCATGGGGGCTGGATGCCTGCCACTACTGCCATCCCCACCCATAGGGGGCTGGATACCTACCACTACTACCATCCCCACTCATGGGGGGCTGGATGCCTACCACTACTACCATCCCCACTCATGGGGGCTGGATGCCTACCACTACTACCATCCCCACTCATGGGGGCAGGATGCCTGTCACTACAACCACCCCTACTCATAGGACGGGTAATGCATGACACAACTAGCATACTCCCACATAAGGACTGTCTGTAAATTACATCCCACCCCCAACACCATGACAAGCGTGTGTGGTCTGTGTCAAATGCATACAACACTGAACATGACATTAAACATACAATGTGACCCCCTAACACATGTGTCACACATAATTGTGTGTGTGGCCTACACAAAGCAAGCAGACCATGACCACTGTGGCAATGTGGCCCAAAGCCCCATCACCACAGTGCCCAAAAGGTAAGTGTGTGCTCCATAGCTGAAGCACATTTTGAACAGTGTGGCAATGGGGCCCAAAGCCCCATCACCACAGTGCCCAAAAGGCAAGTGTGTGCTCCATAGCTGAAGCACATTTTGAACAGTGTGGCAATGGGGCCCTAAGCCCCATCACCACAGTGCCCAAAAGGCAAGTGTGTGCTCCATAGCTGAAGCACATTTTGAACAGTGTGGCAATGGGGCCCTAAGCCCCATCACCACAGTGCCCAAAAGGTAAGTGTGTGCTCCATAGCTGAAGCACATTTTGAACAGTGTGGCAATGGGGCCCTAAGCCCCATCACCACAGTGCCCAAAAGGTAAGTGTGTGCTCCATAGCTGAAGCACATTTTGAACAGTGTGGCAATGGGGCCCTAAGCCCCATCACCACACTGCCCAAAAGGTAAGTGTAGTCCTGGTAAAACCTGCTAAACCAAAAATGCAGGGATTATTCCTGGCCACACAACACCAAACACTACAGTGGCATTGTAGTGCTTGTGTCCCATAGCAACATAGATTGTGTGAGGCAAGCAGTGCAGTGCCAATGACACATCGTTCTAGCCATGTGCACACAAACATCAGACATGGGGGCCCACATTGTCTACATTCACAAATAACACAATGACAGAAGTGAGCATCATAATGCAGACCCACATATCTGCAGCAATGGACACACAAATGTAGATATCCTGTGGAGACTGTAGATGTCATGTGAACAAATACCATACCATGGCAGCAATGGGACATACTAACCATGATCAATGTGCTGACTGATGACCTAGCAGTCCCAGGGCCAGCAGGGGAAAGCCAACAAACAACATACAGCCAATGGCAAACTAAAGATATGCCAATGCAGTGGTGCAAATGCACAAACACAAACAGGCAGACTCACACTGCATATCATACACAACAGGTGAGGGGGTTGTGTGCCAGTGTCCCCAGGCAAACACACAACACATGAGGAGGCCAGATTCACTAATACACAGATGTCAACACAGTCACATACAAAACTAACTCAGGGATTGGATTCCCCTATGTGGGCAAACAGGCATTGTGAGATGAGAGGGAGCCCAAATTACACATGTCACACAAGCTTGTAGGAACAGCAACAAACACAGCAAGAGACAGAACCACCACAGCACTCCCCCAGGGACCCCACATTGTGGTGACACTAGCCTGCATGACAATCACACTGTGATGGCAAAGGTAGATGTCATCCACACTGTGAACCACAGCCATGTGTCCTGAGCAACAAACTACCATCACACCTATACAAGCACAAAGCACTCAGCATGGCCTGCCAGCCAAGGACAACATGGAGGTAGTGCCCCAGCCGTGCAACAACTCACATTTGCACACACTCAACGCCACACACCTTGAACTCCACCAATGTGCAGCAGTGAAGCTCACATGGACTGCTGACATTGCACATGCACCCATGAAAATCCCAGGGGTGGTGGGGGAAATAAGGTGCAGAAACCCATCACACATGGCCAGTCAACAATACTTGTGAATGTCTGACACACTGCACAGTATGCCGTACATGGGCATGACGTGAAATCCACCCCAAACAATGGGATCCTGGCCATAGTCACACACCAATGAAGAAGCCAAGCTGACCCACAAAGGACACACATAGACAACTTCCAACATTGCAGCTCTGACCCTGAGGTGTGGCAGCAGTCACACACACAACGTGTCACAATCACTGAAAGCATACACAAACAGAAAATCACATTACTCGTGTAACCAACAAGTGCCAAGAGGAATCTTGACTGTGTCCCATCTGCGTTTGCCCACATCCCCAGCCCTGACAACAAAGACAACTAGGGATGACAACCTCATTAACATTAGTTTGCCATGCACCCACATCCCGGAGAAACCAGGTCCAAGATGCTGGATGAACACAGAACAACTCAGCAAGCATCACAAACAGGAACATCTGTAGGGACACAGCCTGTGTAGGAAAAGGAGAAGGGTACACGCACAGACATGCCTACACAAACACAACACGGGCACAGCCTATAGCACGGAATCACGCACTGCCATGAGGGCACTCTACTCCTGTGGAAGGTCAGCTGTGCCAAACCTTGTCTGTGCACGACTCAAACATGTCAGCAGAACACTCGGTCAGTGAGTCAACAACTACAACACACTGAAGGCTCTGCTCATATCAGCCTGGGCACGGGAGTGTCACGTCAGTCATCTGCATACACCCAAGACACGTGTCAAGCAACTTGCACTGTGTACACAGATGAGTCCTCCAAATTTGATGTGCTAAACTGCATGTCCATTGGAGACGGGCACACAGTCAGGGTACTAGGAACATTGGACAGTGGTAAGCCCACCAGATGTGCATCAGTGTAGGACAAAGATGGTAATCTACAAATGCTAAACGTACAACCCTGTGTCAAATGCTGAACATTACACCCTCAGACTGCAGCAAAGGATGCTATAGATCCATACTAGATTAGGACACATATCCCATGGACCACATGGAGCCCATCACAGCAAAACTTCATTTACCTGATCTGAACACTATTACAACAGCAAATGCATGATTCCACACATCTACATCATGTACCTCCAAAGATTAACCACAAGTAAACAAAAAGAGGCTTTATTCAGCAAGTGTGCAACTCAAATCAAAAGTCCAAAATAAACTAAGGCCAATGGCCAGTCCAAATATACAGTCCCAACAGGGTGATGTGTGACAACTTGTCAACAATTGCTTGCCTGCACAGGTACGGACAGGGGACATCCCCCTTGGAGGGGCATATGAGGGGCAGGCCAGGCACCGCAGGGACAGGATCAGGGGATGCCAGAAGGAGGCAGTGAAGGGGAGGTGGGTGCGGGAGTGTCACCGGCAACTGCAGTGGAGGTGTCTGACTCAGGGGGGGCTGGCACCACCGCAGGGCTCAAGTCAGATGGTGTTGGTGCTGCAACCACTGCAGTGGGCTGGTCAGATGGAGTGGACTGGGTCCCCAATGCAGTGTCCGAGTCAGACGGGGTGGTTGTGGACTCCACCGCAGTGCATGACTCCAAGGTAGTGGAAGGGGGGCAGAAGAGCTGGGCAGGACAGAGGGGGGGACACGGTCTCCACACCAGTGGCACAAACAGGCAGAGCGTCTGGTTTGGGGTGGAAGAGCAAGTGGCAGGGGGGAGGGCCTAAGCAGTTTGGGGATGCGGTATCGGTGTGTGGGGGAACCTGGGGCAGGGTGTGGCGGTGGAACCTGTGGCGTGGTGGCCTGGGGGATGGAGGTGAGAGACTGGGTGGTTGACTTGCAGGGCAGTGGCGGGGTCTTGCTCTTCCGGGACCGGGGGGACTTGCGGGTGGGGGCTCACTCTGCCTGCGCCTGGGGGAGGGTGTCCGGGGGCGAGGGGCACTCCCTCTGTGTGGGTGGACTTCCTCTTCCCCCGGTATGCTGGATCAGCGGGATTGGAGGGGAAGAGGCCGAGGTCACTGAGGAAGAGCTGCTGATCAGGTGGGGTTGCAGGTGAGGCAAGGGAAGGGGTCTTGGAGGGAGAGGATCTTGAGGATTGCGGAGTGACTGTGGTTGCCTGTGTGTGTGTGTGTTCCCCATCCCCTGTGTCTGTGGTATCAGTCCCCTGAGGATGCTTGTGTGCACGTCTTGCCTTTCTCTTGGGTGTGTCTGTGCTGCTCGTGTCTGTGTGTTTGGGTGACTGTGCAGGTGTGCATGTGCTTTGGACAGGTAGGGGGGCAGGAAGTGTGGATGGGGCAGAGGTGGGAGGGGTGAGGGACTGTTGGAGGAGGGACACTGCTGCCGTCAGGGAGGAGTCCATGGACTTATTGCTCCTCTGTAGGGCAGACATACCCGTCGAGATGCCCTCCATGAACGACACCAGCTGTGTCAACAGAGTGGTGTGTGCATGGAGGACACTCAGCATTGCTGTCTGCCCTACATGGAGCTGCCGAAGGAGGTACACAGACTCCTCACTCAGGGCAGCAGGGGACACAGGGGCAGGGGGTGCGGTGCCTGGCACGAAGGAGACACGCTCCCGAGTACGGGAGCCTCCACGGACCTCAGGAATGGGAGCCAATGGGAGGGCGGTGGTGGTGGTGGTGGCGGGGCCAGACAGACTAGCTGGCCTTTGGTGGCTGCTGAGACCCGCCTCCACAAGGGAGTCATCCTCCGAGCTGCTGTGGTCCTCAGCTGAGGTGGATGGTGCTGAGGACTCCTCGGTGTGGCTCCCCTCGCCCTCCGTGCCACTGGGTCCCTCTGACCACTCGTCCGATGCTGACCCAGTCTGGCTCCGCTGCTCCTCCTGGTCCATGGAGCTGTCCCCTCCTGTGGCCGTGGATGTATCTGCAAACAATTAGGGAAACAGACAAACATCAGTCACCTGCACTGACCGCACACACCACAGTAAGTACAGCACATTACAGAGCAAGCCCTGGCATCCTTAGTTGAACATTGCCTAAAGTCCCCACACAGATTCGGGGAAGCCAATTGTCAGTCTGATGGTCAACCATGGGACTCACACCCCTCCTGCCCTTGCACCCATCTGTCTGGTGCCTGTCTGATGGTAAGACCCCAGTGCGGACACATGCACCACCTACACAGTTGTTGGACATTGCAGGGAACACGGTGAAGTATGTGAACATGCACACATCACATCTCTTGCCACTGAGTCAGTGCAGGTGTCCGGATAAAGGGATGGCCAGAGTCTAAATAGAAATGCATGTGATGCATACCAGCACCAGACACCTTGATGCACCCATGTCCGGATAGTCAATGCCACAATGGGGTGCATGTTGCACATGTCACTCCCCTGCAGGATCAGTCTCAGGAAGTTTAATGCCATGACACAGGAATGCGTGCAAAGTCATACATTACTGTCTCAAGTCACATGGCCATGGCAGCCAGCCAACAACAGTCTGCACTGTGTCACAATCCGAGGGCATGGGGAATGCAAGTTATGTGACTGACAAGTGCACATGTCCATCCCCCAAATACCACATCATCTGTACTACTATTTGTCCACGTCATACCAACTGGACATATGGGGGACATGAAACACAACTCTCTGAACATGAGCACCTCACAGTGTGCTGTGAATGACAACACAGCTGCCTGAAAGTCACAGTCGCAAACACCTGTGTGCACAGTCAAGTGATCAGACACCTATAAGTCACAGAAGTATCGTCTATCATGGTGACATCTCAGATGGCATGCTGAGCCCTAACCCATAAACATACCAGTAGTCCTGACAACGAAGACACAGCACAATGAGACAGAGGCAGACACCTGAGGGTACATTTCACTGATCACAACATGCCAGATGATACACGGGAGTGGGAGTACAGAGTGTATTGCATGCCCTGGAGTAGGCATGACTGTCCAGCTCCACCTGTAAGAGGGATGAGTCCTGGACAGTAGGCAGGTGGCTAAGCATGTGTGACACACTGGATACACATACTCCTGAGGCCCAAACATTGTTCCCACCAGCAGCATGGGTGTGTGCCAAATTCCCCAGGGACATGTGGTGAGTCAGAGCAGCAAGCGGACCACATATCAAAGTTACACCCAGATCACATGTCAGAACTTAGGCATTGTGTAAGCAATTGAGCCACCCATTAATCGCACAACATAGTCACGGGAACAAATGCTGTCCCCCACCTTGAGCAAAGCAAAATGCAATGACACAGTCCCCAAATGACACAATTTCCCGACTATAAGGGCCACACATATGCGTATCAGAGGAGAAGTGGGCATGTCACAAATGAGGGACATGGGTCCTGGACCACATGACTGATGTACTGTGGAAGTTTAACCAGGCCAGAGGAGGGCACATAGCATGTCAGACAAAGTGCACAGTGCAGTCATGGACTCACCCCCTCCTTGCTGCTGTCTGTCCTTCAGCTGCCCATCCAGGTCAGGGAAGACCACCGCCAGGATCCGGAGCATGTGGGGGGTCAGGGTCCGGTGTCCGCCCCTCCTGCGAGGAGGCGACAGCTTCAGCTGGACCCTTGCGATCCTCCGGGTCCAGCCACGAAGGTCCTGCCACCTCTTCTGGCAGTTGCGGATCCTGCGCCTGTAGACCCCCACGGATCTTACTTTCCGGGCGATGGTCAGCCAAATTTCCTGCTTCTGGTGGGCATCAACCTGTGAGGATGACAAAGTGAAAAGGCCATTACTACACATGCAACATATACGTGCATCACACAGTTGGATATACATGTCTCAATCACAGGGGCATATGATGTACACAGGCAGTGCAACAATGGCTATGAACAGTTTGCCAGCAGTCACTACATGGTATCATTGCATGGGAAGTAAACCTAGTTGGAATGCACTGTTACTGCACTGTACCAGTTCAGTGCATGTAACTACACACTTTGGGGTGTGACAACTACTCAGTGGGCATGCTAGCCAGTGGTGTGCACACTGAAAGCCCTGCTAGTCAGACAACATGCACAATTAGTGAGGCAGTGGACAGCACACTCACCTGCTCCCCTGGTTTCCCATACAGCTTGCTGTACTGTGGAAGGAGGCTGTCCAGCAGGGCCTGGTTCTCCTCAAGGCTGAAGGCTGGGGCTCTCTCCACAGTACGTGCCATTGCAGGAGCCAGAGGAGTGCATAAACAGCAGCAGTGTTGGTGACAGATGTCGTCCTGGAGCATGTAGTGCAGGCAAGTGAGCTCTCAGGGGAACAGCCAGCATTATATGTGTGCTGCAGAGGCAGATACTGTCCCATGTGTCCAAAGTGATAGGTCCAAGTCGTTTGCATCTTCTGAATTTGACCAATCCATGGAATAGCAGCACTAATACACGCCCACAGCATCCTTCAAATCTTCAACTTCATGACACCCATGATTTTGCAACATTGTTGTGGCTGGCCAACTGAATTCACTGCATCAGACTCGTTGGAGCTTCGAAAACGCGTCCGTTGCCATGCCAGGCCCCAGCCAATGTGTGCGCACCGTTCTGTCCATTGCTGTACAACGCGTACCAGGCATACAACGCGTACCCGCTCACATTCAATGCAATGGGCCGGCCGGGCACACCGATCGTTCCATTGCTCTACAACGCGTGCACCCGCTCACATACAATGCAATGGGCCGACCGGGCACACCGATCGGTCCATTGCTGTACAACGCGTACCAGGCATACAACGTGTACCCGCTCACATACAATGCAATGGGCCGACCGGGCACACCGATCGGTCCATTGCTCTACAACGCGTACCAGGCATACAACGCGTACCCGCTCACATACAATGCAATGGGCCGGCCGGGCACACCGATCGGTCCATTGCTCTACAAAGCGTACCCGCTCACATACAATGCAATGGACCGGCCGGGCACACCGATCGGTCCATTGCTGTACAACGCGTACCAGGCATACAACGCGTACCCGCTCACATACAATGCAATGGGCCGACCGGGCACACCGATCGGTCCATTGCTCTACAACGCGTACCAGGCATACAACGCGTACCCGCTCATATACAATGCAATGGGCCGGCCGGGCACACCGATCGGTCCATTGCTCTACAACGCGTACCAGGCAGACAACGCGTACCCGCTCACATACAATGCAATGCGCCGGCCGGGCACACCGATTGGTCCATTGCTCTACAACGCGTCCCTGGACAGGTCACACGCATATGTCACCATGCTGGTCACTGGTGAACCTATGCCAGCCACATTTACTTTCCAGGGACTCAGGGGCACACCTACAACACCACACCCAGTCCACACTGAATATAAGGCATGTGTGGCAGCATAACCTTATCTGTGTATGGGGGTGAACATGTGGATTTTGGGGTGGCACTTGGGGGCAGACACACCCAGGCTGTGCACGTGTTCATGGGGACAGGGTCCTTTGTGTGTTGTGCACCTGACCACTGTGGTGTGCAACTTTTCATTTCTGAGCATGTGTCATGGTCACATTTCCAGGTTGTGTATGTGTATGACATGTCACATACCCCCAGGCTCACATGTGGGAAGGCATGTACGTCACAGGGTGGCCCATTCCAACAATAGTGATGTCCCTCCACAGTCTGTGTGCATGTTGTGTATCACATGTCTCTGACTCCATGTGCACAATGGGAGACAGTCTCCACATCCACGTGGTTTGTGCATGAACTTTGATGGTGTGTGTGTGTGTGTGTCACAGACGTCCATGTCTGTCCTGCAGAGGCTACAGGGGCCACTACCTGTGGGTGTCATGTTTGTTTTTCTGACGTGTACATGATACGCCATGTCATGCCAGTGTCCATGTGGCAAGACAGGGTCCCTGGGAATCTACCTGTCAATGAGCTGTGATGCCTGTGGAGCATCTGTCCAGACATGTCACTGTGGTATGTGTGTGGAACGTGAGAGCAGTTAATGGGTACTGTGACACAGCCTAATGGTGTCCCATAGCACACCCTGGAACCTGTTGTCAACACTTGTTGAACAGAGATGTTAGATGATGTCCATGTAGGTGCCATATATGTCCAAACGGAACGACACACACATCAAGTACTTGTGTTTGTTAATGATGTATCATGTGAAATTGAGTATGGTGAACGGCACATAGGTGGGGTGACTGACAATCTTGCTTTCTTCACCTATGCACTGCAGGGCTCCTGCTGTCCATCGACCATTCCCAGACCTGGCAACGATGGTGGAACGTGACAGCATCCGACGGTACCGCTTCACCAGGCAGCTGATTGAGGATTTGGCAGTGCGGTTGGACCCACATTTGCAGCCTGGCCGGCCGTATCCTACAGCGCTGACCCCCAAGGTGAAGGTGATGGCAGCCCTACACTTCTTTGCCACCGGTACCTTTCAACACACTGTGGCAACTACTGGTGGGATGTCACAGACTATGTTCAGCCGTGTGCTACGCGATGTTTTGGGGGCAATGTTGAGATACCTGAACCAGTACATCTATTTCCCAACACGTCAACGACTCACTGACGTCAAGAGTGACTTCTATGCCCTGGGGAGGATGCCACATGTAATTGGCTCCATTGATGGGACACATGTGGCTTTGATACCACCACAGGCACATGAGCAGGCATACCGGAACCGTAAACATTACCATTCGATCAATGCTCTGGTGGTATGTCTTGCAGATATGACCATCTCACATGTGTGTGCCCGTTTCCCCGGTTCGGCACACGATGCCTACGTGATGAGGAGTAGTCGCATCCCGAGGATGATGTCACAGATGCCGAACCAGCGTGCCTGGCTTGTTGGTGTGTACTGACTTTGTACCATTGTGTGTGTTCTGCTATGTTGTTTTCCGCACACATTTTCAAATCGGCTAATGTGCAATTGTCTGTCTGTAGGTGACTCGGGATACCCCAACATGCCGTGGTTGCTGACACCCCTCAGGAACCCTGTGACACCAGCCCAGATGCGCTACAATGAGGCACATGGTCGGACGAGGAGGGTGATTGAGCGGACCTTTGGTCTCCTGAAGAGCCGCTTCCGCTGCCTGGACAAGACAGGAGGGGCCCTCCCATATGCCCCAGCAAAGGTGTGCAAGATTGTCATCGTCTGCTGCATGCTACACAACCTGGCAGTGCGGAAGGAGTTGCCTCTCATCCTGGATGACGATGACCAACGTCCCCCACCTGTGGAAGATCCTGGCCTGGGTCACGATGCCAGTGAAGATGATGATGATGATGATGGTGATGTCTGCACACAGCTCATCACCAACTTCTTCAGCTGAATGTGAGTCTCCAGAGGGTTGTAATGTCAATGATTTGAGTTTGCATGATATGTGTGTGTGGTGCTCTGGTGCTGTTTGAGTGTGGCCATGTGCTACTTGACTGGATGCGTGCAGCGATGTGTCCTTGCAGGTGGTCTGTACTGCCCAACAGTGTTGACATGCTAACTTGGTTTTGTGTAGTTATCTCGTGACATGTATTAGACATGAGTATTGCCGTTCTGTGCTGTTCTTCAGTGGTTTTGACTGTGTGTCATGTCTGTCCTTCACAGGGTGCTGCCGGAGTTGTCTGATCAACTTGGATCCCCCGAATCCATGATTCAACTTCCAAGGTGGAAGCAGTCGTTTCCCTACAGGTGATGTGCCACACACCCCTGGACTTTCTATCTTCTGCACTTTTTGACTTTGTGGCCACAGCCAGGTTGGATTAGCTTGCATTTGTAGTGGAAACAACATGTTGCAAATGTGTAATAAACCTGTGCTTCACTTTGGGATGTGCGTTGTCTGTAGTCACACATCTGACTGACATTTGCTTACTGCACCTGTAGTCTAGTTGACAGTGACTGTGAATAGGTGGCGTGTCTGTGCATTCCACTGTATTTCGTTGCAACATCAGTATAGGTGATGAGTCTGATGGCCCTGGTGTGTATGTGTTGTGTGGCCCTAGTGGTGTGTCTCCCTCATATGTGTCACGTCGCCATGACTGACATGACGGTGTTGGACTTGCTGTAGCAGTTAGCATGCACAGTGTCATTTAGCACATCAGCATCTACATGACAAAAACCACGTTGGCATCACAACAGAGGCAGATATGGTGTATTGGTGAGTTTATTTACATACAGGTGTGAGGATGGTGCACAGGATGGTGGGTGCTGTACATAGAAATTGGAATCCAAAGTTCCCATGTGAATTGGAAGTCTTGGTAGCTGAAATGTCCAGAGTAAAGTCCACAGTCATCTGATAAATTTGGCCAACTAGAGCTCCCCATGTCATGTGGGAGAGTTGGGTTGGCTTCGACAGGGCGTGCAGTTTGCACACAGAGGAAAAGTTCCAGAACAGGTGTTGGCTTCCTGGGGGATGTAGATGGCCATCGGCCTCTCAGTTTGGCCTCCTCGGACGGCCCCTCTTCTTGGGGGGGACCCTCAGGTGCAGGCTGCGGCGGTGCAGGGGACTCTCTGCCAGAGTCCTCCTCCCTCCCTGTGGCATTTGCAGTTGTTTCAGCAGCAGTTGTTGTGGGCACACAGGGAGGTGAGGCCATGTTGGTGCTGATCTGGCGGAGGCATGTCAGTATGTCCCTATGCACCGCTGTCAGTTGTTCCAATGTGTCCCACTTGGACTCCATGCCAGACATGTGTGTCTCGACACGTGACATGTGTGTCGCGACATGTGACATGTGTGTGTTGACACGGGATATGTGGGAGTCCAAGCGGACATGATGGGCAGCCTGCTGCTGTTGTATGTCCTTGAGGATCCCCACTACCTGGCTGACCTCTCCGGTGCTAGTCTGGTACGCATCCGCGATGCGTGCCAGTTGTGGGTCATCATGCAGTCCAGACCCCTCTGCAAAGAGCGACCTATGTCTACCACCCCTCCCACCACCCCTGGCGACACGTGCAGGACCTGCGGTGGCACGCACAGGTGACCGTGGGCCCACTAGGGTGTTGTTCCTGGGCTCGTTGTCACCAGCTCCAGTTTGGGCCTGGGTCCCTGCGCTGTTGTCATCTGTGGTCCTTGGTCTGTCCGTGTTGGCAGGGGTGGCCTGTGTGTTGGCAGTTGTTGGAGGGGTGGGTGCAGGGGTGCAGATGTTGGTCCTGCTGGTGCTGCATGATGACTCACACCGGAGGGTCCAGCTGGTTCTTCGCCATCCGAGGAGTGCAGAGGCTGATCCACACCAGTGAGCTCAGTGTTCCCCGGAGCCTGGGACAGGGACTCCTCCTCGTCTGCTGCTGTGTCCCCATCATCACCTGTTTTGGGGAGAGACACAGATTGTATGTTATGTTTCTACTGGCATCAATTGTTCAAACACCTGACAGTTGTGACTGTACCTCTGGATGTGGGCCAGGACATTGCATTCTCCTAAATTGTGACAGTCAGAGAGTGATATTGGTGTAGCACATTGTCCTGCCAACCTGTGGCATGTCAATGTGAATGTTGAGGTGTGTGCATGACCAGCATTGGTGGTATTTGGTTGCCATCCAGGCCTCCTTCTCCCCCAGCTCAGTTATCCCACCATGAAGCGTGCTTCCATTGCAGGGAGTGCAAGTTGTCTTTCAGGATGTCAGTCAGTGGTGTCCTGCTGTTGGTTGTTGCACAGTTCCCAGCAGGGCCTTGTGCTCCCCCAGCAGTACCCAGTGTCAGCCATCTTGTGAGTCCTTTTCCACTCCCTGTGATGTGAGCATGGTTGAGAGTGGTGTTGATGGGCCAATTGTGAGGGTGAGCCAATATCTGTGCCTACAACTCCCATCATGCTATTGCCTCCACCCCCTTCCCAGCATGCCCATCCTTCCTTCCTTTTGACTCTGCTTCCCTGTGGGGTGGGGTGCCTGTGCTGACAGGATGGCTGGGAGTGTTGTCCTGGCAGTTGTTTGGCTACAAGTCCCAAGAGTGTCCCTGTGCTTCACACAGCATAACCCAGGGTGGTGGTTCTTTGTGGGATCTTCAGTTAGGATGTGAGGCATTGCATTCTCCCAGGTGGGTTATATGGAGTTAGTGTTGAGGGTGTGTGTGAGGGGAGGTGCTTGTAACTATGGTCAGTGCTGTGAGTCCTCCTTCCCACCCAGCCAGATATCCCACAATGGAACGTGCTTCCATTGCAGGGAGTGCAAGTTGTCTTTCAGGATGTCAGTCAGTGGTGTCCTGCTGTTGGTTGTTGCACAGTTCCCAGCAGGGCCTTGTGCTCCCCCAGCAGTACCCAGTGTCAGCCATCTTGTGAGTCCTTTTCCACTCCCTGTGATGTGAGCATGGTTGAGAGTGGTGTTGATGGGCCAATTGTGAGGGTGAGCAATATCTGTGCCTACAACTCCCATCATGCTATTGCCTCCACCCCCCTTCCCAGCATGCCCATCCTTCCTTCCTTTTGACTCTGCTTCCCTGTGGGGTGGGGTGCCTGTGCTGACAGGATGGCTGGGAGTGTTGTCCTGGCAGTTGTTTGGCTACAAGTCCCAAGAGTGTCCCTGTGCTTCACACAGCATAACCCAGGGTGGTGGTTCTTTGTGGGATCTTCAGTTAGGATGTGAGGCATTGCATTCTCCCAGGTGGGTTATGTGGAGTTAGTGTTGAGGGGTGTGTGAGGGGAGGTGCTTGTAACTATGGTCAGTGCTGTGAGTCCTCCTTCCCACCCAGCCAGATATCCCACCATGGAACGTGCTTCCATTGCAGGGAGTGCAAGTTGTCTTTCAGGATGTCAGTCAGTGGTGTCCTGCTGTTGGTTGTTGCACAGTTCCCAGCAGGGCCTTGTGCTCCCCCAGCAGTACCCAGTGTCAGCCATCTTGTGAGTCCTTTTCCACTCCCTGTGATGTGAGCATGGTTGAGAGTGGTGTTGATGGGCCAATTGTGAGGGTGAGCAATATCTGTGCCTACAACTCCCATCATGCTATTGCCTCCACCCCCTTCCCAGCATGCCCATCCTTCCTTCCTTTTGACTCTGCTTCCCTGTGGGGTGGGGTGCCTGTGCTGACAGGATGGCTGGGAGTGTTGTCCTGGCAGTTGTTTGGCTACAAGTCCCAAGAGTGTCCCTGTGCTTCACACAGCATAACCCAGGGTGGTGGTTCTTTGTGGGATCTTCAGTTAGGATGTGAGGCATTGCATTCTCCCAGGTGGGTTATGTGGAGTTAGTGTTGAGGGGGTGTGTGAGGGGAGGTGCTTGTAACTATGGTCAGTGCTGTGAGTCCTCCTTCCCACCCAGCCAGATATCCCACCATGGAACGTGCTTCCATTGCAGGGAGTGCAAGTTGTCTTTCAGGATGTCAGTCAGTGGTGTCCTGCTGTTGGTTGGTGCACAGTTCCCAGCAGGGCCTTGTGCTCCCCACAGCAGTACCCAGTGTCAGCCATCTTGTCAGTTGTTTTCCACTCCCTGTGATGTGAGCATGGTTCAGAGTGGTGTTGATGGGCCAATTGTGGGTGTGACCAATATCTGTGCCTACAACTCCCATCCTGCTATTGCCTACACCCCCTTCCCAGCATGCCCATACTTCCTTCCTTTTGAGTGGACTTCACTGTGTGTGAGTGTGACAGCAATGGCAAGATGGCTGACAGTGTGGTCCTGTTGTTTGTTGGTGCCCAGTTCCCAGCAGGGCCTTGTGCTCCCCACAGCTGTGGCCAGTGTCAGACATCTTTGAAGTGGCTTTTGACTCCCTGTGAGGTGTGCATGCTTCAGTGCTAACTTGCTGGGCCATGTGGGTGTGAGATGTTGATCTGTGACTACCACTCCCATCATGCTATTGCCTACACCCCCTTCCCAGCATGCCCATCCTTCCTTCCTTTTGAGTGGACTTCAGTGTGTGTGAGTGTGACAGCAATGGCAAGATGGCTGACAGTGTGGTCCTGTTGTTTGTTGGTGCCCAGTTCCCAGCAGGGCCTTGTGCTCCCCACAGCAGTAGCCAGTGTCAGCCATCTTGTCAGTTGTTTTCCACTCCCTGTGATGTGAGCATGGTTCAGAGTGGTGTTGATGGGCCAATTGTGGGTGTGACCAATATCTGTGACTACCACTCCCATCATGCTATTGGCTACACTGACTTGACCAGCATACACAGAATTCCTTCCTTTCAGTGAGCTTCCCTGTGAGGTGGTGTTCTAGTGGTGGGTAAATATCTGGGAGTGTTTGTTGGTTCTATTTGTGCCACTGCCTTGCTGTATTTGTTGTTAGGTTTGTAGATGTCATGACACAGTTACATATCACTATGAGATGGCAGGTATTGTGTTTGTCTGACTAGCATTCACATCTTGGGATGGATATCTTTTGGTTGCTGTGTATTTGCTAAGTGTGCATGGTTTGCCTATCCCCTTGACTGTGATGTGTGTGTGTTGTCACACCATATTGTGTATATTAGTTGTGTACTCACCAGGCTCTGGGATGTCTGTTAGTCCGTATACGCTCACTGGTGGTAGGATGGCCCGCACCTTCTCCTCCCAGGGCCTGAGGTATACTGGTTTTGCAGGAGGGCCACTGCCGGTGTGCTGGCTGAGGAGGTAGTCCTTTTTGAGTAGGTCCCTGACCCTCCTGCGCACATCATACCACCTGTTCTGGATGTTTTCCTTTGTGCGCAAACATGGTGATTGTGCGTTGACCCTGTCGACAATCCTCGCCCACATCTTGGTTTTCTGCGACATGGGGGTCTGTTGTACCAATGTACCAAACAACTGTGGCTCTACCCTGAGGATCTCGTCTATCAGGACTTCCAATTCACAATCTAGGAACTTATGGTTCTTCTTTGGGGGCATGGTGATGGGTGGTGGTGGTGATTGATGTTTGTGTGTGTGCAAGTGTGGGGGTGTGAGTGTAGGTTTAGCTGGGTGTGTGTGAGGGTGCTATTTGTAGGTGTGGTAATGGTGTGTGGCTTGTGTGATGTATGAGCTGTGAGTGTGTCTGTGGTTGCTGTGTGATGGTGTTCTGTCTGGCAGGTCAGTGGAATTTGCAAGGGATCATGGTAGGGATTTGTGGCCTTTATGTAGGTGGAGTTGGAGGTGTGTCCTTGTTCCATTTTTTTTCCTCCCTGTATTTATTGGCTTAGTGGTTGCTTGTTTGGCCCTTTTTTTCTAATTTTTCCTTGGTGTTTTTGGTGCATGTAGGAGTCGTTCTTGTGTCCGAGTAGGACGCTGCAGTTGTCTGGTGCGATCTTGTCCGACTCGTTCCCGCTTTGTGTCAGCTAGGTTTCATATGCGGCGTACGAGTCGGTCGCGTAGTATTGGGTTGCTTCGGCTGGGTTTTGTATGCGTGTCGGTCGTACGGCTTGTGTTCCGGGCGAGTCGGTCGTGTTTTGCACGCACAGCATCGTACTACGCGGGTCGGAGTTCGCGGGTACGTTTCGTTCGGGTTCAATCCGAGTGCGTGTCGGTCGGTTCGTTTCGCGTGATTTCCCGGCCGGATGGCTTGTTTCCGTCCGGCTCGGTCGGTCGTTTTGTATTCCGTCCGAGTCTGTCGGATTTCACATGCATTTCATCGTACAACCCGGGTCGTACGGCGCAGGTCCGAGTCGGTCGGACTAAATTCCCGTTACCGAGTCGGTCGGTATGTTTTCCGGCCCGAATCGGAATCGGCCCTTGAGTGTCCTGTCTCCACCTCGTTCCGATTGTTTGATCATTTTGATACCGGAGTAAGTCAACAGGCGGTTATCATTTGAATGGAAGTCATGAAAATGCTTGGCCATTGGATAAGTGAAATCTTTGTTTTTTATGGCTCGCAGATGTTGCAAGATTCTCAATTTTAGTTTGTTAATCGTGCTTCCAACATATGATTTTTTACGGGGGCACTGTAATAGATAAACCACGAATTTGGACTCACACGTAATGTCATCCATGATGTACTCAGTTTTGCCATTTTGGAGTTAATATGTTTTGGAGTTCTTCCCATTGATACACGCTTTACATTTTAAACATCTCCAGAAACCGGGAGTGTTAAGCCAAGTTGAAACTACAGGTTGTTTAATCATTAAATGGCTATGCGTTAGGATGTCACCCAGGGATGCTGGTTTTCTGTATGTTATACTGGGGTGTAACGGAAGAGAGGTTTGTAAAGTTTCATTAAGCAGAAGTATTTTCCAGTTCCTTTGTATAATCTCTCTCAGTTCTTTATTTCGATTATTAAAATCTGAGATCAGTCGAGTTATGGTATCATCCTTTTGGTCTGATTCTAGACCATCCTAATGTACAGTTAGGAGGTCTTTTCTCATTTTAGTTTTTACTTTGTTCCTTGCATTTTCAATAACTTTCAGTGGGTATCCCCTGTCCAGGAACCTGCCACTCATTTCATCCAATTGGATCTCGAGATCAACAATTTCAGAGCAGTTTCTTTTGGCCCTAAGCATTTCTCCATAGGGTATGCTCCATTTTAGATTTTGTGGATTCCCGCTATTCGCGTGGAGAATGCTTTTACAAGATGTCGGTTTCCTGTACATTTTGGTACATAGTTTTTGATTGTTAATGAACACTTCCACATCCAAAAAGATTACATTAAGCTTGCTGATAGTAGATGAGAAGGAGAGATTAAAAGTGTTGTTGTTTAGGCTTTGGATAAAATTTTCAAAATCAGTGCAACTTCCCTGCCAAATCACAAAGAGATTGTCTATAAATCTGTACCAGAATTTTATGTTGCGACTGGTTGCCAACTTCAAAATTTCAGTCTCCCATGCTGCCATAACAAGATTAGCATAAGTGGGCGCAAAAGATGTCCCCATTGCTGTCCCCTGTTTTTGATGGAAGACGTCACCTTTAAACAGGAATATGTTGTGATTGAGACAATATCTCAACATATCCAACAACATCTCTGAATGTTCAAGGTAGCTTAAAGATCTCATGTTCAAGAAATGTTTTACAGCAACAATTCCAACATCATGAATAATCGATGTGTAGAGGGAAGTAACATCAATAGTTGCCATGATAAAATTCTCTTTCCATTCAATTTTATGAATCTTATTAAGAAAATCCATAGTGTCCCTTAGGTACGATGGTAAAGATGTTACATAGTTCATCAAGAATATATCAATGAAACGTGAATTGTTTTCAAGAAGAGATGCTTTAGGGCTAACAGTTGGTCTTCCGGGTGGATTTAAAATGGATTTATGTACCTTAGGTAAAAAATATATTGTAGGGACAATTGGAAAATCAGTTTTCAGATACATGTATTCTTCGTAATCTATTAGGCCTCGTTCTTTCCAGCCTAACAGCATCTGATGATATTCCTTCATCCAGATTTCCATTGGATTGATGTTTAGTTTCTCATAATAATCCTCATTCCCCAATTGTCTATTGGCCTCTTTAATGTAGTCATTGAGGTTCTGTACTACGATGTTTCCACCTTTGTCAGAGGCTTTTATTATGATCTGTGGATCATCCCGTAGTAATCTTAATGCTCGCTTTTCTCCAGGTGTTAAGTTCACATTCTTCTTCTTCTTTTTCTTACTAGGGGGCTGATTATTGAGTATGGTGCGGTTCAGATCTTCCACCATGACTTTTTGGAAGAGGTCAATTTTGTTGCCCGGTGGAAGTTGCGGGCAAGAGGCGGATTAAGCTCTTAATACACTCGCACTTCCTTTCCAAGTAACAATGCCCAACCGATTACATAGTTGTTTGTCTGACTCTTGTGGCTGTTGCAGTTCGATGTTATCAGAGTCCTGCTCATCTTCCAATTCGACCAGGGCTCTTAATGCCGGTATGTCTTTTGGGCAAAGAGATGATGTTACCATACTTGTCTTTGTCGATAATATTAGTGTCGGTGGTTTGCTGTCAAAATATTTTCTTAATTTAAGCTTGCGACAAAACTTATATAGGTCAATACGAAAATTTGGGATGTCAATGTCATGATTCGGGCAGAAAGTCAGACCTTTGTTTAGTAAGGTGATCTGATCCGGGCTCAAGGCTTTATCTGAGATATTGCTGACTAAATCCTTTTGATCATGATCTTCTCAAGTTTTACTTGTTCTTTCCTCTTGTTTTTTTGGATTTTACTCTGTTTTATGCTTCTTCTGATGGTGGTTTGTTTTGTCCTCTCCCTCGTATTGTTCCTCTTTATCTTCCTCTTTATCGCGTATTCATTTGAACTAACCGCATCTCCCTGCAAAAATCCAGATTTGATACACCAGGTTCGTCATCAGCTGAACTTATATCGGAACTGTCCACAGTGCCTGAGGTCTCATATCCGGCACATTTACCCATTAGTGTTTTGTTTCTATATAGATCAAACTTCCTAGCGAAAGTATAAATCCGCCCATTAGCATAATCCAGACGATCTCTGTTAAATTTACTGGCTTTTCTTTTTTCCACATCAGTTTCATGTTTATTGATCTTTTTCTCCATTGATTCGATCAAATCCTTCTTTTCATCATCAACAGGATATTTATCTAGTTCTTCCTCTAATTCCTTGATTTTTGTTGTTAATATTTCCAGTTTCCATTCTGCATGTATTATTAATGTTCTCATTAATTTCAGGGAACAATCATTGGTGTCAGATTGCCATTGTTTAATCAAATCGGTATCCAAGTCATTCAGAGTAGGCATTATTAGGATTCTCAATCCTCTAGGTACTCTCTTGAATTCAATGTATTTTTCTAAGGTGGCCTTCTCCCACCACTTGTTGACTTCAAACATCCGATCTGTTGTAATTCCCTAATCACTCCTGTGATTGTTCTCTTTGTTCCAATGCTTTGAGTTGCATTCGTGTAAGTACTAGTTGATGGTGCTGCATCATCATTGAGTAGTATATATATATAGTTGTTATATTGGTACATTTAAAAACAACAGAAAATTAAAATATAGATCATAATTAATATATATATATATATATATATGTATATATATCTGTGTGCATTTGTTTGAATACGTTTGTATTTATATATGTTTAAGTATTACTTAAACATATGTAATTTATATTATAATAATGTTATATGTTAAAATATTATATATTTATTGTTTTTACTATATATAAAAAAACAATACTATTGTTTATATTGTATCGATATTAGTGCAAAACAATATTTTTCGATATTTTTGTACTTACCATTATATGTATAGAAAAATGATATCTTTGTGATCGATATTTTTGACACGATATTTCAGTATCTCTATATTTTTTGTTTTGATATTGTGCCAGTGATCTACTTCTAGGGTAGGATGCACTAAAAGGGCTTCTCAAGATCCCAGCCTTGAGGGGAAACAGAAACATGCATAGTCCTGTTGCTGTCAATCTTCACACTGTGCTTGTGATCAGAGCTTTTCCTTGATGTCCAGACAAAGTGCCAGTATTTATCCTTCCTTAGAAGAACAGGCGGGGCGTCCATGCAAATCTAAGTGCTGGTTTTCTTTAAAAGTTGAAACTCAACTCCAGCCAAGTCTTTCCTTGTGGGGTTTCTAAGCAGAAGGGAATAGGAGGGTACATGGGGTAAAGGGTAAGTTTGGCGTTCTAGAGAGGGGCCTGTCAGACACTCAAGGTTTGTTCTTTAAATTGCTATTAGACTTCTCAACACAACACCGGGGGCAGGGAGCTCAGGTACTATTGCTGAGTAAATGTCTTGGGCATGGCAGGATGTGAATATATGTTTTTCTGTCTTATATTCATACACCTGTCCCGTCTACCATGGGTAGCAACAGGTATGTCACATCAAGAAAGACATAAATGACCTAAAAAGGGCAGCATTCACACTGTCCTTCATAGTACACCACTTACCCTGCATAAGGTCTCCCAGCTGCACAATACATTTATAATGCATGAGATATAGGTGGAAGATGAGGGCCCCAGATACATGAGATCATGCATCTCCACCAGGAAAAGAAGCAACAAAGTAAATATTGCTAATACTGTGCATAAGAAGCCGTGGCTGATGCATACAATGCTATTGAGTGTATAAAGCTGCTTCTCTTGAATAGCCAAGATGACTGAAAGCTAACTGCTCAGCCTTCAGGCTCTCAGGCAAAATTAAGCAGAGCTGCCAGGGGAAGAACCCGCCACAGAAGCAGACCCGGAGACAACAATAGAAAGTATTCCAGAGGATTGAGTCATGGAGACAGGAAAAAACAGGCCCTTTTGTGATTTGCCTGAGACGTATGGGAGCCCAAGGTGAGGAGCAAAGGGCATATATATAAGGGGGATAAGTATAGAAGCTAGACTATGCAAATGATTTAAATCGAAAAATCTTTATTTACATATAGAGCTTGAATGGAATATATTGCCTGTCTTGAGGTCTCACCATTAACATGATTAGAACTGTGATGAGGAAGCCCTTGATTTGGAATAAAAAAACACAAACCCCCTTACTTTATACGTGAATGTATAGGTGCTGGAAGTAGGGGATTCTTGGGGTGCTGCAGCACTCCCAAAATAACCATGCTGGAGTTCTGAAGGTGAATGAGCAATAAAGATGCCTTTAAACGTTGTTTCTATCTTGTCACAATTGATATGGTTTCAAAGACGGAGGTCAAATGTCAGACTACATTTTCTGACAAATTTCTGCTTATTTTTTTAACATGTGCACTGGTGTTTACATTTCTTTCTCTAATTGAAAGTGTGAGGATTTTGTAAAGTGAACCTTGTGGCAATCTTTGTGGCATGAAAGGAAAAGGTGGTTTTTTTCAAACACACAACAAAATGTAACTACCTATAAATGAACTGTATAGATATTACAAAATATGTCAGCACTTAGGAAAGCTCAAATTAAGTGCTTTTTTTTGGTAATTCTGAAGCGTGATGGAAGCAAACATTTTAATAAGATCAAAGCAAATCAAGATACTTTACTTGGTGATGTGCAAGTGACAGATATTCACGGAAACCAGATTTTCATGTATTATAGTTTGTGCTCTATGTAGTATTATCAGTAAAATTATGGTAGTGCAAAGTTAATGGCCATTCCAATGGAAAATGCGCTGTCTGCAAATGACAATGAGCTCCTCCGTAATGGCATTAGTAGGCGAAAAATAAAATGATAATAAAACAATATTATCATTTTTTCTTCACTGACTGAGCCAGGAAGTCTTGGGTGGGCAGGGCTGGGCCAGGCCATGGCAAGGAGGAAAAGTAGTTGTACTGTAAAGTGCACATGTCGGCAAACCAGGCCACTCAGACCAATCCGGGTGCTGTTCTCATGCTATTTAGAGCAGTGCCAGGATTGGGTGGGGAACCTGTACTGGTGTCCCACGGACTGCTGTGACACCATCAGCAGCAGCAGAGAAGAGGAGCACCGAGGGGGCTGGCAACGTCGGCAGCAGGACAAGTAATTTTTAATCTTATTATTATTTCCCTAATACCCGCCCCCATTTGAGTTATGCAGTGGCCACTACTGGAGCTACAATACCATGCTTTAGTAATATATTTGTGACAGAGTGCTAAACAAATTCACCACAAACTACATACCACACCCTTACCGACTTATTGCTGAATGGGAGTGACTGATTTGCTACACTTTTCATAGTCCGTATGTGTTCAGTGATGTAATATTCATGGCAGCACCCCACTCTAAAAAATTGTTCCAGCACCACTGCGTCAATGGAGCTCAGAAGTCTAAATTATTAGTTTGGCTCTCATTACGAGAGGCCTCTTAATTCCCATTTTGCACACAACAGCAGTTACAGACCCCATCAGAATTATGAGATCTATTGTTTTTCACACAGAGTTTTCAGCTGTTAGAGCTAACCAACACTTCTGTGTGAAAATCAAGAGGAAAATGGGGAATTGCTAAAGTAATCTGAGCTAGAATTGCAGATTTTCCGAGTAGTTCCTCATTTCTAAGGGAACCCTAAGGGTCCCAATTGTAATGGCCTGGTTTTTAGCCACCCTCAGAGATAACAGTATCCCCGGAATTGGTACCTCAGAAGGTGGGGAAACTCTAAGCCATTTTTCGAGCTACTTGTTATGAGGGTCTAAGTGTCTTTGTTAAAGGTGCAGTTTATGTTCAATAACTTCCTGACTTGCTCATGTGTGCACACGCATGTGTGGTGTGTGGATGGGTGCACTTAGGCATTTTCACCGAAGGGGGTCTGCTCCTGCTTCAGAATCTAAACGATAGCAATTTAGGCATCTCTATTGATCAATTAGTGCTTCTAAAAGATGCCAGGAGAAGATCTACTAAATACTAATGCAATTCACTGAATTACTAGGTTATTCAATGGTGTCACGTATGATGAAAAATCTTGCATTTTGTCTGGAAGAGTGGTATTTACTAGTCACTAGTTACCGAAAGCCTTGTGCTTCCAACTTCTCCCATAGGTCATTTGAACATCTGTTCTTGATGCAGTGAGTTCGGATATTGTAACCTCATGCAAGAAATGCAAAATCAGTTTTCACTGTCACTGAATGGAGTTGGACATGTGATATAAAATGTACACAAATGTATTCTACAGGAGTTCCGGGTTTGCAAACAGTGGCGCACACTGACTTGGTGCACATGGAATGATATAAAAACAAAATACTCAATGTTGGCTGAAGGCTAAGGGGCCGATTCCGATCTCGGCCGGTAGGGCACCTAACAGTATTCGTCCGGAAAAAACCCAGCCGAATGCGTGTTTCCCGACCGATTCGTACACCCGTCCGGACGAACAAGTACGATGCGTATAACAACCCATTTCCCGAGCGAGCCGTACTCACCCAATCCAGCTCCTGTTCCCCGCCCGAGCCGGATCCGTAAACGCCGAATCGAGTCGCACGGAACCAAATACACAGCACCTTCAGGCCGGACTAGTACGATGCGCGCTCCGTACGCGCCGAACCAGTCGCTACGTCCGGCACGTTTCAGCATCCGGGAGAGCCGCACATAAGCTCCGTTTCGCGCCACAAGACGATCCACGGCTACGAGACGAACAAGCCAGCGACGAGTACGAGTCGAAGACACGAGAAACCCGAACGAGACGACCCAACCATGAATCCCATCACGCAGGTCCTACCTATACTCTACATCTATTACCGGGACCGGTACGGACGCGTACGGCGCAGACGGTAAGTCAAACACCAACAATACAAACAAACTACACGTACCCAAAATATGTCACACACACATAGGGATGCACAAATGACGTACACTAGCAACAGCACAACCATAGGGGTGGGATGGGCATCACCAATGCCACACACACCCATAGGGGGATGGATGCCTACCACTACCACCACCCCTACTCAGGGGTGGCTGGATGTCTGCCACTACCACCACCCCTACTAAGGGGGGGATGGATGCCTACCACTACCACCACCCCTACCCAGGGGGGGCTGGACGCCTACCACTACCACCACCCCTACTCATGGGGGCCTGGATGCCTGTCACTACTACCATCCCCACCCATAGGGGGATGGATGCCTACCACTACCACCACCCCTACTCATGGGGGCCTGGATGCCTGTCACTACTACCATCCCCACCCATAGGGGGCTGGATGCCTACCACTACCACCACCCCTACTCATGGGGGCCTGGATGCCTGCCACTACCACCACCCCTACTCAGGGGGGGCTGGATGCCTACCACTACCACCACCCCTACTCATGGGGGCCTGGATGCCTGTCACCACTACCATCCCCACCCATAGGGGGATGGATGCCTACCACTACCACCACCCCTACTCATGGGTGCCTGGAGGCCTGTCACTACTACCATCCCCACCCATAGGGGGATGGATGCCTACCACTACCACCACCCCTACTCAGGGGGCTGGATGCCTGCCACTACCACCACCCCTACTCAGGGGGCTGGATGCCTACCACTACCACCACCCCTACCCAGGGGGCTGGATGCCTACCACTACCACCACCCCTACCCATGGGGGCTGGATGCCTGCCACTACCACCACCCCTACTCAGGGGGGCTGGATGCCTGCCACTACCACCACCCCTACTCATAGGACAGGTAATGCATGACACAACCAGCATACTCCCACATAAGGAATTACAGAAAAATACATCCCCCCAACACCATGACAAGCGTGTGTAGTCTGTGTCAAATGCCTACAACACTGAACATGACATTGAACATACAATGTGACCCACTATCACATGTGTCACACATAAATGTGTGTGGCCTCCACAATGCAAGCAGACCATGACCACTGTGGCCATGGGGTCGAACACCCCATCATCACAGTGACCAAAAGGTAAGTGTGGGGTCCATAGCTGATGCACCTCTTGAACAGTGTGGCCATGGGGCCTAAAGCCCCATCACCACAGTGACCAAAAGGTAAGTGTGGGGTCCATAGCTGATGCACCTTCTTGAACAGTGTGGCCATGGGGCCTAAAGCCCCATCACCACAGTGAACAAAAGGTAAGTGTGGGGTCCATAGCTGATGTACCTCTTGAACAGTGTGGCCATGGGGCCTAAAGCCCCATCACCACAGTGACCAAAAGGTAAGTGTGGGGTCCATAGCTGATGCACCTCTTGAACAGTGTGGCCATGGGGCCTAAAGCCCCATCACCACAGTGACCAAAAGGTAAGTGTGGGGTCCATAGCTGATGCACCTCTTGAACAGTGTGGCCATGGGGCCTAAAGCCCCATCACCACAGTGACCAAAAGGTAAGTGTGGGGTCCATAGCTGATGCACCTTTTGAACAGTGTGGCAATGGGGCCAAAAGCACCATCACCACGGTGATCATAAGGTAAGTGTAGTCATGGTAAAAGCTGCGAAAGCCAAACTGTATGGATGATTCCTGGTCACACAACAACAAACACATCAGTGGCATAGTAGTGCTTGTGTCCCATAGCAACATAGATTGGGCGGGGCAAACAGTGCAGTGTCATAGAAACATCGTTTTGGCCATGTGCATACAAACATCACCCATGGGGGACCACATTGTCAATATTCACAAATAACACAATGACAGAAGTGACCATCATAATGCTGAACCACAAATCTGCACCAATGGACACACAAATGTAGATATCCTGTGGAGACTGTCGATGTCAGGTGAACAAATACCATACAATGGCATCAATGGGACATACAAACCATGATCACTGTGCTGACTGATGACCTAGGAGTCCCAGGGACAGCTGGGGAAACCTAACAAACAACATACAGACAATGGCACACTACAGAAATGCCAATGCAGTGGTGCAAATGCACAAACACAAACAGGCAAACTCACACTGCATTTCAAACACAACAGGTGATGGGGGGGTGTGCCAGTGTACCCAGGCAACCACACAACACATGAGGAGGCCTGAACTCCAATCACACAGATGTGTATACAGTGCCATACAAAAGTTACTCATGGATCGGATACCCCAATGTGGGCAATCAGGCATCGTCAGCTGAGAGGGAGGCCAAATTACACATGTCACACAAGCTTGTAGGAACAGCAACTAACACAGCAAGAGACAGACCCACCACAGCACTACCCCCAGGGACCCCACATTGTGCTGACACTAGCCTGCATGACAATCCCACTGTGATGACAAAGGTAGATGTAGTTCACACTGTGAACCACAGCCATGTGTCCTGAGCAACAAACTACCATCACATCTACACAAGCTCCAATCAATCAGCACGGCCTGCCAGACAAGGCCAATATGGAGGTAGGGGTCTAGCCGTGCAACAACTTACATTTGCACACTCAACACCACACACCCTGATCTCCACCAATGTGCAGCAGTGAAGCTCACATGGACTGGTGACAGTGCACATGCACCCATGACAATTCCAGGGGTGGTGGGGGAACTAAGGTGCAGATACCCATCACACATGGCCAGTCAATAAGACTCGTCAATGTCTGACACACAGCACAGTACGCCGTACATGGGCATGATGTGAAATCCACCACAATCAATGGGATCCTGGCCATAGTCACACACCTATGAAGAAGCCAAGGTGACACACAAAGAACACACGTACACAACTTCCAACATTGCAGCTCTGACCCTGAGGAGTGGCAGCAGTCACACACACACCGTGTCACAATCACTGAAAGCTACCACAAACTGAAATTCACATGACTTGTGTAAACAACAAGTGCCAAGGGGAATCCAGAATGTGTCCCATCACCGTTTGCCCACATCCCCAGCCCTGACAACAAAGACAACCTGGGATGACAACCTCATGAACATTAGTTTGCCATGCAACCACATCACAGAGAAACCAGGTCCAAGATGCTGGATGAACACAGACCAACTCTGCAAGCAACACAAACAGGAACATCCCTAGGGACACAGCCTGTGTAGGAAAAGGGAAGGGAACACGCACAGACATGCTTACACAACACACAACACGGGCACATGCAATGTCATGGGATTACACACTGCCATGAGGGCACTCCACTCCTGTGGAAGGTCCGCTGTGCCAAACCTTGTCTGTGCACGACTCAAACATGTCAGCAGGACACTCCGTCAGTGAGTCAATAACTACAACACACAGAAGGCTCTGCTCACATCAGCCTGGGTACGGGAGTGTCACGTCAGTCATCTGCATACACCCAAAACACGTGTCAAGCCAGTTGCACTGTATACACAGATGAGTCCTTCAACATTGATGTGCAAAACTGCATGTCCAGTGGAGATGGGCACACAGTCAGGGAAATCGGAACATTGAACAGTGGTAAGCCCACCAGATGTGCATCAGTGTAAGACAAAGATGTTCTTTTACAAATGCAAAACATACATCCCTGTGTCAAATGCTGAACATTACACCCTCAGACTGCAGCAAAGGATGCCATAGATCCAGAGTAGAACAGGACACATATCCCATGGACCACATGGAGTCCGTCACAGCAACACTTCATTTTCCTGAACTGAACACTATAACAACTGCAAATGCAGGATGCTACTCATCTACATCATGTACATCAAAAGAAACACCTCAATTAAACAAAAATAGGCTTTATTCAGCTAATGTAAAATTAAAAGTTGACGTCCAAAAGAAACTAAGGCCAATGGTCAGTCCAAAATCCATGTCCCAACAGGGTGACAAGTGACAACTGGTCACCCATTGCTTGCCTGCACTGGTACGGACAGGGGACATCCCCCTTGGAGGGGTATACAAGGGGCAGGCCAGGCACCGCAGGGACAGGATCAGGGGATGGCAGAGTGAGGCAGTGAAGGGTTGGTGGATGCAGGAGTGTCACCGGCAACTGCAGTGGAGGTGTCTGACTCAGGGGGGGCCAGCACCACCGTGCTACACAAGTCAGTTGGTGTGGGTGCTGCAACCACTGCAGTGGGCTGGTCTGATGTAGTGGACTGGGTCCCCACTGCAGTGCCCAAGTCAGACGGGGTGGTTGTGGACTCCACTGCAGTGCATAACTCCAAGGGAGTGGAAGGGTGGGCAGATGAGGTGGGCAGGACAGAGGGGGGGGACCCGGTCCCCACACCAGTGGCACTAACAGGCAGAGCGTCTGGGTTGGGTGTGGAAGAGCAAGTGGCAGGGGGGGAGGGCCTAAGCAGTCTGGGGATGCGGTATCGGTGTGTGGGGGAACCTGGGGCTGGGTGTGGCGGGGGAACCTGTGGAGTGGTGGCCTGGGGGATGGAGGAGAGAGACTGGGTGGTGGAGCTGCGTGGTGGTGGTGGTGGGGTCTTGCTCTTCCTGGTCCGGGGGACTTCCGAATGGGGTCCTGTGTCTGCCTGCGCCTGGGGGAGGGTGTCCGGGGGCGAGGGGCACTCCCTCTGTGTGGGTGGACTTCCTCTTCCCCGGTATGCTGGATCAGCAGGATTGGAGGGAAGAGGCCGAGGTCACACAGGAAGAGCTGCTGTGTATGTGGGGTAGCAGGTGAGGCAAGGGAAGGGGTCTTGGAGGGAGAGGATTTGGAGGACTGCGGAGTGACTGTGGATGCCTGTGTGTGTGTTCCCCATCCTCTGTGTCTGTGGTATCAGTCCCCTGAGGATGCTTGTGTGCACGTCTTGCCTTTCTCTTGGGTGTGTCTGTGCTGCTCGTGTCTGTGTGTTTGGGTGATTGTGCAGGTGTGCATGTGCTTTGGACAGGTAGGGTGGCAGGAAGTGTGGATGGGGCAGAGGTGGGAGGGGTGAGGGACTGTTGGAGGAGGGACACTGCTGCCGTCAGGGAGGAGTCCATGGACCTATTGCTCCTCTGTAGGGCAGACATACCCGTCGAGATGCCCTCCATGAACGACACCAGCTGTGTCAACAGAGTGGTGTGTGCATGGAGGACAGTCAGCATTGCTGTCTGCCCTACATGGAGCTGCCGAAGGAGGTACACAGACTCCTCACTCAGGGCAGCAGGGGACACAGGGGCAGGGGTTGCGGTGCCTGGCATGAAGGAGACACGCTCCCAAGCACGGGAGCCTCCACGGACCTCAGGAATGGGAGCCAATGGGAGGGCGGTGGTGGTGGTGGTGGTGGCGGGGCCAGACAGACTAGCTTGACTTTGGTGGCTGCTGACACCCGCCTCCACAAGGGAGTCATCCTCCGAGCTGCTGTGGTCCTCAGCTGAGGTGGATGGTGCTGAGGACTCCTCGGTGTGGCTCCCCTCGCCCTCCGTGCCACTGGGTCCCTCTGACCACTCGTCTGACGCTGACCCAGTCTGGCTCCGCTGCTCCTCCTGGTCCGTGGAGCTGTCCCCTCCTGTGGCCGTGGATGTATCTGCAAACAATTAGGGAAACAGACAAACATCAGTCACCTGCACTGAACGCACACACCACAGTAAGTACAGCACATCACAGAGCCAGCCCAGGCATCCTTAGTTGAACATTGCCTAAAGTCCTCACACAGATTTGTGGAAGACAATTGTCAGTCTGATGGTCAACCATGGGACTCACACCCCTCCTGCCCTTGCACCCATCTGTCTGGTGCCAGTCTGATGGTAAGACCCCAGTGTGGACACATGCACCACCTACACAGTTGTTGGACATTGCAGGGAACACGGTGAAGTATGTGAACATGCACACAACACATCTCTTGCCACTAAGTCAGTGCAGGTGTCCGGATGAAGGGATGGCCAGAGTCTAAATAGAAATGCATGTGATGCATACCAGCACCACACACCATGATGCACCCATGTCTGGATAGTCAATGCCACAATGGGGTGCATGTTGCACATGTCACTCCCCTGCAGGATCACTCTTAGGAAGTTTAATGCCATGACACAGGCATGCGTGCAAAGTCATACATCACTGTCTCCAGTCACATGGGCATGGCAGGCAGCCAACAACAGTCTGCACTGTGTCACAATCCTAGGACATGGGGAATGCAAGTTATGTAACTGACAAGTGCACATGTCCATCCCCCAAAAACCACATCATCAGTACTACTACTTGTCCACGTCATACCAATTGGACATATGGGGGACATGAAACACAACTCTCTGAACATGAGCACCTCACAGTGTGCTGTGAATGAGAAACAGCTGCCTGAAAGTCACAGTCGCATACACCTGTGTGCACAGTCAAGTGATCAGACACCTAAAAATCACAGAAGTTTCGTCTATCATGGTCACATCTCCGCTGGCATGCTGAGCCCTAACCGATGAACATACCAGTAGTCCTGACAATGAGGACACAGCACAATGACACAGAGGCAGACACCTGAGGGAACATTTCACTGATCACAACATGCCAGATGGTACACGGGAGTGGGAGTACAGAGTGTATTGTATGCCCTGGAGTAGGCATGACTGTCCAGCTCCACCTGTAAGAGGAATGAGTCCTGGACAGTAGGCATGTGGCTGAGCACGTGTGACACCCTTGATACACATACTCCTGAGGCCCAAACATTGTTCCCACCGGCAGCATGGGTGTGTGCCCAATTCCCCAGGGACATGTGGTGATTCAGATCATCAAGTGGACCACATATCAAAGTTACACCCAGATTACATGTCAGAATTTAGGCATTGTGTAAGCAATTGACCCACACATGAATCCCACAACATAGTCACGGGAACAAATGCTGTCCCACACCTTGAGCGAAGCTAAATGCAATGACACAGTCCCCAAGTGACACAATTTCCTGACTGTAAGGGCCACACATATGCGTATCAGAGGAGAAGTGGGCATGTCACAAATGAGGGACATGGGACCTGGACCACATGACTGATGTACTGTGGAAGCTTAACCAGGCCAGAGGAGGGCACATAGCATGTCAGACAAAGTGCACAGTGCAGTCATGGACTCACCCCCTCCTTGCTGCTGTCTGGCCTTCAGCTGCCCATCCAGGTCAGGGAAGACCACCGCCAGGATCCGGAGCATGTGGGGGGTCAGGGTCCGGTGTCCGCCCCTCCTGCGAGGATGCGACAGCTTCAGCTGGACCCTTGCGATCCTCCGGGTCCAGCCACGAAGGTCCTGCCACCTCTTCTGGCAGTTGCGGATCCTGCGCCTGTAGACCCCCACGGATCTTACTTTCCGGGCGATGGTCAGCCAGATTTCCTGCTTCTGGTGGGCATCGACCTGTGAGGATGACAAAGTGAAAAAGGACATTTCTACACATGCAACATATCCATGCATCACACAGTTGGATATACATGTCTCAATCACAGGGGCATATGATGTACATAGGCAGTGCAACAATGGCTATGAACAGTTTGCCAGCAGTCACTACATGGTGTCATTGCATGGGGAGTAAACCTTTTGGAATGCACTGTTACTGCACTGTACCAGTTCAGTGCATGTAACTACACACTTTGGGGTGTGACAACTACTCAGTGAGCATGCTAGCCAGTGGTGTGCACACTGTAAGTCCTGCTAGTCAGACAACATGCACAATTGGTAAGGCAGTGGACAGCACACTCACCTGCTCCCATGGTTTCCCATACAGCTTGCTGTACTGTGGAAGGAGGCTGTCCAGCAGGGCCTGGTTCTCCTCAAGGCTGAAGGCTGGGGCTCTATCCATAGTACGTGCCATTGCAGTAGCCAGAGGATGCAGAGACAGCAGCAGTGTTGTTGGCAGATGTCGTCCTGGAGCATGTAGTGCAGGCAAGTGAGCTTTCAGGGGAACAGCCAGCATTATATGTGTGCTGCAGAGGCAGATACTGTCCCATGTGTCCAAAGTGATAGGTCCAAGTCGTTTGCATCTTCTGAATCTGACCAATCCATGGAATAGCAGCACTAATACACGCCCACAGCATCCTTCAAATCTTCAAATTCATGACATCCATGATTTTGCAACATTGTTGTGGCTGGCCAACTGAATTCACTGCATCAGACTCGTTGGAGCCACGAAAACGCGTCCGTTGCCATGCCAGGACCCAGCCAATGCGTGCGCACCGATCGGTCCATTGCTGAACAACGCGTATTTCGGGGTACAACGCGTACCCGCACACAACACATGCAATGGGCCGGCCGGGCACACCGATCGGTCCATTGCTGTACAACGCGTACCCGCACACAACACATGCAATGGGCCGGCCGGGCACACCGATCGGTCCATTGCTGTACAACGCGTACCCGCACACATCACATGCAATGGGCTGGCCGGGCACACCGATCGGTCCATTGCTGTACAACGCGTATTTCGGGTACAACGCGTACCCACACACAACACATGCAATGGGCCGGCCGGGCACACCGATCGGTCCATTGCTGTACAACGCGTATTCGGGGTACAACGCGTACCACGCGCATAACACATGCAATGGGCCAGCCGGGCACACCGATTGGTCCATTGCTGTACAACGCTGTATTTCGGGGTACAACGCGTACCCGCACACAACACATGCAATGGGCCGGCCGGGCACACCGATCGGTACATTGCTGTACAGCCAGTATTTCGGGGTACAACGCGTGCACCACACACGACACATGCAATGGGCCGGCCGGGCACACCGATCGGTCCATTGCTGTACAACGCGTATTTTGGGGTACAACGCGTACCCGCACACAACACATGCAATGGGCCGGCCGGGCACACCGATCGGTCCATTGCTGTACAACGCGTACCCGCACACAACACATGCAATGGGCCGGCCGGGCACACCGATCGGTCCATTGCTGTACAACGCGTACCTGTACAGGTCAGTCGCATATGTCACCATGCTTGTAACTGGTGAACATATGCCAGCCACATATACCTGCCAGAGACACAGGGGCACACCTACAACACCACACCCACTCCACACTGTTTCCTAAGACATGTAAGGCTGCATTACCTTTTCTGTGTATGGGGGTTGACATGTGGTTTCTGTGGTGGCACTGGTTGGCATCCACACCCAGGCTGTGCATGTGTTCATGGGGACAGGGTCCTTTGTGTGTTGTGCACATGACCACTGTGATGTGCAACAGTTCATTTCAGAGCATGTGGCATGGTCACATTTCCAGGTTGTGTATGTGTGTGACATGTCACATACCCCCAGGGTCCCATGGGGGAAGGCATGTACATAACAGGATGACCCATTGCCACAATAGTGATGTCCCTCCACAGTCTGTGTGCATGTTGTGTTTCCGATGTCTCTGATTCCATGTGCACGATGGGAGACAGTCTCCACAGCAACGTTGTTTGTGCATGGACTTTGATGTTGTGCGTGTGTGTGTCACTGACGTCCATGTCTGTCCTGCGGAGGCAACAGGGGCCACTACCTGTGGGAGTCATGTTTGTTTTTCTGATGTGTACATGATACGCCATGTCATGCCAGTGTCCATGTGGCAAGACAGGGTCCCTGGGAATCTACCTGTCAATGTGCTGTGATGCCTGTGGCGCATCTGTCCAGACATGTCACTGTGGTGTGTGTGTGGAACGTGACAGCAGTAAATGGGTACTGTGATACAGCCTAATGAGTTTCCCATAGCACAACCTGGTACCTGTTGTGCACACATGTTGTACTGAGAACTTAGATGATGGCCATGTAGGTGCGAGTTATGTCCGAACAGAACGGCACACACATCAAGTACTTGTGTCTTGTAATGATGTATCATGTGAAATTGAGTATGGTGAAAGGCACATCTGTGGGGTGACTGACAATCTTTCTTTCTTCATCCTATGCACTGCAGGGCTCCAGCTGTCCATAGACCATTCCCTGACCTGGCAACGATGGTGGAACGTGACAGCATCCGACGGTACCGTTTCACCAGGCAGCTGATTGAGGATTTGGCAGTGCGCTTGGCACCACATCTACAACCGGGCCGGCCGTACCCTACGGCGCTGACACCCAAGGTGAAGGTAATGGCAGCCCTACACTTCTTTGCCACTGGTACCTTCCAACACACTGTGGCGACTGCTGGTGGGATGTCACAGACTATGTTCAGCCGTGTGCTACGCGATGTTTTGGTGGCTATGTTGCGGAACTGAACCAGTTCATCTATTTCCCCAAACGTCGATAACTCACTGACGTTAAGAATGACTTTTATGCCCTGGGGAGGATGCCACATGTAATTGGCTCCATTGATGGGACACATGTGGCTTTGGTACCACCACAGGCACATGAGCAGGCCTACCGTAACCGCAAACACTACCATTCGATCAATGCGCTGGTGGTATGTCTTGCAGATATGGCCATCGCACATGTGTGTGCCCGTTTCCCCGGTTCTGCTCACGATGCCTACGTGATGAGGAGTAGTCGCATCCCGAGGATGATGTCACAGATGCCAAACCAGCGTGCCTGGCTTGTCGGTGTGTACTGACTTTGTACCATTGTGTGTGTTCTGCTATGTTGTATTCCGCCCACTTTTTGAACTCAGCTAATGTGCAATTGTCTGTCTGTAGGTGACTCCGGTTACCCCAACATGCCGTGGTTGCTGACACCCCTCAGGAACCCTGTGACACCAGCCCAGATGCGCTACAATGAGGCACATGGTCGGACCAGGAGAGTGACCGAGCGGACCTTTGGTCTCCTGAAGAGCCGCTTCCGCTGCCTGGACAAGACAGGAGGGGCCCTCCCATATGCCCCAGCAAAGGTGTGCAAGATTGTCATCGTTTGCTGCATGCTCCACAACCTGGCAGTGCGGAAGGAGTTGCCTCTCATCCTGGATGACGATGACCAATGTCCGCCACCTGTGGAGGATCCTGGCCTGGACCACGATGCCAGTGATGATGATGATGATGATGGTGGTGATGTCCGCACACAGCTCATCACCAACTTCTTCAGCTGAATGTGAGTATCCAGGGAGATGCAATGTGAATGATGTGAGTTTGCATGATTACATTTTAGAAAAGTACACAAAAGCAAAAAAAGAGAGGTTTTATGTAACTTTTGTCGATTTAACAGCGGCGTTCGATTGTGTCATTCATGAGAAGCTCTGGTTGGTTTTAGAGGAGATGGGTGTAAACGTTTTAATAATCACCTTCTTGAGGCAGCTTTATTCAGGTGCAAGGGCTAGGGTTAGATTTGGGAGAGGTGGTGAATGCACTGAGCACTTTAGTGTTAAAAGAGGAGTAAGACAAGGGTGCATTCTTGCCCTGTTCCTTTTTCACTATACATAAATAATCTGGAATCAGTATTAATACAGGAGTGCAAAGATTTACCCGTAGCTGCTAGTCGCCCTATTCCGGCACTCCTGTATGCGGATGATGCGGTCCTAATGGCCCGCACACCGCTGGGTCTCCAAAGGGTGGTAAATACCTTTGTTAAATTTATGGCGAGCTTGGGTCTCGTGGTAAATTGCTCTAAAACTTTCTCAATGAACTGTGGGAGAGGACAAAAAAAGAAAAGTATGACCATCTTTATAAACTCAAAGTCCATAGAGCGTACTTAAGACTTTCTCCTATTTGGGGATTTTATTTGATGATCTAGGGATGTGGTCATCGGCGATTAAAGCAAGAAGGTTGCTACTGGTCAAATCGATTATGGCCCTGTTAAATTGTTGTAAAAAATTAGGAAGACGTGCACCTGGAGAAATTTTACCAATATATAGGGCAAAATGTGTATCTATTGTCACGTACGGAGCCGGAATTTGGGGCTTTGTAGGGGTCAATGCCTTACAGCTTGCAGAAAATATGTTTTTGAGGTATCTCTTGGCAGTACCAGATAGCACTTCGACTTACATATGCCATCAAGAACTCGGGGTACCATATATAGAGGATATAATTAAGATACAGCCTGTCCTCTTGTGGCACAGAGTATGGACTGCAGATGAGACAGAGTTGAATAGGGAAATATTGAAGGATGCTTTGGTAGTGGATGGGGTCAGAAATATAAGATGGTTAATTTATGTCAAAAAGTTTATGATTAAACTGGGCCATCCTGAATATTTTAAAGACCCACACACTATGCAAAATGTATCCAGGAAAGATTTAAAAGTAAGTTGTTTGCATTACTTGGGCGAAGTGAGGACTTCAATTGAATTAAAGAAACCAACAGTGCAAGCATATTCTTCGGTTTTAGTTACCCTCACGATGCAGCCATATATTTCTCTGATCACCGATGATTATGAAAGGTTTCTCCTGACACGTTTTAGGTTGAATATCTTATACCGATTGTTTAGTTTTCCTGTACTGAATGACTGGTCGAGAGTTTTATGCAATTGCCCATGTGATGAGGTTTCGGCACAATCGATGA
This sequence comes from Calotriton arnoldi, assembly GCA_963921515.1. Classification (NCBI taxonomy): domain Eukaryota; kingdom Metazoa; phylum Chordata; class Amphibia; order Caudata; family Salamandridae; genus Calotriton; species Calotriton arnoldi. The sequence continues at coordinate 258,353 of CAWUFW010010053.1, read as the reverse complement.
TACATATATTATTTTTTTGTAAATTTTATTCGATACCAAGAAGGAGATGGATCATCCCTGTGCTTAAAAACTAGGTTTTAGACAATGTTATCCTGCATTTATGATTCTTCAACAGCTAGAGGACTATTTTATCATTGTATCTGTTATTGCCTTTTTAAAAAGTGTTTCTAGGTCCCGAAAATCAATTGTGATGTGATTTAATTAATTTTATGTAATTTTAAGCTGGAATGATGGTTTAATATTTCTGATATATGCACTGTGCTTTTATGGTTAACTGTAATAGTGGCCGAATAAAGAACTTTTTGACTTTGACTTTGAGTTTGCATGATATGTGTGGGTGGTGCCCTGGTGCTGTTTTAGTGTGGCCATGTGCCACTTGACTGGATGCGTGCAGCGATGTGTCCTTACAGGTAGTCTGTACTCCCCAACAGTGTTGACATGCAAACGTGCTTTTGTGTAGGTATCTTGTGACATGTTTAGGGCATGAGTATTGCAGTTCTGTCCTGTTCTTCAGTGGTTTTGACTGTGTGTCATGTCTGTCCTTCACAGGGTGCTTACAGAGTTGTTTGGTCAACTTGGATCCCCCAACACCATGATTCAGCTTTCAGGGTGGCAGCAGTCGTTTCCCTACAGGTGATGTGCCACACACCCCTGGACTTCATATCTTCTGCACTTGTTGACTGTGTGGCCACTGCCACGTGGGATTAACTTGCATTTGTAGTGGTAACAACATGTTACAAATGTGTAATAAACCAGTGCTTCACTTTGGGATGTGCGTTGTCTGTGGTCACACATCGGACTGACATTTGCTTACTGCACCTGTGGGCTAGTTGACACAGACTCTGAATAGGTGTGGTGTCTGTGCATTCCACTGTATTTCCTGGCAACATCACTGTGGGCGATGAGTCCGATGGCCCTAGTGTCTGTGTTGTGTAGCCCTAGTGGTGTGTCTCCCTCATATGTATCACGTCACCATGACTCACACGACGGTGTTGTACTTGCTGTAGCAGTTAGCATACACAGTGTAATTTAGCAGAACTTCATCACCATAACAGTATCCACATTTGAATAACAACAGTGGCAAGTATGGTGTACTAGTGATTTTATTTACAGAAATGTGTGTGTGTATAGTGCACATGATGGTGGGTGCTGTACATTGTGATTGTGATCCAAAGTTCCCAGATGAGTTGGAAGTCTTGGTAGCAGAAATGTCCTGAGTGAAGTCCACAGTCATATGATACATTAGTCCAACTTGAACTCCCCATGTCATGTGGGAAAGTAGTGTTGCATTCGACAGGGTGAAACGTTTGCACACAAAGGAGAATTTCCGGAACAGGTGTTGGCTTCCTGGGGGATGTACGTGGCCATCAACCTCTCAGTTTTCCTTCCTCGGACAACCCCTCTTCTTTGTGGGGGGACCCTCACGTGCAGGCTGCTGCGGTGCAGTGGACTCTCTGCCAGAGTCCTCCTCCCTCCCTGTGGCGGTGTCAGTTGTTGCAGCACCAGATGTTGTGGGCACACAGGGAGGTGTGGCCATGTTGGGGCTAATCTGGCGGAGGCATGTCAATATCTCCCTATGCACCGCTGTGAGTTCTTGCAATGTATCCCACTTGGACTCCATGCCCGACATGTGTGTCTCCACACGGGCCATGTGTGTCTCCACACGGGCCATGTGGGAGTCCAAGCAGGCATGATGGGCAGCCTGCTGCTGTTGTATTTCCTTGAGGATCCCCACTACCTGTCTGACCTCTCCGGTGCTATCCTGGTACGCATCAGTGATGCGTGCCAGTTGTGGGTCATCATGCAGTCCAGACCCCTCTGTAAGCAGCGACCTATGTCTACCACCCCTCCCACCACCCCTGGCGACACGTGCAGGACCTGCGGTGGCACGCACAGGTGACCCGAGGCCCACTTGGGGGTTGTTAGTGGTGTTGTCATCCGTTGCTCCACGGTGGGCCTGGGACCCTGTGCTGTTGTCAGCGGTGGTCCTTGGTCTGTCCGTGTCGGCGTGGGTGGTCTGTATGTTGGCAGTTGTTGGAGGGGTGGGTGCAGGGGGTGCAGATGTTGGTCCAGCTGGTGCTGCATGATGACTCAGACCGGAGGTGCCAGGTAGGTCTTCGCCATCCGAGGTGGGCAGAGGCTGTTCCACACCAGTGAGCTCTGTGTCCCCCGGAGCCTGGGACAGGGACTCCTCCTCGCCTGCTGCTGTGTCCTCATCATCGTCACCTGTATTTGGAAGAGACACACATTGTATGTAATGTTTCTACAGGCATCAATGGTTCACACACCTGACAGTTGTGACTGTACCTCTGGATGCGTGCATGTACATTGCATTGTCCTAAGTTGTCACAGTAAGAGGTTGATATTGGTGTAGCACATTGTCATGCATACCTGGGGCATTTCACTATGAATGTTGAGGTGTGTGCATGGCCAGCATTGGTTGTATTTGGTGGGCATCCGGCCATCCTTCTCCACCTGGCCCAGTTATCCCACCATGAAGCATGCCACCCTTGCAGTGGGTTCAGGTTGACTCTCAGGATGTCATTCAGTGGTGTTGTGCTGTTTGTTGGTGCACAGTTCCCAGCAGGGCCTTGTGCTCCCCACAGCAGTAGCCAGTGTCAGCCATCTTGTAAGTCCTTGTCCACTCCCTGTGATGTGAGCATGGTTCAGAGTAGTGTTGATGGGCCAATTGTGAGGCTGAGCAATATCTGTGACTCCAACTCCCATCATGCTATTGGCTACACCCCCTTCCCAGCATGCCCGTACTTCCTTCCTTTGGACTGTGCTTCCCTGTGGGGTAGTGTGCTTGTGCTGACAGGAAGGCTGACAGTGTTGTCCTTGCGTTTGTTTGGCTACAAGTCCCAGGTGTGTCCCTGTGCTTCACACAGCATTACCCAGGGTGGTGGTTCTTTGTGGGATCTTCATTTGGTATGTGAGGCATTGCATTCTCCCAGGTGGGTTATGTGGAGTTTGTGTTGAGGGGTGTGTGAGGTGAGCTGCTTGTAACTATGGTCAGTGCTGTGAGTCCTCCTTCCCACCCAGCCAGATATCCCACCATGCAACGTGCTTGCATTGCAGAGGGTGCAAGTTGGCTTTCAGGATGTCAGGCAGTGGTGTTGTGCTGTTTGTTGGTGCACAGTTCCCAGCAGGGCCTTGTGCTCCACACAGCAGTAGCCAGTGTCAGCCATCTTGTAAGTTCTTTTCCACTCCCTGTGATGTGAGCATGGTTCAGAGTGGTGTTGATGGGCCAATTGTGAGGCTGAGCAATATCTGTGACTCCAACTCCCATAATGCTATTGCCTACACCCCCCTTCCCAGCATGCCCGTACTTCCTTGCTTTTGAGTGGACTTCACTGTGTGTGAGTGTGACAGCAATGGCAAGATGGCTGACAGTGGTGTCCTGCTGTTTGTTGGTGCACAGTTCCCAGCAGGGCCTTGTGCACCCCACAGCAGTAGCCAGTGTCAGCCATCTTGTCAGTCCTTATTCACTCCCTGTGATGTGAGCATGTTTTGGAGTGGTGTTGATGGGCCAATTGTGAGGGTGACCAATATCTGTGACTACAACTCCCATCATGCTATTGGCTACACTGACTTCACCAGCATACACAGATTTCCTTCCTTTAAGTGAGCTTCCCTGTGAGGTGGTGTTCTAGTGGTGGCAAAATATCAGGCAGTGTTTGTTCGTTATATTTGTACCACTGCCTTGCTCTATTTGTTGTTGTGTTTGTACATGTCATGACACAGTTACATATCACTATGAGATGGCATGTATTGTGTTAATCTAACTGACATACACATCTTGGGATGATTATCTTTTGTTTGCTGTTGATTTGCTAGGGGTGGATGGTTTGACTGTCCCCTTGAGAGTGATGTGTGTGTATTGGCACACAATATTGTGTATATTAGTTGTGTACTCACCAGGCTCTGGGATGTCTGTTAGTCCATATACGCTCACTGGTGGTAGGATGGCCCGCACCTTCTCCTCCCAGGGCCTGAGGTATAGTGGTTTTGCAGGAGGGCCACTGCCGGTGTGCTGGCTCAGGAGGTAATCCTTCTTGAGCAGGTCTCTGACCCTCCTGCGCACATCATACCACCTGTTCTGGATGTCTTCCTTTGTGCGCAAACATGGTGATTGTGCGTTCACCCTGTCGACGATCCTCGCCCACATCTTGGTTTTCTGCGACATGGGGGTCTGTTGGACCAATGTGCCAAACAACTGTGGCTCTACCCTCAGGATCTTGTCTACCATGACTTCCAATTCACTATCTAGGAACTTTGGATTCTTCTTTAGGGGCATGGTGATGGGTGGTGGTGGTGATTGATGTGTGTGCGTGTGTGCAAGTGAGGGTGTGTGAGTGTAGGTTTTGCTGTGTGTGTGTGAGGGTGCTATTTGTTGAGGTGCTAATGGTGTGTGGCTTTTCTGTTGGATGAGCTGTGTGTGTGTCTGTGTTTGCTGTGTGATGGTGTTGTGTGCTGGCAGGTCAGTGGAATTTGCAAAGGATCATGGTAGGGATTTGTGGGCTTTATGTAGGTGGAGTTGGGGGTGTCCTTGTTCCATTTTTTCTCCCCTGTATTTATTGGCTTTGTCATTGCTTGTTTGGCCCTTTTTTTTTGTATTTTTTCATTAGTGATTATTGTGCATGTAGGAGTCGTTCTTCTGACCGAGTAGGACGTTGCAGTTGTCTCGTGCGCGCCTGTCCGAGTCGTTCCCGCTGTGTTTCAGCTCCGTTTCATATGCGGCGTACGCGCTCGTTCGCGGGGTATTGTGTTTGTTCGGCTGGCTTTTGTATGCGTGTCGGTCGTACGGCTTGGGCTCCGTGCGAGTCGGTCTGATTTTGCACCCATTGCATCGTACTGCGCGGGTCGGAGTTCGCTTCGTTCGGGTTGTTTCCTGGTTCATGTCGGTCGGTGCGATTCGCGTTGTTTCCCGGCCGGATAGCTTGTTTACGGCCGGGTCGGTCGTTCGCCTTGAGTTCCGTACGAGTCGGTCGTGATTTCCATGCATTTCATCGTACTTCCCAGGTCGGGCAGCGCCGGTACGTGTCGGTCGGACTATAATCCCGTACCGAGTTGGTCGGTATTTTTTCCGGCCCGAATCGGAATCAGCCCCTAAGTGTGGATCCAGCCTTGATTGCAGGCATCATTTCTCGTGAGACGCGTGCAGGGCAGGGCTTGTTAATGGATCGGGTGACAATGGAAATGCCTGCGGCTTAATGCAGGTACTGCTGTGATCACTGGACTTTCAAATGGTATATTTGCAGAGCTGCCATGTTTTCAGAGTGGAATTGTCTGAGCAAGAGCTTTTGATGTGAAGTAAACAAAAGAATGCTGAAGCTACCAGGCTCTCACATGGAGCATTTAAAATGATGATCCTTGTTGCATAAATTTGAGTGAATTGCGGTCGCAACACAAACGAAATCAAACCACACTGTGATGTGTTTTATATTTAAAGGAAGTTGTGTAAACAATGGCATTCTGCACAATAACAAGTTCAACATTAAAATAGTCATAAATTGAACATGAAACATCATATGGACCACATATAAAAGATTTGTACATTCGCTCTGCAAAGCATTTTCGTACAAAAAGAGCAACTCCCATCCAATTCATTATCAAAGCAGGATATATTATGAGGAAAAGATTGCCCTCACCTTAATAGTAACTATCTTTGATTGAATAATGAAAATTTCCTCAAATCTAGTGCTGGAATAGAGTGGGCTCCAGATGGATTCTGGTTCTGGCAGCTGTTCTTGAGCCAGAACCAGATTCCAGCTCCGCCCCTAGAAATGATCCCGCCTGTGTCCCAGTAGTGTGCCGACAATGGGACATGCAGCACTGTCCGCACATATAAAGTGTTTTGATGCAAGAAGCAGTGGCGGGTTCTACTCCACCTCAATATGTTGCATATGCTTCACTTCACAGACAATCTAATTTCTTTGGTCCATGTCATGCCCTGGCTGGGCACGGTTTGTAGTCAAATCAGGAGCAGCCTCAACATCAAATGTGGCTGCCACACCCACAAACCATTGAGAGAAACAGAGAACCCTACTGCTCTGTAACCTCACAGCTTGATAGCAAGTAAATAGAGATTTTGTTGTGTTTTTGCCTGTTAGACCTGTCAGCCCTAGGGTGGTCTTGCACTGTTTTTTTCCTTTTGCGCCTCACTTTTGCCACAGTATTTTTACTGGACCTAGGTCTCCGGGCGCCTTGCCACTGCTAACCAGTGCTGAGGTGCAGGTGCTCTCTCACTCAAGATGGCTGCCACAGGCCCCTGCTACTGCAGAGGGGCCTTACACACATACACACTAGTAGCCAGGGTCAGGCTGGGACATAGGGATACAGTATCCATTCCGTCCCCGCCTCTGGGCCACATAGCCAGACATGTGGAAGGTTCCAGAACCTTCCGGGCTGTGGGAGGAGTTATGTTTTGCCGCCTTTAGGAGGGTCACCTGACCTAGGGGTATAAGAGGCTTGGAGGGAAATCTTTTAGTCAGTTGGGGCACCACTGATCCTGGGAGAACCTCTGCCGGAGTACAGGCTTTAGGGCCTAGGGGGAGACCTACACTACTGCTGCTGACAAGGCTTAGGCACTGCTGTAGTAAGCTAGCTGAGGAACACCCACCACCCACTGACCTTGCCCAGCGTGAGGGGACCCAGGGAACCACCTTCAGCGTGCTGGGAAGAACATCAAGCACTCCCAGAACCACCAACTCATTCCCCCTCATAAGAAGAAACTTCTGACAAGAAACTTTTGACAAGAAACTCATAATAAGAAACTTCTGACAAGAAACTCCTGACAAGAAACTCCTAAGAAGCAACCAATCTGGAACAGCCGCAAGAAACCTTAATTTGGGGAGGCCTGACCGTCCAGCAAGGCCTGAAACCTGAACTGCCAAACTGGGGATCACCAGGTAAAGCGCCATGCCCTGAAGCGCTAGACCTTCACCCCTATCTATTCCTGCCTGCTGCTGGGCTGCCCCCCAAGCACCTCTCCAGTCAGCCCTGCCCACAGGCTGCTGGTGCGCCCCGTGTTATGTCTCCACGAGGGAGAAACTGCCCCCCCCCTCAGGTCACTGACCTCGTGAGTGACTCACCGCCGCGGCCGCCGCCGCGTGAGGAGAAGTGCTGTGGTGAGGGAAGCCCCCCTCGAGGCCGTGTGGTGAGGTGCGCCGTCCGCGCCCTCACCGAAGGAAGTGCTGTGGTGAGGGAGGCCCCTCGAGTGAGTGTGGTGAGGTGCGCCGTCCGCGCCCTCACCGAAGCCTCCAAATTGCCCCCAAGAGATCCCCGCCGGGCCCGGGGCCCCACCGCTGAAGTCGCGGCCGAAGGAATCACCGCCGCAGTCCAAGGGGGCCGCGTGAATAAGCCGCGGCCTAGCGCGACCCGCGAGGCCTCCAGGCCCCGCTGACGCCGTTGCTGGGCAACCGGGGACTCCGGCCGCGCCCCGGGAAGGCAGCGCAGCGATTGGGCGCCGGCTCCCGCCACGCCCCCAGCGCCGACGGAGGCCGAGGAAGAGCTCCGGACGTGCAGAGGGAGACGGGGAGCCGGCCGGAGAGGACTGCCGGCTCCCGCTCCCCTTCCCGCAAGCCCGCAATCCCGCATCCACTTACTTGATCCAGGGGGCCGGAGGAGGGTGATACCGGCCCCCGCAATGACCCGCAATTCCGGCCAGAAGGCCGAGGCACCCCGACCGGGCCCCGCCCTTCAGAACACAGGCCGGCCCGGGAGATCGCCAGTCGCGAGGAAGCGCGACCAACGACCAACACATCAGGTGAGCCCAGGAGGCCCCTAGGGCCCGCAGAGACGCCACTGGGGACCGGGGGCCACCATTAACCCTTGAATTAACCCGTGTAACTTTCCCCCTGAGGCGAGGCCCCAGAGAGGAGTGGGCCTGGCCTGAATTAACCCCTGAGGGACACAGAAGCCCCAGAATACAGGACATGTTGAGGGGTTCCCCACAGTGTTCATTAATTTAATGATGACGCCTACTGTAATTACTGTCTAGGCCTATGCGTATAATTGCAAAGTCTTTACCTAGTGTGAAGGTGATTAATTGAATTGAGCTGAAGTGTACACCGCCAAGAGTTGAAGTGTTTTATGTTACAGGTGTACTGGAGTTGCGACGCCCACTGTACTGAATGTGGGTGCGCCTAGATTAATGCAGGCCCTGTTTGAAATGTAACGTGAAATGCCCTCTTTTAAGTAATTGAATATTCCTGAAGTGAACTGCATGTTTAGGCCCATGTTTTATTAATGCACCTTGTGATCATTATTGGTGCTACGTTTAGGAAATGATTCCTGCGGCCTTTTAGTGGCCTACATTGTTGATGAGCTATGATGCTTTAATAAGAATGCGCACCAGTTGAGTAATGCAATGATTTTAAATGTAGATCTGAATTAATCTACCTCATCTGATGCTACCTTGATTTATATAAAAGATCTTGATTTTAAATACACAAGCCTGGTGTGGTGTCATGTTATTGCGTCCGCATTTCTGAGTCAAAGTAAGAGTGTGCTGCACAACTGCCTTACACATTGCCTTCGCGTGCTTTCCCGCCTCGTGCCATGCTACCGTGACGGACTCGGTAACCCCGTTTCCAACATTGCCTTTCTCAGGCTCTGGATCTATGAACGATTTGTAGACGCAAGTATGCTCAGTAGAAATATATGGTATGCATACCATCCAATAACCATTGCATAGAGATGTCATAAATATTAAGGCCTGCAAGTGCATAACTTACTTACCATGGTGTAACTTACAGTCTATTATTATACTTCGGGCACAACTATCCAAAATGGTTTGATAAACCTTGATCTCTTGGTTGAATACCAGAACTGAAACTCCGCTAGTTTGAGAATTGTGAGTTGATATTTATAACCAGTGTTGGGATGGAAATGTCCGGTGCATGCTATACAGTTGTGTCCACTGCCGTGAGGACCCAACTGCAAGTATCTGGTATCCTTTGTGCTTGGATTTTAGCCCCAGCCTCACACTAATCTTGTGTCTGAGTGAAGGCCAAGGCCTGTCCCTTGATGTGAGTCTGATCCTGGACCTGCAGCAGCGCACCAAGCATTTTCTGCATAGTGACAGAGGACTACTATCCCTGTAAAGGTTTAAAGCATTGGTGGTGGCATGATCCTAGTGTGACCAGACTTTTGTTTATCTGTGTCACAGGAGGGGTGACATACTGGCCCACCTGTGTAAAGTCCTGGAACTGCAGGTGTACCAGATCCCTGCGCTGATATCCAGAGCGCCTGTGTCCGTGTGTCTGCTGAAGAGATGGCAAGTACACCATTGACAATCCTATTTAATTGTGTTGTGGATTGATGCAGTTATGATGCTAGGCGGTCTCCTGGTTTTTAGGACTAGCTAAAAAAATACAAATGTTAAAGATAGTGTAGATAATCCTCTCTATGCATGTTTGTATATGGAATATCTTTAGCTGTAACCTAGCCAAAAGGCAGCGGAGCTGTACATGGCCAAAGACAAACATAAAGTTAAAAAGTAATAGGAGAGGAAAATGGGTTGTGGACGGTTAATTCATTGCGGGGTAGTGTTCGATAAAGAGGTGGGACAACAACTCTTTCTCTGTGATTTCCACAATTCGCGCTAGTTAGAGAAACATTTTTTGTTTTAGAGGCCACCAAGACAGGTGTCAGTTTGGATTTAACTTGTTTATCTGAATGTTTGCTTGACTACTCTTGTCTATGGATATGGGACAACTGATTGTTAAAGGCAGAGAACTCAAATTATTTTACATCAAAACATATCAGGGTATCTCTGACTCCTGAGTCACCGTTAAGTAACTAGCAAAAGGGTGGTGCTTATAGAGTCTAAATCCAATTTTAGTTCTGATAAATCTGCATAACCTGTTTATATGCATTGAAAGATGCAGACTTATGTTTTTAAGTCATACATGATTCAACTTATTTTTGATTAGTGCTTGCATACTATTAATAATTAGCTGTGCTATGCAGGAGATCTTGTATAATAATCCGTTATGACTGAGCTTTGTTGTTTTTCTCTGACAATGCAGAGGGGTTTCCTTTGACATTCTTACATCTCTCCTACAACAAAATATGTTAGTGTTGAGCCAGCGCATCACCATTTGTACACACTAGAGGCAGCTCTCAGATTATAATGATAGGCAATGTTTTCCCATAAGGTACCTGGTCAGTGTAGGGCACAGTTATGATGAGAAGCCCTTGATGCATGGTGATGTGCTCATAGACCTCTGGTGTGCTGTTCCATTCAGGAGTCTCTTTTTACACTCATTTTGAGTGTCTAACAGGCCTTTAATGTCTAGTAATCATATCTGTTCACAATATATGCACACTATAGTTAGCTAGCCAGCATTGTAGTTTTTTTCATGGTGCCTTTCTTATAAGTATAGGGATCTGGCTGGCATAGTTGTGATTTTTCTTGTGTGCTGTTAAGGATCTTTCTTTTGTTCTGGAGGCAAACCTAGATTTGTCATTTTCTCTTTTATATATGAGGTGACCTTGCAGTACTACAGCGTTATGAATGACTTTTCAGTCAGTTGCTTCTGACTCTAGAGGGGCATCTACTAAGGACTTAGAGTACTGTGGCTCTGTGAAAGACTTTTCAAGCCGTTGCATTTGACTTTAGAGGGACTTCTAGTAAAACTCTAGTACTTAAGCTTAGTGAAAGATATGTCAAGCAGTTGTATTTTACTGAGAATGAGCTTTAAGGTATTTGCATCTGACTCTTGAGGAGCATCTACTAAAGCCTTCCAGAACTGAAGCCTTGTGAAAGACTTTTCAAGTAGTTGCACATGAAACAAGATGGCTATCTAGCAACAGCTTGAGGTAGTGCAGGTCAGAGAAGGCCTTTTCAAGCAGTTGTATCTGAGTCAAGCGTGACATCAAGTAACACCTGTTGGTTCTGCAGATTTGAGAAAGACTTTTCGAGCAGTTGCATCTGACTCAACACGGACAACTAGTAACAACCTGCAGTACTGCAGCTTTGTAAAAACGTTTCAGTTGCATCTCAAACAAAAGGGCATCTATTAGACCTTTGCGGTAATTCATCTTGGAGAAAGGCCAGACCTATTGGCTTTGCCATTGCTTGCTTTATTTTACTTGCTGCAGTCCATCCAGGTTCATATTTTTCTGTGCTTGCTCTCTCTGTTTTTCTGTCTCTCCTCTGTGCTCTTCTCACTCTCCCATCCCCTTCCCTCCAATGCTCTCTCTCTCTCACTCCCAAGAGAATTCAGAACTCAGTAGCAAGACGTCTTCGAACTGTAAAGATAGGAGCTTACAGATCTCCTGTTCTGTGGACTCTCTACCGAATACTGGTCGCTAGAAGATCCTCGTTAAAGCTATTGTGCATCACTCAAGCTATTGTGCAGGGTAATAAAGGATAAAGGCCCTGAATACCTTCAGAAAAAAACAATATTTCCAACCCCAGAATATATATTCGAGGCTAACTTAGTATCTAATAATTCCAGCATACAAGAAAAACAATTTCAGCAACCCTACTTTCTCTCTACAGGCTGCCAAATTATGGAATTCAATCCTGGCAAAGCTAAGAGCCACAGAGAAACTCCCCAAATTCAGAAAGCTTTCAAGGGCTATCTTTTCACTGTATGATCATCAGAGAACATTTGCATGATTTTTCTGCGAAAAAGCTAAATAACACAAATACCAGCAACTCTGTTTACCAACACATCACCTGAACAAATTCCTAAGTTCCCAAGAAGAACACAACTTTTCTTGCCATACATTCAGCCAGGAACTCACGTTCCAGGCTAACACAGCATCTACATATTCCAGCATTCTAAAACCTTTCGAATTTTTTAACGGGCTGAAACATGTAGACCACATCACCCTAACAACTACAGATTATTATCTCTTGTTAGTTGACATCACATAGTTTTTAACCATACCCTCAGCCGCCACTATTAAATTTACCTGGCAAGGATTCTCAGAGATATTTTTAACATTCACATCACACATTCACACCACACCTGCTCCGCTGTAATCAGGTGTCGTAGCACAACCGGGCGGCATTAGGCCACCCGGTTGGGACCCCTATGATGAAGCATGACATCAACCAGGTTGGTGTGTGAGGGGTCTTTTAAATAAACCTAATGGGTCCCTGGACTTACCACATTCAGTGATTGATAGATTCATACTACAACAGGGTCCGTCCACATTGTTTTTTGCAACTTTACCCAGGGGATCGGGACGTACCCATACATCCTCGCTCTCTCTTTTGTTTTTCGCATTACTCACTCATTACCATCTGCCAAAATTACGGAACTACCTCCTAGCAAAGACAAAAGCCATTGAAAATCACCTGGGACTCACAACAAAGACTAGAACTTGCCATTCCCAACATATATATGCATTCCTACGTCTTCACCATTTTTAATTTTGTACAAGAAATCCTAACATTTAGTGGCTGTTTTTGCATTTTTCCATATTTTCACATTTATCATTAAAACGTGATTCTAATCACAACTTTTGAATTTATATGAATACAGAGAATTAATGAACATGTGTTATATTTCCCAGACTTCAGTTTTTAATTTTGCCTCTTATTCAACTGAGCACCTCCTTAATGTTGAGCCAAACTTTGATTTTCACAGAGTATTGAGATGCATGAAACCAGACGGAATGTTATGCACCCAGATATGGCAGAGGATGATAGGGAAGAGCTTTATACATAAACAGCACACTTAATATTTTCTGCTGCATACTTTCTCTTCTTGTTTAGAAGCATTCATGTTTGTGTCTGATATCCTAGGTTGATGTGAGATTGCACAATGTCGTTGGAGCCTGGGACAGTGAGGATATCTCATTCAAGGGACTGATATTCTGATTTATATGATCGGTGAAATCAAGAGGAAGTTCCCTGGTTGGACCGTAGATCAACAACTCAAAGGTATGAATAATTGTCAAACCACTAGTGGACATTTCATTACATGTGGGCATTTTACAGTCTCTTACACAGTACAGGGTGGAAGGCACCTTTTGAAGGTGATGCTGCACCTGTACTGCTGCTCGTTAAATTCTCTATAAAATGTGTCAATGAGCTAACGCTACTAGTGACAATTTACAATTCACATATTCTTCACATATTCTTATCGGGTCAAGGCCAACTCAGCCAGGGCCGGACTGGGAACCCCAAGCAGCCCTGGCAATTTTGAACGACCAGCCCCTGGGAGGAGGGAGGGGCAATGGGTAGGTGCAAGTGTGAAGCACTGCTGCTTTTGTTACCGGGGGCCAATATTGCAGCACTGCTGCAAAACTGGCCCCCAATATTAAAAAACTGCCCCCCACTGCTGCAGGCCGGCCCCCACCCTTCCAGCCTCCTGAGAAAACACTGATGCCCGCTACTGCCAGTCCGGCTCTGAACTCAGCCTTACATCCTTTTGAGGCTGGTAAATTGATTATCAGTGAATTTGGTAGTGTTAATGCTATTTGATGCACCTAGAAACAGCAGAAGTGGACCATAGAACACTGTATGGAAAAACATTATTCATATGTTAGTAACCATAGGTCCTTGATGAGAAGCCACAGCCTTCAAATTACTTACCATTGCAGTAGCAATGAGGGTGGATACTAACAGCAGACTACAATAGTAAAGACAGCGGACCCTTCCAGGCGTAGCACTTTAAGGAGAATGATTCTGTATGAGTGAGCCTTTAAAATACTAAAGAGCATGTAAAAGGGGTACTTGAAGTCATAAGGAGCATATAATGGTGCGCGCTCTGGGTTCCCATGACACTTACCAGTCAGTGGCACCCTACCAATTTCATGCTCATACCTGGTGTAACATGATATTAGTGCGACTATTTGTTCCCTAGATCAAGTGATAAATTGAACCTCAATAATTAAACCACTTGACGAAAAACCAGTGTACAGAGGATTTTGTTAAATAAAATCAGATGGAAGTTACTAGCAACTTTACAAACCTTAATACTTTGTGTCAGGTGAATTGCTCTATGTATGGCCTTCTTTACTAACCATGATACCCAAGCAGGATTCTGCTGCTGAATATCAAGACTATGTATATCGCAGTACAAGAATATTGTGGACAAAGTATTGATCATTAAGTGCATAAAGAGGAAGTATAGATTTGCTATTCCTAACTCAACCTCTACGTAGCTTAAAGATATATATGTTTCATGAAGGTACATATATGTGGAGTTAGGTATAGAAAATCTATAATTACACAGATTTCTATATTTTGGATTCAATATTTTGTCCTCAATATTTGTATACCTCAATGTCCCGGCTTCAACATTCAAGGGCAATACCCCCAAACAGAGGTATGCATTCCTTCATGTACTCTGTAATTCCTAGTCACAACTGGACCCAGTCTTTTACCCACTTTGTCAGTTTCACACTAGCTCCAGGCAAAGTTAACCCCAATGGCTTCTATTCACAGCCAATAGCTAGTTATAAGTGTGTGGAGTGTGGGTGAATACATATGGGTAAAACTAACTCATCAAAGAGCAGCTTGTGGATTCCACATGCACTGTTGAGAGGCCATTCCTGCTCACTGTCTGAGAAAGCTGCTGGTTGGGTGATAGGCACACAAGCATTAAGCTGACTAGCCACTGCACTCAGGACTTGACTTCAAGCTAGACATTCCTAACAGGGAACTATTCTGAGCACCTTACAGGCCCATGGGTTTGCTAAGCCCTGCAATTACTATACGTGGTGCCCACTTATGACCTCATTCCAAGTGCTCTGCAATCCTAGGTTATAATCGCGCACACAGTAAATACCGATAACTCCGGCCACGTTATAGTCTGGGTATGCATGTACCACACCATTCAGAGTGTACCTGTTCCTAGTGAGACATAGCATATGTTATTGGAGTTTATGCACCTAGGCCCTGAGTCACAAAGGTAAACTTACACTTTTGTGTATGCTTACTATTTTTTTGTTGCTCTTCACATACTATGAGTTTGCAATTTGAAGTGCAAAACCTTCAGATATGTGGTAGTTACTGCAAAAATCTAAATACTAATTTAGGCCCAAACAGGGGTTTGTACCTGAATTTATATTTGCAGGGCAATTGTAAAGAGGCTCTTGATACTTACTTGCGATCCACAGTTCTCATGTGCGGACATTTTCATATCTTTTCTGAATGCCTCTGCTAGTTGAGTTGGGTCAAGGAGGCAAAGATGAGGGCTCCTGTCTGTCCCTTGAACACCTCCTGGGTAGCCTGCCCCAGGCCTTCAAACATGGAGTGAGTGCATGGGGAGCCTTGACTTCACCAGGGCCATGCAAATACTCTCTCTCTCTCTCTCTCTCTCTCTCTCCATATTGCTAATCAAACACCCAGCCCACAAACTTTCCCTTTAGTAGGTCTCACCTGCGTTGTCAAATAATGTAACAATACTTACGTGGGCTCTGGGTTAGTCCATTAATTACCATTGGTTGGCTTTCTTGTCAATCTCATTTGCTTGCTTCTTATTCAATGTTTTCTTTTTCCTTTTCTCGTATTTGTCCCTCCCCTGGGTCATAGCTTCTTTACCATCCTTTTGATTGGGTGAACTTATATCCTTCCACTTCTTACATTGAGGGAAGTACATTTTTCCTTTTATCTTAGGACTCTATGGGATTGCATGTGTTTTCTTGATCTCTCCCTCGTATACTGCTTACCCCTCATATCCCCGCCACCCCATACTCTGAGCTGTTAGCCCAGTTCCTCTGTTTCTCTGTTGCGTAGCCTGGCCTTTTTAAATTTACTCTTCAATCCTCCCTAACATCTTCATTGCTCCTCCGCACATCTCTGTCACATTTTCTTTTTTTGTATCAAGGAAACATTTTTTTGGGCAAGGGCAGCAGCTAAAATTTACTACTAGGCCTATCCTTTCTCTTAAATTCCCTTAATTCTGATCCAAGGTTGGCGTTCTCCATCTAAAATGGTATATTAAAATTAAATAGTCACTGCATCATGACAGATACATGTGCATGTGTGGTGATGTATTAGCGTATATACATCATCACGCTGAATTTATTTTTGTTTGCTAATTATATTGCGCATTGGTAAAAACATTTTTTCTATTAGCTGAAACAGCACAGTGTAGGTAAAGGCTTTGCCAAAGCCAAAAGGGGCGGTAACGCTTTAAAATTAAAGACCTATTAGTTTTGCTAGTCCTTTTCCCAACCTTGCTGAGAAAGAAAATTAGGCTGAAAGGTCCAGGCAGTCACTCTTACTATTCCCATTTACTCCCCATGCTAACCTACAGCAGGGTACATTACTCAAAGTATTCTACTTCCAAAGATTGTGGGTATGCTATATGATCTGCACATCTATTTTTAAAAGTATTTTGTTTTATGTTACCAATATCCTTCAAAATACATTTTGTACGGGTGCTCTCATGGTGTCACAATACCCGCCCACTAAGGTATAAGTCCACTAGAGCTGAAAAACAGCCTAGAAACAATGTCCAACAAGTACACCGAAGCACACCACTTGGTCGTAATTCTTATCCTCAGTCGATAATCTGTGTTCCAGCCAAAAAAGAATTTTCTTTGGAAGAATTTCACAACAGTTTTTGAATCAGGTCACTTGGATTATTTATTCCATTGCATTACAGACAGAAAGCAGCAGCAGCCGATGCGCGTTTCGTCCTCCTGGACTTTCTCAAGGCTGCAAAAACATATGTACAAACTGTTTGTATGCTGCAGTAAGTTGTACAATTTCTGAAGCATTATTGTAAATATAGAGACAAAATGCCCCATCACTCAGTTAGACAGATGAAGAAAGAACGTGCTGCATAGAATCAGCAGTGACTAGGTGTCAGTAATAGAAATCACACCACAGAGTGTCAAAACCCATTCAGTGATGAAGATAGACCCATGAAGACCAGAACACAGCAAAGATGGTGTCAGCGTGAATCTACGCCGCTCAGCCGCGCACGCCGTGCCACATCGACCATCGGCTATGCGGACTGACCAGTGATGCCGAACCTGGGAGGGAGCAGGACGCAAGTCATCAGTCTCCATTTCCAACCTGTTGGGATCGTTCCAGACGCTGATAACCTTCGCGGGGTGTTCGCCCTTGGAAGAGCGGTACAGACATTCTTCAAACGCTGGCTACTTTGTTACTTTGTTGCCTCCGCACTTGCTTCAATTACTTTCAAGCTTGTGCTACGACCGGCAGGAAGACGACAGTGGAGCTCGACTATGTCGACCAAGGGCGCCAAAAGCGGCAAAGGTAACAAGATGAAAGCAGCCCAACCCGTCCAAGTCAGCGCTGTTCTCGGGGACGCTGTGGCGACGGACAATCTATCCAGAGGTAAACGGGAGGCCAACAGTTTTAAAAGGACTACGGGAGACTCGGGGTGGAGGTGTTACAAAAGAAAGTGCAGGCTCTCAACCGTCTATTGTAAAAATGTTTTCTGGCGGTAAGGCACCATCCCTCATACCAGACATTACGCTAGACTCCACACTCCCCCTGAGAGTGAACCTGATAGCTCACTACTAGAAATACAAAGGTGCCTGAACCCTAATCAAACGCCTACTACCTTAAAGGAAAACTGCGCCTCCGTACAACCTGAGGTAACTGTATCCCCAAGCGAGCAGCCGGAAGGAAAAAATGCTCAGAAGGATTGCTAGACCCTGGTAATTTACCTTCCAATTTACCTTCCAATCCAGCCCCCATGGAAGACACCACCAGAATCATAGCAGATTTAGGAATAGCGGTACCATCAGCTTCTGCTACCCTAGTTTTGGGCTCTGCCCCGATAAAACATGTATCAGAGACAGGGCCAAAACTCCTAGCAACCAGCACTACTAATTACATCCTTAGCCTAGAAGTTAATCCTGGCCTCCAAGCTCCTTGGACTCCGGAGCTCAGTGGTGAAAATTTTTACTCCGCATCGGACGGCTCTTTGACGACTACAGACGAAGGTGGCACTAGCTCAAGCGCAGATAACAGCATTGATCCCTCTAAAGACACTGGAACTGTGCAGCGCTAGAAAAAAACAGGAAACAAGACAAAAAAACGCAGCCAACTCAAATGGGACTACTCAGACTCTCAGATGTCTTATCCCCTCGGTGAGGAAGCAGTCCAGACATCGCTCTGGGAAAACTTGAAAATTACACCAGAATCTATGGCAGAACCCTCTCTAGCTTCTATCCTAGCTTCAATCAAGGAATTCCAAGCAGAGGTTCGCTCCGACAATCGCTCAGCCAAAGGGGGCGCTAAAAACTTACAAAGGGGCGTGAGAAAGTTAAATGAAATATGCACCGACATCATCGATCATGTCAACATGGTGGAGGGCCGCACAGAGAGTCTAGAAACGGAAGTACCTACCCTAAAAGACCAAGGCTCTGCTCACGATGCATGCCTGACGGACTTAATGATGAAGATGGAAAAACAGGAGAATCGACAACGCAGGAATAATCTCCGCTTGCTCGGCATCCCGGAAGGAGTCGAGGGAGACGATCCAAGGCGATATATCGTGAAACTCCTACGAGAAGCTTTCCCGGATCAATCAAACTGGAACTGGGCCTATGAAGACCAGCGGGTGCATCGCTTCCCCTTTAACTTAAAACAATGGCGCAATGGTAGTAGCTCACCCGGAGAGAAACCCAGGGCTTTCCTGGTGTTCTTCGGGTACTTTCTTCTTAGACGGGCTAGTCTACGACCAAGTCCGACCGAATTCACAGAAAGGGGCTAATGGGGTAAAGTTTTTTGCCAAACCTGATTTTTGCCACTCAACTGTAGAGCGGGGATGGCGCTTGCACCAACTAATTGCCCCCTTTCAGCAGCTGGGAGCCCAAGTGTTTTTAATGAATCCTGCCAGATTGAAAGTCATTTTAAACGGGGCCACCCGGATTTTTTTATCTGAGATCAAGGCAGGCGAATTTCTGGGGAAGCTAAGGCAAAAAGGGGTCAAGTTAAAGGCCAGATGAAACTTACCTGACTGAGAGAAATCTAGTAATTGAGTACTAGCCTATTGTAATGCCTTTTCCTCAACTTTTTGACTCTTTTTGCTACTACTTGTTCTGCTAGGCACATATACAGGGGCCTTTTGGTAGACTTGTTCCTGGATGGGGAGCCTTCTTTTTTCGGTTTATGGTCTTTGGTGTTTTATTCTACTTTTATTCTTATTCTTTTTCATTATTGGTTCTGTTCCTTCTTTCTCTCATGTTTAATCAAGTCTTTTATACATAGATTAATGCCGAATTTTCCTGGCTGTTCTATAAGATGTGGCCTCGCGGCGAGGAATCATTACTGACAACCATCACTCAGGGTTCTCCTGATTGCTTTATTTTGGGGGAGGGTGGGATCGGGAGGGGTGGGAGGATAACTGCACGGTGGTGGAGGGACCAATGACACTTGTAACTACTGTATTGGTTAGAGATAGTGTGAAGCTATTTTTGAAGCTAAGAGACACAAAAATACAAAAAAAGAAAGGAAAAGGGAAAAGAAAAAAAAGGAAAAAGAGAGAAAGAAAAGTGCGCAAATTGAGTAAACATGTGGCATTGGCAGAGAAGAAACTCTTGGGGCATCATTGCATGCAGGATAAAAATGTCTATATAATCTATAATGCGGGGTACATAACTTTTATGTTGGTTAAACCTGATTACTTGGAAAAAGAAACCATTTTGTATGAACAATC
The DNA here is from genome assembly GCA_963921515.1 of Calotriton arnoldi. Classification (NCBI taxonomy): domain Eukaryota; kingdom Metazoa; phylum Chordata; class Amphibia; order Caudata; family Salamandridae; genus Calotriton; species Calotriton arnoldi. The sequence goes on along the minus strand of CAWUFW010010053.1, from coordinate 238,737 downwards.
AAAACACCCTTAGAATTGTGTCAGTAAATATTTGTGGCCTGAACGATGCACTGAAAAGACAGAAGGTAGCTCAGGGCTTGCGCTCACGTGGGGCTGATATAGCTACCCTCCAGGAAACACATGTAGAGGGATCCCAGAAGCATCTATTGAACTCTTTGGGGTACAGGGTTATAGGAGGGACTACACAGGGTGCAAAGATAAGAGGGGTAGGGGTTATGGTACAAAACAGACATCCGTTGAACTCAACTCGGGTGAAATCTGACCCTCTTGGTAGATGGGTTATAGCGGAATGCCACCTACCTCCCAACTTCATTTTCACTTTATGCTCCATATATGGGAGTAACACTGATGACCCCGGGGTTATTAACTGGATCACAGGAGAACTCGCTCACTGGCCACTTCCAATTGTTATCTGTGGGGACCTCAACATCAATTTACCTAGTAACTGGAAAGCAAACGATCAATGGCCCTATGTAGGTAGAAAGCCTAAAGTATATCAAGCCATGCTCAATCTAATACAAACTCATGGGCTTAGCGATGTGTGGGCCAGTTTAAAATCTACCCAGCCGGGATATACTTACTTCTCAGCCCCGCACCTCTCCCTAGCAAGACTAGATTACTTTCTGGTTTCATCTTCTTTAGTCCGAGACTGCTCTATAGATATTGCCCCACGATTTATGTCAGACCATAACCCACTCATCTTAAACATCAGGTGGCTGGGTATCAGGGGGAGACCCGAATTGGAGCTTCGAAAAGCTTTACTCTATGATGATGGATATCGAATGCACATGCAGGGGTGGATCCAAGAGTTTCTCGAGCTAAATATAGGGTCCGCCACAGTTATGATGGTATGGGATGCACTGAAGGCGGGCATCCGAGGGGAGACCTTAGGGTTCTCTATAAGGAAAAACAAGAAAGAAAAGGAACAGGTCTCGAAATTGCAAGATAAGATGAAAAAGGCAGAGGAGAAATTAACATTGGCAGTTCAAATGGGGGCTGAAATTGAAGCTGCTCAACTTGAAGTAACAGTCAGCAAGGCTGAAATTGGGTCAATATTTGCAGAGAAGGCGGCCGCTAAATGGGCTTTCGTGAGAGAGAAAATCTATGAATGCAGCGACCGCATTAGCCATCAATTGGCCCTTAGAACCAGATAGCAGGTATCTGCTAGTGAAATACTCTCAATTCAACTTAACACAGGAGAGACCACGAATGATCCAATTAAGATCCAAAGGGTATTCTGTGAGTTCTATCAGAATCTCTACTCTGAGGAGAATATAGGACCATCAGATTTGAGAGAGGATGAGATCTCTGAATATCTAGACAAAATCACCTTATCCGAACTCAGTGCAGAAGATTATGACCAACTAGAGGATCCTCCTACCTGGGACGAAATAGCTAAAGCCTTGACAAGTCTACCTGATGGGAAAGCGGCTGGCGTCGACTGTATCCCGGTTGAGTTTTATAAAATATTTGCCCCCCAATTAAGTGTTCTTCTTTCCTCATTAGTAGTTTCCATTTTTAATGGGGTTTCTCCACCTGCTTCCTGGTCCAGTGCTAAGATTATAATATTCCCGAAGAAGGATAAGTCACCACTCGAAATGGGTTCTTACAGGCCAATTACTCTAATTAATTGCGACTCCAAGATATATGCTAAGATTTTTGCGACTAGACTATCCCTAAGAATAGAACCCCTAGTGTCGCATTGGCAACACGGGTTCATCCCCAAGAAAAGTACTACTGAACACATCCGACGGGCATTCACACTACTTGACGCAGCTCAGATTTCAGGAGACCCGATGTCACTAATTTTGCTTGACGCTGAAAAAGCGTTTGACCGGGTCTCCTGGCAATTTCTGTGGGCGTCATGAGAAGGATGTGCTTCGGGCCTAAGGCAATCCAAGCCATACAAGCTCTTTATCTTAATCCCACAGCTAATATCTCAATTAATGGGAAACTGACGGAGCGGATTAAAATCTCACGGGGGACTCGCCAAGGCTTTAATCAAAGCAATAGAAAACAGCCAAGCCATTCGTGCGGTGAGCAGATTTGGCTTAGACACTAAAATCATGGCCTATGCCGACGACTTGGCCGTAGTGACCCCCGATCCTGAGAATGCAGTTATAGCACTGGAACAAGAGGCCCAAGAGTTTGGGAAAATCTCGGGGTATGCTCTTAATAAAGGTAAAACGCAGATCATCTTAAACAACTAAATCAATTGGGTGGACATTCGGGTTGTTCAGAAAGCTAAATATCTGGGGGTTACCATAGTCGCAAACATCGACCTGATTGTAGAAGAAAACCTGATTCCGTTGGCGGTAGAAACTAAAAGAGTGCTGAAATGGATAAATAACTTGCACTTAACTATTGTGGGGCGGTGTAACGTTATCAAGATGACCTATTTCCCTAAACTACTATATTTCTTCAGGGCCATCCCTTTAGAGATTAGTAAAACAATGTTTCAGAGATTTGAACAGCTCTTCTCTCAATTTATCTGGGCATACTCTCAACCAAGGCGGGCTTTTAAGCAGCTTTCCCTTCCCAGGGAAAGAGGTGGGTGGGCGCTCCCTAATCTAAGACTTTATTATTGGGCTTCGGTCTTGCAGTATAGCATGGAATTGCTCCAGGAACATTCTTATATTCCAACTGCAGGACTCCCGCCTCCCTTTCAACTATTACTTGGGGAAGAGGCCTGTGGATGTCTATGGCGGTAATTGTCATTTGGATATTACAAACGGGTCAGATTTAAGACCCTGATGAGCACATATAAAGTTTTTTCCAACATCCGCAGAATTTATGGGCTTGGCAGACTGAATTACTATTCCCCTATCAATAATAACATCAACTTACCAGCAATTTTTGGAAAATCCTATCTCCAAGAATGGTATAGAGCGGGAATCCTAAAACTGGGAGACCTGATTACTACCGAAGGCATTAAAACATTTATTGATATTAAAACTCAATATAATCTGAGGGAACAAGAGGCCTTTAAGTACACCGCCATAAGAGATTTTTTGGCTCGAGAGGCCGGGGGCCTGCTGGGCTCTCAAAGGTGGATCTTATCGATAAACTAAAAACCCCGCTCTACCCTGTATTGGATATATTTATGCCACATTAAATAGCCTAATGCCCGACGATATGCTTAATATTGCAAATAAATGGCAGTCGAAGTTGAATATTCCCTATAATACCTTTAATCGGGCTGTGCAATCCGCCCAGAGTGATTTGCTGTCTGCCAAACTGCAGGCACAATTTTACAAGACCGCCTTTTTTTTTATATATCCCACCTAGCAGAGTTGCTAAATGGGGAACAGGTAAAGGGACGCTCTGCCCTAGATGCTCAGGGGCCGATTCCGATTCGGGCAGGAAATCTCTCCGACCGAGCCGGACCCGGAGAGATTTCCGACCGAATCGGACTCTAGCAGCCTGACCGAACGAGTACGATGCGTACGTATGCTATCGGACTCGATTCGGTCGGACTCCCATTGAAGTCAATGGGAGCCGGTCGTACAACGAGTACACGGGCTCCCATTGACCCAATGGGTATGACGCGAACAAGGGCGCCCCCTACAGCGGGTTCGCGTCGATGCGGGTCGCGCCGTACATGCACATGTAGGGGGGACCCATGGGTCCCCCCTGTGTGCGACTCGCGCAGCTACGTGTGCAGGGGGGTCCGACACGGACCCCCGAAGTCCGGCTCCGACTGCTCTTTGGAGCCGGACGGCGCGAGTCGGTCGGACTGCTTGAGGTGCGCATCGTGCTGGCTCGGTCGGGGAACATCTCCATTGCGCAGTGCGAGTCGTGTCCGTGCGAGTCGGTCGGAGTGGTTCGGACCCGCGAACGAGTCGGTCGGCGATTCCGCATATGCTCGCATCGTACTCGCTCGCCCGGACGCATGCACGAATCGGTCGGAAAAGAGGCCTCCGAACTGGATCCGGTAAAGCCGAATCCGATTCGGTGCCCTACCGGCCGAGATCGTAATCGGCCCCTCAGTGTTTAGCGCAGATTCGGTACACATGTTTGCAACCTGCCCGAAACTTGCACCTTTTTTGGGAAAAATACAAGATTTTTTAATGAAAGTCCTCTCTCAAGATATCCAGTTAACTCCCACGATTATTCTGCTAGGGATGCAAGACAAGGTCAATAGAAAGAGTGGAGGAGCACTTATCTTTGTAGCTATGACCATATTACGTATTTGTATAGCTTCGTCTTGGATAGATCCAAACCCTCCACTGTTTTCCCAATGGCTGGCGGGACTAATTACGACTTGTCACATCGAGAAGGCTCTCTTTGCTAAGAAGGGTATCCGGGGAAAAAAGAAGGGTCTAGTTATTTGGGAACCTTTAATTGCTTGGCTCAGTTAGACACAATCTTGGGGTCCCTGAAAAGTAAATTTTCTTTTTCTTTACTCTTCCTTTGCTCCCCAATGACGGCCTATAAATCTCATTTATCTGGAATGTATGTGATGTTTGAGGATAGGAAAGTTTTGCCCTAACTGATTTATATAAAATCTACGATAGGGACATCATTCTGCCCATGCTGATTATTTTAAGTATTGTTTAAAGCTCATTACTGTAGTTAAAAGTTAGCTTTTCTCATGTGATTATGTTCTAAATTATACACTCTATGGTTCAAGAAAAGACATAAATAGAATGTATGTAACAGGCTCTTTTCACCACGAGCCAATTTCGCTGTGTTTGCAAATGGGGTGGGGGGAGGGCTGGGCTGGTTGTCTGATATTTTTCTCTATCTTTGTATCGGCTTTTGTACTTTCATAAAATAAAATAAAAATAAAAAAAGAAGACCAGAACACTGGTCAATAGAAAAAAGTATGCCCATTAGAAAAAGGCACATTCCCTATTTGTAATTCAATCCTAGTGATAAAGTGTGAAAAACCTAAATCAATGTGTTTAAAAAAATATATATATTGAGGCACCACCTCATGTATTCCTAGGCCCCATGGCCATTGAGGAATAATATTCCCCCATGTGCCTAATTGATTGGTCCAAATTAGCCCAACAGAAAAGTGCCTCACCTTCACTCCAAGTTCACAGTTTCAATTCTTTTTCATATCATTCTTAAGCAAGTTTCTTCTTGAATTTCCAATGTCATAACAAAGTCGATAAAAATATATATATACATTTCCTATATGGAAAGACCATAAATACAGGGGGCTGTGAGTATATCTAGTTCAAATGAATCACTAATATAATAACTAAAACGTGTAAATCAGAACTCTCAACTCAACCCATGACTTCTTATAATATTGTTGCTTACCAATGTTTGAGGTCAAAAATGAGCCCAAGCAGCAACCGATATGTGTGTTGTATAGTATCCTGTAATGATCTTTGGAGGGCTCTCTTCTCCTCCGAGAACGTGGGACCCTGATAAGTCCACTATAAATGATAGAAACAAACAAGAAGAACCCCGGGAGCTCCATTAGAGTTGAGTATCCCTGACGTAGTACGTCAACTATGCATAGCTGCAGTTTGCCGTAATTATAGATCGTAAATCTACGTTTCCCACTAAGAAAAGCATTTACCTTCAACTGGGAAGCAATCCGTACTTCTCGCTCCGACAAAAGCGATTGTTTAGCGTGCAGACGCCATCATTATTAAGTAACCGCATCCGATATTCGACAACGTCAAGAACGGACCAAAACTTCACGGCCTCATTCTATGCAATGATACAAAGAGGTATCCATGTTGGTTGAGTATGTGGCCCCTTGTTTATACGGTATTAATATAAAATCGAGGGTGCATCGTTTCCGATTAAAAACATTCAAAAATCCATAATAAATGTTAAGAGTCTTATGTGAACTGTATTATAATTTTCTCAAAATAATATTTCATACTTTTCCGGAAAAGTTTGATAAATTTCCAAACTCATATGTACTAACTCCAAAAAGTTTCTGTGACGTGTTATGACTCTCGGTGTGAAAAAAATATATAACAATAAAAGACCGGTGTGGCTTTCTACATATTTGATCCACGAGTCACCGAAATGGAAATGAAAGACGGACTCCAAACACAGGCTCTCTAATGCCTAGTGATGTATATTTGCGGCCATGATACTAAGGTGTACTAGTAATGCCATTTAGGTTGCTAAACCAATTATTCAGATCAATTTAATACAACAAAGAGAGGAAATGTCCCATAGTTAAAGGTAGAGAAAGGTCGAAGAGAGCCCTCCAAAGATCATTAAGGGATACTATACAACACACATATCAGTTGCTGCTTGGGCTCATTTTTGACCTCAAACATTGGTAAGCAACAATATTATAAGAAGTCATGGGTTGAGTTGAGAGTGCCGATTTATACGTTTTAGTTATTATATTAGTGATTCATTTGAACTAGATATACTCACAGCCCCCTGTATTTATGGTCTTTCCATATAGGAAATATAGATATTTTTTATCGACTTTGTTATTACATTGGAAATTCAAGAAGAAACCTACTTAAGAATCATATGAAAAAGAATTGAAACTGTGAACTTGGAGTGAAGGTGAGGCACTGTTGTGTTTGGCTAATTTGGATCAATCTATTAGGCACATGGGGGGATACTATTCCTCAATGGCCGTGGGGCCTAGGAATACATGAGGTGGTGGCTCAATATATATATTTTTTTAAACACATTGATTTTGGTTTTTCACACTTTATCACTAGGATTGAATTACAAACAGGGTATGTGCCTTTGTCTAATGGGCATACTTTTTTCTATTGACCAGTGTTCTGGTCTTCATGGGTCTATCTTCATCACTGAATGGGTTTTGACACTCTGTGGTGTGATTTCTATTACTGACACCTAGTCATTGCTGATTCTGTGCAGCACGTTCTTTCTTCATCTGTCTAACTGAGTGATGGGACATTTGGTCTCTATATTTACAATCATGCTTCAGAAATTGTATAACTTACTGCAGCATACAAACAGTTTGTACATATGTTTTTGCAGCCTTGAGAAAGTCCAGGAGGATGAAACGCGCGTCGGCTGCTGCTACTTTCTCTCTGTAATGCAATGGAATAAATAATCCAAGTGACCTGATTCAAAAACTGTTGTGAAATTCTTCCAAAGAAAATTCTTTTTGGCTGGAACACAGACTATCGACTGAGGATAAGAATTACGACCAAGTGGTGTGCTTCGGTGTACTTGTTGGACTACATTACTCAGAGTATGTTCAAACAGAAACATTCTCCGTCTCATTCTTTCTCTAGCTATATCTCTCAGAAATACTTACCTAATGAATCCCCCTACTTTCAACCACTTTGTAAATAGAATCCATACCAGAGTTCTTCTACTTCCAAAGAAGTAGAAGACCTCAGCTAGTGTTGCTCTGTTACTTGCATACAGTTGACCCAGGGAAACTATATTAACCACATCTATCTTGATAGACCTAAATTGACACACCTGAGGTTTAAGAACGGGTAAAACAGAAGCTGTAGTATAATGTGGGAACAGATTTTACAAAAGTAATTTCCACTGTGAGCACTTAAATTAATCACTGGTGTTTTTGTACAATTTCATAAACCATGATTTATTTTGCTAATTGGCTAGCATAATAGGTAAGAGATATACTCTGAGCCGCCAACTCTCGCTGACTTGATCGGCCCCCAGCACACGGAGAACTCACAGAGCCACACAATCCTCTAACAGAGTGATACCACTATGCCATATTCGAGACGGCCTGCCACGACCTCATCTTGGCAGCAAACAGGGATTGAGTCCCTACTTTTAAAAACAGAGTCTTTCAGTGCAACTTCCAGCAATGCACCTCATACCCCCTGCTGCTGCAGTTTCCAGCAACTGGCCACAGCAGATGAGGCTCAAGCCGCTTAATTCCAAGACGGCGTCCAGAGCCCTGTAGGCAATACTCTCGCCCCGCAAGCGAACAAAGGATTTGCCACGACCTGAGTGCGATTGCCTCTCCTTAACTGGCACACTCAGCAGCTCCTCTTGCCCTGGAACACTCCAAGGCACCATCTAACGAACGAAAGTGTACGCCGCTTTACACCATTCTATGTTGCCCAAACAGTACTTCCGTTCCTCCATTGTCCGGACGAGGCCCACTAAAACAAGGCCAAAATGCATCAACACTATCGTTTGGAGGAGTCATTCAATCTTTAACACATTAAGCAATGCTTTAGACACACATTTAAAAAACAGAGGACAGAATTGTCCTCCATGGGAAACCATCCTAAGGACTACCCCCATGTGGACTGTGCAATAAATAAAAAGTACAGCCACACTAGTTGAACCAACTGAAAGACTGAAGCAAGATTCTAATTGTCACATTTATTTTTGTCTTATATATCTTTTTAGTATGCATAAGTTAGGTGATTGTCTTCTCTGCTTTGCTTTGTATTGTATGTACATTGCTACGTTTAATGTTAGCCTTAATGCTCACTCCAGGTACCAATACCAAGAGAAAGGATTATTACGCTACCCACTGAGCAAAATAAATTGTGGTTTGTGAAACGGTACAGAAATACCAGTGATTAATATAAGTATTCACAGTGGAAATTACTTATGTAAAATCTGTTACCACATTATTCCATAGCTTCTGTTTAACCCGTTTTCATACCCAGGTATTGTGGGGTCATTAGGGCGAACCTCTATATTTTGATACATGATGTTTTAAAGAACATCATAGATTTCATGTTCCCATGAAACAATTTCTGAAGTCCCCAATTCCATGACCAGAGCCCCTATGTAAATGTTCCAAATACATTAATTTTAAGCCTCAATTAATCTATTACTTAAATGTCTATGTAAAGATTCTGTTTATTGACTTATTTTACTATTCCCTCACTGAAACGGCAAACGCTGAAGAAACCTCCCAAGCATACTAAATGATCAAAACGTGTATGTGTAATTCCCCATAGGTCACACTTCATAAAACCTGTGCACCATCATGCAACAATGATTTCTGTAATACATGCAAATCATTTAGGACAACATTAAAAAAGCATTTTCACCTTCTAAGTTTCTCTTTTCCTGAGCACTAGGCATATACCTCGTGCCTTTACGCTTGTGGCTGCTGACAGCTTCGGCTTTGCTTCCATCTCAGGGTAGAACCACAGGAAACTCAATAGATGTGATCCGCTATTAAATAGGTGCCATCCTGATTCCTATAATTCTGGACATCCAGCTCCAAGGGTGGTACTTTCGGTTCTGTTGCTGACTTGTAGAGGGTTGACACACATCCTCATTTGTAGAGTGGGTAGATTGGTGGACACCGCCCCCACCTCATATGTTTGCATTGTTGCATACACAATAGTTTTAATTACCATACTTGTTTTATTACTTATTCCTCCACATGGTTATCATTGTCCAGTATTGTAACTTATGTACACTAATTTATTTATTTATCTATTTATTTACAGTTTCCTATAGTGGGTACTAGACCCTTGGGTGTCAGAGCTCTTTACAATAATATTAGGAAAATTAAAATAGCAAGAGCGACATACGCATTATATCAGCTAGTATGCAAAATGTTTGCAAGAGACTGAGGGGGGAGGCAAAATTGGGGGCAGGGTTACGTAGGTACATATTTTTGAGTAGGTAGCAGCATTAAGTCATTCTTGAAAGCCTCGATTGGGGGGTGACATGCATATCTTTGGAGGCATTGAGTTCCATATTCTGGGTTTAACTTCGTTGGCCCTCTGCCTTAGAAATGCAAGTAGATAATAACATGTATTTCTGAATGAGAAGTCGTTTTACGTTCTTCTCAAAGGCATTGATAGAGAGGCTCTGGGTAGGTCTGGAGTGAACAAATTTTATATTCTTGGAGCACTACCAGGGAAGGATTAAATTCCCTGTTATTGAACCTGGTATGTTCTAGAAGTAAGAATTAGGCAATGCAAAGAGAATCACCACCAAAGACTCCCTCACACAGCTGACTGGGTACTAGGAGAAAGGAATTCCAATGTCAAGTCTTCAATAGCAGATCCTCAGAAAGTTTTCATGTTGTCATTTCCCTCTTGGTTGCATGCTTTCTTTTAATATTCCAAACATTTTATTCCCTGGGAAGGGACACTTTTACTGCCTGGCTTCATACTATGAAGTCAGGCATTTTTTACGCAGCCAAAGACTTTACGTTATGAACAGACAGTGGGCTTTGGATAAGCCCCTTCTGACATTATCTTGTATGGGTCAGCAACCTTCCTCTCCTGCTTATTTTAAGTGTCAATTACATTTGGATGAGCCACCAGATTTTCCAGATTATTACTTTTTATTCACTGATGCTTGCCACAGCAAAGTCATCTGTCTTGGAGTTGCTCTTCTTAGCTGTTTCTTCCATTAAATCTTTCAGCCGCCTTCAGCTGCCACCCCTACCGGGTCACGGCACCAGCCTTTTCCGTATTCAGAGGGCATGGCAACTTCTTTGACGGCTGGCTGCTCACATAACTGCCTGTTGGAACATGCAATCCATATTTTCTTTCAAACAGTCACTCGCAGAACAAGTGTGCCCCATTACAAACCAAGGCATTCATTGATGCTCTTTAGGAGGAGCAGAACAGAACTACCTGTTCCCTCTCTCAGCCTGAGGGAACAGATGGGCAGGGACAATGTGACTTTTAAGGCCACAATCATAACAGGCAACAGCAGAGCCAATTTGTATGGTATTATGCAAACAGCATTTGTGCATGACGATGTGTGCAAACATTAGCAAATAAAAGAAAAGTGATTGTTTCATGTATTAAGGTGCAGTACTCAAATATTTAATCTGTGACTCAGCTCCAGGTTAAACCCACTGAAAAAGTTACCTTCTCAAAGTCCATCATGAAAAGTCCACTTCGTGGTGGAGGAGGCTGCGAGGAGCAGGGAGAACATCGTAGATAGACATCGATGTAGTGAGAAGAGCAGGCCTGGCGTAGTGGATGGTCTTCACTGCCATGCAAAGATCTGGTAGGGCATCATGGGCGGTCGTTACTGTAGCTTTGCATTAGCGGTTACCATAGGCTGTTGTTGTTGTAGCATGAAGTATAGAACTTCTATTGCTGATTGCCACTGTAGTGTGAAAAGTCGGTTCATGGGAGCTTTGACGGTTGTCATGGGTGGCAGTATCTTATCACGAATGGCACCTCTTGGAGATCAGTAACTCACTCCAGTAGAGGCCAGAAGGTCCAGTTACAGCAGGTTAGCTGGGCAGTGGCCGGGAGGACTCTCAAGCTTGTTGTGCTCATGTGGCAAAGAACAGGAGGTCAGTCATCTGATCGTTGGTGTCACTTAGGTAGCCTAGGGTGAAGGGAGCAGGTTCTGCCTGCCTTCTCACAGAGCAGGGCAGGCCTCAAGCAGCAGTCCAGTCTTCTGGAGAACAAAGCAGGCCTCAAGAAGCAGGGTAGTCCTCTGGGGAACAAGGCAAGTCTCAAGCCAGAGATGTTTTAAGGCATGGGCAAAGTAGGCTCTGGCTCAGGGCCTCAGTCTTTCTGGAGGTCCCCTAACAGAGTCTTTTAAACTTTTTGCCTAAGCTATCAGCCTTATTCTAACAGTCCTGCTCTGATAATATGAACGGCTGCGTAAACATAAATGTTAATTTCTTTTAATGTATGTTTTTAGCAAGGGGAGACCAGGTGATGTGGGAGTTCATCACATATATTTTGCAGAGAAATGTTTTTAGCCCCAAGTAACATCTGTAATAAGATTTATTTAGAGCTGAACAATGTTTCCTTCAGGAGTAATGAAGGAGAACCACAGAGACTATTTCCAATAACACTACTAAGCTGCAGTGTACCACAATGTTGAAAACTCAAATGGTACTGTTTTGTCTGCCGGTAAATGTATTCTGAACATTAGGACCCAGACTTACTAACACTTTGCACTGGGGTTGCTTTACTTTTGTAATCCAAACCCAGCACAAATCATTGCTGTGGAATCTACTTTCAATTCAAATCAGGATTTGCAATGGAAAGATGGGTAACTCAAAGTACTTTGTGTCAAGGCGAAGTGCCATGGGTGGTGCGTGGGCATTCCCATGCAGCTACCCATGGCTTTTGATGCAAATCCTTATCTACTAACAATTTTACATAGTGATTTGCACCAGAACATTATACCTTCTCAAGGCAGGAGTAACTGAAGAGAAATGTTTTAATTTTTCCATACTTTTCAAACCTTTCCTGTGTGCTGCATTGTACAGCATGCATACAAAACAGGATAAGTGTGTGTGTGATAAGGGTGTGTGTGTTGGCACACCGCAGTGGGGAGAGAAAACAGCATTATATCTTATTAGATATTGTGCTGTTTTTCACTATCTCTTTGACAAAATGCAGTGCAACAACTTTGGTTGCTGTTCTGTGCTGTCACACATAAATTTCCCCATAGAATTAAACACATTTGAAACATGGAGTGGTGTTTGGCGCATATTTACATCTTCTTTGTATACTATTCCTCACACATATATGTCTTATTCGAGCACATTTATACATTTATAAAATGGCATACGCAGCCCTTCATCCCAAGAACTTCTTGAACAAAGCTGCTGTTAGAGGGTTGAGTGTGTAAAATCTGTGTAATTTGAGGAAAGCTGATGCTGTCATATATCTAACCTGAAGATATATGTAGCTTTATGAGACAGAATCAATGCTGGAGCTCGACTCTGGAAGATCTGTTTAACATGTGCAATAGGTTTTTTCTTTGGAGTATAATGTTGTACAATTGTTGTAACCAGAGGGATAGATTAGAATTTAAGCTTGAGATTAGAAGATCTTTACAACCTGAGGAGTTGCTTTCAAGGCTTATAAAGCATATGCAAACTTCCGGAACACATTCTTGTGTGACGCCTGCATCTATACTAATATCTGTGTAACTGGAGGAAAGTTTTTCTAATGAAAGCTAGAATGTGTATAATCTGTGTTATATAAGCAAAGCTCAGTTTCCTAAATTTGGAATCTGTGACATCTGTGCCGACCCCAACTAGCAATGTTTCAAAAAAGGTGAGGAATATTTGGAAGTTTAAGAAACGTGGACAGTTAGAGTAAAATGTTCCTGAAATTATTGCAATACACCCCACATCTTAAATAAATGACATTTTAAAAAAATCCTTAACGTCTTTCTTGGTTCTAAGTTTACTAAGTCTCTCTCCTATATTTGATGAACTATAATTGCACTATTGCAACAACTTTTGCAAGTTGCGGTCCTTCTTGCGTAATGTTCATAAAGTACACTGTTCTGCTAGGGGTCCTAGATAGTATATTAGGTATCTAGATCCAAGTAGGTCATTGGAAGTGTTAACTATGTGAAGCACAAGCCCTCATCCACCCATAGGTGGCATGCTTCATCATCGGGCTATGCTCCTTCTTGGACCGACACTGCAATGCCCAATGGGCCTCTCTGGAGGGCTCTTTGCAGGACATATTTTTGTTGCCTCTCTGGTTGTGAGTGTGCAACTCAAATGCCTTCAATGTGAAATGCACACCAAAGACAATCCAAGGAGATTTGTGAGGAGTAGTGCAAATTAAAATTAACTGCATTTGGACTTAGGTGCATTGGGTTTCAGTGTGGTTTCAACTCTTTTGTTTTGCTGTTCTTGTCTCATTCTTGGGGCCCTCTAGAAGATGGTATGCTTTCTGGTGCACTTAATTGATGATTAATTTAGTGCTGCCTATGAAGCTACTAGGTGAATGAAACTATGAACTATACTTGTTGCTTGTGCGAAACTCTTTATCTGTTATGTTTTAGAGTAGCTACTTATAACTTGCTTCTTTATCAGTAGAAAGACCTTTCATTTGAGGATCCAGGCCCCATTCACTGTGGAGGAGGGCCTCTCACCTAAAACTCAAAGTGCACTGGAAAGCTTTCAATAAGAACTCTCATATTCCACTAAGCTTTCCTGATGGCTCTGTGACACCAGAGGCACCATTTTCCTGTAATCAGTTTTCCTTTAAGGACATCCTGGTTTAAGGTTAAAGGGTCATAAGAATCTCAATTTGTTTGTTGGCTGGTCAAAGTTCCTCTCAGGTTCAGAACTGGGAAATAGCAGGCTCCCGCAAAATCAAAAGGGATTCTGCAACTTAGTTTAGACTGCATTTCCTTTCCACCACTGGATCACAAGTACAGGTGGCTATTACCTTCCAAATGAATGAGTCTACAAGGGAGCAAGTTGAGAGGCTACTGCAAGTTCACCACCTGGCACAGTCCCACAGTGACTCTTGCATGTCCTTAGCCCCTTACCTTGCAGATATTAAATTTGGGTCTCAGGTTAAGGCCAAGACAGTTTAGGTGTAGATCCCCATGGATTCTAAGCAGACTCTCTCCTTGAGTTGGTTTCCATGTAGATTTCAGTCAGTTTGGCCTTATTCATGTTCTCAAGTAAAGAGCAGATTGCCTCTTCTCTGGGTAGCCTAGGTACTCTCAGGCACACAGTAGCAGGACCTTCACCACTTGTACAAAGCTTTTGTTAGCATCAGGGGTAAAAGATATAGAGTTGGCATGATAAATCAAGCTCCTCTTAACTGGTGCTGCTGAGGTTCGAAAGGATTCAGGAGTTGGTGGGGGGCATAGTTAGAAGCTCCCCTATCTTCAAACTATATGTTCTCAGCCAGCACAGGGAATTGTTCACAGGTTTTTCCCAGGCTTCCAGCACCAGGGTAAGAGGGAGCAACAAAGAAGGTCAAATTAATATTTTCTTGGTATGTCAAAGGTCTGACAGACATCTGTGACACAAAAGTGAAGGCTACTCCAGTGAGAGGGAAGATACTAATCTAGGGAATCACCGTCTTGTATGATATATGATGTGTCCTTGAAGAGTTCACCATTTGCACAACACATGATTACTATGTATACCACATAAGCACGACTGCACTTCACAAACCTGGGTGAAGCGAAGGACTGTAGTTATAAAGGTTTGAAAGGATTTTCACAAGAGGATCTATGGGAACCTGCCCTGGGATAGATATTGAAAGACCTGTGCAACTGCATACAAATGAACCATCATCAACCATCACTCTCTCCATAGCCTCGTGAGGTGGCAGAAGCTACCCTCAACTATAATTTGGAGTACAGTCTGAGTGTACTCACATTCTAGCAGGACCTTGTGCTGTGCTGGTTAAACAATGTAGAACACATCCAGTTTAGGGGAAGATGCTGAGCCAACTAGGAGTAGAACAGAGACTGAAAAGAGGAAGATGGCCCAGCTGTGCACTTAGGGCCTGATTATGATGTCGGGCGGACGTGCTCCGCAGTCTCGGGACCGTCCGACCTCCGGTAGACTTTCCAGACACCGCCATTACAATGCAACTGCACATGGTGTGGGCGCATACTCCCATTTCTCCATGGGAGCCTGTGCTGCGGCTGTAAACCGGCCGTAGCATAAGCTCCCATGGAGAAATGGGAGATTCTGTTAATCCCTGCACCAAGTGGCAGGCACCTCAAGGTGCCTGCCACATGGTACAGGGATTAACAGGCCCTCTGCCCCTTACCGTAGGCCGTGGAGGAATGAGGGCCCGACTAGGGGCCTCCAAAGTCGCTTTCCGACAGGCTTTCCATGTCAGAAAGCCCGACATGGAAGGCCTGTCGGAAACCGACATCGTAATCCTGGCGGTGGAAACGCCGTCCTCAGGGATTACGTTGGGGCCTCTGACTGCCGATGGGCTCCTTGAGTCTGTCGAAATCCAGCCGGAATGACTGGCCGGTTTCACTTCCAACCGCCTACATTGTTATTAGGTGGTCGGCATTGAAACCGGAGATGTCGGTCGGAAAGCCTTAGTGTGAATAATTTTGTCTCTACACAAAGCATTGTTGCTGGAGCAGCAATTTTTCTGGACAAAAAGGCAGCCTCAAGGCAAAGCTCAAAAAAGCTGTCAAACCAACAACCAAACACATTCAAGGAGAAAAGGAAGACCTCTTGCTCAGCTCTTTAATATTATTATTATTATTTTAGATTTGTAGAGTGCGTAGCTGCGCTAGGGCTTCCTAGTGCTAAGAGACAGGATTAGAGGTGCTGCAAAAACAGCCAGGTTTTTATTGATTTCCAGAATTCTAGTTCCTTGTCCAGGGTACGACATTCCCTCGGTAGGGAATTCCAGAGTTTGGGAGCAAGGTGAGAGAAGGATCTTCCCCCCACCTCACTTTCTTGATGGATGTTGGTTTTAGAAGTCTTTCTCTGCTCGATCTCAGGTTTCTATATGGGACATATGGGGATACCAGATTTCTGATTTTCCTGGGGCCCTTGCTGTGTAGAGCTCTGTGCGTTATAATCAATGCCTTAAACTTGATTCTGGCCTCCACTGGGAGCCAATGTAGCCCTTTAAGGTGCTTTTTGGCGGATTCCCGAGCTGGGGCCTTGCACAGTAGTCTGGCTGCCGCATTCTGGACCACCTGGAGTCTATTGCTCACATATTTTGGTGCACCCAGAAATAGCGAGTTTCCATAATCCAGGAGTGATGTGACCAGGGAGTGGACTACAGTCTTCCTAAGCTGTGTTGGGATACGATCTAGCATTTTCCGAAGACTTCTAAGTAGTCCAAAACATGTACCAGTGACTTTCTTAGCTTGGGTCATCATTGAGAGGTCCTTTTCTAGCCAGAAGCCTAAATTCCTAATGTGGTCCTTAGGGGTAGGTGGGCTACCTAGACAGTCTGGCCAGCTTATGGATGGCCTAGGGACTGTCCTATTTCCGAGGCTCATTAGCTCCGTCTTGTCCCCGTTTAGCTTTAAGCAGCTTTTCGTCATCCATTCCATGACATTTTCCATGCAGGGTGATAACCTATCGGAATCTCCGTTGGTTTTAGGGTCTAAAGAGATCACCAGCTGTGTGTCATCGGCATAGGTCATCATCGAGATATCAAAGCAGAGGGCAATCTGGGACAGTGGCTCCATGTACACATTAAACAGTGTGGGGCTCAGTAAGGAGCCCTGTGGCACCCCACACTTTAATGACATTATTTTCGACAGAGTAGTGTTTTCCTGGACTTGGAATGTTCTTTCCTCCAGGAACGAGGTGAGCCATTTTAACATAGTGCATCGTACCCCGATGGTCGAGAGTCTGCTTCGCAAGGTGTGGTGGTCCACCGTGTCGAAGGCCGCACTCAGGTCCAGGGGGAGTAAGGCTGCTGAGTTTCCCTGATCCAATGTCATTCTAAGTTCATCCACTAATGTCAAGAGAGCGGACTCTGTGCTATGTTGTGCATGAAATCCCATCTGGGTGGGATGGAGACAGTGATTTGTTTCAAGGAACTCAGCCAGGGATTTATTGACGTATTTTTCCAAGAGTCTGCCTACAAATGGCAGCAATGATATGGGGCGGTAGTTCCCTAGTTCTGATGGGCCTGCATTGTTTTTCTTTAGCAGGGGTTCGAATATAGCATGTTTCCAGGCTACCGGGACCACGCCCGTCTCCAGAGACTGGTTCATGATCTTGATTAGCGAAGGAAGAATAACAGGTGTGACTGTTTTCAGGAAGTGTAGCAGGGCTGGTTCAAGAGGTGATCCGGACTTCTTTAAGCACCCACCCCATGCAGAGGCAGTTTAAAAAACATATAACATGGTTTCCATAGAGAAATTAGAATATGTGAAAGAACCCACCATGAAACTCCAAGCCCTTCATGATTTGCAATAGAGGTTAACTTTAGTAGGACTGGACAAACTTATAGCCACATCTAACTTCAGCAAGCTACTAAAATCTGGGAAAACAACAAAACTAGGAAGTTCCACTGGAGGTGTGAGTATATGTATACATCCAGGCCACACACCAGGTGGAGTGGTGGAATCCTGGTATATATAATTTATTTTGTTCTGTAGAGCTCACTCAGTATATTAGGGGCATGCTTCATCATCGGGTCTCATCCTGGTCCCTATAAATCAGGATGGGTTCGACCTTGGTGAATATTTTCTGTTTCTTGTTTTCATTTTTGGTATAGTGCCCAAGGACGAATTAGAGCTGAACAAATAGGTTGTCAATATGACAAAGGAACAGCAATGTTGATTGAATATGTCTAATGTTTATTCATTTTTATACCCACACTAGATCTAGGAGTAGATCCTAAAGATCATTTTTCCAAGATGCTTGCACAGAGTATGTGAGGGATTTGTCATCATGTAGTATAACCCTGGGCGTAGGACTACCCTACGGTCGCGTAGTTTGCGCAACTACGCGGTACGCGAATTGCATGTAGCACAGTGCAAAAACGCGTAGCGGGCATTTTTTGCTTGCTCACGTTCCTCAACGTCAAGTTGGCGACTGCGAGCGAGCAAAATGACATCCCGGCGAGACTTTTTCCTTGTTCGCGATCAGCAACATCACGTTGCCGATCGCGAGCGTGGAAAATAAACCTCCCGGCGAGATTCTCAACGCGGGGAGGTCAAGTTTCTCATTGCGAGTGGTCGCGTATGCTCGCGACCGCTCGCGATGAGAAACTACCAGTCCGCGTTGAGAAAACTGCTGCTCAAGTACAAATCTACTCGAGCGGCAGAAGACCGCTTGCACTGTGCAAGATGCCGTTTGCAATGATTGCACAGTGCGGACAAGCATCCGGCACTGTGCAATCCGTGCGAACAGCATTTTCCCTACCGCACTACGCAGTTCGCGTAGCTTACTGGCGTAGGTATGCGTAGCGCCACTATGCGAACTACGCCCAGGGTTAATGTAGTACCCTTCACAAGGAGGTACTCTGAGTTGTTAGTGATGTGAAATATATATATTAGAATGATTAGGGCTTCCCTTTAAGATTGACTAATCAAATTGAGCTGATAGCAGGAATTTCCTCATTTAATCTTGTAAATTTAGTGATCAATCGAAATACCTATGTTTGTGATCTTTCTAACATTTTTATTTTGCTGTTGTGTGATGGAACATTCTCAGGGGTCACCCACCTTAAGGCATCCGGAGAGTGCCCCTTATCCAAGAAATAACCAGTAGGTTTTGTCATATTTTAGCAACACCTAATGTTGCGACGTTGCTCACACACACCAACCTGTGCTTTCCTTGATGTTATGCCGGCATACTGTAAACCACATGGACACGTGAACAAGCGCACTACATTAATTGAATTACAATCTGTGGGATTAATCAACTTTCGTGGCCTGCACAGTGAGCTTTGCCAACATAGAAAAATACCTGTCCTGCAGGAGAACCCAAAGCGAATTCTCTTCAGCTGAGTTTGTGTTACAGGCTCTCATATGCACTAATATGCCTTTGAAATTTGTGTTACGCTTGAAAGAAGATGTCAGTTTTTCAAGCAACAATTAATTTGAATTAAGTACTCACTTTATTGATTATTTTCAAATTTCATTAGATGTGTTGCTGTATTTGGTATCACAGATAAAGTGTGTTTTTCTGTCCTCAAGCAAAGATTTTATCTGATTGCTACATGGTCGCTTCTTTTCCTTTTCCATTATCTTCTGCAAATGGTGTCTGGTAGACAGTTTCAATGATAGATTATCAGCTTCTCTTTCAAAATCTTGCAAGTTGGTATTTGTTAGACCTGGTATCCTTGGCATGGTGTTCCCCCTAATCTTTTTGCCTTCAGCCCTCCTGTTTTTCTGACTTAGTTTTTGCTTGCCTTAGGACTCCGTGCACTTTACCACTGCTAACAAGTGCTAAAATGGTTGTTCTCTCTCCTTAAAACATGTTATATTGGCTATTTCCCAATTGGCATATTTAATTTACTTGTAAGTCCCTAGTAAAGTGGCAGTACCTGTGTCCAGGGCCTCTGACTTAAATGCTCCTAGTGGGCCTACAGCACTGATTGTGCCACCCACTTAAGTAGCACTTTAAAAATGTCTCAGGCCTGCCATTGCAGCCTGTGTGTGTGCAGTGTAAACTGCCATTTCTACCTGGCAAAATAAACCTTTTGTCAGGCCCAAACCTTCCTTTATAATACATATAAGCCACCCCTAGGTTAGGTCCTGGACAGCTTAGAGGGCAGGGTGCAATGTAATTCAAAGGTTGAACATGTACTGTTGTAGTGTAGCTCCTATTTCCCTAATAGGCTCTGCGCATTGGAATAATATATCCTATAGGTTTGACATAGGACTAAGGTCAGTATGTCCCTATTGAGTATATTAAACTTAATTACTTGTGCCAGCTAGCTCAGAGGCCACTAGAAACTCCTTGACGACAAGAAGGGAGTAGTTTCTGGCAGCCGCAAAACATGACCACTTTGTTTCCCTTTAGAATCAGAACGTGTCCCAGAGTTGTGGAAACAATAGATAACTATTTCACTCAGCTCAGTCGTGCATACTTAGTTTTCCTCAAAGTTACACAGAAAGGATAGACGGGCGTTTCAATAAAAGATTTATTGAACAGTCTTGTTTCTGGTGTAAGTAAAATGTGCTGTTACGATCACAAGACAGTATGCGAGATAAATAATGTACAGTGTGAGCAGTAGAAATAAATAATACTGCAATAGCATTATCTTTTAGCATATATGCATTTACATAAATAACATAGACTAAAAATGCGAGTACTCATACGATGCGTCTCTAACCTAGTTCTACCCCAATGTACCTTACCTAACCTAGGTGTAGGGAGAGGTATGAAGTAGGTGAAGTATTCCTTACTACGGTATACTAAGAGTATGTTAAGTCTAGTATGCCTAGTATTGCCAAGTATGCCAAGAGTCCCTCTAGGTTCTAGTTAGCTCCATACCTGAAGAATGAGAGAGGTAGGAATCTCTTGCCAGACTCGAACTCCAACACCCCGCAAGGGAAGTCAGATCACTGGAAGCTGGACTCTCTGCATGCAGGGATGACAGCGTCTTCTCAGTGCATCAGGCCGGGAAACGGGCTCCTCTGAAGTCGAGATCTCCTCTGATTTACAGGGGCTAGGGAAGGTATATTTATACCTGAGAATTACCTCAGAATGTTAGCATTGACGTGAGTCGGACAGCGGAAGACATCATGAATGAACCCCTAAGGAATAATGGTTCATGCATAATATATGAGTCCTTGAAGAAATCAATAGTCCTGGGCTAGGGAAACTCCCGCAGCCTAAGGGTCTGTTCTTTATGAACTCGTTGTGACGTTAGGGTGGACGGATGCCGGAGACCATGCCTGTATTTGGAGTGCACGGTTTAATGCCTAAATAAGGGCTGGGATTTTATGCCTATATAAGGGCAGGGCGAATTGTGCCTATATAAGGACATGATACTGGAAAGCCCGTTTATGGACACCCTAAGAGGAATACAACACCCACTCCACTTTCGTGTGTACGATAATACTAAAATGCTAAACATTTAAAATGCTACCCATTAAATGGAGTACCGCATATTTAAAAAATATTTCCTAAAAGCATTAAAAAACATAGTAAAAATGCAAAGAGGTACTGTACATATTAATCAATGCTTTTCATTTCAGGCATAAAGTTCGAAATTAAATGCAATTTGAATGAAATAAGCAGTAATATTTACATATGACAAAAATGATCGATAAGTTGTTCAAAAATCAAAGTCATTTCATGTCATGAAAATTAATGAACTGTTTTAGACACACAAGATGACTAAGTGTCCGTGGAAGTACCGCGAAGTCTGTACTATAAGGCTAGTTCTACTTTAAGCAGATTGAAGTGCCATTTTTAGTTCGAAAAATGGGAAAAAGTTCAATTTTGGTAGAGTTCCAAGTTTTTGGAAAATGAAGGCCAAATTGTTACTGCATCTCTGGAACACTGTATGCTGAATCAGAGTCAGTTTACGGGTCTGGTGTAAACATGAGATCATCTATTTCTATAGACAAAACATCATCCACTGTAGTTGGTGTCAGTTGGAACACCTCGTGTAGTAGATTAATTGCACAGAGATGTGAAGCATCGCTTCCAGCATAGGTTGCCGCAGCAATGTTCGCGTCCGTTGTTACCTGTGTGCCTGTAGATCTTTCTCGTACCTCAGCAGCAGCCGGAAGCGTCTGTGAGATCTCAATGAATGCTGACATCAGGATTGGTAGCCTCTGGGGACAACACAAAGCATGGGCCGTTATCGGGACCAGCAGAGTATCGACATCCGTTGGCGTAGCTGATCGAAATGTTAGACAGGTGTCCAACACGCATTCTTCCCCGCATAGCAGGCATCGTAGAACAGGTAAGATGCAATCTTGCCAGATTGGTCTGAATGACAGGAACCACATGGTATTCATGTCCCGTAAACGAGTCATGCCCAATAGCTGTACTATTCGCTCACAGCACTTTCGTTCAAGGAGAGCTTTCTCCATTTCGCTCGGAGTGATGTCTGCGAATAGGCTGGCCATAGCGCAATAGCAGGAAGAGAAATAGAATTCCGGCAACAAGTGCTAGAATTAATGGTATGCCACCAAACACCGAATGTGCAAAGTTCGGGATGATTCCAAGTATTGCCTGGAAAGGTGCTAACAGACCGGAGCAGATGCTCTTAAATACATGTACAATTCCACTTGTATCAGACATGTTGAAGATACGTGTTATCATTTCTACGAAATGTATAGGGCAGTTTGTACGTATTAAAGTCTGTATCTCAGCCGAAGTCCTTGCTACTTGTAGATCATAGGTTTCTTTGGTCGAGGTCAAAGGCACTGTTTGCTGTAAAAGCATGGCTTTCATTCTGCTCAAAGTATCAAATCTTATAAAAGAGACGTTCAGCGAAGGCCATAGAGGCGACTCCCTGACTGTGTCTATTGGGGCAAACAATACTTGACTACAGCAAGTGACCCTGGAGTTGACCGTTACTAGATATGGGATGCCTGGCAACATGCCGCAGCAACTCTGATCATTCAACATGAGGTAACTCCCATTAGAAAGTTGTCCAAATGTTGGATTAATCACAGCAGCTGGTGTACCCTGCTGATGGCAAGACAAATTTGCCACAGAACCATTACAAGCCCCGTGTAAAGAAATGTCCTGACATATAAGTGAACCGCTCAGTGCATGTTTACAGTGTGTACTGCTCAAAAACACTTCACGATCCCCACTCCAACATCTATATGTATACGGTAAATCCCAAGATGTCTTAATGTATTCCTTACCCAACCTTCCATATTTGCCTGCTTGCATTTGTCTGAGGCAATAGTGAAACTGAAAAGTAATCACAGGTAATGTGATTTTGCCATGAATGAGCCATTCTGTAGCTGGTTTTTCTGCCACTGTGAATGGTAACTTTTCCAGTTTTTCAATGCTCAGCACTGTATACTTTGCTACTCTTTGTGCCAATTCGATCTGTTTATCAGTTAGATTGTATTCTGCAAACAGAGATGAAGTGTTGATGAAATGCCAAGGCACATAGCCCGCTCGCAAAGATTGCAGCGTCCAGGTCAATAACACAATAGAACGTAATTGAGATTGACCTTGTTGTAACATCGCCAAGTCTTGTTCTAGTATGTCGATAGCAGAGGATACAATGCCATCCAATGAATATATTCTGGAGGACAAAGTTGTTAACCCATTGTTGACCACAGAGAGTGTTTTCTCTAAATGAATATGATTAAGTTCACGTATTCGTTCTGCGGCCTCCATCTGTGACACTTTCCATGCTTCATTATAGGCAGCATAAATGCCGGCATATATGAAACGTTTTTGACGCGGTTTTCTTGGTCTAAGCAAGAATTCCCTAAGGTCTGCGTCCTCTTTAAGTAAGGATAAGTGTTGTTTCACATCCTGTAGTATAGACTTATGCAGCCAATCGAGGCATACTTTTCCTACACTGTATGTTGTTACCACCCCCGGATGCTGTCTTTGGACGTATCTTGGGTCTGGCCTATGAATAGTAAAGCCCTGAGTTTTATTCAGTAATCTTTCCTGACAGTTGTTCGTGTCTATGGGCCAGATCAACCATTTTTTCCAATCAGGATTAGATCTGTTGAGTTGTAGTATATTGTCAAC
This sequence comes from Calotriton arnoldi, assembly GCA_963921515.1. NCBI lineage: Eukaryota > Metazoa > Chordata > Amphibia > Caudata > Salamandridae > Calotriton > Calotriton arnoldi. Next base: position 214,967 of record CAWUFW010010053.1, on the reverse strand, counting down.
TGTCACTACTGCATGTGTATCGTTATCAATGGCAGGTGTTGGTACAGAAGGTGTTTTCATCTCTTTGATCTTGGCTAATCCAAGACAAGATGTTTGTTGGATGGTTTCATTCAAAAACATTATTTGTTCAGGGATGATACAGGCTCTAAAGAAAGCTTCTATCCCCTGCACTTGCCAATCTTTAGTACCCCAGACAGTTTTTGTGTCTATTGTGTCTTTCCATAAGTCAAAACCCTGTCTAGACAGTTGGGCAATAAATGCTGCAGAGTAAATCTGTTTTGTATTTGTTAACATAATTTTCAGTCCTGTTTTGTTTACATTTCCAAAGTAAAAGTTTCTGGGTCAGATGTATTGTAACCTGAAAAATATGGAAACTTACTAGCAAATGTTTTTGAACTACCTTTTGGTTTTGTAGGACAATGTTCCCATTGGTTAAACATAAACACATTTCTTGGATATGCAGATTTATGCAAATAATGATGACCATAGTGGTTATAACAATACAGTTGTTCATAGTCTGATGAACCCTCTAAATATTCATTTTTAGAAAATGCAGCAGATTTTTCTAAGTCAAACATTATGTCGTTAACAGTCTCAAAGTGCCAATCATCTGAATAGATACTGGATGTAATTAGATCACTTAGTGAAATTTTAAACAAATGTGGAATGTTCAATTGTTCCGTCGGGCCGAAGATTTCATAATCTGTTTTGTCCCACACTATACCATCCTGTATAGGAACGGCTGTGATGTTCACTGATGACAAGTCTCTTGCTTCACAATGGGAAGATTTATGAGGTTTCAAAAGTACGTTCACGTCTTTTCCTTCAGTGTTCACATGGATGTATCTGCCACTTATAAGCACACTCACAGTTGTAACCAAAGCTAGCAAGAGCAGGAAAACAAAAAGTCCAGATGTAATCCAGAGTTCAATCCATGGAGAAACCAAATAAGTCTTTTTCAGAAAGTGAAGAAAGTCTTGTACTTGCTGCTTAATTTTTAATGGTGCTGGCGTTGTTTCAGGTTCACTCAGATCTTCTGAGAACGTATCAAAGTTAATGAAATAGCCAGAAGCAGTTCTATCAATAGTTGGAATTGCATCAGGATTTGTAGAAATCGCTGGAATCAGTTGATCACTTGCTACATTGGTGTAGACAGGTGTATTTGGACGAACTGTTACTTGGTTTTCAAGAGGGATGAGTTCCATAGCGTTGTTGCTCAGTCCTCCATCTGTTACAGCTGAATTCTCAATTGTTATCAGTCTGTCAGTCTGAACCTCTTGGATAGTAGCGAGAGGAGTGCGTCTGCTACTAGGTCGGAGTCCACGAGGCCTACTGTTTAGTATTGGCCACATACTGTGGTTTAATGAGGTCGATGGACACAAATCTTTTCTCCTTTCTTCCAGCAAAGGGCGGCAGAAGTACTGTTCTTGATCCTTGAACTGCTAGGACAGGTACTGGTTGTCTGTAAGAAAGTCCAAATTCCTTCTTGTCCGCAATTTTTTTCTCTGACTAGATCCCCAACTTTTGGAATCCAGACAGGCCTTGCTGGGACAGCCGGTTTTTCCCCAGTGGTGGTTGGCTGCAGGAATACGTTGCTTTGTTTCGTTCTTAATTCATTCAGTTCCTGTAAAACAGCCAAACGATCTTTGATATCAAACGGTTTATTTTCCACCACTGTGCCTACGTCTTCAAGATCTGGTACCCACATTCTTGTCCCAAATAGGACCTCATATGGAGTGACCCCCCCTAGAGAACTTCTTGGCAGGTTGTTCAATGAGCGTTGGACCCCATTAAGGTGTTTGACCCACCCATCACCCGAACCTAATACCCTAGCTGTTATAGACTGCTTTATGTCCCGGTTTTTCCTTTCCACAACCGAATTTCCTTCAGGATGGAATGGAGAGGAGTACCGCAATGCAACGCCCAGACTGGCCATGGCTTCTTTGTTAGCCCGAGAGCTAAACGCAGGGCCCTGGTCAGAATGTAGCATGCCTATTGCATATGTGCCGATAAAGACTCGCAAATCTTTTATAACAGTTCGAGTGTCAGCCGAGCGCTGTGGCCATATCCATAGGAACCTTGATTCAGTATTTGTGGGATTGCACTTGTCCAGTAGGACGTAGGTGCGTAGATAGTCTAATGCTGTCTAACAGTGGTGTCTGTACTGTGTTGCCGCATTCGCAGCATGGTGTCTGGTGGCTCTCTCGCTGTAATTTACAGTCTAAGCAGTTATTGATGAATATGTGTATTTCTGTATTCATTCCAGGCCACCAGTACATCTCTTTTAACGTCAAAATTGTTTTAGAGATCCCTTGATGTGACCCTCCCCCAAATGTGTTTCATAAATCAAGGCTGCTCTACATTCCATGTTTGGAATTACCCTATCCCCCACTCCAGGGATTCGAGCAAAAGGAACGTTGTTCGCATCAATTACATAAGAGTACTTGAGTGGAAACTTTTTTGGTAACGCTGCACTGCTGCCCTTGCTTGAAACATTGACAGCCAACATTATCTCGCCATCTATTTTTGTTTTTGAACGAGTGATCGCAGCTAAGGAAGCCGTCTGAACAGCCACCTTTGCGGCTTCGTCAGCCAGTGAATTCCCTGCAACGTGAACGCCATCACGTTGATGACTCAGTGTGTGGATCACGTGAGCCTTTGGTAGTTCATTTTTCAACTGAACTACTTGTTCCCATAGCAATTTATGCTTTATTGTGCCACCTTTCGCATCTTTGAAACCATTTTCAAGCCAGTTTCGTATATAGTCATTATACGACTGAACACAGTAAAAGGAATCGCACACTATTAGTGTGGGGAATTCTCGATCTGTACTTTCAAGTGCCAGTTTGAATCCTTGTAGTTCAGCTCGCTCAGCTGTACAATCTCCTAGAGATTGGGTTTTGTGACCATAGGTCTGAAGATGCCATCTCGCATGCGACCTTTAACGATTGCACACGCTGCACTGTAAGCTTGCTTACTCCCTGTTGCGGGCTGTGCGGATCCGTCAGTGTAAATTATGAATTCGTACTGATCGAGAGGCAGAATCTCAGTGGGCAGAGGACATTCTTGTTCATATTGCAGGAATGCTTGAGTTTTTAAATCTGGATCAAAAACATATTCAACATCTGTTGCAGCAAGAGAATTAACCCATTGTATCCATCTTGGATGTAATGCTTTAGCATTTGGAATGCTTGCTTTTGTGACCGCTTCTAAAGCTGGTACCGGGGTTACGACAATAATGCGTTTCCCTTGGGCTAAGGCTCTTTCTTTTGCTACAGAGGTTTGAACTGCTGTCAGAATTTTTTCAGTGGAACTGAAACGCATTTCCGCTTGTGTGTACAAATGAGATTTGTATGCGATTGGTATTTTCTCACCCTCATTGAAGGTTAAGTAGGTGAATCCGCATTGACCCGAAATTATTCGGATCACCAAATTTTGTTGACTTACACGTGTTTGTAAGTGATTTGTTGCTAACATGTTAGCCTGTAGTGAACGCAAGATTTCTGTGTGTTCCTGTGTCCAGTTTTTGATTAAAAAAATCAGGTTTGATTAATGCATGGAGAGGTTTAACCCTTTCTGCGTAATTTACAATGTATGTTCTTCCAAAATTTAGGAAACCCAGGATGGATTGTAAGTTTTTTAGCGTTTTTGGAGGTTGGAGCAGCGCACACTTTTCTAGAAAGTTAGCTGCCAAGCTCTTGCCTTCACTTGAAAGCTCATATCCTAGAAATAGGACATTGAGATGGGCAATTCGAGACTTTTTAAAGTTGAACTTGTAGCCCTCAGAGGCGAAACCCAGTATAATGGTGCTCACCCTGTTCAAGTGTTTGTCCAGGTCATCGTCTGTCAGATAGATGTCATCGACATAAGACAATGCCTCATTGTCATAAATTTGTAGTAACTCCGTTACCCTCGCTGAGAATAACCCTGGGCTGTTCTTGAAACCTTGTGGGAGTCGACAAAAGTGACGCTGGGTCCCCATTATGGAGAATGCTGTTAAGTACCTGCTTTCAGGTGCTATGTTTTGACAAAAAAAACCTTTTGAGATGTCTAATGTTGTTTTGTATTTTTACGCACAATGTTATTCATTAATGCTGTGCTATGTGCATTTTGCACTGCAAAAGTTTTAGAACAAGTGTTTAAGTGTCTGTAATCCAAAACTAGACGATATGTATTGTCTGGTTTGGAGACAGGAAACAAAGGATTGTTCATTGAGGAGGTGAATGTTTCAATCACCCCTTGATATTCAAGTTGATCTAAGATCTCCCTGACCTGTTTTTTAGCTTCTTGCTTTATAGGATACTGCCTTTGTACAGTTGGTTCATGTTTCAGATGTATTTTATGGTGAGGTGAGTCCTCATCCCATCCTACATGATTTTTATATAATGCTGGGGCCTGGGCCACTGCCCATTTCCTGGCATATGTATATTTTAGGTGAATTGGAATATGGTTGGAGAAGGCAGGCATAATAATCCTCGCCGTGTGGGCACTCCCTGACAAATTGTGGTGGCCAGTCCTTTTCTGCTAGAAGTATGTCATAGCCCCTTGATAGTCTTTCCCAAAAAAGTGCTTTCACCTGCCTAGGTTTGTCTCCCTCCATCCGGAGTGTTATTTCATATAACTTTTGTGGAGTACTAACCCTGGTGTCTACAGTCTCTACTGTAATATACTCATTCAAGTCCACTATCTCCAGAAGTTCCTTCAGGTTCTGGTGAGCTATTTTGACTTCTGCTGCACTGTCCAGCATTGTCTGAGCCCATTCTCCGTTCTTGAGTTGTGTTCTCAGTATTCTCGGCATGTCTGATATTCAGACCTGCTACTTTCTTTTTGGAGAATTGAGGTTTTGCTTTATTTTTTGGAGCGTGTTTTTTGTCTTTCGATTTCACACATTCTTCTCTATGTTCTGATCGTCCTCTTCTTTCCGAAGTCTGTGATGAGATCTGAAAGGGACGAGAGGAACGTGTATCAGTATCTTGATACCTGTCAGGTTTTCTCACATTATCCCTATTCCTGAGGTTATACCTCCTTTCAGAGGGCTCCTTTTGAGGAGACCTACCTCGGAATTGAGAACGTTTCTTGTTTGAATTTTGTTTATTAGTCTCCCACTTCTTTTTAGAAGATGTAGGAGCTTGTTTAATAGAGTCCTTCTCAGGACTTTCAGATAGCTTCGGCTTCACTGGTCTTCCACCCAAACTATCTCTGCCTAATTCTGCATAAGATTGTTCTATTATTCTGGGTAGCTCAGTTTGATGTTCTGTAACATCGAATTCCTTAATTTTTGGCGGATCGCCACTGCTGCTGCCTCCTTTAATATTAGATAATATTATTGTTGAGACCTGGTCGAAATTTTTCAGTAATTTCATACCTAAATTTAGAGCAGGCTCTGCCCCGTATTCATTTTGAATTTGTTTCAGGACATCAGGTATTACCGCAATTGACGGAATGCCATGTGTTTTAGTATAGATGGCAGCAGAGACTGAGCCCCAAGTGGTGCAGTCTTCCAATTGTGGTGTGATCCCCATCGGTAAACTGATTGTCAGTATTCTGTGTTTCTCATATGGGCTAGTATTTGGATATACTGCTTCGATTTGAGTAATTTTTTGAGCTATCCAAAATGGAATTTGCTCACGTTTTGTGGGCATTTTACCCATGACTGCGTATAGAGTCTGTGGTGTAATTTTTAGTATATTCCCCGGTTGAGGGGTTTGATTTGGAAGTGTTAATGGTGGTTGGACTGTGAAAGTCCGCATGACATATTGGACCAATTATCTGTAGATTTGTATTAACTCTGTAAGTTGAGTAAGTAATTCCTCATCTGTCATTATGTCCAGATCAGGATGAGGTGTGTAGCCGGCTAGAATCGGCCATGTTGCTCCTGGTCTACCTAGTGGACCGAGCCTGGTAATGTTTCTGTGATGTTTTAGGGCGCCTTTAAACCAGAGCTGATGCTCCTGGTATGTTAATGGAATTTCTATATCCTCGAAAGGAATGTATTCCTCTGGTGGATCATCTTCTTTGTAGAAGTGAAACAGTTTTGTAACTGGATTGGATTCAGGAAATATTACCCATGAATAGAATACCTCTTTCTGAAATGATTCGTGTGCCTCTAACACGAAAACTGCTCTACCTCCTCTTGGTGGAAGGCCATGTTTTATAAGTTTTAGAGTGATGACTCTTCTTAAGTTTGGATGGATGTCTATAACACCCTCCTCGGCTTCATTTAAACCGGTAAAGTTAAAAACTGCTGCTTGGGCAGGATCAGCCGCAGCTCCACCGTTTCCGGTGGCATCGTCCCCTGTTATGGACATTTTGTTATTTTTGAAAAATGTAGAACAAGTTTCAAGGAAACAAAGATAAGGTGCACACTATTTTTGGAACACTGTATCCTTCAACGTTGAGCAAACCAAACAGCTAATATATAGGGTGCTTCCCTATGTAGCCATGGCGGATACTTAACCCTGCCCACTCCAGACGTCTTTTGGAGTATATGGGTAGGGGTCTGTGAGAGAAAAAGCACGGCTGAGTAACTAAGTATCTATGTTGAATTACCGCCTTACCAAACCATTGGGCGCCATGTAGTGTAGCTCCTATTTCCCTAATAGGCTCTGCACATTGGAATAATATATCCTATAGGTTTGACATAGGGCTAAGGTCAGTATGTCCCTATCGAGTATATTAAACTTAATTACTTGTGCCAGCTAGCTCAGAGGCCACTAGAAACACCTTGACGACAAGAAGGGAGTAGCTTCTGGCAGCCGCAAAACATGACCACTTTGTTTCCCTTTAGAATCAGAACGTGTCCCAGAGTCGTGGAAACAATAGATAACTATTTCACTCAGCTTAGTTGTGCATACTTAGTTTTCCTCAAAGTTACACAGAAAGGATAGACGGGCGTTTCAATAAAAGATTTATTGAACAGTCTTGTTTCTGGTGTAAGTAAAATGTGCTGTTATGATCACAAGACAGTATGCGAGATAAATAATGTAGTGTGAGCAGTAGAAATAAATAATACTGCGATAGCATTATCTTTTAGTATATATGCATTTACATAAATGACACAGACTAAAAATGTGAGTACTCCTACAATGCGTCTCTAAGCTAGTTCTACCCCAATGTTCCTAACCTAGGTGTAGGGAGAGGTATGAAGTAGGTGAAGTATTCCTTACTACGGTATACTAAGAGTATGTTAAGTCTAGTATGCCTAGTATTGCCAAGTATGCCAAGAGTCCCTCTAGGTTCTAGTCAGCTCCATACCTGAAGAATGAGAGAGGTAGGAATCTCTTGCCAGACTCGAACTCCAACACCTCGCAAGGGAAGTCAGATCACTGGAAGCTGGACTCTCTGCGTGCAGGAATGACAGCGTCTTCTCAGTGCGTCAGGCCGGGAAACGGGCTCCTCTGAAGTCGAGGTCTCCTCTGATTTACAGGGGCTAGGGAAGGTATATTTATACCTGAGAATTACCTCAGAATGTTAGCATTGACGTGAGTCAGACAGCGGAAGACGTCATGAATGAACCCCTAAGGAATAATGGTTCATGCATAATATATGAGCCCTTGAAGAAATCAATAGTCCTGGGCTAGGGAAACTCCCGCAGCCTAAGGGTCTGTTCGTCATGAACTCGTTGTGACGTTAGGGTGGACGGATGCCGGAGACCATGCCTGTATTTGGAGTGCACGGTTTAATGCCTAAATAAGGGCTGGGATTTTATGCCTATATAAGGGCAGGGCGAATTGTGCCTATATAAGGACATGATACTGGAAAGCCCGTTTATGGACACCCTAAGAGGAATACAACACTGTTACGTTTTACATGCCCTGTTAGTGAAAAACTCTTAAGTTCATTTTTTACTAGTGAATGAATGAATGAATTTTATTGACTGTTCAATTAATGAAAATCATTACAGTAAAAACAAACGACGTATTAAAAAAATATAGAGAGTATACAAAATGGAGAAATTCAAGTTTTTGTTTAGTAAAATTGCCTCCACCCCCCCCGGCACCCACTCGATCAACCAGCACCTAGGTTTGCAATTATAGTCATGTGCCCTTGCGCAAGTTTGTAGAGCCCCCAATAAAATTTTTTTTATTTAATAAGTCTATAAATCATTCTACTTAACACCTTATTAGAAACTTGTAGGAACACAGCCTGCAATTTTTGGTTTCCCCCCTGCGGACCCATGCAGGGTTAAAATCAGCAATTCCTAGTGTAATTAGTCTCATAAAAAGTATTTTGCTTCAGACTTGTGGTGTGAGGGCCTCGCTTAGGTAGGGTTGGGCTTTTCCTGACATGTAGGAATTGTTCAGTGGATCTAGGTGGGAGCTTGAGCGGAGAGACTTGGGGGCATATTCACAAGGAGCTATCGCCAAATTAACGGCACTTTATCACAGCCAAAGTTGTGATAAATTTTCCCCCCCATTCACAAGCCGGTGTTAACAGCCCACAGCACCAGTTTACCCACGATAGCAGCCGCAAAAACATCGCCACAGAGGACCCTCGCAAATATCGCTAATGAGATGCAGAGTAGGCGTTCCGTGACTAAAGCCGAGACAACAGCACACCTCAACATTCACAACGACCAGCCACATCCGCGATAAAAACACAGAACAGGGGATAAGGCGCGTTAGCACCAGGAAATCTACACCTGCTCTGTCCTGGTGTAAAGTCGGACGGCAGCCAGCACCACAAAAGGGAGCACAGCCCAGGCACACATCCGAAGGGCAACAGATGCCATGGAGCCACCCACCATGTGGCCTGGACACCCAAGAGGGCTACAACACCCACCCACCCCCACCACACCAGGACCACCCCTCCCTGGCACCCACCCGACCAAAGATATGCCACATCAGCCACACCTAAACATGTACAAAATATTCCGCCTGATGCCGCACAATCACAACTGGTGACATGGATGTGTCATCACAGAAATGACCAGCACACATTCACTTTCGAAGCAACAAATGAAACTTTAATAAAATGAACAACGAAATGAAATGAAGACACATGGCCGCTCCCCTCCGGACAATACGTAGGTCACAGCCTGTAAGACAAAAAACATGATGAGAAGGTGTGTCCTGCGCACAACAGAGGACAGAGAGAGAGCGAAGGAGAGAGAGAGAGGAAGAGAGGGAGAGGGAGAGAGAGAGAAGAGGAGAGAGAGAGGTAGAGAGAGGAGAGGGAGAGAGAGAAGAGAGAGAGAGAGAGAGAGGAAGAGAGGGAGAGAGAGAGAGGAAGAGAGGGAGAGAGAGAGCGAGAGGAAGAGAAGGAGAGAGAGAGAGGAAGAGAGGGAGAGAGAGAGAGAGAGAGAAGAGGAGAGAGAGAGGAAGAGAGGGAGGGAGAGAGAGAGAGGAAGAGAGGGAGAGAGAGAGAGAAGAGGAGAGAGAGAGGAAGAGAGGGAAAGAGAGAGAGAGTGCCGCCCCTGCACACCCAGGCCACACTGCTCACCTGCTGCCACTGGTGTGTCTCCAACCACGTGCCGGTATGTAGGGCAGTTCACCAGGTCACACATCTGATTCAGAGCCGTGAGCCGAAACAGAGCCCAGATGCATGACTGGCACAGTACACACACCTGCACAAGACAACATCACCTGCCCACCCATGCACACCCAGGCAGAAGCACCCCAACCTCTCCCACCGCCCATCGGAGCATGCCCGCCCATGTACACCCAGGCCTCAATGCTCACCTTCTGCCACCAGCGTTTAGACAGGAGGTCCCACCACATGCCACTGCAAGCCACAAGCCCGGGGCCCGCGGACATGGCACCCTCCACATCATGCAGCCCCGCTCTGCAGGCCACCAGGTCTCACGTTTGGTGCTGGGTCTTCATTACTCCATGGCAGAGGACATACCAGTGCACCGGCACCATCGCAGGCTGCACACCTGCTCAGCCCAATGGGTGCCACCAACTCTGGCATCCCGGAAGTGACGCCATGGGGCGGTAGGCCCGCACTGCCTGCTGGCTCTGGCCTACACTGCGGTCCAGCAGGGCACACAAAACCTGAGCTCTCCAGACAGGCCGGGACAGGGCATCATCGCAGGCTGCACCCCCACTCAGCAGCTCAAGGTGCCACTGACTCAGTGTACCCAAAGTCACCGTCCGTTGGCGGGGTGCCTGTGCCGTCCACAAGGCCTCTGGTGCCACTAACCCTGTGCAACCCCAGTGCCACGTGGTGGTAGGCCCGTGCCGTACTCAAGGCCTCAGATGCTACTAACCCTGTGCAACCCCAGTCTCCGCCACGTGGTGGTAGGCCCGTGCCATACTCAAGGCCTCGGATGCCACTAACCCTGTGCGCAGCAACTCATGGGCCCTATATGAGTGCGAACCGTGTGGCGTCCGTCATCCCCTCACCACTGGAAGAGGGGAATGTGACGTCGTCGGACCCTTATGTTGGCGGAGTCAAATGGCCTGTGATGCCTGTGCCGGATGGGTGTGGTGTGTGTGAAAACCTGCCCTCAGGGAGTGGCTGTGACATGCTGACGACTAGACCAGTGACCCGCACACCACCAACGAGTACGGCTGTGATGGGTAGCAATGAGGGCCCCCCTCGGGGCGTAAGCTGAGTGGACTGGCATGCTGTACGCCAGACCAGCGCAGGGCCTGCAACAATGACTCGTGGGCTCTGGGCGTGGTACAGTCCATGTCTGGACAAGGAAGTGACTGATGCATGTGTCCCTGCTGCAGTGTTCACGGAATCCGCTACACAAGATGCAATGTCGCACCCCCTTACTGGCATCCCACAGGATGAACATCATTGACGCAAGGGAAGGCACTGTCCCCACATTCATCCACACATCCACACAGGAATGACGTAAGACATTACACAGCAGTGCGTCACTGGATGTTTATTTGCACATCCAGTGCAGTCATGCAGCTGGAGCTGTACAGGGCAATGCCGAGCACACCACACAATATGGGCCCATGGAGGGCCAGCCAGTGTCCATCCCAGGATGACCTGTACTTTGGAAGAGGAAGGGTATAGTCCGCAGTCTGTCCACCATGTCATTGGTCGTCAAACAGCATGTGGCAGTACATGTCGCTGTCCAAGGTGAGTGCCTCGGAGTGTATTGGGGGTCAGTGGTAGGTCTTGAGGCCATGTGCAGCACCAAGCAGAAACAGGCATGGTGGCGGTCATGGATGCTAGTGCCTGGTCCTCCTGACCACAGTCCCATCCATGTCCTCATCCCCGGGTGTGTGCCCTGCCCCACCTGTGGGTGTGGCAGTGCCGGATGCGGCACTGTGTGCCACTGACACATCAGGGGCCGGAGGAGGATTGTCGGCCGCACTGTGTGGCAGTGACACATCAGGTGCCGAAGTGGATACTTGCCGCACTTGGAGGCACTGACACACCAGGGGGTAGAGATGTGGATGGTGTGGGGGCAGCAGCATTCATCATCACCACGCCTTGTGGCAGCAATGCCATGACGAGGACATACAGGGCACGGTAGATCCCAGCTACATTTTGCTGATGTGCAGCGGTGGCTGCCATCCTTTCCGCCTCCATCCGCACCATGTCCTCCATAAGCCTCCGCATGTGTGCCAGCTCAAGGCTGGCATCGCTGGGGCCACTGTGAGCAGACAGGTATTCTTCCCTCTGCATCATGACTTCAGAGATGTCAGTCAGGGCTCACTGGAGACCATGGGGCGGACATAGACACCCAAGGATGGCGTCCAGTTTGTTAGCCATGAGCTCGAACCCCACCCGGACCTGCTCGGCCGTCTCCCTCTGGCCCTCCAGCACACGGTGTTGGAAGGCCATTTGTTGTTCCTGGTGGTCTTGGGAGGGTGCCGGGGCTGTGGGAGCCTCCTGCTGGGTGGTTTGGGTGGTGGGTGGGGTCTCATGGATTTAGCTGGGCTGCCCTGATCCTGGAGGTGAGTTGTGGAGGTGGTCAATGAGGTCTTGAATGGTTTGGATGTCGATGCTGGTGTTGTCCTCCTCCTCCTCATCAGTGAAGAGTGGCTGTGACTGCACTGCAGGAGGTGTTGAAGATGCCCCTGCGATGTGAAGGGGAGATGGTGTATTACAATGTGTCCACATGTATGTAGCCGCATGGTACTGGTTGACATTCAGACAGCACGGCATTGTACATTGTGACAGTCTGTGGTTCTGGGTGAGGACCCAGAGTTATTGTGGGTTTGCACTGTGCCCTGCTTGCTTGTGCATGTGTGCCATTGTGGCCATCTCCCCCCATCCCCCCAGTACCTTGTGGTCACTCACCCTGTTGCGGTTGTGTTGTGTCCTGTCGAGCAGTGTCCGGTCCCCCGACTCCAGCCACAGTCTCCACACTGATGACTGTCGACACCAACTCCTCCATGTCATCCAGCTCCAGCTGTGGCACTGGGCCCCCACCTCTGCTCTGCGTTGCTGCCTTCAGGTTGGTGGAGAGTTTATCCTTGGTCTTCCGCTTGATGTCATTCCATTGCCTCTTGACCTCGTCCAGTGTCCGCTTGTGCTCTCCGACAGCATTCACCTTGTCGACGATGTCCCACCATATTCCATTTTTGGTGCCCAATGACACGTTGGAGGTGACGAAGAGTTGTTGATGGTGTTTCATCACCTCCGTGACTATGATCCGGTTCACCTGCGGACTGAACTTGGTCTTCCTGGTCTTCTTGTCCTTGCCCTTCCCTGTCCCCGAGGTCCCAGGCTGGTCGTCCGGGGTGCTTGTGTGTTGGTCAGTTTGTGTGTGGGTTTTTTTCCTGCTTTTATGGAGGTTTCTGACACCTGCCAGGTGTGTGTTGGAGGCCTGGCGCTGCTTGTCGCTGGTTTCCTCATCGCGCTTTGGCCCATCGCGTGTTTTTTGGTGTTGTGGTTTGTGTTTTTATCTCCATAGTGGTGGTTGTATCGCGGACTTTGTCCACGATTTCGGCAGGCTATCGCATGGTACCGCCTTGTTGTGAATTCCACATTGACACGGGGTTATTTTCCCTTGATAGGCTCTGTTATTGGAAGTTGCGTTACGCTACTCTTACGGTAGTTATCACACGTTCTTGAGAATATACCCCTTGGTGTCATGCTCAAAAGATATTTCACGCACTTGTCTATTTATCGCTTTTTTCCAAGCGTTCAGTGGGATTGCTGATGACTGTAGACTCCCTTCCTCAATCTTCAGTGTATTGATAGCTTTACCAAGGCTGGTGTGCCAGGCCGAGCCTGTCTCCTCGAAAATGAACCTCAATTGATGTCTTAAGGAGTCAGCTGGAGCCCTTAAGATCCTTAGATGTAACTTTATGATCTCCCACTGACACATCAAATCTGGCCTCGCCAGACCTAGCTCGAAGTAATGCCTACCTCTCCGTAAGATAGCACTTGAGTTACTTATTACATTTAAAAAGCTGTAATTTCCAAATGGGAGCAGGTAATTAGTTCAAGTTTGGTGTCTTTGGAATTGTAATGAACAATCCTAACTTATGGTAAAGATATTACAGAAAATAATCAACTGGTGTAATGTCTAATGCCTATTGTTATCTTTATTTAAATTGATTCTATGCACTATTTTGATTATTGCTCAACATGAGAATGCACTATTTATGAGTGTTCTTGTTATTATTGATTTTGTTTATGTATTTTATTTGTTTGCACTAAACAGTGTATCGTCTATTTTCAGACTATATAAATTGTTAAAGTGATATACTAAAACTTTGAAGAAATGGTTAAATAAAAAACCAGGACCAAGGAGTTCAGACATTGACCCTCAGTCTGTTTAATTAAATAGCAGCATTTAAAAGTGGTAGCCAGGTTCTCTTTTGCACTACTTTAACTAATCCCCATCTGGCTATCAATACAGGGCTTAACCCCCTTTTTGCATTACACGTTTAGAAAGATGGCATTTTCCTTCCTGAGCCATTTGGGGCATGCAGCCTGCCTCTGGGTCTCATAACTGGGTGTAGTCGACAGTCGGGATTTGCGTATTCCTCCTAAACAGCCACACACAATAGGGAGCTTAGGTGTGGTTGGATGGGCCATCACAACTGGATGGGAGGGATGTGGTGTGCCCAGCCAGACTCACACTTGAATAGGCTGTGTCCTGTCTCCACACAAAGGGCTGCATACCCCCTGTAGTTATTCTGGAGCCAGGACCAGGAAGGCAGGGCATCTGTTCACCTCAAAGGCTGGCCTCTAGAAGCTTTTCCCCACTTCTAAGGCACAACTGGGTATAACTTCTGGACATCCAACACCAACTCTTCAGTACACTTCTGTACCTGAGGATACTCTGCCAGGAAAAGGACTCCTGTGCTGCTAAAAAGACTGCCACTCTGCTTGACTGCTGCCCTGAAGGAACTGCTGACCAGCGGTGCTGACCTGTTGCCTTCTTGTCTGCATGAGAAGCACTGAACCTGTATCTCTTGAACCCAGAACCCAGAGTGACTCCAAGGGTTAGTTGGCTGATTCCTGATCTGAAGCCTCAGGGACACAACAGGCTTCCAACAACCCTGCCCTTGCACCTGGACTCTGCCATCTGTGAGTCTACCCTGCCAAGTACTGCCACCCCAGTCCTAGACACTTTGAAGTGGGCCTATGGTGCTTGCCAGCCTCTGTGGATCTTGCGGAATTGAAGCATCTCCTCTGATGTTGGCACAATCCCGAGCAGAACCTACGCATCACCGCTGCTGCATTGATTGGACCCGTCGCAAAGACCTGCATCGCTACTGCAACCCACAACCTCTTTCAGAACCACAGCTGCATGGTGCATCCTTGTCTTGACATCCCTCATTGACGGCAGCCACGACGACAATGACGCAATCCGCATCACAGCCTCGCAGTGCCTCGAAACTGATGCATCGCCCTGACTTCACGACACATCCTAGACACCGGACTTAGCATCTCAAGCCCTAATTGATGGGATCTTTCACAATAGCGCAGGACCTCGCACCTCAGCCTCGCCGCATCTCAGAACGTCCGCATCGCTTTAGCTGCACGATGCATCTTTGACACGGATACTCGCAATGCTCAGCAAACCAGGATTTAAGGTACTTTGTTCAGCGGGCCTAACTGGGTCCCTGCAGCCGACTCACGATCCATCATGGTCGGCCTGAACATGTGACTTTATCCCGGTCCAGCGTGACCTATTACCAGTTGACGCCTTGTGCTTTTTGCCGCTATTTTCAATGACATCTTTACAATTGCTTATTTCTGGTTCTAAAAAATTGGATCTTGGTTGTTTTGGTCTTGTTTTATCCATTAAAAGTTACTCTATTTTTATAACTTGGTATGGGATCCTATTTGTGTGGTATTTTCATTTTATTACTGTTTGAAGTGGTGCACAAATACTTTTCGCATTGCCTCTAAGTTAAGCCTGACAGCACTGTGCCAAGCTACCTGAGGGCTGAGCACAGGTTAATTTAGGGTTGGCTTCTTGTGCTTCACCCTGACAGTGATTGTGGTTAATGCTTGACAGGGCTCACACCCCAGTCAATCAACAACCCAATTTCTTACAGTACAGTTGTGCCTGATCCTCAAAAACTGGCCAAACGGCAAGTTCTCCCTGAGTGATCAGAGGCTTACACTGTCAAAGATGTAATAAATGGTTTCTATCAGTCAGTTTGTTATACAGTTTTGTGCGTTAAATACCTTCCTTAGCCCATATTAGTAGATCTAGAAATGATATTTCTGAGTTTGTCAAGACACAGGTAAAAGTGAGATAAGGGTTCTGTCAGTTCATCCGGTTCACAAACTCCATTGCCTGGTCCTTATTGCTTGCCAAATTACAAACTTGTCTTCGACGTACCGACACCCAAGTCATAGGTGTTCATGATATGGGTTATTAGCCCAGATTGTCTCAATTTAAAGCCATATGTCTGGCTATATCAAGTCATCAATTTAAAAAAAAAAAAGTACAATAAGAAGTACATAGAGAGGGAGTGGGCTTTGTATAAACTCCCTGCAGCAATTGGCTGTCATGTGTCTTTCATGGTTTGCCATTGCTTGGAAGTGTGGCCCATTTGCACTCCTAATAGGTTTTGGTGATGTAGCATTAAGTAGTCCTTTTGTTAAACTGCACATGCAACAAGACATGTAGCTTACAAATGAGGAGGTGTGTTATTTGATGTATTTCTTTTGCTGATATAACAGCATTTTAATTGCTCATTTGTGTGTGTTTTTTGCTTAGGAAACATGTGCTCCGTTGATTCCTTAGCCTGTCATAAAGAAGCAATGCTGTTTAATAGTAGCCCTTGCACATTTATTTGATTTAATTTGCTGTTGTGATGACATGTTAGATGTAAAGCTTTTGTTTGCAAAGTAAGGGAAATAAAAGTACTGGCTGTTTGTAAAAAAAAACTAAAAAAACACCTACTGTACAATTGTTTGCTGTGTATGCTTTTTAGATTCACCTCTGACAATGCAAACTTCATTTTCTGACTCCTTTTCATAACACTTTTCTTTGAGAGTACAGCTTAACTCTGCAAACGTTCACATAGGTACCTAACTATTGCAAAACATCTGCGCTCACAAAAAACCAGGCCTATTGGATCTGCCAATGCTTCTTTCTAATTTTCAACATTTATTTCCAGCATCATCAAAAATCTTTCTGCACCTTGGCTCTATAGAAAAACAGACTGCGTTGGTGCTCGAAATATTAGTCTGTATAAGGCCATCAGCCAAAACTTATTGCACAAAATGATTAACTTGTGACAACACTAGAATATTTCTCTTGCACATTATTAGAGTTTTTAACTCCTAAACTTGTATGTGCGAAAGTACCTAATGAAGCTCGCAGCAGTTTGGTTTACTTTTACTGCTAAATCTGTCCTTGTTTTATCTTCCTTCAGGTGGGATTGCTGCCTACAATGCTGGACATGGAAGTGTTACAAGTTATCCCAATGGGGATTGTGGCACATACAGCCAATACTACTCCAATGATGTTGTCGCTCGAGCTGTCTTCTATAGAAACAACGGATATCATATGTGTTGATAATAACCATTCTCATGCGCTGCGAATCTGGGTTCTTTTAAAGCAATTTATGTACTTATTTGTCTAAGACCTGACTTAGAGTTCTGTAGCAGCTGAAAATGCTATAAGGTTTCTGGATTAAAGTCTAAATATGGAGTACAATCCAGCAGCCGATTGTTCGTCACTATACGCCCCCATTGTTGAAGGAAATTCAGCCTGTGGATTCTATTTCGTATTTAGAATTTCCTTCAGAAAGTTTGGGGTATTTTCATTTACCACTGAAATCTGAATCAGGCCCTTAATAATCTTAACTTGTGGGAAATCTTTCACTGATTATGAAGACTCCTACATAGCCTAAAAGTTAAGTTAAGAGGAGGTGGTCAGTGAGATAACTAACTTCACCAAAAACTGTTCAGAGTTCATTTACTCAATTGTAACAGATGAGACATAAATTTTAGGACACACTCTACTAAATCTGTTCACATGGTATGAATACAAAAGTGTCAAACAATCGGTGAACTTTCATTCAGAAAGAAAGGTACATAAACAGAAAGATTTTTGGGCATGACCATTCAGGAGTGGCACACTCCCGTCCTCAAGTTCTGCAGCCATATATATTCACAGAAGATAAATTTACATACATGAATATTAATGAGAATTTGAAAGTAAAATGTATCTGTGCTTCTTAAACGCCATGTAATCTTCTTAATAATGAAGAGAAACATTTGTAAATATCTGTAAACAACATGAACAATGTGGCTATATTCTAAAAAGATAAGTAAACAAAGAACCCTACAATCAAAATAAAGTAATTGATATATATCCACAGTACTCATTTCCCATTGTTAGTGAAAGTGGACTTTTTATAGGAATACTTTTAGGAAAACTTCAATTAATTTCGATTTTTTTTTAGTATTGCATTGGTCTGACTCAGTGAAGTCTTGGGGATCGATTCCGATCTCGGCCGGAAGCGCACCTAACACTATCATCTGGAAAATAAGACAAGCCGAACACGTGTTTCCCGACCGATTCGAACAGTCGTCCGAACGAGCAAGTACGATGCGCATAACTGCTCATATTCCGAGCGAGCCGTACGTACCCATTCCAGCTCCTGTTCCCCGCCTGAGCAGGATCCGTAAACGCTGATTCGAGTCGCACGGAAGTAAATATACAGCACCTTCCGGCCGGACTAGTACGATGCGCCTTCCGTACGCGCCGAACCCGTGGCTACGTCCGGCACGTCAGAGCATCCGGGAGAGCTGCACATAAGCTCCGATTCGCGCCACAAGACGATCCACGGCTACGAGACGAACAAGCCAGCGACAAGTACGAGTTGAAGCCACAAGAAACCCGAATGAGACGACCCAACCATGAATCCCATCGCGCAGGTCCTACCAATACTCTACATCTATTACCGGAACGGGTACGGATGGGTACGGACGCGTAGGGCGCAGACGGTAAGCCAGACACCCACTACACAAACAAACGACATGTACCAGACATATGTCACACACACATAGGGATGCAGAAATGACGTACACTAGCAACAGCCGAACCATAGGGGCGGGATGGCTATCACCAATGCCATACACACCCATAGGGGCCTGATGGCTACCACTACCAACACCCCTACTCATGTGGTCCTGGATGCCTGTCACTACTACCATCCCCACTCATAGGGGGATGGATGCCTTCCACTAACACCACCCCTACTCATGGGGGCCTTGATGCCTACCACTACCACCACCCTACTCATGGGGGCCTGGATGCCTACCACTACCACCACCCCTACTCATGGGGGCCTGGATGCCTACCACTACCACCACCCCAACTCATGTGGGCCTGGATGCCTACCACTACTACCACCCTACTCATGGGGGCCTGGATGCCTACCACTACCACTACCACCACCCCTACTCATGGGGGCCTGGATGCCTGTCACTACTACCATCCCCACTCCTAGGGGGATGGATGCCTCACCACTAACACCACCCCTACTCATGGGGGCCTGGATGCCTACCACTACCACCACCCCTACTCATGTGGGCCTGGATGCCTACCACTACCACCACCCCTACTCATGGGGGCCTGGATGCCTACCACTACCACCACCCCTACTCATGGGGGCCTGGATGCCTGTCACTACTACCATCCCCACTCCTAGGGGGATGGATGCCTACCACTAACACCACCCCTATTCATGGGGGCCTGGGTGCCTACCACTACCACCACCCCTACTCATGTGGGCCTGGCTGCCTACCACTACTACCATCCCCACTCATAGGGGGCTGGATGCCTACCACTACCATCCCCACTCATAGGGGGATGGATGCCTACCACTAACACCACCCCTACTCATCGGAGCCTGGATGCCTACCACTACCACCACCCCTACTCATGTGGGCCTGGATGCCTACCACTACCACCACCCTACTCATGGGGGCCTGGATGCCTACCACTACCACCAACCCTACTCATGGGGGCCTGGATGCCTACCACTACCACCACCCCTACTCATGGGGGCCTGGATGCCTACCACTACCACCACCCTACTCATGGGGGCCTGGATGCCTACCACTACCACCACCCCTACTCATGGGGGCCTGGATGCCTGTCACTACTACCATCCCCACTCCTAGGGAGATGGATGCCTACCACTAACATGACCCTTACTCATGGGGGCCTGGATGCCTGCCACTACTGCCAGCCCTACTCATGGGAGCCTGATGCCTGTCACTACTACCATCCCCACTCCTAGGGGGATAGATGCCTACCACTAACACCACCCCTACTCATGGGGGCCTGGATGCCTACCACTACCACCACCCCTACTCATGTGCGCCTGGATGCCTACCACCACCACCACCCAACTCATGGGGGCCTGGATGCCTACCACTACCACCACCCCTACTCATGGGGGCCTGGATGCCTGTCACTACTACCATCCCCACTCCTAGGGGGATAGATGCCTACCACTAACACCACCCCTACTCATGGGGGCCTGGATGCCTACCACTACCACCACCCCATCTCATGTGGGCCTGGATGCCTACCACTACCACCACCCTACTCATGGGGGCCTGGATGCCTACCACTACCACCACCCCTACTCATGGGGGCCTGAATGCCTACCACTACCACCACCCTACTCATGGGGGCCTGGATGCCTACCACTACCACCACCCCTACTCATGGGGGCCTGGATGCCTGTCACTACTACCATCCCCACTCCTAGGGAGATGGATGCCTACCACTAACACGACCCCTACTCATGGGGGCCTGGATGCCTGCCACTACTGCCAGCCCTACTCATGGGAGCCTGGATGCCTGTCACTACTACCATCCCCACTCCTAGGGGGATAGATGCCTACCACTAACACCACCCCTACTCATGGGGGCCTGGATGCCTACCACTACCACCACCCCTACTCATGTGGGCCTGGATGCCTACCACCACCACCACCCAACTCATGGGGGCCTGGATGCCTACCACTACCACCACCCCTACTCATGGGGGCCTGGATGCCTGTCACTACTACCATCCCCACTCCTAGGGGGATAGATGCCTACCACTAACACCACCCCTACTCATGGGGGCCTGGATGCCTACCACTACCACCACCCCTACTCATGTGGGCCTGGATGCCTACCACTACCACCACCCTACTCATGGGGGCCTGGATGCCTGTCACTACTACCATCCCCACTCCTAGGGGGATGGATGCCTACCACTAACACCACCCCTACTCATGGGGGCCTGGATACCTACCACTACCACCACCCCTACTCATGTGGGCCTAGATGCCTACCACTACCACCACCCTACTCATGGGGGCCTGGATGCCTACCACTACCACCACCCCTACTCATGTGGGCCTGGATGCCTACCACTACTACCATCCCCACTCCTAGGGGGATGGATGCCTACCACTAACACCACCCCTACTCATGGGGGCCTGGATGCCTACCACTACTACCATCCCCACTCATAAGACGGGTAATGCATGACACAACCAGCATACTCCAACATAAGGAATGTCAGAAAAAGACATCCCCCTAACATCATGGCAAGAGTGTGTAGTCTGTGTCAAATGCCTACAACACTGAACATGACATTGAACATACAATGTGACCCCCTATCACATGTGTCACACATAAATGTGTGTGGCCTCCACAATGCAAGCAGACCATGACCACTGTGGGAATGGGGTCTAAACCCCCATCATCACAGTGACCAAAAGGTAAGTGTGGGGTCCATAACTGAAGCACATTTTGAACATTGTGGCAATGGGGTCTAAACCCCCATTATCACAGTGACCAACACATTTTGAACATTATGGCAATGGGGTCTAAACCCCCATCATCACAGTGACCAAAAGGGAAGTGTGGGGTCCATAGCTGAAGCACATTTTGAACATTGTGGCAATGGGGTCTAAACCCCATCATCACAGTGACCAAAAGGTAAGTGTGGGGTCCATAGCTGAAGCACATTTTGAACATTGTGCAAATGGGGTCTAAACCCCATCATCACAGTGACCAAAATGTAAGTGTGGGGTCCATAGCTGAAGCACATATTGAACAATGTGGCAATGGGGTTTAAACCCCCATCATCACAGTGACCAAAAGGTAAGTGTTGTCATGGAAAAAGCTGCAACTGCCAAACAGCATGGATTATTCCTGGTCACACAACAACAAACACATCAGTGGCAAAGTAGTGGTTGTGTCCCATAGCAACATAGATTGGGTGAGGCAAACAGTGCAGTGCAAATAAAACATACCTTTGGCCATGTGCACACAAACATCACCCATGGGGGCTGACATTGTCAACATTTATCAATTACACAATGACAGAAGTGACCATCATAATGCAGACCCACATATCTGCACCAATGGACACACACATGTAGATATCCTGTGGAGACTGTAGATGTGAGGTGAACAAATACCATACCATGGCAGCAATGGGACATACAAACCATGATT
The DNA here is from genome assembly GCA_963921515.1 of Calotriton arnoldi. Classification (NCBI taxonomy): domain Eukaryota; kingdom Metazoa; phylum Chordata; class Amphibia; order Caudata; family Salamandridae; genus Calotriton; species Calotriton arnoldi. Next base: position 193,096 of record CAWUFW010010053.1, on the reverse strand, counting down.
ATTGTGCTGACTGATGACCTAGGAGTCCCAGGGACAGCAGGGGAAATCCTCCAAACAACATACAGACAATGGCACTCTAAAGATATGCCAATGCAGTGGTGCAGTGGTGCAGTGGTGCAGATGCACAAACACAAACAGGCAGCCTCACACTGCATATCAAACACAACAGGTGATGGGGGGGTGTGCCAGTGTCCCCAGGCAACCACACAACACATGAGGAGGCCTGAATCCCTATTACACAGATGTCAACACAGTCACATACAAAAGTAACTCATGGATCGGATTCCCCTATGTGGGCAATCAGGCATTGTTAGATGAGAGGGAGCCCAAATTACACATGTCAGACAAGCTTGTAGGAACAGCAACTAACACAGCAAGAGACAGACCCACCACAGCACTACCCCCAGGGACCCCACATTGTGGTGACACTAGCCAGCATGATAATCCCACTGTGATGACAAAGGTAGATGTCGTTCACACTGTCAACCACAGCCATGTGTCCTGAGCAACAAACTACCATCACACCTACACAAGCACAAATAAATCAGCACGGCCTGTCAGCCAAGGCCAATATGGAGGTAGGGGTCTAGCCGTGCAACAACTCACATTTGCACACACTCAACACCACACACCTTAATCTCTACCAATGTGCAGCAGTGAAGCTCACATGGACTGGTGACATTGCACATGCACCCATGACAATCCCAGGGGTGGTGGTGGGAACTAAGGTGCAGAAACCCATCACACATGGCCAGTCAACAAGACTCATGAAAGTCTGACACACTGCACAGTACGGGGTACATGGGCATGACGTGAAATACACCCAATCAATGGGATCCCGGCCACAGTCACACACCAATGAAGAAGCCAAGGTAACCCAAAAAGAACACACATAGACAACTTCCAACATTGCAGCTCTGACCCTGAGGACTGGCAGCAGTCACACACACAACGTGTCACATTCACTGAAAGCTACCACAAACTGTAAATTACATGACTTATGTAACCAACAAGTGCCAAGGGGAATCCTGACTGTGTCCCATCTGCGTTTGCCCACATCCCCAGCCCTGACAACAAAGACAACTATGGATGACAACCTGATGAACATTAGTTTGCCATGCACCCACATCCTCGGAGAAACCAGGTCCAAGATGCTGGATGAACACAGGACAACTCAGCAAGCATCACAAACAGGAACATCCATAGGGACACAGCCTGTGTAGGAAAAGGGAAGGTAACACACACAGACATGCTAACACAACACACAACACAGGCCCAGGCAATGTCACAGGATTACACACTGCCATGAGGGCACTCCACTCCTGTGGAAGGTCCGCTGTGCCAAACCTTGTCTGTGCACGACTCAAACATGTCAGCAGAACACTCGGTCAGTGAGTCAACAACTACAACACACTGAAGGCTCTGCTCACATCAGCCTGGGTACGGGAGTGTCACGGCAGTCATCTGCATACACCCAAAACACGTGTCAAGCAAGTTGCATTGTATACACAGATGAGTCCTTCAACATTGATGTGGTAAACTGCATGTCCAGTGGAGATGGACACACAGTCAGGGAAATAGAAACATTGAACAGTGGTAAGCCCACCAGATGTGCATCAGTGTAAGCCAAAGATGTTAATTTACAAATGCAAAACATACATCCCTGTGTCAAATGCTGAACATTACACCCTCAGTCTGCAGCAAAGGATGCTATAGATCCAGACTTCATTAGGACACATATCCCATGGACCACATGGAGTCCATCACAGCAACACTTCATTTTCCTGATCTGAACACTATTACAACTGCAAATACATGATGATACTCATCTACATCATGTACATCAAAAGAAAAACCACAAGTATACAAAAAGAGGCTTTATTCAGCAAATGTGAAACTAAAATTTTAAGTCCAAAAGAAACTAAGGCAATGGCCAGTCCAAATACACAGTTCCAACAGGGTGATATGTGACAACTTGTCACCCATTGCTTGCCTGCACTGGTACGGACAGTGGACATCCCCCTCGGAGGGGCATTCAAGGGGCAGGCCAGGCACCACAGGGACAGGATCAGGGGATGCCAGAAGGAGGCAGTGAAGGGGTGGTGGGTGTAGGAGTATCACCGGCAACTGCAGTGGAGGTGTCTGACTCAGTGGGGGCCGGCACCACTGTAGGGCACAAGTCAGATGGTATGGGTGCTGCAACCACTGCAGTGGGCTGGTCAGATGGAGTGGACTGGGTCCCCACTGCAGTGCCTGAGTCAGACGGGGTGGTTGTGGACTCCACTGCAGTGCATAACTCCAAGGGAGTGGAAGGGGGGCAGATGAGGCGGGCAGGATAGAGGGGGGGACCCGGTCTCCACACCAGTGGCACAAACAGGCAGAGCATCTGGTTTGGGGTGGAAGAGCAAGTGGTAGGGGGGAGGGCCTAAGCAGTTTGCGGATGCAGTATCGGTGTGTGGGGGAACCTGGGGCACGGTGTGGCGGTGGAACCTGTGGAGTGGTGGCTTGGGGGATGGAGGAGAGAGACTGTGTGGTGGGAGCTGCATGGTGGTGGTGGTGGGGTCTTGCCCTTCCTGGTCCAGGGGACTTTCTAATGGGGTCCTCAGTCTGCCTGTGCCTGGGGAGGGTGTCCGGGTGTGAGGCACTCCCTCTGTGTGTGGTGGTCGCCTCTTCCGCCTGGACGTTGTGTCAGATGGATCTGTGGGGGAAGAGGCCAAGCTCACAGAGGAAGAGCTTCTGGGAGGGGGTTGCAGGTGAGGCAAGGGCAGGGGTTTTGGAGGGAGAGGTATCTGAGGACTGCAGAGTGCTCGTGGATGCGTGTGTGTGTGTCTGGGCCCCATCCCCTGTGAGTGAGGTATCAGTCCCCTGACTGTGTGTGCATGTGCGTCTGGATTTTGGCTTGTGTGTGTGTGTGCTGCTTGTGTCTGTGCTGGTGCATGCCGGTGCCGGTGTGTCTATGCTTGGGACAGGTAGGGTATTGGGGATTGTGGATGGGGCAGAGGTAGGAGGGCTGAGGGACTGTTGCAAGAGGGACACTGCTGCCATCAGTGAGGAGGCCATGGACTGATTGGTCCGATGTAGGGGAGACATGCCAGATGACATGCCCTCCATGAATGACACCAGTTGTGTCAACAGACCCGTGTGTGCATGGAGGACACTCAGCATTGATGTCTGCCCTACATGGATCTGTTTCAGCAAGTCCACAGATTCCACACTCAGGGCAGCAGGGGGGACAGAGGCAGGGGGTGCGGTGCCTGGCATGAAGGAGACACGCTCCCCTACACGGGAGCCTCCACGGACATGTGGGATGGGAGCAGTTGGGAGGGTGGAGATGGTGGTGGCGGCGGGGACAGACTTGCTTGATGTTGCCTCTGGTCTGCTGACACCCACCTCCACAAGGGAGTCCTCACTGGAAGTGCTGTTTTCCCCAGCCGAGGTGGTCGTAGCTGAGGTCTCCTCAGTGTGGCTCCCCTCACCCTCCGTGCCACTGGGTCCCTCGGTCTCCCCTGCAGTGGACCCAGTCTGGCTCTGCCGCTCCTCTTGGTCCATGGAGCTGTCTCCTCCTGTGGCCATGGATGTATCTGCAAACAATCAGGATACACAGAGCAACATTAGTCACCTGTACTGACCACACACACCACAGTAAGTACAGCACACCACAGAGCAAGCCCTGCCATCATTTTCTAGACATTGCAATAAGTGCTGACACTGATTTGAAGAAGCCCATTGTCTGCCTGACAGTCATTCATGCCACACATATCCTACCTGTCCATGCACCCATTTGTCTGCTGCCTGTTGTATGCGACTAATCATATGTGCACACATTCACCACATACACAGTTGTTGGACATCCAAGAGAACATATGGAAATGTGTCACTCCAAACACATGCCATCTCCTGCTACTGACTCAGTACATGTGTCAGGAAAAGTGATGGGCAGAGTCTCTGTTGATATGCGGCTTTTGCTTCCATCACCAGACACAATGATGTCCTCATGTCCTGATAGACAATGCGACAATGGTGTGCATGCAGGACATATCACACTACTGCAGGATCACCCTTTGCGATTTGAATGTCATTGCACAGGCCTGTCTGGCAAGTCAGTCATAACTGTCTCCTGTCACAGGGGCAGTGCATACACACAACACCAGTTTACACTGTGTCACAATAATGGAAGTTTTGGGAATGCAAGCCCTGTAGCTGACAGGTGCACATGTGCACCCCTGGCCACCCACATCATGAGGACTAAGATGATCCCACGTCAATCAAATGAGACATTTGAGTGACTGCAAACACAAATCCATACACATGAGCACTTCACTGTCTGATGAGAATGAACCAAAGCTGGCTGCACCTCAATGTTTCATACAACATTGTGCACAGTCAAGGGATCAGAGACATATGCATTAACCAATGTGCAGATCCCATAGTCACAACTCAGATGGCTGGCCACCCCAAATTGTTAAACACTCCAGGAGTACAAAAAGCAAGGCCACACCATGGTGACACAGAGGCATACACCTGAGTGCACTCTTCACAATGCCCAATATGTATGCTGACACACGGGAGTGGGAGAACAGAGTGCCTTCGATGTACAGAGTAGGCATTACATTCCTGGTCCATGTGCAACATGGTATTACTCTGAACACTAGGCAGGTGGCTATGCATGTGTCACACACATGATGTATATACTTCTGAGGCTCCTACCTTGGTCTCTGCTGCAGCATGGGTGTGTGGCACATACCCCAGACATGTGGTGAGTCAGAGCAGCAATTGGAACACATATTAAAGCCATACCCAGAGTACATGTCAGATCACAGGCATTGTGTGAGCAATTGTACCACCCATGCAGCCCACCACAAAGTTCATGTAACTGATGCTGTCCCCAACTTGAACCACAGGTAACTGCAAGTACACAGTACCCAAGTGACCTAAGTCACAGACTGTAAGGGCCACACCTGTGTATCAGATGAGGAGGGGGCATGACACAAGTGAGGGACATGAGTCCAGGACGACAAGACAGTTGTACTGTGGAAGTGGAACCAGGGTAAAGGAGGGCATAGAGCATCTTAGTCATAGTACACAGTTAAGGCTAGCATTTACCCCCTCCTTGCTGCTGTCTGGCCTTCAGCTGCCTATCCTGGTCAGGGAAGACCACTGTCAGAATCTGGAGCATGTGGTGGGTCAGGGTCCGGTGTCCGCCCCTCCTGCGAGGAGGCGACAGCTTCAGCTGGACCCTTGCAATACTCCAGGTCCAGCCCTGAAGGTCCTGCCACCTCTTCTGGCAGTTGCGGATCCTGTGCCTGTAGACTCTAACAGATCGTACTGCCCAGATGATGGTCAGCCAGATCTCCTGCTTCTGGTGGGCATCAACCTCTGAGGATGACAAAGTGAAAAGGCCATTACTACACATGCAACATATCCGTGCATCACACAGTTGGATATACATGTCTCAATCACAAGGGCATATGATGTACACAGGTAGTGCAACTATGGCTATGAACAGTTGTCCAGCAGTTACTAAATGGTATCATTGCCTGGGAAGTCAACCCTTGTTGGAATGCACTGTTACTGCACTATACCTGTTCAGTGCAAGTGACTACACACTTTGGGGGGTGACAACTACTCAGTGAGCATGCTAGCCACTGGTGTACACACTGTAAGTCTTGCTAGTCAGACAACATGCACAATTAGTAAGGCAGTGGACAGCACACTCACCTGCTCCCCTGGTTTCCCATACAGCTTGCTGTACTGTGGAAGGAGGCTGTCCAGCAGGGCCTGGTTCTCCTCAGTGGTGAAGGCTGGGGCTCTATCCACAGTACGTGCCATTGCAGTAGCCAGAGGATGCAGAGACAGCAGCAGTGGTGGTAGCAGATGTTGTCCTGGAGCATGTAGTGCAGGCAAGTGAGCTCTCAGGGGAACAGCCAGCATTATATGTGTGCTGCAGAGGCAGATACTGTCCCATGTGTTCAAAGTGATAGGTCCAAGTCGTTTGCATCTTGTGAATCTGGCCAATCCATGGAATTGCACCACTTATACACGCCCACAGCATCCTTCAAAAGTTCAACTTCATGACACCCACAAATTTGCAACATTGTTGTGGGTGACCAACTGAATTCACTGCATCCGACTCGTAAAAGCTTCGTAAACGCGTCCGTTACCATGTCAGGCCATAGCCAATGCGTGCGCACCGATCAGACCATTGCTGTACAACGCGTATTTTGAAAAACAACACGCATCCGTCCACATCATATGCAATGGCCAATGCGTGCGCACCGATCGGTCCATTGCTGTACAATGCGTATTTCGAAAAACAACACGCATCCGTCCACATCATATGCAATGGCCAATGCGTGCGCACCGATTGGTCCATTGCTGTACAACGCGTATTTCGAAACACAACACGCATCCATCCACATCATATGCAATGGCCAATGCGTGCACACCGATCGGTCCATTGCTGTACAACGCGTATTTTGGAGCACAACACGCATCCGTCCACATCATATGCAATGGCCAATGCGTGCGCACCGATCGGTCCATTGCTGTACGACGCATCCCTGTACGAGTCACTTGCATATGTCACCATGGTTGTCACTGGTGAATGTATGCCAGCCACAATTACTTGCCAGGGACTCAGGGGCACACCTACAACACCACAGCCTGTCCATACTGTATCCTAAGGCATGTACGGCTGCATTACCTGTGTATGTATGGGGGTCAACATGTGGTTTGTTGGGTGGCACTTGGGGGCAGCCACTCCCAGGCTGTGCACGTGTTCATGGGGACAGAATCCTTTGTGTGTTGTGCACATGACCACTGTGATGTGCAACTGTTCAGTTCAGAGCATGTGGCATGGTCACATTTCCAGGTTGTGTATGTGTAAGTCATGTCACATACACCCTGAGTCCCATGTGGGAAGGTATGTATGTCACAGGGTGACCCATTGCCACAATTGTGATGGCCCTCCACAGTCTGTGTGCATGTTGTGTTTCAGATGTCTCTGATTCCATGTGCACAATGGGAGACAGTCTCCACATCCACGTTGTTTGTGCATCTACTTTGATGTTGTGCGTGTGTGTGTCACAGACGTCCATGTCTGTCCTGCAGAGGCAACAGGGGCCACTACCTGTGGAAGTCATGGTTGTTTTGCTGATGTGTACATGATACGCCATGTCATGCCAGTGTCTATGTGGCAATACAGGGTCCCTGGGAATCTACCTGTCAGAGAGCTGTGATGCCTGTGGCACATCTGTCCTCACTTGTCACTGTGGTGTGTGTTTGGAACGTGACAGCAGTACATGGGTACTGTGACACAGCCTAATGATTTCCCATAGCACAACCTGGAACTTGTTGTCAACACATGTTGAACTGAGATGTTAGATGTTGGCCATGTAGGTGCCATATATGTCCATACAGAACGGCACACACATCAAGTACTTGTGTCTCGTAATGATGTATCATGTGATATTGAGTATGGTCAATGCCACATATGTGGGGTGACTGACAATCTTTCTTTATTTACCTATGTACTGCAGGGCACCAGCTGTCCATAGACCATTCCCTGACCTTGTAACCATGGTTGAATGTGACTACATCCGACGGTACTGCTTCAACAGGCCGCTGATTGAGGAATTGGCGGTGCGGTTGCCCCACATTTGCAACCTGGCCGGCCATACCCTACAGCGCTGACCCCCAAGGTGAAGGTGATGGCAGCCCTACACTTCTTTGCCACCGGTACCTTTCAACACACTGTGGCGTCTGCTGGTGGGATGTCACAGACCATGTTCAGCTGTGTGCTACGCGATGTTTTGGAGGCGATGTTGAGATACCTGAACCAGTACATCTATTTCCCTAAACGTCAACAACTCACTGACGTCAAGAGTGACTTCTATGCCCTGGGGAGGATGCCACATGTCATCGGCTCCATTGATGGGACACATGTGGCTTTGGTACCATCACAGGCACATGAGCAGGCATACAGGAACAGGAAACATTACCATTCTATCAATGCTCTGGTGGTATGTCTTGCAGATATGAGCATCTCACATGCGTGTGCACATTTCCCCGGTTCTGCACACAATGCCTACGTAATGAGGAGTAGTCGCATCCCGAGGATGATGTCACAGATGCAGAACCAGCGTGCCTGGCTTGTCGGTGTGTACTGACTTTGTACCATTGTGTGTTCTGCAATGTTGTATTCCACCCTCTTTTCCAACTCAGCTAATGTGCAATTGTATGTATGTAGGTGACTCCGGATACCCCAACATGCCGTGGTTGCTGACACCCCTTAGGAACCCTGTGACACCAGCCCAGATGCGCTACAATGAGGCACATGGTCGGACCAGGAGAGTGATCGAGCGGACATTTGGTCTCCTGAAGAGCCACTTCTGCTGCCTGGACAAGACAGGAGGGGCCCTCCCATATGCCCCTGCAAAGGTGTGCAAGATTTTCATCGTCTGCTGCATGCTACACAACCTGGCATTGCGGAAGGAGTTGCCTCTCATCCTGGATGACGATGACCAACATCCGCCACCTGTGGAGGATCCTGGCCTGGGCCACGATGCCAGTGATGATGATGAGGGTGATGTCCGCACACAGCTCATCACCAACTTCTTCAGCTGAATGTTAGTATACAGAGATGTTATGTCAATGATTTGAGTTTGCATGATATGTGTTGGTGGTGCTCTGTTGCTGTTTGAGTGTGGCCATGTGCTACTTGACTGGATGCGTGCGGCGATGTGTCCTTGCAGGTAGTCTGTACTCCCCAACAGTGTTGACATGCTAACCTTTTTTGTGTAGATATCTTGTGACATGTATTGGGCATGAGTATTGCAGTTCTGTCATGTTCTTCAGTGCTTTTGACTGTGTGTCGTGTCTGTCCTTCATAGGGTACTTTCAGAGTTGTTTGGTCAACTCGGATCCCCCAACACCATGATTCAACTTCCAGGGTTGAAGCAGTCGTTTCCCTACAGATGATGTGCCACACACCCCTGGACTTTATTTCTTCTACACTTGTTGACTGTGTGGTCACTGCCATGTGGGATTACCTTGCATCTGTAGTGGAAACAACATGTTGCAAATGTGTAATAAACCTGTGCTTCACTTTGGGATGTGCGTTGTCTGTGGTCACACATCTGACTGACATTTGCTTACTGCACCTGTGGGCTAGTTAACACAGACTCTGAATAGGTGTGGTGTCTGTGCATTTCACTGTATTTCCTGACAACATCAGTGTAGGCGATGAGTCAGATGGCCCTGGTGTGTATGTGTTGTGTAGCCCTATTGGTGTGTCTCCCTCATATGTGTCACGTCGCCATGACTCACATGACGGTGTTGAACTTGCTGTAGCAGTTAGCATGCACAGTGTCATTTAGCAGATCATCATCTCCATGACAAAAACAACGTTGGAATCACAACAGAGGCAAGTATGGTGTATTAGTGAGTTTATTTACATACATGTGTGAGGATAGTGCACAGGATGGTGGGTGCTGTACATTGGGATTGGAATCCAAAGTTCCCAGATGAGTTGGAAGTGTTGGTAGCAGAAATGTCCAGAGTAAAGTCCACAGTCATCTGATACATTAGTCCAAATTAAACTCCCCATGTCATGTGGGAGAGTTGGGTTGCATTCGACAGGGTGAACAGTTTGCACACAAAGGAGAATTTCCAGAACAGGTGTTGGGTTCCTGGGGGATGTACATGGCCATCGGCCTCTCAGTTGTCCTTCCTCGGACGACCCCTCTTCTTCTTGGGGGGACCCTCACGTGCAGGCCGCTGCGGTGCAGAGGACTCTCCACCAGAGTCATCCTCCCTCCCTGTGGCAGTTGCAGTTGTTGCGGCACCAGATGTTGTGGGAACACAGGGAGGTGTGGACATGTTGGTGCTAATCTGGCAGAGGCATGTCAATATGTCCCTCTGCACCGCTGTCAGTTCTTCCAATGTGTCCCACTTGGACTCCATGCCAGACATGTGTGTCTCCACACGGGACATGTGGGAGTCCAAGCAGGCATGATGGGCAGCCTGCTGCTGTTGAATGTCCTTGAGGATCCCCACTACATGGCTGACCTCTCCGGTGCTATTCTGGTATGCATCAGCAATGCATACCAGTTGTGGGTCATCATGCCGTCCAGACCCCTCTGCAAACAGTGACCTCTGCCTACCACCCCTCCCACCACCCCTGGCCACACATGCGGGACCTGCAGTGGCACGCACAGGTGACCCTAGGCCCCCTTGGGGGTTGGTACTGGGGTTGTTGTCTGTTGCTTCACGGTGGGCTGGGGTCCCTGTGCTGTTGTCATTCAGTGTCCTTGGTCTGTCCGTGTCGGCGGGGGTGGTCTGTGTGTTGCCAGATGTTAGAGGAATGGGTGCAGGGGTGCAGATGGTGGTCCTGCTGGTGCTGCATGATGACTCACACCGGAGGTGCCAGGTTGGTCTTCGCCATCCGAGGAGGGCAGAGGCTGTTCCACACCAGAGAGCTCAGGGGCCACCGGAGCCTGGGACAGGGACTCCTCATCATCTGCTGCTGTGTCCCCATCATCACCTGTTTTTGGAAGAGACACACAATGTATGTTATGTTTCTGCAGGCATCAATGGTTCAAACACATGACAGTTGTGACTGTACCTCTGGATGCGGGCCTGTACATTGCATTGTCCTAAGTTGTCACAGCAGAGGTTGATATCGGTGTGGCTCATTGTCCTGCCAACCTGAAGCATTTCAATGTGGATGTTGAGTTGTGTGCATGACCAGCATTGGTGGTATTTGGTTGACATCCGGCCCTCCTTCTCCCCCAGCCCAGTTATCCTACCATGAAGCATGCCACCCTTACAGTGGATGCAGGTTAACTCTCAGGATGTCAGTCAGTGGTGTCCTGCTGTTGGTTGGTGCCCAGTTCCCAGCAGGGCCTGGTACTCCCCACAACAGAGCACCATTGTCAGACATCTTAGAAGTTGTTGTTTACTCCCTGTGTGGTGTGCATGCTTCAGTGTGAGCTTGCTGGGCCATGTGGGTGGGGGATGTTGAGCTGTGACTACCACTCCCATCATGCTATTGCCTACACCACCCTTCCCAGCATGCCCATACTTCCTTCCTTTTGAGTCGACTTCACTGTGTGTGAGTGTGACAGCAATGGCAAGATGGCTGACAGTGTGGTCCTGTTGTTTGTTGGTGCACAGTTCCCAGCAGGGCCTTGTGCTCCCCACAGCAGTACCCAGTGTCAGCCATCTTGTCAGTTCTTTTCCACTCCCTGTGATGTGAGCATGGTTCAGAGTGGTGTTGATGGGCCAATTGTGAGGGTGACCAATATCTGTGACTACAACTCCCTTCATGCTATTGCCTACACCCCCTTCCCAGCATGCCCATACTTCCTTCCTTTTGAGTCGACTTCACTGTGTGTGAGTGTGACAGCAATGGCAAGATGGCTGACAGTGTGGTCCTGTTGTTTATTGGTGCACAGTTCCCAGCAGGGCCTTGTGCTCCCCACAGCTGAGGCAGTGTCAGACATCTTTGAAGTGGCTTTTCACTGCCTGTGAGGTGTGCATGCTTCAGTGTGAGCTTGCTGGGCAATGTGGGTGGGGGATGTTGAGCTGTGACTACCACTCCCATCATGCTATTGCCTATACCCCCCTTCCCAGCATGCCCATACTTCCTTCCTTTTGAGTCGACTTCACTGTGTGTGAGTGTGACAGCAATGTCAAGATGGCTGACAGTGGTGTCCTGTTGTTTGTTGGTGCATAGTTCCCAGCAGGGCCTTGTGCTCCCCACAGCTGAGGCCAGTGTCAGACATCTTTGAAGTAGCTTTTCACTGCCTGTGAGGTGTGCATGCTTCAGTGTGAGCTTGCTGGGCCATGTGGGTGGGGGATGTTGAGCTGTGACTACCACTCCCATCATGCTATTGCCTACACCCCCCTTCCCAGCATGCCCATACTTCCTTCCTTTTGACTCTGCTTCCCTGTGGGGTAGTGCCTGTGCTGACAGGATGGCTGACTTTGTTGTCCTGGCGTTTGTTTGGCTACAAGTCCCAAAAGTGTCCCTGTGCTTCACAGAGCATAACCCAGTGTGGTTGTTCTTTGTGGGATATTTAATTAGAGTGTGAGGCATTGCATTCTCCCAGGTGAGTTGTGTGGAGTTTGTGTTAAGGGGGTGTGTGAGAAAAGCTGCTTGTAACTATGGTCAGAGCTGTCAGTCCTCCTTCCCACCCAGCTAGATATCCCACCATGGAACGTGCTTCCATTGCAGGGAGTGCAAGTTGGCTTTCAGGATGTCAGTCAGTGGTGTCCTGCTGTTGGTTGGTGCACAGTTCCCAGCAGGGCCTTGTGCTCCCCACAGCAGTACCCAGTGTCAGCCATCTTGTCAGATCTTTTCCACTCCCTGTGATGTGAGCATGGTTCAGAGTGGTGTTGATGGGCCAATTGTGAGGGTGACCAATATCTGTGACTACAACTCCCATCATGCTATTGCCTATACCCCCCCTTCCCAGCATGCCCATACTTCCTTCCTTTTAAGTCGACTTCACTGTGTGTGAGTGTGACAGCAATGGCAAGATGGCTGACAGTGTGGTCCTGTTGTTTGTTGGTGCACAGTTCCCAGCAGGGCCTTGTGCTCCCCAGAGCTGAGGGCAGTGTCAGACATCTTGGAAGTGGCTTTTCACTCACTCTCTTGTGGTGCACGGTCCCAGGTGTGTTGTTTGGAGTTAGTGGAAGTGGTGTGTGTGTAAGGGCCTGCTGATAGCTGTAGTCAGAGCTGGCACTCCTCCTCCCCCCAGGCCAGACATCCCACCATGAAACGTGCTTCCATTGCAGGGAGTGCAAGTTGGTTATCAGGATGTCAGTCAGTGGTGTCCCTCTGTTCGTTGGTACACAGTTCCCAGCAGGGCCTTGTGCTCCCCACAGCAGTACCCAGTGTCAGCCATCTTGTCAGTTCTTTTCCACTCCCTGTGATGTGAGCATGGTTCAGAGTGGTGTTGATGGGCCAATTGTGAGGGTGACCAATATCTGTGACTACAACTCCCATCATGCTATTGCCTACACTCACTTCACCAGCATACACACAATTTCTTCCTTTCAGTGAGCTTCCCTGTGAGGTGGTGTTCTAGTGGTGGCACAATATCTGACAGTGTTTGTTGGTTAGATTTGTGCCACTGCCTTGCTCTATTTGTTGTTAGGTTTGTACATGTCATGACACAGTTACATATCACTATGAGATGGCATGTATTGTGTTTATCTAACTAACATACACATCTTGGGATGATTATCTTTTGGTTGCTGTGGCTTTGCTAAGGGTGCATGGTTTGACTATCCCCTTGACAGTGATGTGTGTGGATTGTCACACAATATTGGGTATATTGGTTGTGTACTCACCAGGCTCTGGGATGTTTGATAGTCCATGTATGCTCTCTGGTGGTAGGATGGCCCGCACCTTCTCCTCCCAGGGCCTGAGGTATACTGGTTTGGCAGGAGGGCCACTGCCGGTGCGATGACTCAAGGCGTAATCCTTCTTGAGTAGGTCCTTGACCCTCCTGCGCACATCATACCACCTGTTCTGGATGTCTTCCTTTGTGTGTAAACATGGTGATTGTGCGTTCACCCTGTCGACGATCCTCTCCCACATCTTGGTTTTCTGCGACATGGGGGTCTGTTGGACCAATGTACAATTGTGGCTCTACCATGAGGATTTCATCTACCAGGACTTCCAATTCACTGTCTAGGAACTTTGGATTCTTCTTTGGGGCATGGTGATGGGTGGTGGTGGGTATTGATGTGTGTGTGTGAGTGTGCAAGTGAGGGTGGGTGAGTGTAGGTTTTGCTGGGTGTATGTGAGGGTGCTATTTGGGAGGTGCTAATGGTGTGTGGCTTGTGTGATGGATGAGTTGTGAGTGTGTCTGTGGTTGCTGTCTGATGGTGTTCTGTGCTGGCAGGTCAATTGAATTTGCAAAGGATCATGGTAGGGATTTGTGGCCTTTATATGGGTGGAGTTGTGGGTGTGTCTTTGTTCCATGTTTTTTCCCCCTGTATTTATTGACTTTGTCAATGCATGTTTGGCCCTTTTTTTGTATTTTTTCCTTTGTAGTTTTTAGGCATGTAGGAGAGGTTCTTCTGACCGAGTAGGACGCTGCAGTTGGCTCGTGCGGGCTTCTCCGAGTCTTTCAAGCTGTGTTTCTGCTGGGTTTCATGTGCGGCGTACACGTCGGTCGCGGAGTATTGGGTTGCTTCGGCTCGGTTTTGCATGCGTGTCGGTCGTACGGCTTGGGCTCCGTGCGACTCGGTCTCTTTTTACACGCATTGCATCGTACTGCGCGGGTCGGAGTTCGCGGGTATGTTTCTGTCGGGTTCATTCCTGGTGCGTGTCGGTCGGTTCTATTCGCGTAGTTTCCCGGCCCGGATAGCTGGTTTCCGTGCGGTTCAGTCGTTCGGCTTGTGTTTCGTACGAGTCGGTCGTAATTCACATGCATTGCATCGTACTACGCGGATCGGGCAGCGCCGGTACGTGTCGGTCGGACTACATTCCCGTACCAAGTCGGTAGGTATATTTTCCAGCCCGAATCGGAATCGGCCCCTTGGTCTTTAAATTTTTCTCTCGGTTATAAAAAAGCCCGGCAAAGGCAATAGTTTTTGTAACTACTGGCTATTACTAGCACTTTATTCCTCCACAGAGGCAACCTCACTCTACGGCTGATCATGTTCTGTGTTCACATGTGAGTAACATATATTACGTTTGCTTGTCTTGCAATTGATCATTATGTTAGAGACGCTAAACTGCTGCTGCCATGCTCTACCTATGTTTTATTTTAGTGAAATTTGGTGAGCACATTTTCACTAAGCAAAAACAAAAACCATTGGCAATATGAAGGGGTGAGTAGAGGTTATGAAGGGGCAGAGGGGTTTTGAGGTATTAAAGAGAGTTCTCTGTGCCAGGAGGGTACAATAGAAAACAAAAGTGGCCCTCATGAAGGTGGGAACCTGGCCAAGTACCATATATAAAGAACAGTGGTTCACCTGGAACTTTTAGGAGAGAAAAGTAATTCAATGCACACACGTATTGCAAAGAACGTGATTATAGTCTAGCTTCTAAAGTGATTTTAGTCTGTACAGACAATGAAAATAAAATGGTAAAAATGACCATTCAAATAGCACATTAATTGTATACAGTTTTAAGAGGACAGACGGTAAACAGTCAGAATATCAAGTAAGAAATGTCGACTTGCACTAATATCGAGTGCAAAATATTGGGATACAGAAATATCGACTGCCAGAATATCGTGGTCAAGAATATCGAGTTTAAGGTAAGAAATATCGTTTTCCAAAATATTGAAGTCATTAATATCGTTTGCAAAAATATATTTATTAAAAGTATCGTTTTTTTAGTTAGTGTTATGTATTTTAGTATGTATTTTAAATGTACGTGCTATATTTTTTTGTCTAAGTATTGCATTTTTTTAATATTTGTGTTAAATTTTTAGAAGTTATTAATTTTATTTTAATTACACTTTGCGTTTTAGTTCCGTAGCGGGTTGTGGGTTTATAGGGGAATAGGGTGGAAGTAATTTAATTATAATAAATTGAATATGAATTTTTATTTATTAGAATTAATTGAATTTTGATTTTATATTGTAAATTATGGTAATTAATTTATTATTAATTAATTAATAATTGGTTGTTAATTTTTATTGATTAATTAATTGGTAAATATATAAAATGTATCATTTTTTTATGAGTGGGTTGTGGGTTTAGAGGGGAATAGGGTGGGAAGTAATTTAATTATAATTAAATTATTAATATCTTTTAATAATTAATATATTTTTATTTAATATTTTATATTGTTAATTGTGGGAAATAATATATTAATAGTTATTTATTAATCTGTTATTGATTATTATTAATTAATTGGTAATTATTTTAATTGTGTCATTTTTTTAGGAGTGGTTGTGGGTTGATAGGGGATTAGGGTGGGAAGTAATTACATTTTAATACATTTATTAATTTTCTTTATATATTATTTATTTATATTTATTTTATTATGTTAATTGTGTAAATTAATTTATTAATAATGATTTTTATTTTTATTGTTAATATTATTAATTAATTAATTGTTAATTAATTATGTTAATTGTGTAATGGTTTACGAAATTGGTGATGGCATTTATAGGGGAATATGGTGGGAGGTAATGTATTTTTAATTAATTAATTATTTGTTAATTGATGCTAATTAATTAATTCGATTTTAAATACGTCAATTGTGTAGTAATTTTGATGTGTGAGTTGTGGTGTTTATAGTGGTAAATGGACGGAAGTAAATTTAAAAAAAATAATTAATTATTTGTTGTTCATTGATATTAATTTATTAATGTAAAATTAGTAATGGAAATTGTGTAAATATTTTTAGGTGTGTGTTTTGGTGTTTATTGGGGTAGATGGTCGAAAGTAATTTAGGGGTCTATTACGATGGCGGGCGGACTTTGTCCGCCCACCACCGTAACGATACACAGGACCGACCGCCAGAGGTGCGGCGGTCCCACTGTGCCTATTGGGATGCGACCGCCACCCTGGCGGTCGCATTCTGCATATTTAACATTGTCGCGGGCGGTGCTGTAAGCAGCACCCGCCACAATGTTAAAAAGGCATGCTGTGCATTGGCATGCACACCGTGACAGGCACCGCGAGTTGCCTGCCACCTTGTGTATGCCAATGAAGGGGGTACCATAGGTACCCCCCAAGTGCAGCCCCCCACCCCTCCGGGGGCCTGTAATGGGCCCCAAAGGCAATTCCTTCATGCCTTTCCATTGCAGCATCGCCGCAATGGAAAGGCCTTTGTAATTGTA
The DNA here is from genome assembly GCA_963921515.1 of Calotriton arnoldi. NCBI lineage: Eukaryota > Metazoa > Chordata > Amphibia > Caudata > Salamandridae > Calotriton > Calotriton arnoldi. The sequence goes on along the minus strand of CAWUFW010010053.1, from coordinate 176,279 downwards.
AATAAAAAAAAAACATTTTTTTTTGCAGCATCGCTGCAATGGAAAGGCCTTTGTAATTGCACATCCTAATATGGATGGTGGTGCCTGCAAGGCACCGCCACCATATTGAGGTCCTTTTCTGCCCGGACGGGGATCCGACCGGCGGAAAAGCAGCGGAAGGTCTTACTGTCCGCCACGGTGCCCCCACCATACTAATATGGCGGGGGTAAAACAGGAGCATCTGGCGGGTAAATCGCCACCGCCGGGCCGGCGGTGGCGATCCGCCTGATATCATAATGGGCCCCTAAGTTTACACTAATTAATCATTACTTGATCATTAATATTTATTTATTAATTGATAAATATTTTGAGTAATTGTTTATTTTTTTATTTTGTTTGGGGATTTATGTTGTATAGCTGTAACGTTTGGTTAGTACAATAATTTTGACCTTTTTAAATATGTTTTTAATTATTATTAATTTTTAAATTGATAATTAACTGTGTTAATTATGGAAGTACAATTTTTATTTAATTTAGATGTGTGTTGTAAATTGTCTGGTGTTATAAGGTAGGTAAAAAATATTACATTTATGAAATCATTATTTTTTAGATTAAAATTAATTTCTATCACAAAATATTTATTTGCTTTTAAATGTTTTGTAAAAAAATGTAAAAAATAATCTTTTTATGTAAATTTTATATTTTTTCTACATTATAATATGTTTCTATGTTTTGTAAAAATTTATATTATTATATATGTTTTGTTTTTGGGATTTTTATTATATTTTGTATAGTAGTTGATATTTTGTTTGTTTTTAAATTTGAATTTTCTTAAGTTTGCATAGTAATTTTTACCCATTTGCTATCCAACAGTTTCCCTACTGCTGCATTCGCAGGAGTGGGAATAGTAATTTTTACCCTTATGGAATCCAACACTTTCCCTACGGTTCCACTCTTTGGAGTGGGAATAGTAATTGCTTCCCCTCCGCTATCCAACACTTTCCCTACTGTTGAACTCATTGGAGTGGGAATAGTAAATTATTCCCCTTTGATATGCAACACTTTCCCTACTGTTGCACTCACTGTAGTGGGAATAGTAATTTTTACCCCTCCGCTATCCAACACTTTTTCTACTGTTGCACTCGCTGGAGTGGGAATAGTAATTTAATCCCCTCTGCTATCCAACACTTTCTATACTGTTGCAATCGCTGGAGTGGGAATAGTAATTTTTATCCCTCCGCTATCCAACACTTTCCCTACTGTTGCACTCGCTGGATTGGGAATAGAAAATTATTCCCCTCCTCTATCCAACACTTTCCATACTGTTGCACTGACTGGAGTGGGAATAGTAATTTTTACCCCTATGCTATCCAACACTTTCCCTACTGTTGCACTCGCTGGAGTGGGAATAGTAATTTTTATCCCTCCGCTATCCAACACTTTCCCTACTGTTGCACTCGCTGGAGTGGGAATAGTAAATTATTCCCCTTCGCTATCCAACACTTTCCCTACTGTTGCACTCATTGGAGTGGGAATAGTAATTTTTACCCCTACGCTATCCAACACTTTCCCTACTGTTGCACTCGCTGGAGTGGGAATAGTAATTTTTATCCCTCCACTATCCAACACTTTCCCTACTGTTGCACTTGCTGGATTGGGAATAGTAAATTATTCCCCTCCTCTATCCAACACTTTCCATACTGTTGCACTGACTGGAGTGGGAATAGTAATTTTTACCCCTATGCTATCCAACACTTTCCCTACTGTTGCACTCACTGGAGTGGGAATAGTCATTTTTATCCCTCCGCTATCCAACACTTTCCCTACTGTTGCACTCGCTGGAGTGGGAATAGTAAATTATTCCCCTCCGCTATCCAACAATTTCCCTACTGTTGCACTCATTGGAGTGGGAATAGTAATTTTTACCCCTACGCTATCCAACACTTTCCCTACTGTTGCACTCGCTGGAGTGGGAATAGTAATTTTTATCCCTCCACTATCCAACACTTTCCCTACTGTTGCACTTGCTGGAGTGGGAATAGTAATTGTTTCCCCTCTGCTATCCAACATTTTCCCTACTGTTGCAGTCTTTGAAGTGGGAATAATAAATTATTCCCCTCCGCTATCCAACACTTTTCCTACTGTTGTACTTATTGGAGTGAGAATAGTAAATTATTCCCCTCTGCTATCCAACACTTTCCCTACTGTTGCACTCGCTGGAGTGGGAATAGTAATTTTTCTCCTCCGCTATCTAACACTTTCCCTACTGTTGCAGTTAATGTAGTGTAAAATGTAGGTTTAAAAAATAATACATATTTTAATATTTTAATTTATAATATAATCTTTGTTTTTTTATTTGTGTGTTACAGGTGTATGTATATATATATATATATATATATATATATATATATATATATATATATATATATATATATATATATATATATATATATATATATATATATATATTAGTCCATAGTTGCAATTAAGCACGCGCTCTCAGATTCCTGTCAAAAGGGATTTAATGTAGTTCAAGGCTACGCGTTTCGGGAGCAAGCTCCCTTGATCACACACTGAACCAAGTGTACACAAAGTGAATACATAGACTCAGTACAGGGGAAATGAAATCGACAGAGGACTGCCCGATACTCAACTAGCAGGGTGGGAATGGCGGCCATATTGGAGTGACTCGAGTCAGTACATAATTCAATGGCACCATATTGAAATCAACAATTCATGTTAGAATATTAACAATATGTTATACCAAAACGGAAATCCATTTCAATACATGGTAAATAGATATAAAAAATAAATATCATTATTGTTAACCCACATCATGCTGAAATGCGGCTGGCTCAACACCGGGGGCATACCGACAGAGCATGTAAATTACATAATTTCTAGTCGCCAAGTTTCAAGTACCATGCAGTACGTTGGACCAATACTAGCGTCATGCAATTCCTATTACTGTACAATAGTCAAATATGAAGCGTGAAAAAATGAAAACAGGAGAATAAAAAGGAAGAGAGAAAAAGTGATAAACCGTCTTATCTTTAAAACAGTAGTGCTTTTTTCTTTTCCTTTTTATTCTCCTGTTTTCATTTTTTCACGCTTCATATTTGACTATTGTACAGTAATAGGAATTGCATGACGTCTATGTATTCACTTTGTGTACACTTGGTTCAGTGTGTGATCAAGGGAGCTTGCTCCCGAAACGCGTAACCGAAAAGCAACTCTTTTGAAAAAAAATATATATATATATATATATATATATATTTATTTATAATTTTTAATATATTTCTAACATTTTATAATCAATTAAAATTATTATTTATTAATTATTTTTAAGTAAATATATATATATATCATTTTAAATATGTATGTTTAATTTATTTTACATTAAGTTCATTATTTATAATTGTTAAAATATACAAATAAATCAAAATATATTTTTAAGTTAAATGTATTATTTAATTTATTTTACATTATTTTTAGACATATAAATAAAACGATATTTTCTACTTCGATATTATTAACAACAATATTTTTGTTCGACATTTTTGTACTTACCATTATGAAGATAGGAGGTCGATATTTTTGACAACGATATTTTTGTCACGATATTTCTGTAGGTCGATATTTCTGTTGTCAATATATTTGGCAGTGATCCGTTGTTTACATTAAGGGTATGCATTGAACCATGTGCCATGAGGGAGCAGAGATGCAGGTGGATTCCAGCCTCCTTTGCATACACAGAATAGTAAATCTATCTTTCTATACTAATACTTACCTTCACCTTGTTGAGACACTCGATCTTGTGCATACACTATTTGTGCAAGTTGATATTTCGGCTGTGTTATTGTGACATACAGTCATGTGTAAAAAACCCTGAATATTCTTTGTGATTGTAATGTCAAGTGTGATCAAGGTAAGTAAATACAGGAAAGGACAGATTTATTATTTTTAACTTCATATCAGTGGCGGCTCATTAATATAGGCTTTGGGGCTCTGCCCCACATGGTTTCCTAGCTCCTACGTTTTTCAGTTTTATTCTCACGCTGTACTATCAAGACCATCACTCTGTGCAAAGGTCAGGCAGTCAGGGCACTTCTGACAGACACATGCACTAATGTGCATGTGTCATGTCGCAGATTTTCCAGGGCCCACGTGCTTCACACATTCCTATGACACAGAGCACCCTCATTATTTGCCCAGCCTGGGCGCTTTAAGCTTCAACCCTATGCTGCTCGAGGGTGACTCCAATCAGTGAGGATGGTCCTTTCCCAAATCATCACAGGGTATTGTGGGATCAGCAATAATCTCTGATCACACCTCATCCTTTAATGAGCTGAGAAAGGTGTGGGGCTCAGACAAAACTGTGCAGTGCCTTGGACTGACTGCTCTCCTGTCTCTTGAGACGCTACAACCGTAGGTTTTAATCTATCAGAGGTGCAGCAACACCAGGGCTTGGATGGAGGGGCAACGTGTCCTGCACCAACTGCAGTTATATTATACAAGCAACCTGCTCCTATATTTCTTCTGTGAGTGCGTGCCTGGGGCCTGCCTGACTGAGTTTACAATTTACTTTTTTATGGAGGTTGATAGGCACACCCTAGGCAGGCAGCAGAGGGATGGGCAAACTTGAGTGGTTGCGAACAAAGTGTGATCTTGGCATATATACTGTCCTTCTATGCCTCTATTGCTCAGGTGTTAAAACCCTTTGCTTCCAGGCTGCTTGTAACAGACACATGAGCCAGATGCTGTGTGAACATCAAGGACGACTGAAAGGCTGTGGAGCACACCAAGAGGCTTATTTATGAGCCCCTTGCGACACTTTTTTGCTGCCGTTGTGTCACTTTTCGTGACGAACGGGCGGCATATACATTGCGCCATATTTAAACGTGAGGCATCCAGGCAGATGCATCACTTTGTAAACCCCTGCGCCACATTATACCTGCGTCAGGTATAATGTATGCAGGGTGGGTGTTCCTCCGCAAGAAAGCAACGTAGTAGTGGCGCAGTGAAATCTATCAGATTTTACTGCGCCACTCCTAGAACGCTACTGCATCAAAACCTTACGCCTGCCCCATAGCTGGCGGAAGGGTGAAGCAGTGCAATGTGTATAGGCCTCCCCCAAGCATTGCTGGTTTTGCGTCATGCTTTCCGCACAACTCCAACAATGCTTGAGTTTTGCGCTAACAGATACGTCAGGATTCCTGATGAATCTGTCATTCCTTGTGACATGGAGCCCCTTATAGTAAATACAGCGCATCCATGTTGTCACAAGGAGAACGTAGTGAAAAGTGTTGCCTCGCTATTTTACCGCAGGGATGCAACACTTTTCATAAATGAGGCCCCAAGAGTCCAGTGCTCCCTTAATGTAGCTTGGTAGGTTGAACACCTGCCTCAGAGCTATGCTTGAAAATGCAAGTCAGAGTTGAATTTTGACTGCGTTGGCTCAGTCTTTCATCTTGATATATCAATAGCATGCACACAACCGTGTTCGATAACTAGAGCAGTGGTTTTGTTCAGACTCCAAAATAGAATAGTCTGGAGTTGCAAGCATTTGCTTGAAAAATAGGACATGGTTTTGATCAAAATTCCTTGTGGGGTATCTGTCAGCTCAGATGAGTCAGCACAATTACGCTTATGCAGGAACGCAGCGCACAACTGTTGCCTTACCACTTTGCCAGCCAGAGCAATGGACATCGGGCCTCAATTTCAACACCTACCAAATAAATCCCAGTTTCAGAATTGCCTGTGCAACCACTCCTTTTGTCAAAAAGATGCCTTCACATTGTCTGACTGCTCCATGCAAGCGTTATCATTATGACTGTCCATCATATTATGTTTTCAAGGTGACAGTGAACAATAAACATGTCAAAATGTATGTGACCACCCACTACACCCTGAAATACACAGTGCAAAGCAAGCGTCTGTTGAAGACAATGCACAAAAGAAATATAATTTTGTTTTCTTCTATCTCGTGAAATAGAACTCAGGAGTGCCGCACTCCTATGTTAAAGTTGTAAGATGATCCCTCTTGTGCAGGAAAGATGAGATGCCTTGAGGCATTCCGTTAGCATAACAGTTTTCATTCATTGTTTTATCACGGATGGCTTGCTTCCTCATCTGCTGCTCTGGTGTTTCTTTCCAAAACTCACCCTGAAAGAAAAAAATATTAGATACTCATCAGCCTTTAGAGAGACGCACCTTTGGGGATGAGGTTCTCTCCTCATCTGATTGCCCATGTCACTACATCTGAGGTTTCCCTTAATAGGAAAATCATGAGAGGGAGCACCTTCCTTCTTAGACTTGTTCTCATTGTCTGTTACTGCAGCAGTTCCCCCTTATTCCCTCTTGGAATCTGTCCATCTGTAGATGTGTAGTGCCGTGTTGCCTTTCATAAAGCAGTCACTCTCTCTCTCTGTCAAAGTGACACCTCTCTACCGCACCTGTTTTTCTACCTCCACCCCGCTCTTTCCCAATGTTTCGCTTTCTTTCTTGCTCCCAAGTTCTCACTCTCCTGGCATTGTTGTTTTGTAGTGTCTTGTGCCATTTTTTTATGTGTTTTTTTATATAATTGGCTTTCAGCCCTGATGAAGTTCCAAGTGTTTATGGGACGAAACGCGTTGGCTGGACTGTTTGTGTAAATAAAAAGAAAAGACGATGGATAAATAAAGAATTTGTTGCAACATACATGAATGGACTTCTTTACCTGGTGCACCTCCATATGCTTCGCAAACCAGGATTTGTGTAGGAAAGTATCTCAAAGTAACTCAAAGTTGTGCTATGTGTGTAGGAGGCTGGCTTAGTATATGGTGCACACTTATTCAAGTGTTGCACCTTGCACTAATCTTGACAACACTTATGGTGATTTTAGTGGTCTTAGACAACCTTAGAAAGCTCTCTAAGTGGTAGCTTGCGGAAGCAGCCTTCAGGCTTATCTTGAAGGAGTGTTAAGCAGCTTGTTTTACCACTTTAATCTTTAGTGTAAGTTAGATGAAAAGAAACCACGCAGTCTATTTATTACAACACAATCACTATTCCCATTGGTCTATCTCCTATCTAGAGATATCATCACAATACACAAGAATACTTCAAAAGCAATCAGGTAAGTAGCACACAATACAGTGGACTCCAGGGGGAGACCAAACCATATATTAAGCAAGTGGAATGCGAATCGCTAACGGAGTTGGGACTTGGACCAGAAGGCTCAGAAGAGCTGGGCACACAAGGAACCACCCAAAGTAAGTACCCAGGAACCCCACAGAGGCTGTGTGCAGAGTGGAAACAAAGCTGTGTGCCCAATAGAAGTCAACGGGGAAGTCGCTGTTGTATTTTGGAAGAAAATGGATCCTTCCTGGAGGACCCAGAAGAAACCCGTTGAAAGACAGAAGGTTAGAGAGTCACCCCACCCGTGGATACCCCAGGAACCAGGTTACCTACACCAGGGAAGCCGGGTGCATAAGGGTGAAGAACGTTGGAACCTGCCGTAGACAACAATGAATGACTTTGAAGAAGATGCCTCTGGAGAAGACTGTAAAGGAGTCCGGTGGAATACAAGAGTGGATTCTGGGAGTGAAGAACCTGCAAGCAGAGGGGAGAGAGTCTATGCCACTCGAAGGTGACCAGGAGGCACGGAAACACAATGCCCACCGATGTCAGGAGGTTCTGAAGAGGCGATGGTGACCTTGTCAATGCAGCTGTGGGGACAAGGCGATGCTGAGGAAGATCAAGTGCTGTGCATGAGCTGTCCCTCGTCGTATGTCAGTGACTAGGTGGTCGGTGTCTGGCAGGAGCATCAACAAGCCTTGGTAGAGGCAACTGGCATGGAAGACGAAAAGGAGCAAACGCTGGGACCAGCAAGATCTAAGGGACTCACCAGGACTTGGAGAGTCAGAGAAGGCCCAGAGCAAGCAGGGGAGCCCACTGAAGCAAGAGAAGACACTCAAGAGGACCCACAGGCCGAAGGCACAGGAGTCACCAGAGTACCTCAGGCAGCCCACCAAAGAAGGATGCCACGATGCAAGGACTGCAGGGAGGACACTAATCTTCAGGAAGTGGGGTGCTGGAGGCTGAAGCTTCTTGTAGCCAGATAATCTCTGGAGTGCAGAGCCAAGAAGCCTTGGCAAAAGCAAGTCAACGCTGTGCACAGGGTTTTTGTCCCAGCAGTTCCGACGAGTGATACTGGCCTCAAAAAGGTCAGGCCTAGAGGGAGTTGCAGAACTGTCAGCTGTGTTGCGGTGGCGGCAGATGCAGGGGAATGACTCCTTAACTCCAAGGGAGATTTCTTCGGATGTTTTTGATGCCACAGGCCTGTTGAAGAACCTTGATGAAGCACAGACACAGAACATGAAGAGGACTTGAAGAACAGCGAGACTAGGAGCAGCAGGAGTTTTCTCGGTTGCAGTCTCAGTTCCAGTCGAAGTCCAACGAAGTCCAAGTGTCCAGGTGATCGAAGAACAACATAGTTTCAGGGTTGAGTCTTGTCCCACAACAAATCTGAGGAACAACCTACGGGTGATCCCTTAAATACCCCAAGGAAAGGGTTGGAACGACTCGGGGGTCCCTCCCAGAGGAGGGCCTGGACAGAGGGGAGGATACTCCCATGCCTTTTGTCCAGTTTTGCGTAGGGCAGTGACCAAGAGTACCTGAACTGGGTCAAACCAGAGTATCTAAGGAGGGCACCATCTGTGCACTTTAAAGCAGTCTGGTGGCACTGTCAAGTGCCCCTTCCCAGCCCAATACTGTCTGAGAGTTGGTCACACCTCCCTGTGACAGAAAACCTATTGTTCTACCTTCCTCTGATGAAGTTCAGCTCAGCAGCAGGAGGGCAGAATCGTCTCTGTGGTCAGCAGCAGCACTAGTTTGATAGCAGACCCTGAAAGGCTGTTATAAGGAGTACAGGGGGGTACCCTAGGGAGCCCCCAGTACATGGGATAATACTTCCAACACTGGAATCGGTGTTGGGGTATGGTACCAACATGACCAGGTTTGGTGCAGCCATTATATAGTTAGATATCTTGTAATGACTTATGTCCACTATATGTCGTAAAAGGGCTGACCGCACTTACAAAGCCTGGAGAATCAGCTCTGGGGTTTGTAGGGGTGTCCTACTCATGCAGGGGCACCCTCATACTTAGAGCTGAGCACCCTGCCCTCAGGACTGAAGAGCCTGCCATAGCGGTGACTTATAGGTGTTAAGTGCAGTAACCTTAGATATAAGGACACATATATCTGTTGTGAGAGGTGCAAGCACCAACTCACATAGGGTGCAATGGCAGGCTTGTTGTCACAGTTTAAGTGGACTCCCATAAGTGGCACAATACATGCTGCAGCCCATGGGAGACCCCTGGTATACCTATGCCCTGGGTACCTTAGTACCATATACTACAGACTTATAAGGGTACACCAGTTGCCAATTGTGAAGGTACCAAAGTACTTACCATGTCAATTTAGGGGAGAAAGCACAGTTGCTGTGGTCCTGATTGGCAGGATCCCAGCAGACTAAGTCAAAAACACACTGACACCAGGCAAAAAGTGGGGGTAACCATGCCAGAAGGATCCTACCTTCGTACAATGTGTTACTTTGCTTTAAGAGGGGGTTCCATGTGTAGGAAGCTGGCTTTTTATATAGTCAACCAAAAAGAGGTACACTGTGTAAAGATTCCAGCCAAATCCCAAAGGAATTACAGAGGCACAAAGGACACCCCAAATGCTCCTTCTGTGGTAGTGTGGGTGAGCAGTTAGGCATAGAAGAGGGTGGTGCTAAGCATTTATTGCACACACAAAGGCAGTAAATGAGACACATACTCAATAAAGAAATACAACACCAATTTATAAAAATAACACGTACTTTCATATGAATTTAGATACCAAGATCATCAGAATCAGGTAAGTACTTTTCGAGTTATGAATTTTTAGAGTTTTTAAAAGCTGACAGGCAATTTTTGGGAGTGGTAATGTTATCATATGGGGCAAAAATATGTACTGCATTTGGGCATTTAACAGCGACTTACAGGACTGTGCTTCAGGACTTATGGTCAGCATTGGGCAAGGTCCAAGGCCACACCAGCAGGTTACCTCGGGAAGCTCTGGGGCATCCGGGTCCAGAGGTGTGTCACAGCTTCGGGTGTCCCATTTACTGTAATGGAGAACGGTCTGGTCGGAAATAGGCTGCAATCTGGGATGGGGGCCGGTCTAGTGGAATCCCCGATGGGCTCGACCCTTGAAATCCTCACACACGTGGAGACACCGTTGGTCCACTTCTCCTCGGGCTGTGGGCTCTGGTGCAGTGGTGTCTTTTGGCATTGGGTTTCTGTGCTGAAGACACTCACGGTTGGAAGGGAGAGTGCTGCCCTGTGCCAAAGTGAAAGGGCAGGAATGCACCGTATTTATGCAATAAGGTGCATTCCTGTCCCTTTTCCATGCGCTGGTGCCGTTTCGACTGCCTAGCGTCAACGCAGGAACTTTGCACCTTGGTACAAAGGTGCCTGTGTTGTCGGCAGGATTGTTTTTGTGCATGAAGGGGCACCTTCCTGCACAGAAGCAATCCTAAGAGGTTTATTTGAGCTGCAGAACGCAGCACACAAAGAAAGAGTAAATAACAAGGACAAATAACGAAATGTCTCCTCTTTATGCCTCACCTCGGGAGGCGTAAGGAGTTGGCGCTTCCCAGGTTTACATGATTGTGTAAGTCTGGGGCAGCATCAAATTCCATGAGTGTTGCGTGGGAAAACCCACTGCAATGTCCATGTAATGCCCCCCTGAGCACAGAGTAAGGCAATGCAGTGCTTTGTGCTGCCTTGCCTTAATCCATATTTATTCAAAGCCATGCATAGTGGTTTTACATGGCCTCATAGATATGATTTTGTAATCTGCACCACCGGAGTGTCAGTAAAAGTGAGCTCTGACGGGACAGGGGCTCGTAAATAGGCATATTGCGGCACACATAGAAAGAGGAAAACGTATCTCTGGATTGTTTTTGTACAGGAAGGTGTACCTTCCTGCACAAAAACAATCCTGCCTGCAATGGAGGCAACTGTGCAAGGGTGCCTACGTTGGCGCAAGGCAGCAAATTGTGTACCAGCGCAGGGTGAAGGGACAGGAATGTACCGTATTTATGAAATACAGTGCATTCCTGCCCTTTCACATTGGTGTAGGGCAGTGCAGCAGAAGACTTGCAGTGCTGCCCTACGTCAATTCCTCATAAACTAGGCCCTAAGGATCCATAAAAAAATAAGCGATAGCTGCACTTCCTCCTCACTTCGCAGGAAGTAGTTTGCATCCTGCACCTCATGCTTAAGTTGCCGCCTGTGAAGTATGAGTAGCTCATCCTGCCATGTTTTTTGGCATTTTGAGACGAACAGTTTTATACCTAAGATAAGCAACACCACAAGAACTATAATACTAGATTGCAAAGAAGAAACAAACTTGAAGAAAATATACTTGCCTTAGTTATAGGTTATGGTCTATAGACATAGAAGGACGACCCATGGCAGACTTATTACAACACAAACATTTTCTGTTTCATAAGGGCGAGACCTTAAAGGATTATTCCTAGGGGTGGGCGGAATTTGCGGAGTCGCGTTCCGCAAAGTTCTGCGAAACGGTAAAAAATCTCCGCGAGCTTCGCAAAGTTCCGCGAGCATGCAGAATTGCTTGGTCCGCCCGTTCGCGATGGGTGTTTCATGTTCGGGGACGCTGTTTGAGTGCTTGGGGGGGAAATATCTCGTGAGCTTACCCATCCGGTCACCAAATGGCGCGGCCATCTTATTTCACTTGTCCCGCCCGCTCGCGATGCGTGTTTGCTGTTCACAAACGCGGATGTCCGTGGTGCGTCCGAATGACATGTTTGCGATCGCACACTCTCGCGGCGCACGCGAACGGATAGGAAAACTCGTCGGCGAACGCAGGTATCCCGGTAAGTCGCTACCACGCGTCCAAACACGCATTTTTAAAGCGTGAATAAGGAGAAAATTCGATACGCCGCGGATCACGGAATTTTCGGTAATTCTGCGTTCTCCGCGAAACGCGGAATTACCAAAATTTCGCAAATTCCGCGAGCGGAACGGAATTTACCGCCCACCCCTAATTATTCCATTAACAATTGGAGCAGAGCGTCCTCTGGGGTTGTAGAAAGGGAAGTGACACAGGCAGTCGGGAGGGGTGCATGCGTTGGTGATGAAAATTTCTGCTTACTCTTCCTAGAAAGCGAGATTTCACACAAAACAGAACTAAAAGTGGAGTTGGTTGAATATAAACATGTACACGGTGAGCTCTATGTCTCACTAGACAGAGTGTAAACGTCCTTCAGACGGGTGTTGCACAGAGAATGAGACAGGTCCAGAAAAACATTGTTAACATGGCTGCTGTTTGAGGGGAGTTGACCAAGAAGGGTACGTATAAAGGTCACAATGGGCCAATAAGCCTGTGTTAAATGTTATCTGCAATTCCTAACCCAGGTGAAATACGTAATTATTTAGAAGAAGTAAACATATCATGGCTGACCCCTGTCAATATTTCAAGCAGAGACCATGGAGGAATTAATGTGTGCAACAGAGACTATCGTGTTGGTGAGAATGACTGGCGACTTTGAGGATCAGCGCTTAGCGGCTGAGGCACACACAGCAGGACTGCAAAAATATTCACTTCTGAGCTGAGGGCCAGCAGAGGCAGTAGAGAAAGCGCATTGTTTCAGGTTTCCATAAATGGAGCCAGAACTAGCTAGCAGTGTTGGATTGGCCTGTTGGGCAGCAGTGCTTAGCAGTGTCACATTTGTAGTAGGTTTCCTGCTCTCATTTGCTTTGTCACTACTTTGCGTCCCTCACTTTTGTTATTTGGGTTTACCTCCTCAGTTTGCGTTTTCTTCTGCTTCCCATTCTGCAGTTTCCACAGACTTTTTTATTTGTTACCTTGACTCTAAGATTGCTACTTCAGGACTGCATGCTGTGGTCTAAAGGGCATTTGCAGTGCTGCTTACTTTAGGGTCCTAGGCGTATGTTGTAACACTATCTGAATCTGATGATGGAGCAACATGAGATGGTGGACATGAGGATATCAGAGTATCCAAAAGATCATCACCAGAATCACTATCAGCACCAGATATGTCTGCAGCATCGGCATTTTCATTTGCCTGCTTTAAATTATTTTTAGGCTTGGGTACATTGTAGTTCCCTCAACTACACATTTCCTTCATCTATGCTGTTCTTCATCCCATTTAGCATCAGCTTAATTACGCACTGCTCTCTTAGCTTTATTTTGATATTTTTGTTCTCTTTTGCATGTGCTGTACGCTCCCAAACATTTATTACTTCATATTGTGCAAGTCTAGGATGCGGTTTCATGTTATATAACATTCTCCTCAAATTCTCCATAGCCGTCAGATCAAATGTGCCATATTGTGGAAATCTCAATGCTCTCTCCTTTTCAGTGATCCTGTACCTTTGAAGAAGCCACAAACATGTATGAGGCCCTAGGATTGTCGCCATATAATGACCTGGCATACCTCCTTGCCTTCCAGGACAGGGACCCACACATCTCCCTTCATCAAAGCTCTAAGGGCTCTGAAACATTTCATGATTACAGCAGTTCAACAACTGAAATGAGCAGTTTCAATTCAAAATCATTTCAATGTTTGTTCAAATCACAATTCTATACGAATCGATATTCGCACCAAGTCTCAGCATAGTCCTTTCTTTCGTAGACCCATCACAATGCAGCACCTGATGACTCACCAACCAATCCTAGCGCAAAGCTTCACACCCATTAAGCTATCTCAGTATGGTACTCTCTGACACTACTCTCACTCCTCACAGCAGTTCACCCATATTTACAATTATCTTGTACATAAATGTTTCCAACTTTAAGCATGCACAATAAATAAATAACCCCCTATATGCTCCACTAAGTATTTCAAAGTAATCAATCACTCAAGGATTTGCTGTTTTTAACCTTCACACACACACAGGTGAAATCACAATCAGCGGAAACACTCTGACTGAGGTAGCTTTCCCTTTGCGCAATAGGATCTACTACCGCCAATCACTATTAGTACAGTCACAACAATCTGTTATGCTCCCTATCTAAATTGTGCGGTTGATGGTACCTCATGAGCTGACACCACAAAACTTAAGCAGACAAGTAAAATCATAATATCTCTTGATAACTCTTGAGAGCTGCCAGGTTTCACAGGTCCATGCGTGGGTAGATCGCGGAGTCCAGCATTTTTTGTCTTCTGGTGGAGAGAGAGGCCCGCACCTTCCTAGCCTCCACCCAGGCGTACTTCCCTGGTGCTGAAGCATGCCTGCTGCCCCCTCCCCCAGGCCTCCAGTCCAGAAGCTGAGAGAGGCTCGCAACTCGCCCCTCCTTGGACCTTGCAGCAGAATAGTCTTTTTCCCTGTGGCACCTCCCGGAGGCTCAGACAAGGAGCCAGAAAGGAGTGGAGGAATACGGTTTGCGGTCAGCAGAAGGTGGACTCAACTCCAGGATCACGGGTACCGGAAGCAGAGCATGCTAAGTGTGCTGAGCCGTCAGACCGCTGAGTTGAGCCGAGCTGGGCTGCTGCTGCTGAGCGGGGCCATGACGCCATGCATGCCATAACTGCCGTACCTGCAGGGAATTGCGTGCCTGTGGGTCGCGACCCCGAGCCTCGAGCCCTGAGCTCAGGAAGGATCCTGCAGCTGTGCTCGGCAGTGCTCTGTAGCGCGGAGGAGGTCGGTGGAAGGTGGTCGGAGGTAGGCGGCAGCAAGCCGGTTCTTTCCTCTTCCCTTCAGAGGGCAAGCAACAAAGTGAGGCAAGGAGTGGGGGGAGCATAGCACCGCACAAGACTCCTAGAGCCTTAATAGGCTGAGAAAAGCGTGTAAGGGCCAGCAGCATGAACGTGAAAGGGCCAATAATACGATATTTTTAAGGGGGCAAGACCCAATAAGCCCTCAAACCGGTTCAGTTAGACAGCCGGCAATGATTATGGTGACCATCAGTAGTGTGGAGGTGGCAGACTTGCGGTATAACAGTGGCCACATGAGCTGGCGGAGGGTAGAGTTCGAAAAGGTGGTACCATACTAAGCTAATCTCCCGCTAGTCTGCCAGTGCCTGCCTGTCCACACGCTGCTATTGGCCAATTAATTTCCCCCCCCTGCATGAGCCCAAGAGTGTGGGGTGGAGGATTGATGATGACAGACAGCCGCTATCTCTGCTGGACCCGAGGTGAGCGGACTCCAAAAGTGTCCTTCTGCGGTTATAGACTTTATTGACTTTATTGACCTGAATATTCCCTTCCCGGGAAAACCTAATCTGGCACAGCCTATTGGTGATCCTTGGAGGTTCTTCTATTGGTCTCTGTATTTCTCGTGTTTTTATAAGAGGGCTTAATTAAGGAACTCAGACCTAACACGTGACTTATGTGAAGGGATATAAAGGGAAATAAAAGGAAACCAAAAGGAGGGATGAATAAAAAATAAAAAATAATATATATATATATATATATATCCCAAAGGTGACCTTCCCTCTGCGGTCACAGATCGAGGCGCACACTGGAGAAATGAATTAATAAATTTTATTTAGCCACACGAATTCTCTCGGACAGACGCGTTTCGGCTGCACGCCTTCCTCAATGTCACTCGATTTTAGAAAACAGCGCCATATTTAAAATGAAATCAACAATCAACATAAAAAGAGGACAGCACAGTTCATTACATTCATAAAAATAGAATAGAAAAACGGTAGGCAATGCATTTGGCCTATGCCAATTCGGCGGCCATTTTAGAAGGTTCAATTTAATTCATTCTCCTTCTGTTACTACTATTTGACACCACTGTTATTGCAAATTCATCTAACAGTTACGTATTTTAAATCAGTGCAATACGATCCTATTAACCATATGATACTTGTCATTTGCATCTCTTATTTCTGCAATTCTTCAATTATGCCCTGAATGGGCTTACGACAAGGACATTATTCTGCCAAAAATGGGCATTCCCTCTAAGTTTTTAATTAATCTATTCATTATTCCCCCGAATTTGTACTGATTATGTCAAATATTTATATGCCTACCTATATCTCTCAAGCCCATTCCTTTAGCACGAACCAAAAGCAAACTAGGACTTTTTCTCATCTGGGGAAGATCACCTCCCAATTAATTTACTTCCAGTATTCCTATCTTTATTTAATCAATGTGAACCCAAAGCTCCTCTTCATTATTCAGGCCACGTGGGGTCTTAGTCTGCAGCTCAACAATATAGCGAGATTCCAACTTCCTCAGCTTTCTAGTTCTATCTCCTCCCCTCTCTCCCTTGGGGACCTGATCCAGGCAGAAAAACTTCAACAGATTGGCATTAGAGTTGTGTTTTTCTTCAAAATGGCGCGCTACCGGTTACGTCGCATCATGGTTCCTTATTGCGCGCATGTGCTCTAAAATCCTTTTCTTAGTTGGGTCGATCGTGCTTCCAACGTAATTCTTATCACACGGACATATTAAACAATACACCGTTTAATCAGAATTACAATTCATAAGTTTTCCAATCTTACGCTTTGTTATTCTTCCCGGTACTCTGAATTCTTTTACTTTTTGACTATTTTTGCATGCTTTGCATTTCATGCAGGGATAGAATCCTGTTACCTGGTCCTTCTTTTTAGGTCCCTTAGTGAAGTGACTTCTAACTAGCTGATCTTTTAGTGCTGGGCCCCTTCTATATGTAATCAGGGGACTGTGTGGAATTATAGGTCCAATAATGTTGTCAGCTTTTAAAATCCTCCAATTTTTCTAAAAATCTGAAATATTTCAGTGGAACCGGTCGTATATTCTGTTATCATTCTGACCGGTCCTTTAGATTCTGATGTAGAGCCTTGCCCCCCCAGTTTCAAGTAGGAGATCTTTTCTTTCTACTTTTTTTATTTTCCTTGTAGCATTCACCAGGGTCTCCTTTTTATATCCTCGATTTTCAAACCTGTATAGTGCATATTTGCTTTCTTTTAGAAAATCCTCATCTAATGAGCAATTACGTTTTAACCTCACTAGTTCTCCATAGGGAACCCCACTTATAACACTTTTGGATGGAAACTATCTGCGTGCAATGTGCTGTTCCCAGCTGTGGGTTTTCTATAAAGAGTTGTTTCAATCTTATTGTCCTTTATATACACCATTAGGTCCAAATATGGCACATTTGTTCTGCTCATACATTCTGTGAATTTCAGATTAAAATTGTTGTTATTTAATGCTGTCACATATTCCATTGCCTCTTCTAGTGATCCTCTCCATATAATGAAGAGGTCATCTATATAACGTGACCATAGAACGACTTTCTCAAGACATGCTTCATTGTCTCCGGCCCAGGCCACGTGCTTCTCCCACCAGCCTACGAATAAATTCGCATAGCTGGGGGCGAAGCACGTGCCCATCGCCGTCCCCTGCTGTTGGTGGAACAATTCTCCTGCAAATATAAAGATGTTATTCCGCAAACAGTATGTTATTAGTTCCATCAACATCACATTATGCTCACAATATTTTAAATTTCTCTTTTTCAGAAAGAATTGTATTGTTTCCAGTCCCCTATGATGTTCGATACTAGTATAGAGGCTAGTTATATCCAATGTTACCAACAGCATGTCTGGTTCCCATTCTATGTTGGCAATGATGCGTAAAAAATCCTTTGTATCCTTCACGTATGAGCTTAAATCCATTACCAACGGTTTCAAAAAGCAATCGATGTAAATAGAGGCATTTTCTAACAGGCTATTTTTGGAGGACACTATAGGTCTCCCAGGGGGGTTAGTTATGCTCTTGTGAACTTTTGGAAGATGGTAAAATGTTGGCAATTCCGGTGTATCACAATATACAAATTTATAGTCCGCTTCTCCCAGTATCCCTTTCGTCCTCCATTTATTCACCAATTCATGGAAGTCCCGTATACTTTTTTCATATTCCAATCTCGTTGTCAATCTGTAACAGTCTTCATCCGAGAGTTGTCTCCTGGCTTCCTTGAGATAAGTTATCGTGTCCATTACCACGACATTTCCTCCTTTATCCGATGCCTTAATTATTATGTTGTCATCATCACTCAAATTCTTTATTGCTATCGCCAGTAGATAGTTATAGTTAAAACCTATTATCCATAGGAAATCCGCGACATTCTATTTGAAATAACGTTGGCGCCGGTTGACGAATCTTCGCGAAAGTTTCCAACTTGTTGGGGCGCTCCGGTCCGCTCCTATCCTGAAAGTCTTGGGGTGATACGTCAAGCGGGGCCGAGAAAAAGGGGGTCCCAAAACACATTTTCCCCATTCATTTTTCCATAGGAACCTTTAGTCGCAGCTACAGCCCGAACTGCTGAACGGAATTACACCAGATTTGGCAAAGAGGTAGCCCTTGGTTCAGTGTCGTGCCTTTTGCTTAAATGGTGTAAATCCGTTCAGTAGTTCCTGAGAAAATCAAAAGTAAAGTCACATATATATCTGGGCGGAGCCTAACCACACATGTCATCGTGAGATCTGATTGGCTGTCAGCACTTCATCCTGGAATTGCTGGCAGCCATTTTGGGACCAATATAAATGATAGTACCTCATTGAAATGCATTGTAGTGAATAGAAGATTTTGAGGGTCACCAAAAGGAGAACTATAAAGGGTGATAACAGGCTTTAGTTACATTAGAATGTATTTGTTGATGGTACCATACTAATTTTAGGAATTGTGGTGTATTCTAAGGTGATTTTACCATGTGAAAAACCTTCTGCTGGGATATCATGAATCATGTTTGAGAGAACACTATTTTCTCATGCTTGTCCCATGGAGGTTTGGAAGGTGCTCCAGAAGCTAAAATGAGAGCATATTTTCTGTAAATTCACTTTATCTTTCTCACTCATGTGAGAATGAAGTCTGACATTCTCAGTAAAACATGTACATTCAACAAGGGCAGAGACTGTCAGTTGATTCCTTTGTGTTCTACTGCAGCTTCCCAGAGTGTTCTAAAGAACAACTAGAGTGCTAACAGCCTTACTTATGACAAAAGTATGTCACACCTGAAGCCATCTTGATTGGAATAAACTGGTAACACTTAAACAATTTAATTTAAAAGGAACAAAATGATGGGGTTCATTTTGTCATAGAAATTATGGTTAGTGCTGTAGAAAGAAAAATTAGGACATGTTTCAAGTGTGATCTCAAATATCTTCCTGTTATATTTCAACAGGAGCAGCCTGCCAGTTGATGCCTTTGTGTTCTACTGCAACTTCCCAGAGTGTTCTAAAGAACAACTAGAGTGCTAACAGCCTTACTTATGACAAAAGTATGGCACACCTGAAGCCATCTTGATTGGAATAAACTGGTAACACTTAAAACATTTAATTTAAAAGGAACAAAATGATGGGGTTCATTTTGTCATAGAAATTATGGTTAGTGCTGTAGAAAGAAAAATTAGGACATATTTCAAGTGTGATCTCAAATATCTTCCTGTTATATTTCAACAGGAGCAGCCTGCCAGTTGATGCCTTTGTGTTCTACTGCAGCTTCCCAGAGTGTTCTAAAGAACAACTAGAGCGCTAACAGCCTTACTTATGACAAAAGTATGGCACACCTGAAGCCATCTTGATTGGAATAAACCGGTAACACTTAAAACATTTAATTTAAAAGGAACAAAATGAGGGTTCTTTTGAAATAGAAATTATGGTTAGTGCTGCAGAAAGAAAAATTAGGGCATGTTTTAAGTGAGATCTCAAATCCTCTTCTATTTCATTAGAAAATTCTGACATGCAGACTGAAACAATCACTTTCAATACCAGCAGCAGACTACCAGTTAACTCCTGGTGAGCAGTAGCTTTACTCCAGTGATCTAATGAGCAACTAGAGTGCTAACATTCTGAATTTATGGCAGATGTGAGACACATCTGAATGCCTTCTTGATGGAATCAAAGTAAAAAACTGAAAGCATTTCCTACTGAGGAGACTGCAGTAAATGAAGAAATTAGGAAACTTCATAACAAAGAAGTCTTCCAAGATGGCCACCAGTGAAAAAGAGCCCAAATGTAGCACAAATATTACCCAGATGTAGCCCACATATAGCCCAATGACAAAAGTGTGCAAAACACCTTTTATTTTTAGTTTTTTTGCAGTTTTATGTAGTGCAGACTGGTCAGGTATTGGAGCATTGCATCTTAAAACATGACCCCCTACACTACACAAGCACCACTGCACTATCCTAAACCCTAAAACACTACCCCCAGCACGACCCCCTACACTACCCAAACACCACTGCACTACCCTAAAACATGACCCCCTACACTACACAAACACCACTGCACTACCCTAAACCCTAAAACACTACCCCCAGCATGACCCCCTACACTACACAAGCACCACTGCACTACCCTAAACCCTAAAACACTACCCCCAGCACGACCCCCTACACTACACAAACACCACTGCACTACCCTAAACCCTAAAACACTACCCCCAGCACGACCCCCTACACTACCCAAACACCACTGCACTAACCTAAATCCTAAAACACTACCCCCAGCACGACCCCTACACTACCCAAACACCACTGCACTACCCTAAAACATGACCCCTACACTACAGAAACACCACTGCACTTTTCCTAAACCCTAAAACACTACCCCCAGCACGACCCCCTACACTACACAAGCACCACTGCACTACCCTAAACCCTAAAACACTACCCCCAGCACGACCCCCTACACTGCCCGAACACCACTGCACTGCCCTAAACCCTGAAACACCAGCCCCTGCATGACCCCCTACACTGCCCGAACACCACTGCACTGCCCTAAACCTTGAAACACCAGCCCCTGCACGACCCCTACACTGCCCGAACACCACTGCACTACCCTAAACCCTGAAACATCACCCCCAGCACGACCCCCTACACTGCCCGAGCACCACTGCACTGCCCTAAACCCTGAAACACCAGCCCCAGCACGACCCCCTACACTGCCCGAACACCACTGCACTGCCCTAAACCCTGAAACACCAGCCCCAGCACGACCGCCTACACTGCCCGAACACCACTGCACTGCCCTAAACCCTGAAACACCAGCCCCAGCACGACCCCTACACTGCCCGAACACCACTGCACTGCCCTAAACCCTGAAACACCAGCCCCAGCACGACCCCCTACACTGCCCGAACACCACTGCACTGCCCTAAACCCTGAAACACCACCCCGTGCATGACCCCCTACACTGCACGAACACCACTGCACTGCCCTAAACCCTGAAACACCACCCCCAGCGCGACCCCCTACACTGCCCGAACACCACTGCACTGCCCTAAACCCTGAAACACCACCCCTGCACAACCCCTACACTGCTCGAACACTACTGCACTGCCCTAAACCCAGAAACACCATCCCCAGCACGACCCCCTATACTGCACGAACACCACTGCACTGCCCTAAACCCTGAAAGACTACCCCCAGCAAGACCCCCTACACTGCCCGAACACCACTGCACTGCCCTAAACCCTGAAACATCACCCCCAGCAAGACCCCCTACACTGCCCTAAACCCTGAAACACCACCCCCAGCAAGACCCCCTACACTGCCCGAACACCACTGCACTGCCCTAAACCCTGAAACACCAGCCCCAGCACGACCCCTACACTGCCCGAACACCACTGCACTGCCCTAAACCCTGAAACACCACCCCCTGCACGACCCCCTACACTGCCCAAACACCACTGTACTGCCCTAAACCCTGAAACCCCACTCCCAGCATGACCCCCTACACTGCCAGAACACCACTGCACTGCCCTAAACCCTGAAACACCACCCCCTGCACGACCCCCTACACTGCCCGAACACTACTGCACTGCCCTAAACCCTGAAACACCACCCCCAGCACGACCCCCTACACTGCCCGAACACCACTGCACCGCCCTAAACCCTGAAACACTACCCCCAGCAAGACCCCTACACTGCCCGAACACCACTGCACTGCCCTAAACCCTGAAACATCACCCCCAGCAAGACCCCCTACACTGCACTGAACACCACTGCACTCCCTAAACCCTGAAACACCACCCCCAGCAAGACCCCCTACACTGCCCGAACACCACTGCACTGCCCTAAACCCTGAAACACCACCCCCAGCAAGACCTCCTACACTGCCCGAACACCACTGCACTGCCCTAAACCCTGAAACACCAGCCCCAGCACGACCCCTACACTGCCCGAACACCACTGCTCTGCCCAAAACCCTGAAACACCAGCCCCAGCACGACCCCCTACACTGCCCGAACACCACTGCACTGCCCTAAACCCTGAAACACCAGCCCCAGCACGACCCCCTACACTGCCCGAACACCACTGCACTGCCCTAAACCCTGAAACACCAGCCCCAGCACGACCCCCTACACTGCCCGAACACCACTGCACTGCCCTAAACCCTGAAACACCAGCCCCAGCACAACCCCGTACACTGCCCGCACACCACTGCACTGCCCTAAACCCTGAAACACCAGCCCCAGCACAACCCCGTACACTGCCCGAACACCACTGCACTGCCCTAAACCCTGAAACACCAGCCCCATGCACGACCGCCTACACTGCCCGAACACTACTGCACTGCCCTAAACCCTGAAACACCACCCCCAGCAAGACCACCTACACTGGCCGAACACCACTGCACTGCCCTAAACCCTGAAACACCACCCCTGCACGACCCCTACACTGCCCAAACACTACTGCACTGCCCTAAACCCTGAAACACCAGCCCCAGCACGCACCCCCTACACTGCCCGAACACCACTGCACTGCCCTAAACCCTGAAACACCACCCCCAGCAACGACCCCTACACTGCCCGAACACCACTGCACTGCCCTAAACCCTGAAACACCACCCCTAGCACGACCCCCTACACTGCCCGAACACCACTGCACTGCCCTAAACCCTGAAACACCACCCCTCCTACACTGCCCGAACACCACTGCACTGCCCTAAACCCTGAAACACCAGCCCCAGCACGACCCCCTACACTGCCCGAACACCACTGCACTGCCCTAAACCCTGAAACACCACCCCTGCACGACCCCCTACACTGCCCAAACACCACTGTACTGCCCTAAACCCTGAAACCCCACTCCCAGCATGACCCCTACACTGCCAGAACACCACTGCACTGCCCTAAACCCTGAAACACCACCCCCTGCACGACCCCTACACTGCCCGAACACTACTGCACTGCCCTAAACCCTGAAACACCACCCCCAGCACGACCCCCTACACTGCCCGAACACCACTGCACCGCCCTAAACCCTGAAACACTACCCCCAGCAAGACCCCTACACTGCCCGAACACCACTGCACTGCCCTAAACCCTGAAACATCACCCCAGCAAGACCCCTACACTGCCTGAACACCACTGCCCCTAAACCCTGAAACACCACCCCCAGCAAGACCCCCTACACTGCCCGAACACCACTGCACTGCCCTAAACCCTGAAACACCACCCCCAGTAAGACCTCCTACACTGCCCGAACACCACTGCACTGCCCTAAACCCTGAAACACCACCCCCAGCACGACCCCCTACACTGCCCGAACACCACTGCTCTGCCCAAAACCCTGAAACACCAGCCCCAGCACGACCCCCTACACTGCCCGAACACAACTGCACTGCCCTAAACCCTGAAACACCAGCCCCAGCACGACCCCCTACACTGCCCGAACACCACTGCACTGCCCTAAACCCTGAAACACCACCCCAGCACGACCCCCCTACAGTGCCCGAACACCACTGCACTGCCCTAAACCCTGAAACACCAGCCCCAGCACAACCCCGTACACTGCCCGCACACCACTGCACTGCCCTAAACCCTGAAACACCAGCCCCAGCACAACCCCGTACACTGCCCGAACACCACTGCACTGCCCTAAACCCTGAAACACCAGCCCCAGCACGACCGCCTACACTGCCCGAAAACTACTGCACTGCCCTAAACCCTGAAACACCACCCCCAGCAAGACTACCTACACTGGCCGAACACCACTGCACTGCCCTAAACCCTGAAACACCACCCCTGCACGACCCCCTACACTGCCCAAACACTACTGCACTGCCCTAAACCCTGAAACACCAGCCCCAGCACCACCCCCTACAATGCCCGAACACCACTGTACTGCCCTAAACCCTGAAACACCACCCCCTGCACCGCCCCCGACACTGCCCGAACACCACTGCACTGCCCTAAACCCTGAAACACCACCCCTGCACGACCCCCTACACTGCCCGAACACCACTGCACTGCCCTAAACCCTGAAACACCACCCCCTCCTACACTGCCCGAACACCACTGCACTGCCCTAAACCCTGAAACACCACCCCCTGCACCGCCCCCTACACTGCCCGAACACCACTGCACTGCCCTAAACCCTGAAACACCACCCCAGCATGACCCCTTTACTGCTCGAACACCACTGCACTGCCCCAAACCCTGAAACACCACCCCCAGCATGACCCCCTACACTGCCGAACACCACTGCCCTAAACCCTGAAACACCACCCCTGCACGACTGCCCGAACACCACTGCACTGCCCTAAACCCTGAAACACCACCCCTGCACGACCCCCTACACTGCCCGAACACCACTGCACTGCCCTAAACCCTGAAACACCACCCCCAGCACAACCCCCTACACTGCCTGAACACCACTGCACTGCCCTAAACCCTAAAACACCACCCCAGCACGACCCCCTACACTGCCTGAACACCACTGCACTGCCCTAAACCCTAGAACACTACCCCCAGCATGACCCCTACACTACCCGAACACCACTGCACTACCCTAAACCCTAAAATACTCCCCCAGCACGACCCCCTACACTACCCGAACACGACTGCACTGCCCTAAACCCTAAAACACTCCCCCAGCACGACCCCCTACACTACCCGAACACCACTGCACTGCCCTAAACCCTAAAACACTCCCCCAGCACGACCCCCTACACTACCTAAACACCACTGCACTGCCCTAAACCCTAAAACACTACCCCCGCATGACCCCCTACACTACCCAAATACCAATGCACTACCCTAATCCCTAAAACACTACCCCCCGCACAACCCCTTACACTACCCAAAGACCACTGCACTACCCTAAACTCTAAAACAATACCCCCCGCACGACTCCCTACACTACCCAAAGGCCACTGCACTACCCTAAACCCTAAAACACGACCTCCTACACTACACAAACACCACTGCACTACCCTAAACCCTAAAAACTACCCCCAGCACGAACCCCTACACTACCCAAACACCACTGCACTACCCTAAACCATAAAACACTACCCCCAGCAGTACCCCCTACGCTACCCAAACACCACTGCACTACCCTAAACCCTAAAACACTACCCCCAGCAGTACCCCCTACACTACCCAAACACCACTGCACTACCCTAAACCCTAAAACACTAACCCCAGCACGACCCCTACACTACCCAAACACCACTGTACTACCCTAAACCCTAAAACACTCCCCCAGCACGACTCCCTACACTACCCAAACACCACTGCACTACCCTAAACCCTAAATCTACCCCCAGCATGACCCCCTACACTACACAAACACCACTGCACTACCCTAAACCCTAAAACACTACCCCCAGCATGACCCTCTTCACTACCTAAACACAACTGCACAATTTGTTACAGGCGTTGCAACGCAGGCCTGTGGTGCTTACTGGAAGTACCTGGTGGGCTAGTTGGGCCCCAGGGACTCTCAGGATTCAAGGTGACCTAATCCCCCAACTTAAAATGCGCCACGGGGCGCGTTTGCACAGTGGTGAAGGGAGGGGCGGGGCTTCAGGTGACATGTGCGCAAACACGCCCTGTGGTGCGTTTTAAGTTGGGGAGTTAATTCTCTTTGAATCCTGGGGGCCAACTAGCCCACCAGGTACCTTCAGTAAGCACAACAGAGTTGCGTTGCAGAGAGGTGAAAAAGGTGCGTGGCCTCGGAACGCCTCTCTGCAACTCAGCTCTGTGGTCCTAACTGTAGGTACCTGGGGAGCTAGTTGGGCCCCAGGGACCCTCAGGATTCAAGGGGACTTAATCCCGCAACTTAAAACGCGCCATGGGGCGCGTTTGCACACATGTCACCTCAGGCCCCCTCCCTTCACCACTGTGCAAACGCGCACTGGCTCTGGTTAGTCAGAGTCAGTTACCACCAGTACCCGTCTGAAAAAGTTGTGGGCACAGGATGATTTTGCAACAAGGCCTCTTTCTGCTCCTCTGTTGGTTCTTTCTGCACATCTTTTGCTTCTTTCTGTGCGTTTTTCTTCTTTCTTCACATGTCCTACCTCTGTTGGCATAGTTAGAAACTAGCATTTAAAAACCTTTGAAATTCACTTAAAAATCATAGGTTTCAGGCACGTTATAGTTAGAAATTAGCATTTAAAAAACCTTTGAAATTCACTGAAAAAACCATAGGTTTCAGGCACGTTATAGTTAGAAATTAGCATTTAAAAAACCTTTGAAATTCACTGAAAAAACCATAGGTTTCAGTCACGTTATAGTTAGAAATTAGCATTTAAAAAACCTTTGAAATTCACTGAAAAACCATAGGTTTTAGGGACAGTTATAGTTAGTTGGACATTGCACTCGTACAAAACCCGTGAAATTCCCCTGTTATAGTTAGTTCAGCTAACTATAACTCGCGCCCCGCAATGCACTGCTGATGACGTCACATATTACATCACTCATGACATGGTCAGTGACATCACTGATGACATCACTGATGACATCTCAAATGACATCACTAATGACATCATCCATGTGATAATTTCATGCATCTTCTCACACCCTAATATAACTTTTGATACACCCACTCTAAGTTACAGACTGCCATTCTCAAAACCATAGACACTCCAACACCAAAAACTACATACCCATTCACTGATTCTTAGGTCTACACACACATCCACTCACTCACCTGTACAGTCACTCATACTTACAGTCACTCAGTACAGGACTATCATATGCACTCATACACCTATATAAACACTCACACACCGCCACTCATCCATAGAGGTACTCACACACCTAGTCAGTCATGCAAAAAATTAATCACACACCCATTTACTCACCTATACAGTTATACACACACCAGCTCACTTACTCATACAAATACTAGCACATTCTTACGCTCTTATACAATAACTGATACAAGCACACATGCATCCATACAGCCACTCTCACAATAACACACTCTCACTTATAGCCATTTAAATACTCTAACACACATATATACTGCCTTTTACATATGTAGTTACTCGCACATGTACCACTGAGATATACATTCACTCACTAACACACCCATACACACACTCACCCACCCAAGCAGTCCATCACAGATGCACTCTTGAAATCATGCACCCAGTGAATCACCCACTCACACATCTATGTATAGAGTCACACACACCCCACCCACACAAACACTCAGGCAGCCATACAGATACTCAGAGAACCAATCAATAACCCATATAGACACTCATGTAGCTATTCGCAAATCCATGCATCCACTTACACACCAACAAACAGACGGATACAGACATTCACACAGTTTAGTCACTAACCCATGCATTCAGTAAGATACGTTTAATCACTCACTTGTAGAGTCAGTCACTCACGTACTAAATCATCCATTCAGACACTTATACACCCACTCATTCTTCAATACGCCTTTCCCTATATATTAAACATATTTAAACTTTACAGAAACACACAGTCACTGGATGATGTCATCAGTGATGTCATCAGTGATGTCATTTGAGATGTCATGAGTGATGTCATCAGTGATGTCACTGACCATGTCATGAGTGATGTAATATGTGACGTCATCAGCAGTGCATTGCGGGGGCGCGAGTTATAGTTAGCTGAACTAACTATAACAGGGGAATTTCACGGGTTTTGTACGAGTGCAATGTCCAACTAACTATAACTGTCCCTAAAACCTATGCTTTTTTCAGTGAATATATATATATATACAACAGTCCTCTTGGTCACAGAAGAAAGCGCGGACACCCATGCATGGTGCAAAATGGAGTTTTAATGGCTCCAAAAACAACTCGTTTCAGCTTTCGCCTTAATCACGCTTTCAGCAAGTGGTTTTCTTACAGCCAATATAAATAACGCAAGTAATGAAAATGGAAAGAGGACTGTCAACCAAAGTATATACACACAAGTACATTCCTGTGGCAGCCATTTTAGCAGGGTGTAATGCTCATATTTTTGTATATTGTACTCAATGTCTCAATGTCAGTTATAAATTCATTATGACATAAAACAACAATTTCCGCCCTTATCAGATTGGCGGATTACAATGGAACTGTCAGATTTCAAAGCCTCTAACGCTTGTATCTGATCGTAATTGAGATTTTTCTTGTAAAGAGGAGTTTTTTTATGCCTGATCTTTTTTTAAATCTCTTAAAACACCTCTCTCGAACACCTCTATGGCATCACACTGTATATTTGGTAAAAACACTGATTTGGGCTTGAATTTACTGTCTGGATTAATATCTAATTCAAAATCAAAATCCTGCGGATTCAAGGTTGTGTTGACACTTCTGGTTACATCATCATTCAACAACATCATAGTATATAAGATTTCAATATCGTCAGTATTCAGATTGCTCAATGGTAGCGGCCCCAACCCACCAACATTCCTGCCTTGTTGTGAGTCAAACCATTTTTTAACTTTAGTTTCCTGGAAAAATAAAACAAATCTATTCTTGTCTGTACAACTTGTGTCTAAATACATTATTGATTTTGAAACTATTATGCCGATTGGTTTAAACTCTAGTGAAGAATTGGCTGTTCATTTTCAGAATTAATTGTGTGATTTGATTATTATAATGTCTATTACTGATTACTTTATCATGACAAATTCCAGATTTTAACCTTTTGTCATTTCTTTTTTCTTTAGGGAAGAGGTCTGTTGTTTTGTGTTTTTGGCAGCTATAATTTGGTGTTTTAATTGAGCAACAGCAAATCTACGTTACCAGTGGTGATATCGCCCACTTGGGCAGGAGTCGTGATATGATTGTGTGCGTATTATAATTGACAAGACCTGTTTGCCCACTTGGGCTGTATTGATCGCACACCAATGCTAACTGGAGTTTATATGATCAACGCTATAGGGTATTCACTCTGTATTAGCGTGTTGTCAGATTTGGAATAGATTACATGTATTGAACCCATCTCAAATCTGTACATGCCGTTTACTATTATAAATTGTTGTTTTATGTCATAATGAATTTATAACTGACATTGAGACATTGATTACTTGTTAGTACAATATACAAAAATATGAGCATTACACCCTGCTAAAATGGCTGCCACAGGAATGTACTTATGTGTATATACTTTGGTTGACAGTCCTCTTTCCATTTTCATTACTTGCACTATTTATATTGGCTGTAAGAAAACCACTTGCTGAAAGCGTGATCAAGGCGAAAGCTGAAATGCGTTGTTTTTGGAGCCATTAAAACTTCATTTTTCACCATGCATGGGTGTCCGATCTTTCTTCTGTGACCAGCGGAAGAGGACTGTTGTATTTTGGGGGTGCCGGTTACCCGTGCTCGGACCGCCCCTGTTAAACAGCCTGTGCCTTACCGGGATTATGGTAACATATATATATATATATATATATATATATATATATATATATATATATATATATATATATATATATATATATATATATAATATATATTATTTTCACTGAAAAAACCATAGGTTTCAGGGACGTTATAGTTAGAAATTAGCATTTAAAAACCTTTGAAATTCATTGAAAAAACCATTGGTTTTAGGGTCTTTATAGTTAGAAATTAGCATTTAAAAAACATTAGAAATTCACTGAAAAAACCATAGGTTTCAGGGACGTTATAGTTAGTTGAACATTTCACTTGTGCAAAACCAGAGAAATTCGGCCGTTATAGTTAGTTGAGCTAACTATAATTCGCCCCCCCCGCAATGCACTGCTGATGACGTCACATATTACATCACTTATGACATGGTCAGTGACATCACAGATAACATCACAGATAACATCACTGATGACATCTCAAATGACAACACTGATGACTGTAGGAAGGTGGAATCTGACTATATGGTTGCCCCCACTTTTTTCCTGGTGTTTTGCTGGTTTATGACTTAGTTGGACTGGGATCCTGCTATTCAGGGCCCCAGTCTATCTGCTTCCTCTATAAAATGGTTTCCATGTACCTTAGGTACATCTTTGATTGGAATCTGGAGTGCCCTTATAAGTGCCTAGTATATGGTATACTATGTACCCAGGGCATAGGTACCCCAGAGGCCTGCCAGGGGCTGAAGCATGTATTATGCCACCCCTGAAAGGCCAGCCAAAATGACACCACAGGTCTGCTACTGCAGCCTGGGTAAGGTGGTGCATGCACCCCTTACAGTGATATAGGCTACCTATATCACTACCATTGCACACACATATAAACCTCTAAGTTACTCCTCTGGCAGGCCTTACCAATCTTAAAGGCAGAGTGCTTGGTTTTTGTGTGAGAGGGTGCCCCTGCATGAACAGAGCCCCTCTGCAGCAGTCGGAGTCCCTCCTCTGATGCTGTTTGGGGTACAGCCTGACCATATACTCTTAAGTGCATTATATCCTCATGGTACAATGCTAACTTTGGACTGGCTGCACCAAAACATGTCGTGTTTGGTGTCAAACATCTTGGAATACTACCCCCCCCACCAATCCTGGTGGTGGGGGTAGCATTCCACCCTTCTAGAGGGAGAGACATGTACACACCGGGCTACCCAGTAACTTCTTTCCAGAGCCCTGGCATCACAAAATGGATGCTGCTGCCACAGACACGGGTCTGGCCTCCTGCTGCTGACTGAAACTCCGGCAGGGGAGGCCTGGACAATAGGTTTCCTGTCACAGGGAGGTGTAACCACCTCCCCAGACAGGATAGTGTGTATTGGGGCTGTGCGGGAGCACTCCCTGGTGCTTTGAAGTCCTGCACTGGGGGCACATTTGGTGTCCCTGTGCATAGCCCAGTTCAAACCAGTTGCAGGGGCTACCTTCCCCTGCTCTGGCATGAAACTGGACAAAGGGAATGACCCTCCCATAGGTGGGTCCCCAGAGTATGTCCAACCCCCTAACTTTGTATAAGTATGGGACCCCAGTCCTTAGGATTTTAGATTACCCTGGATGAACCTCTGAAGTTGAATCCTGGACCTTCGACGCTCTACTTTAAGATTAAAGGACTGAAGAATCTCCCTTGGGGTCAAGGAGTGACTCCCCTGCTTGGCAGGCACCTAAGAAGCAATTGTCTGGTCTGCATCGCTGAAGCTCCTGCTGGATGCCGAAGTCTTTGCATCACCAGAGGTAGATTTCCAGATTTCCCCGAGGCTGCCCTGAGTCCCCAGCAAAGCTGAGGCCCATAGCTGTCATAGGTAACGTGGGACCGTGACCCCTGGATACCGAGAACTTTTGCAAGTGCATCCTCTTCCTGGTCTCCCACGAAGTTGTGCTTTGGGCTCCAAGTAGCCCCCGCCTCCAGCACTGACTGCACTGAAGATCACTGGCCCCCACTCCACAAGTGTCCTGTAAGCCAGCTCCAAGTGTGTCCACTTGAGGCTCCTTTGCAGTCGCTAGTCTGTTGGCTAGTGGGCCCTCCCAAAGGTAACTCTTCTTCTGCTTGGGCTTTCCTAGTTGCTGCAGAGGTGCCCTGACTTACCTTCACTGGGTGAATCTCCCAGACCTTGCTGATCTGCATCAACGTCATTTCTTTGTTTCCACGTTACTTGCCATTGCCAAGGCTTGGTGGGTCCAATCTGGTCACTGACACCGCAACAATCGACAAACATCATGGGACAGATCGAATCCAGCTCCTGGTTGTTGTCAAAACCTCCTGGACCTCGTGGCTGAAGAGTCAAGACAACTGTCAACCTACCTGAAGCACCCAACATCGGTGGGCATCTGCTCATCGCCTTCCTGGTCACTGGCTAGTGACCCAGACTCTGTCCCCTCTGCTTTCAGGTTCTTCAGATCTTCGATCCACCCTTGGATCCACCCGGACACTTTCGACTTGGCCGCCAGCAGCACTTTGCAGCAGATCGCCATTGAAAACGACGACGAAACCTGACCCCGAAAGACACCTATGCACCCAGCTCCCCTGGGTGAGGTAACTCGAGTACTCCAGTGCTCCTGTGGGTATTGACTCTAGAACGACCTAGTTCTAAAGGGGTTTGCTCCAAGTCCTCCTCCAAGTGCCCTTTTTCTTTAAAACTCCAACCACGACATTCCCCATAGAAGTCAACCGCGGCTCGCGGCTGTGTTCTCACACTGCACGCGTCCTCCGTGGCTCCCCTGTGTCACTACCTTGGGTGGTTCCTTGTGGTCCAAGCATCTCTACAGGCTCTAGGCCTTGTGTCTAGCTCAGTCGTGGTTCTTACACCACTTTATTGGTATATGGTTTGGTACGCCCCTAGGGCTCAAACGTGTATTTGTGCTATTACTGTTGATATTCGACTTGTAACTTATGTACTTTGAACTTTAGCCTCATATAGGGAACTAGAGGGGTGTGTTTAAGACTGAATACATATATTTTAAATATATACCTGGTGTGGTCCTCTTTCATTTGGTCACTCCAGAGATTATAGACTGGTAAAACAAGCTGCTTTACATTCCTTCAAGACTTAGCCTGAAGGCTGCTCTCCATAGCTACCACTAGGATAGCTTTCAATAAAGGTTGTCTTTAACCTATCTCCAATAAGGGGTTGTTTGGACTGGTGCAAGGTGCCCACTATAATTAGTGGACAGCATATACCAGGCCAACTTCTCACAATGACATCATCCAGTGACTGAGTGTTTCTAAAG
The DNA here is from genome assembly GCA_963921515.1 of Calotriton arnoldi. Taxonomy (NCBI): domain Eukaryota; kingdom Metazoa; phylum Chordata; class Amphibia; order Caudata; family Salamandridae; genus Calotriton; species Calotriton arnoldi. The sequence continues at coordinate 143,430 of CAWUFW010010053.1, read as the reverse complement.
AGTTTAAATATGTTTTATACATATATATGCCAAGGTGTATTGAAGAATGAGTGGGTATATGAGTGTCTGAATGTATGATTTAATAGGTGCATGACTGACTGTATAAGTGAGTAATTAAACATGTCTTACTAATACATGGGTGACTGACTAATCTGTATGAATGTCTGTATCAGTCTGTCAGTTGCTGTGTAAGTGACTGCTTGGGTTGGTGAGTAGCTACATGACTATCTATATATGGGTTTTTGATTGGTTGTCTGAGTACCTGAATGGGTGTCTCAGAGTATGTGTGAGTGGCTGGGGTGTGTGTGACTCCCTGCATGGATGGGTGTGAGTGGGTGATTCACTGGGTATATGGGTTCAAGAGTGCATCTGTGAGGGGCTATATGGGTGGGTGAGTGTGTGTATAGCTTTGTTGGTGAGTGAATGGATGTCTCATTGGTACATGTGTGAGTAACTACATATGTCAAAGGCAGTATATGTGAGTGTTGGAGTGTATAAATGATTATATGTGAGAGTGAGTGATTGTGAGAGTAGCTGTATGGATGAGTGTGTGCTTGTGTCAGTGATTGTATACAAGAGTAAGTATGTGTTAGTGTTAGAACTGGGGGTCTCTAGTTGGCAATGGTATACACCTTTGACCAAATAGGGACCCTTGCTTCTAGTCAGGAAAAGGAGATTACACTACTGGATAACCCCTGCTCACCCCCTTGGTAGCTTGACGTGGGCAGGCAGGCTTATCTCAGAGGCAGTGTGTTAAGCATTTGTGAACACATACAGTAATACAGTGAAAACACTACAGATGGACACCACACAGGTTTTTATAAAAATAAGTATTCTTTATATAGACTTAACACAAGACCACAAACGACAAAAATCCATATTACTGTACTTAAAATAGACTTAAAGATGGTAGAAGTAACTTAGTTCAAGTTGATGATAAATGCGACATGTTTCTCACAAAAGTACCTTGGATGCGTAACGCAAAACAAACAAAGGGTCCGCAGGGAAGGCGATGCAGCAAGCAGGCGCCTCTATGCGGGGTGACCATCCAGTGAGATGAGAGTGCACCCTTGATGCGATGTGACGACGTGAAGATGATGCGTACACACCCAATGGCCGTGCGGCGAACTCTGTACCTTTGGAGCCGCGACAGGCCCTGCGATACGCTTCTCCGGTGATGCGACGGCAGGCAGCTGCGACGGCGACATGCTTCTCTGGTGATGCAACGGCGACCCTTGCGGTGGTGACACGCTTCTCCGGGGATGCGACGGCAGGCAGCTGCGATGAAGACACGCTTCTCCGGTGATGCGACGGCAGGCAGCTGGGATGAAGACACTCTTCTCTGGTGATGCGGCGGCGGCCTTCTGCGTCGGTGACACGCTTCTCCAGCAATGCGACGGCAACAGCTGCAATAGCGACATGCTTTTTCTCATTGAGTCGCGCTTCCAGCTCCCAGCGACACACAGGCTTCTGCAGACAGTATCCCCAGCAAGGGGATTCAGATGGGAGCTGGTGGTGAAGTCTTTTGTCCCTGAGACTTCAGCAGGAGGCAAGCCCAAGTTCAAGCCCTTGGAGAAATATTCTGCAAGATGATGAAAGTTCTTTAAAAGTTCCTTCTCCTTTCCTTGGCAATGAAGACCACTGCAGGCCAACCCAGCAAACAGCACACTGGCCAAGGGGCAGTCCAAACTCCTGCAGCTTCCTTGGTTCTTCTCCTTGGCAAAGGTTTGTCTTATTGTTCCAGAAGTGATCTAAAGTTCTGGGGTCTGGGTCCCCCTTTTTATACCCATAAATCCTTTGTCCTCTGAAGGCAGAGGGTGTCTGTACCTAGTCCAAACCAGTTCTGGGTGCATTCTGCCAGTGCACAACTTCTTCCTTTGTCAGTGTGGGCCAGGGTCATCAGACACACCACAGGAGGTGGAGCCAGCATTGTGGAAGGCAGGCACAGCCCTGTTCAGGTGCTCCTCCCACCACTCCTCATGCAGATAGGTCTATACAGCCTAGTGCTGACTCACCCTGTCTCCTGGAGTCCCCCAGCCCATGTCACTCACAAAACCAGACATACAATACACAAGCTAGCAGAGGCAGGCTGGATGGTTAGGCAAGAAAATACCTACTTTCTAAAAGTGGTATTTTCAAACACAGAATGTTAAAACCAACTTCACTAAAATATATATTTTATCATTCTGAGTTCAGGCATACTAAATACGTTTTTCTACCATGTTCCCTGGGTCAGTTAGGGTTATAAGATGTTATAACCAAACTGCCCATTCTGGCCTATGGGGACAGGTAGCCTCTCAATAGTGAAAAACAAAATTGGTTGTAATTCACTATCAGGACATGCCACACACACCAGGGCATGTTCTACCTTTTACTTACAATGCACCCTGCCCTTGGGCCTACCTTAGGGGTGGCTAACATATAGAAAAGGGAAGGTTTAGGGACTGGTAAGTGGGTGCACTTACCAAGTCAACATGGCAGTACTAGACTGCACACAGGCTCTGCAATGGCAGGCCTGAGACACACTTTACAAGCTGCTTCTGTGGGTGACACAACCAGTGCTGCAAGCCCACCAGCAGCATTTGATTTACAGGCCCTGGGCACCCATGGTGCACTATACTAGGGTCTAACAAGTAAATCAAATAATCCAATCATGGAGTCACTAATACATACATCAATTTATAATAGGGAGCACTTGCACTATGGCACTGAATAGCAGTGGCACAGTGCCCAAAGCATCTAAACCAGCAACACATATCAAAAACAGAGGAGGCGAGCAGAAACAAAATGGAAGGGAGACTCACGCCAATGATACCAGGTCTAACAGTTAGTATATGTATAAATAAATGAGGTGGTGTGTGTATAACTGTGTAAGTGAGTAAATGGGAGTGTGATTGATTCTTTGCATTACTGACTAGCTGTGTAAGTAACTCTATGGGTGTGTGGCGGTGTGTGAGTGTCTGTATGGGTGTATTAGTACATATGATAGTGGCTGTATTGATGAGTGACTGCATGTATGAATGACTATATGGATGAGTGTGTAGATGTGTGTGTAGACCTATGAATCAGTGAGTGGGTATGTAGTAACTGGTATTGGTGTGTCTATGGTTTTGATAATGGCAGTCTGTATTTTAGAGTGGGTGTATCAAAGGTTATATTAGGGTGTGAGGAGGTGCATCAGATTATCACGTGGATGATGGTATCAGTGATGTCATCAGTGATGTCATTTGAGATGTCATCAGTGATGTCACTGGCCATGTCATAAGTGATGTAATATGTGATGTCATCAGCAGTGCATTGCGGGGGCGCAAGTTATAGTTAGCTCAACTAACTATAATGGCCGAATTTCTCTGTTTTTGTATGAGTGAAATGTCCAACTAACTATAACGTCCCTGAAACCTATGTTTTTTTCAGTGAATTTCTAATGTTTTTTAAATGTTAATTTCTAACTATAACGTCCCTGAAACCTATGTTTTTTTCTGTGAATTTCAAAGGTTTTTTAAATGATAATTTCTAACTATAACGTCCCTGAAACCTATGGTTTTTTCAGTGCCGAAAGAGGCAAGAGCAGTGCAGAAAGAACAGAAGTTCAGAAAGAGGCAAGAGAATTGCTGAAAGAAGCAACAGAGCTGTAGAAAGAAGCAAGAGAAGTGCAGAAGGAGGCAAGTGAGGTGCAAAAAGAAGCTAGAGCAGCGCAGAAAGAACCGACAGAGGTGCAAAAACAGGCAAGAGGGGTGCAGAAAGAGGCAGGAGGGGTGCAGAAAGAAGGAAGAGAAGTGTAGAAAGAATCAACAGAGGTACAGAAAGAGGGAAGAGAGGTGCATAAACAGGCAGGAAAGGTGCAGAAAGAGGGACCAGGGGTGCAGAAAGAGGCAAGAGGGGTGCAGAAAGAGAAAATAGGGGTGCAGAAAGAGGCAAGATGGGTGCAGAAAGACACAAAAGCAGTGCAGAAAGAAGTAACAGAGGTGCAAAAAGAGGCAAGAGAACTGCAGAATGAACCAACAGAGGTGCAAAAAGAGGCAAGAGAGGTACAGAAAGAGGCAGGAGGGGTACAGAAAGAAGGAAGAGAAGTGCAGAAAGAAGAAACAGAGGTGCTGCTCAGCAGAAAATGGAGGACCAGCCCCAGTGGCACAAGGGACAGGGAAGGAGCATGGGCCAAAGCCAGAAGGAAGAACATTGAGAAGCCCACTGAAGCAGGGTGGTAGTGGATGGGGGTCATGCCACCAAAGGAAAAAAGATGCCAAGACCACATGCACTTTGGATACTAGCATTCCAAATGACCAATAGGCCTCCCTCCCCAAGAAGCTAACAATTTGAGAGCCCAATTGATCTTAGGCTCAGCAGTGGCAGATTACATTTCTACAGGCAGGCAGGATGAGGGGTAGGCTACAGGCTGCAGACCGTGCATGGAACCAAACCGTAATAATCTTGCGGTCCCCTGCCTTGACCTAGGGCACACTTTGGCCTATGAATAGGGGTTGATTTATGGAGTTCTATTGGGGTGAGCATGATAGAGATACCTAGGATCTTTTGCATTACTACCAGGGATTGAGTATTATAAGCCTCTAGATACCCACCCTAATTCGGGGTCTGGGAACCCAAATTTCTATGGTCCTGAAGAAACGCTAGGGATCCAGTAGTGGACCATCACAGCGTGAAACATGTCAACCTAAATAGTGAAACCTTGATATTCACTACAACATACTCACTGAGTAGTGGCACGTCCTAACTTTTTGCACACTACCATATATCAGTTTTTAACCTTACCGGAGGATCTCTGAATAAAATTGAATTTAATCTCCTTTAAGTAATTTTAGATCACACTCTTCACTCTATACACTATACCCCACATACCCCCATGCACCATCACGGCTGATATGAGAAAAAATCTCTGACAAAGAGCCCTCTCAAAGGACCCGTTGAGTATTGCAGCGCCAGCCCCACGAGGATCAAAATGCCCGATGATGAAGCATGACACCCACATGGGTGTGTGAGGGCAACACTTCCAAATAAGGAAGACCACCAAGAACCATATTTTTCAATCTAACACTTCTTTACGCTCTTTCATGAACCTTTTCTATAACTTCTCTACTTAGGAATAAGTACCCATATTGATTATACTAGATTAAATTTGACCAACACACATGCCTAGAAAAAGGCAAAGTGAAGTGTGGACCATGAGAGTAAATGCAACAAACAGACTCCTGGTAAAACGGCCCTGGTCATAAAGCTAGTTAGAGGGAGGTCGGCATTTCAAACAAATGAGCCTTGGGGTGCAAAACAGCATGGCCAGCTGGAAAAAAAGGGAAAGGATGGGGTTACCCCAAGGCAAACATGGTACTCGCAACTGAAGCTCAGCTGAAGGCCAGATAACATGAGCAATCGAAACGGTTAGAAAGGCATGTCTAGAATCTCTACAAAGTTTACTCCAATGATGAATCAAAGCCAGAAGAGAGCCACTATATCTTATATTCGTTTTATGAATTATAAAGCTTGAAGTTATAAATGCATTATTAAATTGACCAGGTTTTAATACCTTCTCACTTGTGAGCAGGTTGATTTACCTTGCATAATTGAAACACAAATGTGGCTGTGAACCTCCAGCTAATGGGTCAGTCTCAGTGCAAATTACTTATTATTTTGATCAAGGCAGAGTGCTCTAAGTGCTTGGGTTCCTGGCAAGTAAACAATTGTGTATACTCATGAACAGACAGTGAAAATAAAGATGGCACCTCTAAAAGCATTGCAGAAGTCCAGATTTGGCACTTAGAAAACCACCCTTGCTCAGCACATGTAAGTTCTTACAAAAATTGATCGTGCCTCAGAGGAAAAGAACTACGCAACTTGGAGTACACCTACTGAAGGGCCAGGACTGGCTGAGGTGAGGGCATCACACATGATGTACCTTGACAGCTCTGGGCTCAATATTTGACTTTGATGCACAACCTCATGTTCTCTCTTGAGACTCGTAGTAAATGCACCAGACACTGTGCAGCTGGTGTTTGGAGATGACATCTCCCCGGCATTTTCTGCTTTCTTTTCACTGTCCTCGGGTGTGTTTGCCTTGAATTCATAACATCAATGTTGCCACGGTCACATCATTTACGTCTCTGAAACAACCAATCAAGCACGCTTGAGCGGGAAAGATCCGTTTCCGCTCTCCGGCTGTACAAGTGGGATATTTTTATTTACATCCACGGGATTTTAAACTCCTGGAAGCTGTACTTCTGCAATGATCACGTACCAATAACCCCAGAAAGAGGCAGCTAGTCACAGTGAAAGAAATTATGCCACAAATACAAAACGTTTTTTTCAATTTTATGTAAGAACATAAGGCGCAGTTTTTATTTATGTATTTATTTTATATTTGTATTTAATTATTTATTTGAGAACCAGTGTCGACCTGGTGTTGAAAAGGTGAGCGTTGCTGCAAGAAGAGCCTGCCTGCGGTCTATTCATACAGTCAGGAGCCAGGGGGGGCTCACTTCCTTCTGCAAATGTAAACGCCTCCCAAGCCCACCCCACTGGCAATAGGTATAGTAGATGGCATGGCCCATTGCAAAGGACTGTCCAACGCTGCCAGGAGCGCGAGCTGAGCGGTCTTTCCTCAGACAGATGGCTTTTTGCACACCGGACTACAGCTGCACTGACAGCCTCGCCTTAGAGGCAGAACCCTGCCGCTTAGCTCTCTCCCCTTCAGACAAAGTAATTGTGCAGGCACATGGACACACATTTAACCCTCTGCTCCATGGTGGGTTTTTCAGCTGACCAACTGTAACTGGAACTTATGCACCATTTATGTTCCCTCATCTCTAAACCTGGGCGGTAAATTCCACTCCACTCGTGGAATTTGCAGAATTGTGGCAATTCCACGTTCCGCAGAGAACGCGGAATTGCCAAAATTTCCGCGATCCGCGGAGTAGCAGAATTATTTCCTTGTTCACGCTTTAAAAATGCGTTTTAGCGCGCGCAGTAGCGACTTACCGGGATCCCTGCGTTCGCCGATGAGTTTTCCTATCCGTTTGCGTGCGCCACGAGATTGGTAGCCGGCCGCGCGATCCCGCGTGAGTGTGCGATCGTGAACACGTCATTCGGACACGCCATCGGACACCGCGACAGTGTGCGATCATGAACACGCCATTTTAGATGCGCCATCGGACACCGCGAGAGTGTGCGATCGCGAACACGTCATTCGGATGCGCCATCAGACATCTGGCAGAAGTTTGGTGAAGCTCGCGATGCCGAACATGCAAAATTTGCAATTTGGAGAAGAATAATATCTGGAGCAGCATAAAACTTTCTCGAAAATGATGATTTGGATGAAAAAAGCTCCTCAGATTGACATTTGGCTGTACTTTTTAGTGCAAGGAGTCCTTTTTTAAAACTTTTTTGGGGAGAGGAAGGAAGTGCCCCAGAGTCTCCAACTTTTGTTCCTGTCCAGCAGGCTCCTCCCAGTGCTTTGTCTATGTCCTGTTCACTTTCATTTGGATTTGGTGCTGGAAGGATCACTCTTTGTGTCTGCTGCATCATATATCATTGGATTTGAGGACTTTTGAATTTGAGATTTTAGAAGTAAGTTGGTGTTGTTTGTTTGATTGGGGCATTGCAGTTGCTGCAACTACAATTTTGGTACTTTTCATCATTTTAAAAAAAATGTATTGTGAGGAGCCAGTAGGCCCAGAGGTAGTCATGGGTGCATGAAACAACTGTTTCTATGTGTTCTGTTGAATTTAAACATCATTTAGGGCATGGATGGCATTGGATTGAATTGCAAAATGTGTTTTTGGTGGTGTATTTCACTTTTTTGGTGTGTGTTAAATAAATGCCTTTGTTGTGTGTGGTGGGTTTGTTGTGTAACTTGCACACCTTGTTTAGCCCTGTGGATTTTTGTTTTTTTTATTTTATCACATTCAAGCTTTGTTGTTTAGCATGCCTCCTTTGCCTGGCTACTATAGGCCTGTTTCAGTTCATTGTTTTCCAGGCCTCCTGCTTGTTGCTTGTGACTGTGAGTGTCCATGTGGTTGGTGGCCATTTTGTGGTGGTAGTTATAAGTGTGCTGCTGTTGCCATATAGGCCTGCATGTGTTTCCTTTGTTCCTTTTTGTCCTAGACTTCTTGTTGTTGTGGGCCTGGCCATGTGGCTGGTGGCCATTTTGAAGCGAGGCAGCGTGCTTTTGCCATAGGCCTGCCTTGTCTGTCTTTGCTTTCTTGTTGTTGTTGTCGGTCTGGCCATGTGGCTGGTGGCCATTTTGAGGTGGTAGTTATAAGTGTGCTGCTTTTGCCATATAGGCCTGCATGTGTTTCCTTTGTTCCTTTTTGGCGTAGGCTTCTTGTTGTTGTGGGCCTGGCCATGTGCCTGGCAGCCATTTTGAAGTGAGGCAGTGTGCTTTTGCCATAGGCCTGCATTGTCTGTCTTTGCTTTCTTGTTGTTGTTGTGGGCCTGGCCATGTGGCTGGTGGCCATTTTGTGGTGGTAGTTACAAGTGTGCTGCTTTTGCCATATAGGCCTGCATGTATTTCCTTTGTTTCTTTTTGGCCTAGGCTTCTTGTTGTTGTGGGCCTGGCCATGTGGCTGGCGGCCATTTTGAAGCGAGGCAGTGTGCTTTTGCCATAGGCCTTCAATCTCTGTCTTCGCTTTCTTGTTGTTGTTGTGGGCCTGGCCATGTGGCTGGTGGCCATTTTGAAGCCAGGCAGTGTGCTTTTGCCATAGGCCTGCAAGCTTGTGGCCTAGTCTGCCAACAGGCCTATCATCCAGTAGGCTCAGAGGTAGTCATGGGTGCATGAAACAACTGTTTCTGTGTGTTCTGTTGAATTTAAACATCATTTAGGACATGGATGGCATTGGATTTAATTGCAAAATGTGTTTTTGGTGGGGTATTTCACTTTTTTGGTATGTGTTAAATAAATGCCTTTGTTGTGTGTGTGTTTGTTGTGTAACTTGTACACCTTGTTTAGCCCTGTGGATTTTCGTTTTTACATTTTATTGCAGTAAAGCTGTGTTGTTTAGCATGCCTCCTTTGCCTGGCTATTATAGGCCTGTTTCAGTTCATTGTTTTCCAGGCCTCCTGCTTGTTGCTTGTGACTGTGAGTGTCCATGTGGCTGGTGGCCATTTCTGGTGGTAGTTATAAGTGTGCTGCTTTTGCCATATAGGCCTGTATGTGTTTCCTTTGTTCCTTTTTGGCCTAGTCTTCTTGTTGTTGTGGGCCTGGCCATGTGGCTGGCGGCCATTTTGAAGCGAGGCAGTGTGCTTTTGCCATAGGCCTGCATTGTCTGTCTTCGCTTTCTTGTTTTTGTTGTGGGCCTGGCCATGTGGCTGGTGGCCATTTTGTGGTGATAGTTATAAGTGTGCTGCTTTTGCCATATAGGCCTGCATGTGTTTCCTTTCTTCCTTTTTGGCCTAGGCTTCTTGTTGTTGTGGGCCTGGCCATGTGGCTGGTGGCCATTTTGAAGCCAGGCAGTGTGCTTTTGCCATAGGCCTGCATTGTCTGTCTTTACTTTCTTGTTGTTGTTGTGGGCCTGGCCATGTGGCTGGTGGCCATTTTGAAGCCAGGCAGTGTGCTTTTGCCATAGGCCTGCAAGCTTGTGGCCTAGTTTGCCAACAGGCCTTTCATCCAGTAGGCTCAGAGGTAGTCATGGGTGCATGAAACAACTGTTTCTGTGTGTTCTGTTGAATTTAAACATCATTTAGGGCATGGATGGCATTGGATTGAATTGCAAAATGTGTTTTTGGTGGGGTATTTCACTTTTTTGGTGTGTGTTAAATAAATGCCTTTGTTGTGTGTGGTGTGTTTGTAGTGCAACTTGCACACCTTGTTTAGCCCTGTGGATTTTCGTTTTTTCATTTTATTGCATTAAAGCTGTGTTGTTTTGCATGCCTATTTTGCCTGGCTATTATAGGCCTGTTTCAGTTCATTGTTTTCCAGGCCTCCTGCTTGTTGCTTGTGACTGTGAGTGTCCATGTGGCTGGTGGCCATTTCTGGTGGCAGTTATAAGTGTGCTGCTTTTGCCATATATGCCTGCATGTCTTTCCTATGGTCCTCTTGGCTTACTGCTTCCATCCATCCCCTTTGCCTGGTGTAGCTCCCTGAATGACGTGATGAGCAAATTAATGCCAAACAGGTTCCACTTCCATTACATTTGTATTTTTGTTTTTGTTCTTCTTCTTTCCTATCCTTCCTGAGTGTACACAGTATACCATGAAAGCCCTTGTTGTCAAAGTCTCACAAATGGCTACACTGTTATGTTTTTTTATAACTTCAACTGAGTTAATAAAATTTAATAATATAACACAAACAAGTGTGACCGTCCACCACACACTAAGTTATATATTATATTGTTTGTTTGTACTAGTAGTAATTGAACCACAACAACAAATGCAACATTAAACTGATGTTCTTCTCCCGGCTTCTTTGCTTTTAGGTGCACAAAAAGACAGAGGAGGAGGTGTCATAACTGCCAGACAGAAGTCCTGCTGCGCACAACGTCATATCCACGTGTGACCACAGACATCTCTGCAACTTGTGCACCTGCGTCCTGCTAACATCGGAAGGAAGAAGATGGCCCCAAAGAAAGGTACCAGGTCCTCCAGTACCAAGAAAGTTGTCAGTGAGAAGAAGGAACAGAAGAAGGAAGTGGCACTGCCACTTACCAAGACTGGTGTGCCGGCCAATATGTTTTTTGGGAAACAAAAAATTACGCCTGCATCAACGGTGTCCGGGGACCAAGCTGGGAGCAGCACCTCCACATCTGCGGGCCCACCCCACCAACTTAGGCCCAAGCCCATGAGTGTCGCAGAGGTAGCCAGTCTACTAACGAGCAGTGATGTTGAAATGTCATTATCGCAAAGTAGTACCCAATAAACGCAGGCGGAAACTCAGCAGATAAGTGAGCAACAACAGCCAGAACAACAGCCGGAACAACAGCCGGATCAACAGCTGCAACAACAGCTGCAACAACAGCCGGAAAAACAGCTGCAACAACAGCCGCAATAACAGCCCACAATAGTAGTTGTTCCTCCCGAAGTAGGGGTAGTTCAGGAAATCGAGCTTCCTCCAGACGAAGAGGAGCAAGCCACTCTTTCAGAAGATCCATTGTCTTCCAAATACCCAGCAAGGAAAAGGAGGGTTAGTCCATCAACTTCTTCTTCAAGCCCCGTTTCTGATGATCTAGATGCCACTTGGAAGCCACCAGCTCAGTCTGAGAGTGATGCACGCCACAAGACAAGGCTAGGGAAAAGGAAGGTCCCAGAAAGCCTTAGAGTTATGGAGGTATATGTAGAAGAGGGGGATGATGATGACGAGCCAGTCATCATGAACATCACTCCCGGCCCAGTGGAGATGGAGACCAACATTATTACCTTATCCCAAATCGCTTTGAGGGATGTAGCACGGATACCACCAAGACAGGTACCACCACCTCCAGCTTCCATATTTGAATTTGCTAAGGAACGGCAGGGACCTACATCCAGCTCAACCACCACCTCAGTAGGTAGTGGTACTGTAAGTGCACAGAGTCAAATTCAACGCCCACCCTCCAGTTCATCTGGCATTGAAAGTGGCACCTCCAGCAGCACCAGAAAGTTCACCTCCCCAGTTTGGGATTTCTTTTCGGTTAGCAGTAAGGAGGCGAACGTTGCTATATGCTCAATTTGTCGACACGCTGTTAGTCGGGGTAAGCTTGGTACAAACTATGATACCGGGGGCCAAACAAGTCATCTCAAAAAACACCACATGATCCAGTGGGAGGCTCATCTACTTCGGTTGCAAAAAAGTAAACTACACCCATTGCTGTTGGTGGGGATGAAGAAGATATGATCGCGGTGGAAGGTGAACAATAGGGAGACATTTCTAGCCCTGTCCCCAGCAGTGTAGTGGTATCCCCCACATCCTCAGCAACATCTCAGTGGCACCGTAGTAAGAGTCAGGCTGAGACACCAAGGCAACAGAGTAATGTAATGAAAAAAAGTGCGTTGTTGACGTTGAGCCTAACTGGGTTCAAAAAGACAGCTGCACCACAAAGGTAAATATTCCAGCCTACCATTTACAGCATGCTTAGGTCGGAGGGGCAGTACGAATGCAACCACCCAACGGCACGTTTGTACAATGCGAAGCTGGCTAAAATGTTAGCGCTGGACCTTCTCTCTTTTTCTTTTGTGGAAGGGGTGGGTTTCCTTGAATTTGTGTCAGCCATCTGCCCTAAATGGAAGGTTCCCACCCGGTCCTATTTCGCCAGAGTTTCTGTTCCAGCACTACATCACGATGTGCTGGAATTGCTTGGACAAGCTTTGCAGCAGAGTGCTGTTCACAATATCCACCTGACAACAGACATGTGGACCAGTTGCCAAGCCACTGATTACATGTGCATCACTGCACACTGGATCTCTTTTGTGGTGGTTAGAGAAAAGATATCTTAAGCAGGTCTTGTTGACACTGCTGAGATTTTTAATGCTACTCGGAAACATGCAACTGTAGCCATGTTCGCCATGGAGAAATCTCATACTGCTGCAAACCTTTTGGAAGAGTTTAACAGCAAGGTCTTTGAATGGCTGGGCCCAAGAGGGCTTAACATTGGATTTGTTGCCACGGATAATGGCAGTAATGTACTTAAGGCCATGGAGGATGGTGCCTATTTCAGGGTCCTGTGTTTGGCGCACTGCATTAACATTATTGTTCAAGACTTTCTGAAAAAAGAAGCCATAGTCTACAACTTACTGACCACCTGCCGAAGAATATGCACACATTTCAGCCATTCTTTTAAAGCCCGGAAGCAGCTGAGGATCATTCAATGTGAATATAGAATGCCAGTCAAAGCAGTCATCCAGGCGGTGGCAACACGTTGGAACTCAACTTATTACATGCTTGACCGTCTGTTTAACAGTACAGACCAATCAATGAATATTCCTGAGATATTCCCATCACAGATCACTATTCATCCTTCCTTTACACGTACAATCTTCTCCAGGTAGCAAAATAGCCAACACGTGTTTCATCAGATCTGATGCGTCCGCATCTCTGACTTCATCAGGGCTTATACAATATCTCTCTATTCCAGACATCTACTGCTTGAGATAGACTTCTGTACAGTCACTAGTCTTCTATAGTCTTCCATCCAGGATATTCAATAATCACAATATGATTTCTCTAACCCGAGTGGCAGAGTGTACTCCTCACTCGTCTTACCGGCATCTCGAGGCGCCGGTAAGACGAGTGAGGAGTACTCTCTGCCACTCGGGTTAGAGAAATTGTATTGTGATTACTGAATATCCTGGATTGAGGACTATAGAAGACTAGTGACTGTACAGAAGTCTATCTCAAGCAGTAGATGTCTGGAATAGAGAGATATTGTATAAGCCCTGATGAAGTCAGAGATGCGGACGCATCAGATCTGACGAAACACATGTTGGCTATTTTGCTACCTGGAGAAGATTGTACGTGTAAAGGAAGGATGAATAGTGATCTGTGATGGGAATATCTCAGGAATAAACATCGGAGTTGCAAGAAGACGGACTGGACTTTGATTTCATAATACACACTGAGTAGTGCTCAGGATAACTTATTTTTTGTTGTAGGACCGGATTTTTCTGGTCCATCCTTGGGGGTATGAGTGGCTGCCCTCTTCCTTGGAGCACACAATCTGATATTTCTGCATTTGACTGTGGGGATTACTGTGAATTATTTTGCGCATAGAGCCTTGCCACATTTAGCTTTGGTTATTCAATCAATGAATATGTCATGCAAAGAGGGGATGCTACTGTGAAAGGCATGATCCTTCAGATGGACCAATGGTGCCTAGTTAAATGCCTGACAGAGATGCTTCTTCCTTTCTAGGTCTTCACATGTGAAGTCAGAAAGAGGACTGTACTATGGGTCAAGCTATCCCATTGTTGCACATGCTACAGCAACAGCTGAAGGAGGTGTCTGAAGCGTAAATAGGTGTGGAGGAAAAAAAGAAGCATATGAGTTGGTGGAGAGCTTATCCCATCACTTAGCTGGAAAAACAAGGGTACAAACTAAGATTGTTTCAGAACAACATTACATTTGTGCCTCAATTCTGAATCCATGGTACAAATTGGCACTGAACAGTAAGACATTAATTCCTTTTTCAGAAGTGGACGTTGCCCGGTACAAAAGTTGGATAGCTGAGGTAGCCAGTCACTTTGAAAATGAACGCCTGGCAATTAAAGGCCCACTACTCAAACCCACAACAAGTATTGCAGCAGGGCATCCGGCGTCAAGTTCCACTTCAGAGCCTGAGGGCAGTGCGTTTGGCTCAGAGCGGTCACCAACACTATCGACAACAACAGCAAGAACCGGATCATCAGCCCCAGTAAAATCGGCACAGGATTGGTATTTACAGCAAGGGCTCACTAGGTCCAGTGCTGATGCAAAGACAAAAGAGGCCAAACAAACTGTAGCACCCATGAACATTGAGCGGATGGTCCAGGCCTATCTGGATGACCCAATAGAGGTCTACATTGAACAAAAACCATTGCGTTATTGGTATGGCAAAATGAACCAATGGCCAGTGCTGAGCAGGCTGGCGATAAATTATCTGGCTTGCCCTGTCGCAAGTTTCTCTTCTGAACGTATTTTCAGTGCTGCTGTTGCCATTGTAACGGTGAAAAGGACCAGTCTCTCACCCAAAAACGTGGAGAGGTTAACCATGATCAAAATGAATCAGCACTTTATACCACAGAATTACACAATACATGAATCAACGCAGGAAGATGAGGACAGCAACTTAGGTGACGGAAGTAGTGTGTTAGATGATGATTACCTACTTCTGTTTGAACCCCCAGAGTTTGAGGACAAGCTATACTTCCGTGACAACTAGGCTTGAACGTCTTACTTTCTTCCTTCCTTATTAGCTTTTATTTGTGTGTGTCTGTCTTTCTGGTTCGAAACTTAGAATCACAACAAATCCATCACCACCGTCTTCTAGTCTTTTTATTGCCATATTGCAGTTGCAGCAGTCTGCATTTAAGTCCACTCCTTCGAGTTCTGCTCCTCCATCGTCCTGACTCGCCCTAAATCCATTTACCTCAATCCAGATGATGATTGGATGTAGAATAATATAAGAAAAAAGACAATGTTGCCTTGTTGAGTCCCTCCAAAAGAAGTGGAACATGATGACTACTATAGCTATCCTCCTTTCCGAGCCGAGAGAGACTGCCCCTTAACTTAAGATGAGACGGAACAGGTAATGAATGATGGCATGCATTGGACGCTGACTGAGTGATTTGTGTTGTTGTTGTTTGTTGTGCATGAAGTGAATTCATTGTGTACTATTATTTAATCTACACACTAAAAGTAACTCAAGTCAATGTTTCCCTTCTTGTTTTTTAATAACAAAATTGTACTTCTACTGCAGGCCGATCCATTGCATTTTGAATATGGAATGTGGACTCACTCTGTACACTGCACACTGAGTTGGACAACACCATGATGATGACCCCAGTGACATAGTATCTTCGCAGTCACTCAGTAGGATCAGAGATGATTGATGGAATAAGTCAGGGTGTTTCATGAGTGGCATAAAAGGTAAACAAGTCAACAACAACCACAGCAAACCTACATGTCTGTGTAGTTGTGGAGTCGAGTGTAGTGGTATGACCGACAGCGGTGCATTGATTTAGTCACTTAATTTGTAAAATGCTATATTGCTGTATATGTGCTTTGTCTGCCACAGTCAAAAAATGTACGCTAAATGGAGGATGGGTCACGGGTGCCGTGGGCCTGCTCTGTCCTGTTGTTGTTGTAGGTTAATGCTGGAAACAGAGTAGACATGATGTATCAATGCCGCCTCTGAAAGTGTTCTTGTTGTACTCCACCGTAATTTATGCATTTTGTTTCTCCTTGATTTTTCAATATCCCTTTTTTTTTCCATCTACAATTACAGGCCAGCCCTTACCCTGTGCTATACTGGGAAAAACAACTCACACTTACCTTACCAATCCACATCAGCCAGGCAGGCAGTGGCGGTACCCAAGATTGATGAACGGAGCATCCATGGAAGGGAGGAGGACCAAGAGGAATGCAGAGATGCAACTCCCCAATTTGACCAGGATAACATACAGTAACAGTATCAACATTCATCATCTTTTAAATAATTTGATTCATTTTTTATCTTCAAACATTACGACTGTTTTTGCTATTATGTTTGCTCTCTGCTTATAATTCATCCCTACAGCTATTTTTCAATTTTCTTTGCTATTTTTAAAAGTAAGCCCGGGACAACAGAACAGAAACTATGCAATTTGGGTCTCTCTGAGGGAAGACAGGCAAGGCAAATTGCATAATATACTGCTGCCCTGTACTGTCTAATTGTCTAGTAGTAGTTAGTAAGTACTACTTATTATTCATTAACCATCAAGTTATCATCATCATGCATGCATTTGCTTTTTCTCCCTTAGGAGATTTATGGATATGCTCGTCTGCCAAGATTGTGTTTTGTTGTTTGTCCATGTGTAATGTTTTTCTTTCTCAAACCTTTCCCCAAACCCCCCTTCCCAACCATACATCAAACCCTAACCCTCTTCCCCTGGGCTGTGTGATTTATATTGAGGTGTTACTAAATGAATTGTACACCAATAATTGATCACACACATGCTGGGGCGGATGTGGTAAAAGCAATACTAATTCAATTACAAGGCAAGACGAGGTTCTTCTTCTGCTTGCCCACCCATGCTCAGTATATTTGCAAGTCAATTTTTTTTCCAAAGGAACCTAATACTTCATAATTAATTCCCGGCATTGATTGGATTCATCAACATCCTCCTACACAGCACTAAAGGTTACGCTTGTGTCGAGTGACTCGACACAACTACAGTTTATAACTTGTTGTACTAGGCTATCCCCGCCACCATTATGTTTTATTTACTGTCTCATTTTCTTTTTTTGCAAATGCTACTGCCAGTGTCTACTATTACCACCACCACAACCACGGCATCTTCTCCATTCTCTTGGGAAACCAAAACATCACCGCCATGCAGCCATCGTTGTGCCTAACTTAAACATCAATCAGGTAAGATAAGAGGTTTGGGGGAGGTATAATAATGGACTAGGAGGAGAGACTGACAGTACTAGTAGGACAAGTCACTCAGTGAGGGGTACCGCATCTATCTGTTTGTGTGTTACAAACTCGGCCGATTATTAAATTAAACACTTGGTGCAGCCTTGCAGCAGCAAGGAAACCATGTGACGTAAAACAGTAACCCCCCCACAAAACATTAACAAGGCATTGCTTTAAGTATAAATATAATTTAATACCCTAACAAAAATAAACTATGTAAAAAAATCCCACAACACCCCACCCACCCCTCTCCCTAACCCCAACCAATGTCCAAAACGAGAAAGTCCAACCAATGTCCAAATTGTCCATAAACCCCAACGCAACGCCCAATTCCCACCCACCAAAGAAAGGATTAAAAAAGGGGCAATCCAACAGGGTCAAGTTATCGGCAGGCTCTTCGGATTTCCTTCTCCAGGATCTTTATCTTCTTTTTCACCTCCTCTAACTGCTCCTCTAGACGCGCATTCCGGAGGAGCATGCGGCGTGCATATGCCCTGCAGTTGCAGCCACAGGGGGGACAGCAGTGCTGGATGTGGAAGTGCGGCAGCGGGCGGCTGCCTGACCACGGTGCCGTACCACTGGAGGGGCCTGGCTGGGACCTGGGGCATTGGAGGTGGCTGCAGCTGCCGCCGCCTCCTCCTCCTCCTCCGCCAGAGCCACCAGCCGCCGGTATACTTGGCAGATGGCCTCCAGCTTCCGGTGCCGGGCCATGACTGCCAACTCCTTCCTGGATGGTTTTGCTTGGGAAGGAGTAGCTATATCAAGAAAGAAAAAAAAACTATTAACCAATACACTTAGCAAAACAGTAACACAAATTAATTCAACACATAGTGGCACAGTAGCACTAGCAAGCACAGTACATAACATTTCTGGTATGTATCTATCCTCCCACTTCCTCGGCCTGTAACATTTGTGGGAGTTTCAGGCACTATACTAGCACTATGTATGTACTCAAGTACACAGTACACCAGTCTTCTTCTTCTCTCTTGTTTTGCGAAATTAACGTAACCTTGTTGTAGCCAGCGCCGGCATGCCAGCTCAGTCAGCTTGCGCCCAAGACAAACATACTCGAGTCATGACGCAGAATCACGTTAGTTTTATTTACTACTGTCTGCAGGAGGGGAAGCTCGTATTTTTCTATTACAGGTGGCACTGGCCAATGGCCATACTCTGTTACATCAAGGGCAACTGCTTAATTTCACTTTCACCCTGCCCTGACTACTACAAAAAGGCAGATGATATCTGATCAAATGATCATTGCTTATATATGGGACGACATGAGGTACTTTGTTTTGATTGACTATGTAACCAGCTGATAGGCCACCCATGGCAGGCTGGCTGACACAGTCGGAAAAAAATTAACATAGATAGGGAGTTGTCCTCTGAGTCGGAGGAAAGAAGGCACTTGATAACTACATACATACACAATATATATGCTGTGCTTGCAAACTACTGTGAGTCAAGGGAGTATTCTGAAAATACAACTTATATTCTCCTCGGCTTTGCTACTCTGGCATGGTTTCTTTTACATTCTCTTCAAACTAAGACTCTTCATCCAGTGACAGTATCCACCTATGCTATCTATGATGAATACCATCCAGGCATCCATCCATTCAAAGTAAACGTCTATCATTCTTCCTAATCTCTCAACAAATCTTAGTTTGTTTCACCAACAACAAACATTTGTTCTTTTTTTTTAAACTACCACCCATGCATCCTTCCTTCTTTGCTTGCCTTGGCTTTGAGTTTGACCCAAACACCACTGAGGATTCTTGCTATCCACCCATACAGTTTCACCCACCCAGGCAGGCATCTTTTCTTTCACCTTCCACCCATCCTTCAACCACCCATGCATCTGATTCCTATCAGCCACCTAAGCATGCATCCCACGTATCCTTCTCTGCCAGTCATAAATATTACATCTCGCCCGTCCTTCCTCCTTCCACCCTTCTTTCCCTTTTCGTTCAACACTTCCATCAAGGTCATCTGAACTGACTTAGTCTTCTCAATAAAACTTTCACAGCTGAGTTGAAGTCAGATAGAAGAGGCCATTGGTTACTCAACTCCTCCCGCTAATGCTATTGCTAATGTTAAGTAAAGGGTGTCTTCTTCAACCGTTGTTCACAACAACTTCTTACTTAATAAGTCTCAACAGTACAGTGTACACCCTTGCAGCGAGTGTAATGTCCATAAGTAAGGAATATAACTTACCACCGCCCGCCACTGCTGCTGGCTCATCTCCTGCAGGTCCTGCAACTGCCGCATCTCCTGCTCCCTCCGAAATGGCCGCGTCGCCATCGCTGCTGGCCCCGGCACTGGTGGTTGGTAGTACGCCTAGAAAAAACATTACACATTTTTTAGATGCCATATACACATTCCCTCTATTTATTCTTTTTCACTAGCAAGATTGAAAAAAAAGTTAATACATATACAACATACATCACTAGTACAAATCGGGTACTAGAGTATAGTAGACACTAGTAGTGTTATATCATGGTCCCTACTAGGGTCATTCTAGTCTATGCTAAGTTAGCCTGAGCCATGCAACCATTTTACCTTTGTGTCTTTCATTTTTACGCACATTACCTCACAGCTTGTTGTGTAAGACGCCTTTGAGCCCACATGACATCATACTGCTACTGTCTGAGCGCTGCGTAGAAAGGTTGAAAAACAAGCCACTTTGTTATGGAGTTCTGGTGGTCAGTCCATATTGCTTAGCCATAACATGCTACACTTTTTGGCACGACTGAGAAATGCTTGCAAAATACTAACGCGCACCATTTTTCTCATAACAGACGGAAGATTCCCTTCTACGAACCAGAGCTTTGCAGAGCTTATGATGTAACCAGTACTTCTAGGTTCTTCTAAGGTGAGGGGTCCCCCAGAATTCGCTCAGAGATCTTCATTTATAATTTTATATAAACTATATTCCTACCAAGGGGAGGGTGGTTCTTCCACCCCTGTTCAGTTATCATCATGATTGATTTCCCCTTTTGTCTTCTATGGACTTGTAGTTGTAACAATGTTTATTGTTTTAATCTTATGCATTTTGCTGTTGGTGCTGGCTCGTATACTGCATTATAGAACAACGTACAGAGCTTGTTAGTTGAAAATAAACCTTTTGAACTTACATAGACTCTGTGGTATTTGGTGTGGACTTGCACGAGTGAGTGAGCAAAAGGGTGTGCACTGTGCACTGCTTCCACGACTCTGCGAGGTCAGGAGTGTAGTGTTATGTTCTGGGTTGTCTAATCATTGGGTATCTTTGGGGTGTTCGGGGAGCTAATGAGACACTATAGCTAGTCGGTCAGGGGATTGTGGGTGAGGTGTGAGAAAGGTCCAACCTCCTATCACCAACGTCCTATTTTCTTGTGCATAGTTCTGTATGTGCAGAATCCCTACAACAGTAGTAGTAATAGTATGTCCTATCCTATCAAAAATAGTAAAATATCTGGTTGGGCATTTTGTTGGTGGGAATTGTCGAAAAGCCTCAAGATTAAGAAGACTAGAAGAGGACAACCCAAAGGACTGGACTCCGTGGCTATAGCAATTGGTGAATCTGAGTTTTATTTAAAACCTTTTAAATAAAGAGTGGCCAACTGGGCAAGCTTAGCTACAGATAGACTAATAGTGGTAGTACAGAGAGTCATAGCAGAGGCAGTTAGAGGCAGGGATAACAAGAATTTAGAAACAGATCGAAGAAGATTTTGTAAAAAATAGAATTAGGAAATCGAAATAATAGTTCGGAAAAAATAAGGTGCAGTAAAAGTTAGGGAAGTATAATTATTAATATTAACAACAGGAGGACTTACTGGGGCCAGCAGCAGAGCCCTCGGTAGAGGAGTGTTCCTGGCCCTGGGAGGAATCTTCTACAGCTCCCGCCGACTTCGACCCCGTCTTCTTGCCCCTGGGTGCTGATCATAAAAGATGTAAAAAAGAAAGAGACAAACATGGATGATTGGTGTGAAACAAATAAAATATTTTAAAGTACGCTCCAAAAAACATTTATGGAAACATCAATTGTAATAAAATTGACCTATCTAATCTGGTCGACTAGTATTGTGGGATTTGCGGACCGTCTAGTTATTATTTATGAACACTAATCCAGTGGTCCATTCTGATTCCAGAATACTAACTAAGCCTAAGTTCCACCTGACCTAGCCCACCTATTCCAGATGGGCCAATTGTTCACTAAGTCTGCTTTTCCATTTATTTTAGTCCTCAAAAATGCATAGATGGAGGACACATGCATACATTTTTGCATACACCAAATTGTTGGTTGGTTGCTACTAATGTTCTGCTAGTGATAAGCCTATTACCACTCACTAAACAAACTACAAAAGGTTCTACTAAGGACTGGGTAAGCAGCACTCAGCAACACGTGACATGACAGAGGATGCGTCACGCAGAGCACTAAAAAATTACATACAATAAGTAACTAAACATATCAATCCACCGCTATCTCTTCTTAGTGGCAGGAGGACAAGGGAAGGACTAGAGTCTCTCTAGCATTACCTAACTTAAGTTCTCTAAAGTAAACTCTTAGATAATCATGCCAAACGAGCGCAAAGTTGCATACAAGTAAGAAATTAGTAGCGCCGAGCACCCGTGTCATAAGCAATCACAAAAGATTTGTAAATGTAATTTACCAGCAATGTAAGCAGCAGTATTCTTGCTGTTCGGGAATAAAAAATATTCGCAATATATAGCACAGAGCAGAAGAACACAAAGTAGTAACATTAAATAGCTACTCATCAAGCACCAGGACCTCTACTCCTAGCATGTCCAGCAGGTCCTGCTCCTGGTCCAGGATATCGGACCACCGGTGCGTCAGCTGGGTATCGGTGTGCTGGATACCAGAGCAGCGAAACACTGCCCGGCGCACCTTTCCCTACCGCTGGCGACGCTCCCGGAGCCCGTACCCGGACCCAGGCCTGCCGCCTCCTGCCAGGGTTAAGGGGAGGTGGCACTGTACAAAAAAAACAAGTGTGGCCACCTCCAACTCACCGAATAAGGCCCGTTCCTGCACCCCGTGTGGGCGCCGCCTTCCGCAGCGAAGGCGGTGGCGGCTGCGAGCAGTCTTGCCCATGCCCACACCCTTGGCCATGGTTCTGGGACTGGGGGGGCGGAAAAGAAAAGGGAGGAATTCAAAAGTAAGTAAAAGGAATGAAAAAGCAAGTTATAGAAAAAGAGTGAAAAAGTAGTAGAAAAAGTCACAAAAAGTAGAAAAAAAGTCAAAATATAGAATCAGGAAAATAGAGAGAAAGATTATAAGTAAAAAAAAATTAAAAAGTGTACAGAAACAAAGGATTGCAAAGATAGAGGGAGGATAGAAAAGCAGGCCCAGAACCATAGCAATAGAGTGAAAAACAAGATGGCCGCGCCCATTGCGACCACATGGGCAAGTTTGCGCAATATTTCTCCCGTGAGCACTTAAAAAGCATCGCGAACACGTAATACGCGTTTCCGAACAGGAAATACTCATCACGAACGGGCGGGAGCACGCAATACGCGACCCGGAACAGGAAATAAGCATCACGAACGGGCGGGACAAGTGAAAAACAAGATGGCCGCGCCAATTAGCGACCGCATGGGCAAGTTAGCGAGATATTTCTCCGCGAGCACATAAAAACACATCTCGAACGGGCGGGACAAGCAATTCCGCGTGTTCGCGGAATTTCCGCGTGTTCACAGAGATTTTTTACACTTTCGCGGAACTTTGCGTAACGTGACTACGCAAATTCCACCCACCCTTACTCATCTCCATCTTGCATTTTCAACATCAATTGTGTTCCTTTGGAAAGAAACAAGATGATGTATGTATTACTTAATGCTATTTGACTACAGATTTCGAACTGATAAACACAATGTAGACATCTTCAGGCTTTATTGCAATTGATGGCACGTTTGTGAAACATATGTCATCTATCTGCTCATGTAATAAGACAATGTTTTCATTTCAGCAATAATACCTTTCCTATTTTATTAAATCATTCATTGTCAGAAAGGTTTCCTCATCTAGCCAGGGGTGGGTGTTCTATTTATGATTACTTTTACATCACTGTGTGCAAGAGCCACAAACCGGGAGCTGTGAAACCTTGCACCTGTTGAACCGCCGATCAGCCATGCACTGCTAGCACGTCATTGGGTAATTTGGAAACAAGGCGGGGTGCACGTGTTGTATATTATCAGATAACCAGTAAGTCATTTGGGATACTATATTCTAGTCCCATTTTTCCTGCCGCGAATCACTGTAGTGCAGTACTTCATTTCAATTGCCCGCGTTTGATGAAAGCTCAGGACTGCAACACAGTATTCTTGGTGATAGGGACTTTTCAGGCACCCTAACTGGGACCAGATGAGCGTCTTCTCGGATTTCCATCACTACAAGGTGGCCGTGCGCCATGTGTGACACACTAGGTCAATACTGCATATTTTGGTTTGATAAATATAGTAATCTAGGTCTTTGTTCATTTCTAATATTTTAATTATAGACTCAAAAACACATGCATTTCCTGGTTCTGATGGCTAAAGTAAAAAGCCGGGGCCGACTGAATGTGTCACACATGATATGTGTCCACTTCGCGTCTCTGTGGCAAAAGCAGTGGTGCGAGAACAGTCTCCAGAGCAGAGGTGCAAGAATCGTGGTTCTAAACTATAAAACGTAAAGCGTTAAAGCCAGCACCCCAGTGCCAGCTGCTCTGGACAAGAGGGGCCATCTTTCAGCGGGCTCACGGGGAGATGTCAGCGTACAGCTGCTGGTGCCCAGGCGAATCCTGAAGAGGCCACAGGGGGACACGCAGCGGCATCCCTCGCAGTGTTCTCTTTTTTCTAAATAGCCCAATTGCACACCTTAATTATTTGTTGCCTGTGACATTTCTGCTGTGGTGGGCAGGTTGTTCCTGTACAGGGAGAGGGGGAGGGGTCCGTTTCACCATGGAACAGATGCAGGTGATGTCTGCTCAGACTTTTAAGCACAGTCAACACAGCAATAAGATGTCATTTAACCCCTCCCCTCATTGCCCTCCCATCCTCTTACCGGGTTCCCAGAGACGATTTTCAAAACAGTATACACATTAGAATACAAATTCTCTTTTGATACAACAGCAATATCATCTTTAACGTGGAGGGTGAGTTTGGCTAATCACGCAAAATCATGCACATCATGGAACGAAAGTGCCCGAGAGACTACTGCAGAACATAGAAAAACTGCTTATTAGATCTCTTCATATAAATGGTGCATGCAGAGCAACCCAGGGCACTCGAAATTCTCAAAGAAAAATATTGCTCAGTCAACAGAGCATTGGCCGATGCTTAACCCCAGCATGGAGTGCCCTCGGTCTCACCAGTACAGAAGCACGTAGCCTGGCGGGGGCAAGCACAACACGGTCTCCTGGCCCAGTGGGAGCCATGCATACATCCAGGGCTGCAGACATATTTCTGCACACACACCATCTACGCCTTCTGCATCTGTAGCCTACAAGCCCAAACATCAGCCTGCAGCTGCCACAATCCAAGGCATTTTCATTCATGAACTGACAGCCCTTCTCGAGCATCAGACAATGGCACAGCGTGTGCCACCTTCCTCCCCCGGGAGCCACTGTGAAGTTTGGGATCACATCTGCAGACTGGGTCACCAGCTCGGGCACCCGTCTGTATCACAAACAGAATCAATAAGGGGGAGTCCTCGTTCTGAGCACCATAGCGCACAACCCTGGCAGGCTGGCGAGCCCCTCCCCCATGCACCGGTACCTTACTGGTGCCCCCTCGCTCACCTTCCTTCGCCCCTCAGCCAGTCAGCCTCTGCGGGAGCTGGTGACCACCTGCCCGGATCTGGGCCATGCTGCAGGCACAGGGCACTTTCCATGGTTGAAACGCATCCACTGCTGTGCCTCGGATCCCCCCTGTGGTGAGGTCTACACAGTTCGGTTCCAGCCAGACAGACACGGCAGCACTAAACTGCTGCTGAGTGCTTTTTGTTTTCTCTCCTCTCCAAGGATGAAGTGAGCGCTCCCCCATTGCTCCCCCGTCTCACCAGACTCATAGCTCCTCGTCATCCTCCATCGCTAGCCATCTCAGCTTCGCATCTCCGCTTCCCTTCCCCAGTTTGCCTCTCCGTGTGCACTCCCGGCCGCCGTCTGCCCCTCTTCCCCAACACGAGCGCACACACAGGCAGCGTGCCTGCCCAGATTTGGCATTGTCCCCGGGACCTGGCCCATGCTTCGTTTTTAAAAAAATGCCCCCCGGTTGTGCTACAATGCCTGGTTACAGCGGAGCTGCTGTGGTGTGGATATTTGATGTGTAGTGAGTTTTATTAAAATATATCTCTGACAATCCTTGCCTTTACAATTTATTAATGGCGGCTCAGGATATGATTAAAAATGTGTGATGCAACTTTTTAGGAGGTTATTATCCTTAGTTGACTATGTGATGTGGTCTTATATAACAAGACGAGGGAGTGGAGAGGTAGTGTCGTACACGGACACTAGGGTGGATACGTCCTCCTCTAGTACTTAGTAAATAAATTTAAAAAATCCACCACATAGGTCTGACTGTGTTAAGGAAAGTGTGTCTTTTGGTGTGTGATGGGTATTTAAGCAAACGCTGTGTGCATCCACACCCGGATGAATAACACACTTTCCTTAACACAGTCAGACCTATGTGGTGGATTTTTTTGATTTATTTACTATGTGATGTGGTCTACATGTTTCAGCCCGAAAACGATGTAGAAGGGGGCTTTCTTCAGGACCGGGTTAGTGAGGAAAGTGAGTGGCAAAGGTGAAAGTGCCACGTGAAAAAAGTGAAGTGCCTCCACACCCGCTAAGGTGTGTGGTCAGATGCCGGCATACTCACCGACACTTTGTTAAAAAAACACTAGATTAAGGTTTGGGCAGCTAATTGAGGCTCGGGAGGGGTCTCATCCGATGTCCCAATTTGGTATAGGAGAGTATCCCGCCTTAAACCTGCTGTGGTCTCCCGTAGTCTCCCGTAGTCCCGAGCCTCGATTAGCTGCCCAAACCTTAATCTAGTGTTTTTTTTAACAAAGTGTCAGTGAGTACGCCGGCACTCTGACCACACACCTTAGCGCGTGTGTAGGCACTTCAATTTTTTCACGTGGCACTGTCACCTTTGCCACTCACTTTCCTCAATAACCCGGTCCTGAAGAAAGCCCCCTTATACATCTTTTTCGGGCTGAAACATGTAGACCACATCACATAGTCAACTAAGGATAATAACCTCCTAAATAGTTGCATCCCACATTTTTAATCATATCCTGAGCCGCCATTAATAAATTGTAAAGGCAAGGATTCTCAGAGATATATTTTAATAAATCTCACTACACATCACATATCCACACCACACCAGCTCCGTAAACAGGCGTTGTAGCACAACCGGGGGGCATTCGGCCACCCGGTTGGGACCCCAATGATGAAGCATGACACCAACCAGGTTGGTGTGTGAGGGGTCTTTTAAGTACACCTAATGGGTCTATGTACTTACCACTACAGTGATTGTTACGCACTAATCTAGTGGGTTTGTCCACATTGTTTAGTCTAGTATTACATTGGGGATAAGGACGTACCCCATTTTTCCCGTGCTCTCTCCTTGTTTCCCTCTAGGGTCAGGAAGACGCCAGGAGACAAAGTCACTGCCCAAAAAAGACTACCCAAAAAGCAAAAAAAGGGAAAACAGTAAACGCAAACGGAGCAAGTTTTATACTAAGGAGCCCATTAATCTCGCCAATAGCCTCTATGTTTGAGAAATCAGCGAGGAATACAAAATTAATCCAAAACTCGAGATTTCAATTTCTAGAGGATCCTGGGTCATCTATCTACGCATCTACAGGAGAAACATTGGGTCTGATGACCCCTTTGGCTCCCCTAAGGATCCCACAATGGACAGACATACAAGTGGAAGAACAATACCCCACAACCGCGTCAGGGACACCTAACCTGCCACCATCTGAGGACCAAGATCCTTGCATATTGTATTAACAACCTGAAGGTCCAGGCAGGAAAAACTTAGCCAGTGGGGTTTCAACGCAAAACACCGTCATGATAACAGCTCTTGTACATACTGCAGGTACCAAAAATAATAAAGCAGTACATCAAGAACTGCAATTGGTTCTTATCAAAACTGATGGCGAAAGTTCATTAGACAGTTCAGAGCTAAAACAAGAGAATCAAGACCACGACATCTTAATGAGCATTCTCCTCAGGCCTCAGGACAAGGACACACTGCCAGCTTGCAGACCACTCAATTAAGCAGTGGAGACTACTAGCTCTCATGGCTAAATTCATGCATACCTAATACAAATAAAGATGTGTTGCAGGTTAGCAAGCCCAAAGTAGATACGCAAGAGGTACGGGCAGAGGCCCAAGAAAAGGAAGAAACAGAATATCAGCTATTTAATTCAAACCATAACAGCGCCAAGACAAAAAAGCAAGTTTGAACAAAAAAAATCTGGATAATCTTCTTCGACAATTACTGAAGACCACACAAAACTCCCAAAAAAGAGATTTTGAAATGAATTTATCACCTAAACTCAAACAAAACGACAGATCTAGCTGCACATCAGATAATGGGGCAACCGATTTGCACAGCAATATTAAACGTCCAAGTGGAATTCATTGCTCCGTTACTGCAAGCATTGCAAGCATCAACAGATACTCTTATAATGCAGTCAGATAAATTAGATATTCAAATAGATCTAATGAACATCATTGCATCATATATCGCAGGAATAAACTTGAAACTGGATAACCTAAATAACCTAATAACAAGAGTGCAATCAATACACTCACTGCTGGAATCTTCCTGTACATGTGGACCAATATTAGATAAGCTGAGGTTTTTACCAACATTGTTAGAACAGATCCTAAGCCTCAACAAACGATTGGTCACCCCTGTGACTCACCCAGAGAGTACAGACATAGAACAATCGGATTCAATGGTAAGACAGCAGTGATCGCCGTTAGCTGTAAGGACCGTCTTGGATCTTAAAAATGGTACTCAGTTACCTTCCACAGAAACGGTAGATTTTACAAACGCTGAACAAACGGCGATACTGAAGGTTAAGTCAGGGCAATCAAAAATGCTGACACAATCCAGAAGACAAATAAAGAGGGAAAGGAAAGCAAGAAGCAAAATGATGGAGCACAAGACCCAGTATGCTACTAGAGTATATCCTATCTTTTTCAAAACCCGGACAGGGTCAACCTTAGAAGAGCATCCCACTTCAACTACAACAGTTAACCCCTTGCCTAGCACTACCACCTCAAATGTGGGGCCTAGTTGGTAAGAACACAAATAAAACAGGGGCTCCTAAAAAACACATCAGGGGCCCTACTACCATGGAGAATGCTGACCAGTTTTTTACTCTAACCCATAAGGGGAAGAGCTTAGAAGAGCTTATCACCTCCACACCATACAAAAACATATTAAACGGGGGGCCAGCAGGCAAGAATATGGTCAAAACAGGAACTCGGAAAAAATATACTAGTGTCTCTACAGTTTCGGATGACGCTGACCATCACAAGGACACTGAAAAACATAAGACAGTTGACCTTGTGAGTCTACAAGAGCAAGAAGTCAAGAAGGAAACAGACAAAGTGAGAATAAATAAAGGAAAAAACTTAATATCTTTAATTCCACAAAAGCCATTAAATTTACAAACTTGCCTAACGCTCAAAATCAGTCACTGGGACCAGCAGAAAGTTTGAAATGCACTAACAACACAAATATAACTTCAAAAATAACCGAACATTCAGACAGCCCAGATGCAACATCTCCCCCCAGCAGCAGGCAACTAAAGAATTTAAGGACCAATGTCAGTCAGAAGTATTCCACAATCACGCCTCACGCTATAAAGTAACAGAGCACAGCCAATCGCCACAAGTGAAATTAAGATTTCACATTCAAAACCAGAAAAAATCCTCTCCGAAGGACTGTAATTACAAGGTCACAACAAGGGCAATAACACAACATAACCAGGCATCACAACAGATAATATGGACGCCTGAATATGAATCACAAGGCGGTCATGATATTTTGAACAGAAGTAACATATTAAGACTCATGGCTGAAATAACGGAACTAAAGCATATACATACGTCAGACCATCTGGCAGTTCAATGTCTTACAGTGGGACACAAAGCATCTAAAGAACAAACATTAATCACATGGCAGATGGCAGAGACAGCACACCTAATTTTAAGTAGCTCTGATCGATTTGCAGCCTGGGGTATAAAAATATCGACACCAATCATACCCCATTATCCATCTCCTTAGAATGACAATCAAACGCATCAGTGCAAACAAGAATCAAACCAAACACTGGTAACAAAACAGGTCTATTCAATTTTATAAAATGCTAAAGGAAGGAGCGGCATAGACCACACCATGGATAGAACAGTTGAAGACCTGCAAGATAAAATCGACTTAAATCCAAGCCAATGGAACTGGGGGGCATATTATCAAGAGAAGGATCGCCGCTTTTGCCGCACTTTTTGCCGAAAAAGCGGCAATATTTTTATCGCCCTATTAGCAAGCCTGCGCTAACATGCATTAGCTCAAGATTTCAGGAGTTAGCTGTCGCTTTTCCTATCGCCTTGCATGTCAGCAATAATTATCGCTAATGACATGCAAGGAAGGCGTTCCTAACATAAATTACACGCTAAAAGTCGCTAACACAACTCCACTGTATTAGCAAAGTTGTCCTGCGATAAAAAAACTTGCGCTAATCTCCGAAGATCGCAGGTTTTTAACACCTGATAAAAACCTGACTAAACAGAGTGTAACATGGAGGCACATAAGAAAAGTTCACTCTTTTACAAAGGTAACATATACATGGGAGAAAGTGAACAAGACTTTTCTTCAGTTGACTCCAAATACCCATCTCCAAATATCCCTGTGTAATGGGCTTTGTAATTATTATTATTATTGTTTGTAATTATTGTATTATGTTCATTCCTTGCCTCTCAGTCCTTTGTTTTATTGCAGAACGAACGTAGCCAGGTAACCACCAACACTACTTTGTGCTCCATTGTATTCATTTTCCCTTTCCCCTTCTATTGCCCCTTCCTCCCGCTCCCGATCAGTTGTTCCCTCTTCAATCAGTTCATGAAGGGTGTTAGCTGAAATACTAACGCACCGTGAACACGCTGATCCCATGCTATCGCATGAATCACTATCGCGTGTTAGCGGGAGTTTCGCTTCCTTTCTCGGACACCTTCGCATCTTTCCAAACTGTTAATAATAAGTCGAAAAAATGCGAAAAGTATCCAGGAAAGGAAGCGATATGTAAAATGACGATAGCTTGCGCTGGCGATCAGTATCGCCATTACTAGATAATATGCCCCTGGGTCCCTAGCATTCTCAATAATAGGAAGAGTGACTGACAAAAGAAAGATAAAACCAGTAACCTTGCAGGAGGCGTTATACATATGCTATCATGGAATTTGGCTGGAGCAAAAACACTACTTGACGGAGGCCTTCCTCCTTGGGAGTGGGCCAATTGTGATATATTAGCTCTACAAGAGACTTGGTTGCTGGAAGAACTTCCCATAGTCGGATTTACTCATTTCACAGTAGAGGCAGAAAAATGTAAACAATATGGCTGTTCAAAAGGTGGATTGCCAGTTTATGTATTTATAGCTCTAAACATTATATCAGAACAGTTGAAATCCCCTAATCCCAGTATACAACTAATAAAATGTACTGGCCAATGCTTAGACAAAAAGAGCACAGTAATACTGATCAATTATTATACTCAACCAATGGCCCAAATTAAATAGGATAAAAATGCACATTTAAGCAAAATTATTTCAGATCTACGCTGTGCCGAACCTGCCTGGAATATAATAGTGACAGGAGATTTTAATTCAAATTTAATTTACACTCCAAATGAAGATGAAATATGTCAGCAGAAAACACATTCTGGTGTGTACGGCAGCAATATTAAACTAGGTTGACTCGCTTAGACCAAATTGGTCAACAACTAGTAACAGACCTGGAATATCAAAGCATGCAAGTGACTAATGGAAGATCTGAAGAAGATAACCTGCCCAAAAAGAGGACCACGGCCAGAGGGCACAATCGATACTCGACTTTACAATTATAACGCTCCCTCTAATGCCGTCGCTTGCCCATTTTTATATAGAGGATACCACACTGAGCTATCATTTGTTTCAACATATTGTTTTTAATCTAAATGTGGCAAGATTTCAAACTACCAAGTTACCAGAGGGTCAATTGAATTCAACAAACCTAAAATGTCTTAAATGGACAAAGTAAACTAAAATGGAATAGTTTTCAACAATAAAAGATCTCCTGGCTGAATCAGCAAGTGGGCCTAGCAACAGGATTCAAGCTTGGTCTAACTTTCTGAGTAAACTAACAACAATAATGAAAACAACTCGATATAACGTTACAGGACATGATCCATTTAAAGGATTACCAAGTGAAGTTCTAAAATTAAAGAGGGACTTAAAAAGAACATACAGGAAACTGCATTCAAGAAATAACAAAGATATCACATGAGAAGTATTTAGACACCAGAGAAAACTCTATAAAAAGAAGTTATGGGAAACCAACAGAATGAAAACGGAGAGTTTTTGGTCCAAATTAATACACAGCATAAGGCTCCCCAATTCGAATAATTTCTGGCAAACGATAAATCACCTGAACAGGCCAGGAAACATCTTGACGTCAAATGTGCAGGAGCAGGAATGGGCCAAATACATCACTCAGAAATTTAAAGTGAAGCCAACTAACCTTCTGCAGATACAGAAGCTCTAAGTGAGCAACATCTACTAGAATCAGGCGATTATCATCTACTCACAAAGGGCATGAACGAGCCACTAGCTCAATGAGGGGATCCTAAAATAAACAATTCCCTTTACCCAGCAGATGACATAACAAATATAATAAACAAAGGTAACGGTGATGGGTCATCCTGCAAGCCACCTTTAAACATGACTCTGAATACTGGAGCATTTACCTAGGGAAGTTGTATGCCGAAGTTGAGTCTAAAAATCACATTCCTGACAGTTGGCAAGGATCAATTATTACACCTATATATAAAGGAGGATATAGAACTAATCCATCAAACTACAGGCTTATTGCACTACTGGATGTAGAAGTAAAATATTTCGCCTCTTTGATCCTTGTAGATCTGGTCAACTGGTCAGGAGAACTCAACTTGATCCCAAAAAATCAAACAGGCTTCAGAAAGGGAATCCGAACCATCTCGAACGTCCTATCAATCTCCCTAATAGCAAAGAAATCAAGAAAAAGAAAGCTGCCCTCTCTCCCCCCTTCTTTTCAACCTCTGCATTGAACCTCTTGCCAGTAAAATCAGGGTAGTAAACAGATCTCGCAATTTGAGTTTCAGGGTTGGGAGAAGAGGGTAGCTCTGTATGCTGAGGATCTGATGATATTGACTACAAATCTGTCACTCTCACTTCCAAAAATCTCAGGCATCCTGGATAAGTTTGGGGAGGTCTCAAGCTACCAGATAAATTGGCAAAAAACCGATGTGATGGAGTGGAACTCCCAGAGTAACAATCCCCTGGTAAAGGAATCGATAAGGTAATTGGGTATTATGGTGACAAAGAATTTAGAGGACTTTGAGAGGGTAGCAAATGCGTCTAAGAAATTATTAAAATCTTGGGCAGGGCTCCCATTCTTTTTGGGAAGATCGAACATTCTGAAGATGACCATATTACCAAAATTTACTTTTTTGTTCGCCTCAATAACCTTAGAATTCAAAAAGTTTGGTTTGACAAACTACAGGGAGTTTTGAGCAGTTTTATCTGGGCTTCTAAGGCAACCAGAATTGCATGGAGGAAACTTCATAGGGGGAAGCAACAGGGAGGAATCGCCAGCCCAGGCGTGTTCCAATATTGTAGAGCATTCCAGTTTAAAGTAATGAGAATCCTTCTTCAAGAACATCAAAAGTACCCACCGTATCTACACGCTATGACCCAGCTAGAAGGAGATTGTTTTTTGTATAAATTCGGGCACCCAACATTTTTTTTAAAAGTGAAGCTGAAGATACTTCTAGCAGCATGTAAACTCTGGTGTCAAATCAAGAGAGTTGTAGGAATCCTGTATTACAGCAGCCACGCCCCAATATGGGCATCCCCAGGGACCCCTGAGTGCTTGAAGGACAGTCTTTCAGGCCCATTAGTAGAAGTAGGAATAATGAGATGGGGACAGTTACTCGACGGTAAGACCTTAGTAGACTGGGAACAATCTCTGTTTTATTGATCTAAAAGCAGCGTTTGATAGTGTGGACCGGAAACTTTTATGGGCCAAACTAAAAGCATGGAATATACCCGAAAGAATCTTAAGGGGTTTAATGCTATTTTATACAGACACTTGGGTCAGAGTAAAACTTGAAGACGGCTCCAGAGTCTCAAGAAAAGTGTATACGAACATGAGCCTAAAACAGGGATGTGTGTTGGCCCTGCACCTGTTTAACCTATTTATATCAGACTTGTCCTAAAAGCTTAATAGAACCAATTCTCATTCACCGTACTTAGGTCAGTTACCACTTTCACACCTTGCCTATCCAGACGACATCGTCCTCTTAAGTTTAACCAAGGTTGGGCTGACCAGATTATTAACCAAACTCTCCGAATTTTTGTCAGCAAATAAGTTAGAAATCAACATATCAAAAACAAAAACAATGCTTATCAGCAATCGGTCAGCCCCACACCACGACATCTGGCTACAAAGTAAACAATGGAGAACGTATCTAGCTACAAGTATCTGGCTTATTATATAGATAACAAACTATCCCATCGTGAGCAGAAAAATTACATGACACGGCGTACAGGCGCACTAACTTTTGCTTACAGGTCGCTGGCAAAAAAATTGGAGGGTCCATCATTTAGGCCGTTGCTCTTGATAATAGCTGCCAAAACTCTTCCAACTTTAACTTACGCTAGTGCTGCCTTATAATGGAAAGATTCTGTCCTCCTTAATAACCAGCATCTATAAAAGGGTTTTTCAACTTCCCTGGACTGATTCGCCAGCGCAACTTTGGGTTAATGAACGAATCGTTGGGCAGACTTTATACCTCTATAAAGGTTTGGTACCGTATAAAACAAAACACAGAGAATTCTATCCTTAATGAGGCACTATGGTCGGAACTTGACAAAAATAAAAAATCGCTGTTTAATCAATTCCTGCACAACGCACTTAAATCGACTAGCACTTTTGATCTCTGGAATAAAAATATGTATTTTCCAACATTTAAGCTAGCAATAAATAAAGCTGCAAAATGTTATTCGTTAATTTTGGATAAAAGCATTTTCAGCAAAAGATCCCACTCATGGACGGTGATCAGCAACTATAAAGCTCTTAAACT
Organism: Calotriton arnoldi; assembly: GCA_963921515.1. Classification (NCBI taxonomy): domain Eukaryota; kingdom Metazoa; phylum Chordata; class Amphibia; order Caudata; family Salamandridae; genus Calotriton; species Calotriton arnoldi. The sequence continues at coordinate 108,984 of CAWUFW010010053.1, read as the reverse complement.
GGCAGCTTAACTCGATTACACATTTTCTGTCCATTTAAAAAAATAATTAATGGCACTGCGATTCTGAAGGTACCCCTCACTTGCAGATGCTCTACACTGGAAAAATATTGTCTAAAAAGTGTGCTGCCTTTGCGGCAGTCAAAAAGAAGATCTTATTCATCTGATATGTAATTGTCAGAAATTACAACCAGCACGAGTCACTCTATTGAGGAGAACCTTCCTGGACAGAGAAATAAGAACCTGCAGGACTGCCGTTATTAAAGGGCTCAATATATCTGACCCCCAAATGAATTGTAAATTGATAAAGTTCCTCCGAGTACATGATCAAGTTGTGAAAGCTAAGGCCATGTAATGAGGTTATTTCATTGGGGGAGAAACACCAATACAACCTCTACTTGTAAGATCATCACCGCAAGGAGAAGGAGAATGCATAGCCCACCAACATACATATCCAGCAGCAAAAACATATGACTCCCTTTAGGAGCGCTGACTGGTCAATCCGATAGACAAGGGACACAGAGACTTAAACATTTTAAAATCACACCCGATCAGAAAGCAAATAACCAGTCTGATATCTCACATTTAGAGCTTTAAAATAAATGCATTTTAATTGTATTTTTTGATATACAAAATTAACAAAATCGAGGAAGTCAGAATAACATCTTATGCAAGTCAGACATGCAATATAGAATGTTTTTAAGACCTGAATTAATTTACATCTGTTGTTTTTAAACACTGCGTGTTGATTTTACACTGACATTGTTGAAATGATTTTACATTTTCGTTTTAATAACAATTAATTTATGTAAAATTGTTATGGTTTTAACTAACTAAACAATAAAACTTACTACTACTGAGTACATAATATCTCTTATGTGTCTCGGGAACTTGGACTGCGATGATCTCAATAACAACTTCAACTGCTCAGCATCAAATGCGTATATACATTTACACAAGTAAACCATAAACATTACTAGAATGCAATACATACAAATTCAACACAATACCACAAGCTCAACATAGACAATTGAAAGGCAAAACCTTATTAATACTCATACCTCCTCCGCTACAAAAGCCTTCGGAACTGCCAAACTGCTTCATTCTTCAAGTTTGGGCCATGGACTGCAGGGACATGGGCAATGCTAAACTAGGACAATTGAAATTGATTTTAATTTTCAAACAATTTTCAGCTCCTCTTCTTCTGTGACATTAACTGTCACTCTTCTACCACTGGATGGATCGGTGATTTTTATATCTCAAACGTCAGTTGTAATCATCAAATAACCCCCACCATTGGTAGTATGAATCTTTGTTTGTCGACAAGGAGAGGGAATAAGGAGCTATCAGTTGTCATGAAAAGTGAAGTTCAATTGGGGGTTCACAGAAATCGACAAAAAGATTTTGAGTGATTTAAGAGGATTTATTAAGTAAATTAATTCATATAAAATCATTAGTCTTGTAAATATTTAAATTTTAGTCACCCTTGCTACAGATGCAAATAATCCAACAGTTGAGATTTCAAAATAAGATAAAATAGCACATTATTAAGAATTACAGAGAGACTGCAAAATACGCAGCAAGTGTGTTCCATAAAGGAACATCTCTAATCTAAAGTAATCAGGGCTGGGCATAAATGGCATTTATTTTAAGCAAGCAAGGTAAGGTGTCAGTTTCAGAAACCCAAATGAAGGGTTCTGATGACAGAATAGGAATGCAAAGGCATGAAGCCTTACCACTCAAGCAGTGGATATTAGCAGAGGCTGTAAGGAGCTCAAAGTCAGCAAGCATCACTAAGATCTGCCTCCTAAGTTCTGCAGCAAGGTCTCCTACCTGGTCTAAGGAACACATGTTAATATAATTCAACAAAACATTTTTTGCGAGATTTCTCCCATTCCTCACTCCCACAAACCAATTAGTCTTCAGCAAACATTGGGAGCAGGTAAAATCCCCAGTTTCTCACAATGAGTCCTGCACAACCATGTCCTTTGTTTGTTACTTTGAATAGATCTTGTGGTTCAGACAGTTCTACCCAGAAGTAGTAGTTCCTGCCATCTCCTCTCACCATCAGTTGTATGATACATAACAAATGCCTATTCACTAGCTAATAGAAGGCTTTTGGTCAATTACACCCTCTGCAATGGGAAGAAAGAGAAAAATGTCTTGTGCAACACAACAGTTTAAATGCTAGAACAGGCCTCTTAGCCCTAACTTGTAAAGTTGACATTTAAAAATGCATCAACAGTTAAGCTAACTTAGGTGCACATGCATCAAAATTAGATTTTGCTATTCCTTAACAGCGAATTTTAAGGAATCGCAAAATGCAATGCACCAAAAAAATCGCTAAAAAATAGCGAATCGGTAATATTCCCAATTGGTAATAGCGATTACATATTACCAACTCGCTAATTGCGAAATCGCAATTTGCGAGTCGCAAATTGCGAGTCGCAAATTCCGATGTCGTTTCTGGTGCAGCTTGATGACATCACAATCAGGAAGTGATGCATCCCATGCTGATTCCAGTGCACTGAGAGAGTCAGAGGAGGAGGCAGACTGCAGGAGCACAGCTGAAGTTACCATTTTTGCTTTGCTAAAACTGTTCTGGGACAAAAGCATGGCTTCATGAGCAACTGGGAAGAAGGCTGCTAAACGAAAAAGGAAACTGAAATTCAGTGAAAAGGAGATAGAAATTCTCATTGAGGAGGTTGTGAGGAGCCATGACAAGGTGTTTGTCAAGCTATCACTCCAGGTCCCTGAGTCAGAGAAGCGAAAAATCTGGTTCAGGATACAATCCAAAGTGAACGCAGTGGGGGTCACCCACCGCACAATAGGAGACCTGCGCAAACGGTGGTATGACCTGCGCAGCCGTGCAAAAGAGAGGGTTTTTGCCAGGCTATTGGAGGCAAAGCAGACTGGAGGGGGACCTACAACACTGCCTGGGAACACACCCCTGGAGGACCTCGTGGAGTCCACACTGAAGCTGTAGTCGGAGTGACGGAGTTGGACACCTCTGCACCGGCCAGTACTTCACAAGGTAAGATGCATGCAAATGCAGAATATAAAAATAGAAACATCACGTCAGATCAGGTCTAGTGTTCAGAATCATACTCCAGTCCACATTTTACTTGCTACACCCAAATGCATTATGGGAGGAACAGGCAGGGAAGGGAAGTTGGGAGGAAAACAGCATTGTTGCCCACAAGTACAACAAGAAAGTGAAACATATGGACACTGTGTGTCAGATAGTAATTTAATGGAACAGAAAAATACACTATGTGAGACACAAATGTTTACAAAATAACTAAAAATTGCACTGTTTAACATCACAGATGCAGCTGCACAGGAGTCAGAGGGAAGTGAAGGCGGAGACACCCAGGAGACTCCGGCTGAGGCAGATGTGGAGACACAGGTGGCCCCACAAACCACATACCCTGCACCCACTAGACGCAGGTCCACAGTCCCACCACTAACTGCCATGGAAATTGAGGAAGAGAGCGAACATGATCCCCAGACATCCCAGCCTGGACGTACACCCACGACAAGACCCCAGTCACAGGTCCGATGCAGCAATAACCTAACCCGGAGGCGCAGGTCAAGGACACAGATGTCAACACCAGAGGATGAAAGTCCAAATGTCTGGGGTGGGCTGGAGAGCCAAATGCTGTGAGTGCAGCGCCTGCAAGCAAAGAACATGAGATTAATGCAGGCACAATTTTGCACTATGTCAAACAACATGGCAGACATGATGGACTGCTTGAAAGAGCGGACTACAATAGTGGTGGAAGGACATAGACAGTCCAATGAAGCTATGCAGGGTGATGCAGGAAAACCAGGGGTCCCAAAGAAAAAGGCATCGCCAATTCTTAGGGCGCATAGATGGCTACACCAGATCCATCAACCGGCTGAGCACCAACACAGCTCTCCTGTCCCGTCGTTCTGTGGCCATGCAGGTCGAAATGAGCCATTGCTGTGGCGATGTGGCCAGGGGACTCATCCACGTCACAAATGCAGTAGAGCAATTTCAGACTGCTTCTTCTGGGGGCATCAATGTATTGGGGAGAGGGGAGAGTGAGGAGGCGTCCAGCCTCAGTAGTCTCTTGGTGCCAGTGACTACATGCAGGAGGAGCACTACTAGGAGTACCACTGTTTCAGAAGGCTCCACGAGGAACATGAATGAGGCCACAGAAAGGCGTTTGGGAGTGCGTGGTCGCAAACAATAAGATGGTGTTGGCAGACTACCTCCTATATGGTGATGTAACCATTATCATGGCAATAGTTGTGACTGACATTCAAGTCCAATGATGATGTCTTGTTAATTTTTTTGTTTACACTCACTGTGCTATTTAGCACTTGGTGTGTGTGCATTAACCTCTACCACATTTCTACATTAAAAACATCCACTACAGTTCAACCATGCAGTGTCTTGTCTCATCATTACCCACCTCAAAAATAATGCTGTGTACTTTCTGCACGTCTCCTTCTCCCTTCTGCTAAGCTTGCCCCAGCTGCTGCTCGTAGTGGTTTGTCCTGGCTGGTTGTCCTCCTCAGGCTCGCTGTCAGACAGCTCCAGGGGTATGCCTCTCCTAGTAGCGATGTTGTGCAACATGGCACAAGTGGCCACAATTCTGCAGCAGGTCTCTGGTCGGTACTGCAATGCCCCACCAGTCTTGTGGAGGCAGCAAAACCTACTTTTCAGTAGGCCAAAGGTGCGCTCTATGTCGTTCCGTGTTGCGATGTGTGCTGCATTGTAACGCTGCTCACTTGGGTTGAGGTATGGCGTCAGGAAGTAGTTGCGCATGGCGTATGCACTGTCACCTACAGGGTAGTAAGCAAATGGTTAGTGACTGATATACGTTACCATTTGACCATAGTGTTAGAGACATTGTAACATATGTTTACCAAGCAGATATCCTTCTCCAAATTCACCCCAAAGGAGACGAGTGTGTATGCCACTGTGTCTGAATATGTAGGAGTCATGTGTGCTGCCAGGGTAATGTGCCACTATGTCAGTGATGATGTTTTTTGAATTGCAGACTACTTGGATATTCAGTGAATGCTAGGCTTTCCGGTTCCTAAAGATGTACTCATTCACTGATGGTGGACAAATGGCTACATGCGTTCCATCAATGCAACCTATTACATGGGGAAACCGGGCTACCTGATAGAAGTCTAGTTTTGTCTGATGCAAATCTTGTGGGGTTGAGGGGAAGCTAATGCGGTGGTGTATCCTGGTCAACATGGCATTAAGAAATGAATTAAAAAAACGTGACAGGGCAATTTGTGACACCCCTCCAGCTACAGCTACTGCACCCTGGAAGCTACCTGATGCTAGTAGGTGCAGGGACCATAGGACCTGCACATGAGTGGGAATGGCATATGTCCTGCGAGTCTGACGCTGCAGTAGGGGATCCAATTCAGCAATCAGATCATGGATCATGGCAGCATTTAACCTATACTTGTCATAGATCTCTTCCTCTGTCTGTCCCAACAATGTAATGCGCACTTTAAAAATGCGCTCCTGTATATTCCTTCTTCTATATGCTGCTGCTCGTAGCCTCATCCTCCTCGCCATGACGTAGAGAGCTGCCATTGTGAAACATTCTGAGGCCTCCTGGGCCTGTTTAAATACTTTGATGATGTTCCCCACCTGTTTTGATTGTTTTCACCTGTTTACCACCTGCCTGTAAAATTCGGTAATTAGCGATCGCTAATTTGCGATTTTAATGAAAAATCGCTATTCACGAATTTTCTTGCATAGCTTTGAGACTCTCTAATAGCAACTCGCAATTAAGGAATCGCAATTTTGGTCTTCTCAAAATTGCGTTTCCTTATTTTTGCGAATTTTTTATAATTTCGCAGATTTGTATTGATGCATTGCAAAGGGCTAATTAGCGAGCACAAAGGGCCTGTTTTTGCGATTCGCTATCTTAGCTTGATGCATGTGTACCTTAATTCCTTAAAAAAGGTTAATTCAAGTGTTTGTTTATAATTTTTATATGTGCTTACCTACTACAAATGTTACTTAAATGTGTGTATGTTATTTCAACATTGAAGTTAGCCATTCACAGTTAAATTAATTAATTTGCAAAATGAGGAATTTTGCTCTATCACTCACCAGCCAGGGTTTATCACCTACTGCCTTACCATACGTACCCTTTACCACATGGCTCCCATAAAGTATTCCCTTGATATGATTAGGAGATTATACAATGGCCTCCCTGGGTATTAAGAAAGCCTTTGACAATGCGTGACAGGAGTTCATGTTTCAGTTCCTTGAAAGGTTTCATTTTGCCATCTTTGTCCTGGGATGATTCACTCTTCTCTCTGCAAGACCTCTGACCCATGTTCGAACTGGAGGAAAAATCTTGAAAGAGTGGACTCTGGAGAAGTGTATTTGCTAGAGCTCCCCTCAGTTAATACTGTTATTTGCTGTGGTGATGGAGCCCATAGATACATTGTTGAGACAATTTGTGGGGGAATTGGGGATTAAGGCTGGTGCAGATTCCCACACAGTGTCTTTGAATGCAAATCATTCTATGGCATACAAAAACGATCCTGCTCTCTCTATAACCAATTTCTTAGATACAGTGGGTAGGTACGTAAATCTTTCCGGGCTCCGCGTAAACTAGTCTAAAAATCTGGATATTCCCTCCTGGGGATGGGGCCTCTCTCCCAGATTAGAGCTAACAATGGTAAACCAGTGATCTGAAATACACATTTGAGTGTCATAATGGTGCATTATTGAGATGAGTACATTCAATTGACCATACTGTACAGTGCGGCACGCATGCAAAGTTTGAAAAGTTTAGAGAAATAAAAATATCTCTTTAACTTTGTACCTGCCTCAATGTATGGTATCTTTTTAGTGCAAAATCCTGCCCACCATTGTTAGTAGATAGGTCTCCACATCAAAACCTTGGGCGATAGCCTGGTAATGCCCATGTGCCACCCATGTATGACCCCCCTTGATGTAAATACAGGTAAAGGAATGTACAGCGTAAAACAAAAGTAAATTACAAATCAGCACATTATGCTTGTTTGCATCACTTCTGGTGACTTCGCACAGGCACAGTGTTGATTAATCTGGCCCCACTGCAGTTTCACTGATGGTGTTACTGCAGTGAAACAACAAACAACACTGACACATTGTCCATGTCAATCAGTTCCCCCAGGGGCATAGCTTCAGGGGGTTGCTTGCAGTGTTACATCCCCCTAATCAGTGTATTTTCTGGTGAATAGTTGGGTGCAGGTGCTTTCAGTCGGGTTTGGTGAGGTCTCTGTTGGATTTCACCAGGACTTTTTACATACACCCAGATAAAAATGCATACACATGCTCTCCATCTTTCAGTTTTGAAAGTCTCCAAAAATGTTGGTTATTTTACAAAATATTGGAATTTCTCTCACTTAGTAGCCCTACCAATCCACATTTCTCTATATTCCTCTCCCTTTTTACCCCCCTTTAAGACCCTCTCCAGCACTATGCTTGTGGTATAACGCATTTTTACATTATATTGTTGGGAAATCTGAAGCTCACTCTCCCCCAATCTTAATGACAAAGCTACACCCCTGAGTTCCCATCAGGAGTCCTCACCTTTGCAGTCTGCACTCCTGCGCAGAGAGGTGTGGCGCAGTGGCCAGAGCTGCTGACTCCAAAGCGCGGGGCTCACAGTTCGATCGCGGGCGGCAGCTCAGCTCAGCATCATGTGACTCTGGGCAATAGCTTACTTAATATCCCCGACGGCCTCCAGTGCCTTGAAACCTTAAGGGGTGATATGTTTGCGCTTTACAAATACAAATTATTAGTTTTCTAATGAAAATAAACTACATCTGTCTGTGAGGCAGCAGTTCACAAAGTACCTATATCATGTCCTCAGCAAGGAAACCAAATAGCTGGACATGTTTTACTCAAAATATTATATTCCACATTTTATTTGTGTAAGACTAGATGTGAATTTCAATTGTGTTGTTTCTAGCTAGCTAATAGGCTCATTTCCAAGAAAACCTTTATGTTTTAAAAGCATCAGTTGAATTAGCATGTGTTTTGCTCGTGTGTGCAATCTATTGCTTTCACACTGAGAATCCACAAGAGCATAAAAACACTGTTCATATGTACGAGTTCTGTAGGGGTTAAAGGAAAAGCAACGATGCTTGATACATGCCACAGCATTGCAAGCAAAATGTCCTGCAGAAGACCACAGAAAGCAGGCCCTGAAAAACCTGAATCCTTGGCAACAAATCCTCGAAAGGTCCAGAGTCAATAAAGTAGAGCACTCACCAATGGAAGCACTAGTGTTTTTATCGTGGGTTTTGGTTCCAAATCAGATCTGTTGATGTGTTTCATTTTGAGGATTGTATCTCCATAAATTCTACAAGTCTTCAAGATTTGTGCAGCATCCCAAATAAATCGATCTGCATCTTGTAAAGTCGGGTACCAAGTGGCCTTTGGATTCTTTGTTGTTGAGAACCTCCATTTGGAAGTGGCAACATATGTTTATGGGCTTGCATCTGTGTTTCCAATTGATGTGTCGGTCACATTAACAACTGATCACTAATCAGCAAGGTGGGCAAATTAATTGCAATGCATGAGGCACAGAAAATCACTGTGAAGCTACCCATGTCTGTCCCTCTGATGATAACGCTACCAACATCAAACATGTGGCAAGACTTTCCTGCACCAACACACCCTTAAGAATTTGATTATATCACTCATCGGAATTTGCACCGTTCTCCTTTTTGGTAGAGTAAAACGTTAAGATCCATAAGAAATTCAATAAGATGGTGTCTAAGGATCGCTCATGATAAAAGTGGAGAAAAACAGTAGGGCACGGTAGACTTTCTCCACATCAAAACATTCTTTTCATCCTCAACACCTCAAAATCAAAAACAAATACAGAAATACGATTACTCTAAGAGTAAATACCTCTAAATTAGCATTGCTATTAAAATCGATTCCTTGTCAGGGGAACATGGCGGCCACTAGCTAAGCGCCCGCAGGTCTTCTATCGGTTGCGCATTATACTGAGAGGGCTCTCCCTCTCTTTCTCTCTCCCCCCGCTCCCACTCTTGCTTACTTCAATGGATTACTTAGATGGTCCATTTTGTGGTCTCCAGCCATGCCAATTTGAAAGCCGGCGTATTCTTCCATGGTGCCTGAGCCAGGCGGTGTTTCCATGTCACCGCGACCCCCACTGCGAGCCCTGCGGGGGGAGGGTGTGGCTCGGGAGCTGCGTTGCTGCCGCGAGGCTGCCCTCTAGTTCCGGGTCAGCAGAGGAAGAGCCAGCACCAGGCGGGACACATTGAAGGCATCCTGCAATACAGATTTACATGTGAGGCTGCCCACTGTTGAATATGGTGGGGGAAAGGCAAGTCCTCACCCTCAGGAAGCAGGACATGGTAAGATCTTCCCAATAGGGGAAGGGGGACCTGTAGTGATATCTCAGGCCGGGTTTCAGCCACACCCCCAATCTTATTAAAATAACGGCGATTTCTCACAAGTGCCCCACAGCGTTTTTGTGAACGGGGTTCCTGTGGGATCTAAGGTAGCAAGAGGGGGGCTGGCTTCCCAGCCTATGGAGAAGGGCAAGAATTTTCAGATTAGAACCTCCTTACCTACAGGGAAAATCTGCAGATATACACTTCGTACTAGGGGGCCACTAATCACTTCTTTACCAGGACTAACAGCATCGGCACCAATCCCTCCTGTGACTGATACAAGTAACACGATAAAGGGCGAGAATAAATCACCTGAATGTTCCAGGAAGGAGAAAGTACTGGGAGGGAAGGTGGAGAAAGCAACACCTACAGCGGCTGGTAAGAGCCCCAGGAGTAGGGGCAGGGGGAAGAAGGCTATTCACCCGAAAGTGAGCATTACCCCATCTTTAAAATCATTTTATAAGGTCCTTGCGTCTCCGCCCCCTGTCTTGGAATCAGTTGCTAGAGACCCCAATTTTATCAGAATGGAGCAAAGCGTGGGTCCAACTTAAGGGACTAATACAACAACCCTCCCTCGCTCTCCCCCCTCGGTTGCCTAGACTCCAAGGTTAGCAAATGGAAGGAGCCCCCGAGTGCCACCCCAATGCCCTTTTTAACATCAAATAGGTTTAAGGCTTTGGAGGCATGCAATGAGGATAACCAGGATGAGCAGGAGAAGTCCTCACAGTCAGCCTCAGATACCAGTCACCCACCTCAGGCGGTTTCAGAATCTCTGGCTGACATCCTTCTGGCCCTCAAGGAGGAGATGAAGAGCAGGTTCACGACTTCCAAACAGAATCAGGTTGCAATACAGGCTTCCTGTGCAGCCTTAGCTCAGAAACTTGAAGAAGTATCTGCAAGATCTCATATCTTGGAGCAGGAGATCCCTAAAATGAAGCAGGCTATAGATACGACTTCTGCAGAGATGAACCGGTTAACCCGGCAAAACAAGGAGATGAAAGATGATCTAGAGCGCCTTGAAAGCCATTCGCGAAGGAATAATCTTAGACTTATCAATATCCCCGAGGCTGCGGAAGGCTCGGACATCAAGGCCTTCGTGATTTCGCTGTTACAGGACACGGCTCTAAATAATCGGCCGGATATCGATCTTTCCTCTTAGATTCAGCTGGTACATCGAGATCCCTTTAAGAGAAACCCTGCGAGGCCAAAGCAGAGGAGGATCTTAATCAACTTCCTCACGTATACTACCAAGGAGGCGATTCTATCTATGGAGTTAAAAGAAGGCTCTTTCTTTGCTGGAACCTATTCATTTTCCATAAGATGAAATGTCTGCCACGCTACTGCCCAGAAACAGTGGGAAATGGGGAAGAGGATGGAGGAGTTGAACAAACTTGGTGCCAAAGCTCAGCTAAAGTTGCTGGCCTCGCTCCGAACAATGTGGAATAATCACATGTATATACATCGTTCAGTTGAGGATGTAGATGATTTGATTGAGGAAATCAGGAAGGGAGCTGGCACGTGGGAGGCGGGGGCGACAGGGAAGAGGGTAGGCCCGACACATTGTGTTTCATTGTTTTACTGATGAAGAAGACCACTAGACTTTATGCCTATATTATTGGGTAGGCTACCCCAAGAGGGGGGGACAGTCGGTAGAGGGGCGTAAGGGCGTTTGGGCACAAGGTGGGGAGCAGTGGGAAAAAATCCCCAAAAATGTCCTATATCACATCAGAATGTTTTTTGCAGCACCATTGCGACGGTCCACAATAATAGCACTGAGTTGAAATTTTCATGATGAGGGGAGTCAATGAGCTAATATTTCTTTCTTGGAATGTTAATGGGCTTAGGTGCAAGCGTAGGCGGAGATTGGTGATGAAATACCTGGAGGAAAGTAGAGCTCATATATGTCTGATTCTGGAAACACACTTAGACACACTTGAAGGTTGAGCTGCGTTTTCAGAATACCCTTGAATAGAGTGTTTTCTAGTCTCAGAGCAGGCAGCTCACTGCAAAGGTGTTGCCATCTTAATAAATCGGGTGGGCGGGCTGCGTTAACAAATCCTCCAAGCTTGATAAATCTGGGATGTGGATAATTGCCACTTTAGATTGTGGGGGACAGAGCTGTTGTTTGCTGTCTTTTATAGGCCCAATATTGACGATCCCTCCTATCTATCCAACCTTTTTTAATGGAAGCTACAGCCGTTATTATAGTTGGGGAGATTTTAGCATTTTATTGGACCCCGTACATGACAGGTCTACTAGAAAATTTCATGATAATGCCCCTCGGGTGTGCCAGACACTAAAAAATATGTTGCATGAGGTGGCCCTGTTAGATGTGTAGAGGTATAAGATGGGAGTCAGCCGAGGCTTTACTTTTCATAGTAAAAAGTATGGCCATTTCTCAAGGTTAGATTACCTCTTAACAGACAAGGCCATCATAGAAGCAATAACCACTGTAAACATCCTTCCAGGTCATATTTCGGATCATGCTGTGATCAATTTTTCCTTAGTTGGATATAGCAGGCCCCCAGGCCAAGATGGACACTAAAGAGGGCTATCCTTACAGACTCTGAGACGGGAGAGGCATTAAAGCAGGCATATGTGGCCTACATCGAGGACAATATTGGATCTATCTCCCTGGATGTCGTATGGTATGCCTTTAAGGCATACATTAGAGGGGTGCTACAAAATTTGTCCTATGTCAAAAATAAGGCTGAACATTTAAGTTTAAAAGCTATGGAGGACAAAGTGGGGTCATTGGAGGCTGATCTTCATCGGGCTCGCTTGTGGTCTGCCGATGTAAGGGTGTGGACAGAGAGACTCCTAGAAGATGTGAGGCAAGACTATAGAATTAAAATAGACCAAAAGTGTAGAGCACAGTGGCATGCCAGATGTATGCAGAACTTCGAGTATGGGGAAAAGGCTGGTGTATTGCTGGCCTGGAAAGCTAGGGCAGATAGATCTGAGAACCACATCAGCCAATTAGTTGTAAATGACAGAGGGGATGTCTCTGATGAAATGGAGGACATGTAAGCCTGCCTAGTCTCTTTGTTTTCCACACAATATAAGTAAGAGATTTCTCCCAGCTCAGAGCTTCTTAAGGCCTGGCTGAGTAAGTTACAAATGCCTAGTTTAACAACGACGAGTTGTGAGATACTTGATGCTCCCATAACTAAGGATGAGATTTGTTTAAGTCTCATTAAAAGTAGGAATGGTAACGCTGCAGGCACTGATGCCCTTCCCAATGAAGTGTATAATCTCTTAACAGAGGAGCTGGTACCGATTTTGGAAACCCTGTTCAATTCGATCTACAGACAGGGCGGACACGTTCCTAGATCTTGGAAAGAGGCTACAATTGTCCTCATTTTGAAACCCTCCAAAGACCCCACTAGGGCTGAATCTTAAAGGCCAATCTCCCTGCTGAATGCGGACTACAAGATCTTTTTGAGAATTTTAGCGGGGAGATTGGCTAAGTATGCTCCTCAGTTAATACACCCAGACCAGAAGAGTTTTATCCCGAAGAGGCACATACAGCAGCAGACTCAGCAGCTTATTGGCACAATAGATCTTGCCATTGAACACTCAGCTCCCTTGGCCGTAGTTGCCTTGGATGCTGCTAAGGCGTTCAAGTGTGTTGGGCGGTCCTTTGGGAGGTTATGAGAGTAATTTGATCCGGCCCTAAATTTTTTAAATACACAAGGCGACCTATGAGGGTGCGTCGGCTAGGATCTTTTTCAATGGCGCACTAACTCCCAGCCTAAGTATATTAAGAAGGACAAGGCTTGGTTGCCCTCTTTCTTCTTTACTATTCAACATATATGTAGAACCTCTGGCTCAACTGCTGAGATCTGATGCTTCCGTAGTTCCTTTTAGTTCTCTGCCTTATAGCAGTAAGGTCGCGTTGTACGCTGACGACATATTAATTTATACGGCTGATCCAGTTATATCCATTCTGAGGGTGGAACATCTATTAGCGGAATTTGGCTCCCTTTCTGGCTATTCAGTAAATACCTATAAAACTGAGGTAATGTGTTGGAATGTTAAGGACTGGGATGGGAAAATGAGCCCCAATTTTAGATATCCAGGAATCACAATAGTGGATGAGATAGATAAAATCCTGCAGCTTAATCTGCAAAGGGTTGCTAGAGATATATAACCCCTATTAGCTAGATGGAAAAACCTCCTGTTAACTATTTTCGGGCGTGTCAATATAATAAAATTGGTCATTCTTCCTAAATTGACTTACCTTTTCGAACGCTATTCCCCATGGGTTCCCAAAATCAGGCATTGACAGAATTCAGGGGTAGGCTGTGAGCTTTATATGGGCCAATAAGGGCACTAGGTTGGCCTGGAAAAAACTTCGACATAGGCTCAACAAAGGAGGATTGGCCCTGCCTGATTTTAATTAGTATTGCCCAGCTTTCCAATTTAAAACCATTCGGATGCTACTGGCAAAGGCTGACGACTCTACTTGGGGGAAGCTCCTTGGGGAAATGGTGAGGCAGTGGAGCGTGGAGGGATTCCTTTATAAGTTGGTGCCCCCAGGTTCTTTAAGAAAATTCAATTAAAAGTATTAAAATCTGCTTTGAATCTATGGTATAAGGTTAGGAGTACGTGGGGCATGGGTTACGATTCAGACTTGGCTCCAGTTTGGGATTCCCACAGCACCCCGTTATGCTTAAAAGATGGCTGAAGTCTACCACTTAGGAGGGCGCATATTACAACATGGATAGATCTGATGATGTCGAAGGGAGTGTATCCATGGGAAGTTTTAAAAGCTAAGACTGGAAACGACCTGTCTAGATTTAATTTTATTCAACTGTCCTCCTGGTTTGCCGCCTCAAAAAAGGAAATTAGGGTAACTGGGAGCTGGAGTTCTTTCTCCAAGACACAAGACCTAAGAGTAAGGCGGTTGCAAGGTGGTATGAGAAGGTTTTGGTAGTTGAGCAAAAAAAGCTAGCAACTCCTTACTTAGTCTGGAGTGGAACCTCTCATGAGGGAGATACTAAAATGGTTTGGGATAACTCCCTGAGGCTCCTGTACTCTATTGTCAAACCAGCAAATCTGAAGAGGAACCACTTTTTTACTATTAATCGTCTGTACTGGACTCCATTTAAAAAAGTGCAAAGTTTGCTCTCCATTCTCCCCCCAATAGTGTAAGGTGTGGTTGTCTAGAAGCCAAGGATGTCCATATCTTCTTTGAATGCCCCAGGTTGAGTGATTACTGGGGAGGAGTAGAATTTGCCCTAAAGGGTATCTTTGGCAGGGACACCAACTTTAATGCAATGCTTGTTCTTCTCGGAGGGGATGAAAAAATAAGCAAGTTGTTGAGGCGGTTACATAAAGGGTTGCTCTTTTATCTGATTCTAATCGCCAGAAGAGAAATATGTATGAAATGGAGGGACCCTCTACCTCCTAAAGTGGAAGACTGGGCTGAGGCTGCCTTCAAGGACTGGCAATTTGATCAGGACATGGAAAAGAGCCTTACCCCAGATATATGGCCTGACTTTTCAAACTGGTGCAGCTCTTTGGGTATCGACTACTCATTCCAATGATTACACCAAGGCACCGAAAAAGGTGATGGTTTGGTATGGTAACAGGACCTGGGTGAATGCAGCGACCGCAGGGTGGATAGTTTGATGGTGCGGTTCATTGAGTATTGCAGA
This sequence comes from Calotriton arnoldi, assembly GCA_963921515.1. Lineage (NCBI taxonomy): Eukaryota > Metazoa > Chordata > Amphibia > Caudata > Salamandridae > Calotriton > Calotriton arnoldi. The sequence continues at coordinate 93,892 of CAWUFW010010053.1, read as the reverse complement.
CGCTTTCTGGTGATATGAGGAATAACAAAAAAAAGAAAAAAACGAGTCCATGTCACTTTGTGGAATAGGACTGACTAAAGCGTACTGGATAAATATGGTGCATTCTTGCCCTATGCGAAAACCTCATAAATTAGGCCATTATTCTATATCCTAGAAATGCTGTGTAAGAGAAAATTGCCCTTTCCATGTTGTACGCACGACATGAGGAAGTTTGCTATGTTTTTGTGTTTACACGTAGCTAAAAAGAACCACACGCACAGGAACAAAACTTCATATTTAGGGAAGAGAATAACTCAACATGTTATGTTATGTAATGCTATGCTAGGTAAATTTGTATAGAGCGGTTTATCACCCAGTAGGGTATGACAACCAAATATATTGCCTTGAACCATAGAGCCTTCTACAGAATATTTCTGCATGTAGAAATTGTTATCCAGTCAAACCTATATTCCTCATTTCATGGAGCTTTGGAAGGATGAACGGCTAAGTTGACACACCAGAATCTGAACAAGCACCATTCGGTTTAGGCACAAATCCCAGCAGTTAGTGCTTAACTCATTTTCAATGCTAAGATCAAGTGTTGCTTGAGGGAAAACAGTATACAAGATCCATAATCATATTTATACATACGAATCCCATGGAAAACAGAGACACTCCCAATAAAACCAGGGGTATGATTGGATTGTGATGCTATTCCCTGCCTGCATTATCATTGTGCATTGTGGGTGCTAATCAGGTTCCACCAGTTAGAATTTGCTATGTCATGCTTCTTTTCAAAAGGCACTCTCCACTGACCACCCTTAAACAATTTTTTAGGTCTAGCATGAACGCACAGCTATTTATGGTACACTGTTACCAATTGCTTATCATATATGTAGAGTGGGCTTTGGCTCCAACCAGAGGAATATTATTCTCTGTAATAATACCATTGGTGTATCATTCCTCCATGTATGCAGTGATTTAGGGGACTATTTTATATCTGTAAAATACACTCATTTATCACACATGCAACTTTTTTAATCTCATGCAAACATAGTCTACAGAAAACAATCCTTTTTTGTATTTTTTCTTTACTGCAGAAAACCTTTTTAAAGTTTTTTTGTTAGCACAAAAGTGCGAGCCAATATCACCATTACCACCATCACCAATATTACCACCACCACCACCATTACTTCCATCATGACCATCACCATTATCACCACTAAAACATATGTGCATGCATTTGGTTGTATGATTTATCATATGAACACCACAGCCTTTGGCTTTTCCAGTGCTTGCTTTCAAGGTGGTGAATTCCTCCACATTTACCTACCAAATAATGTTTATAACCAGCTTCAAAAAACACTATTCATGGGGGCGTGGCCAGCAGCCAAAGGAGATGGCCGCTCGTTAACGCAGCTCCGACACCCGAGATGCTCATCCCCCTAATATCCTGTCACTAATCCGACTACGGAACACGAATCCCAGTGTGCGAGCTCGTGTACGAGGCTGGGTGTGGCACGGCCCGTCCCGGGCATGATCACTGCCGAGAAGCGCAGTCGGCGCTGAAGCGGCCCTGTGGTACGGATCAGCCACGATCTGGCATAACGACGTGGCCAGACGCGAGGAGGTGGGTCTGGGGTAGCACATCGCGCACGTGCCGGCGGAGGGAGCGGGCAGCCCCAGGTCAAGATGGGGCCCCGGGTGCACAATTGTAGGGGAGACTACTCACAATAGGCCTTGGCAGCAGCAAATTGTTGTGGCCGGCTGCAGCGAGGAGCCTTGCTCCCCCATGTGACCCAAGGAGTAGCGTGGAAGCCCCAGAGCAAGATAGAAGTCTCTAATTCAACCGCACCAAAACGTAATTAACAGTGGGAAAGCACACTTGGATTACCAACTCTGGAACTGAGTCGCTGAGCCACATGGTGGTTCTGAGCCAGCTTCGTCAAGGGGCGAGAGCCTAGAAACTTGCAGTGGAGTCCAGTAGGCAACACGTCTGGGGCCTTGAGTCCGGAGCTACACGTGGCGTCAGCCCCCGACCAGCACCCCTATAGGAAAACAGAACCTCACAGAGCTAGCGGTATAAACCCCCCTCCAACATCACAAACCTCCTAACCAATGGCTGTGGTACCGCAAAGGGGGGAAACCCGACAGGCCACGAAGTACTCTCTACGGTAGTTGGTGGCGAATACCTTCTGTGCGTAGTATCTATGGCCAAAATCGCAAAATGGCTACGGCCAAGGGGGGCAGAACAGTCCACCAGCAAAGGATCGACAAATTTGCCTCACTCAAGATACAAGAGGGGGGACAATCAATTACGAACCCGGAGCACGAACCCCAACATAAGGAGGGAGAACGAGAACCACCCTCGCTCCAAGACATATTGGCCACCATACAGGGAGTCCGCACGTCCCTCGAGGGTCGAATTGACTCAGTGGCGATAGATATCTCCCTCCTCAGAGCAGACCTACGCAAGATGGATGGCCGGGTGAAAGAAGTGGAGGATGTTACTCAAGAACTCGTCACTGATGTTTCCACCCTGGGTAAACAAGTCACAGAACTACAACATAAGACTGAGCTCCTGGTGGCACAACTCGACGACTATGAAGGGAGGTCTTGGCGCAATATCGTCTGCATCCTAGGGGTGCTGGAGAGAGCCGAGGGGCTGGCGTCGGACCTCTTCGTGGAGAACTTGGTGATCAAACACCTGCAACAAAAACACCTATCCAACTATTTCTCCGTCGAGAGGGCTCATCGTGTACCGGGTAGTTGACCCAAGCCGGGGGCGCCCCACAATCCATACTGGCGAGAGTGTTCAACTTTCGTGATCGAGATCAGATACTCCAAAATTGCTCGCTGTGCCCCTCCCCTCAGGTTCGAGAACAGTACGATTACCTTCTTCCCTGATTTCACTGCTAAAGTCCAAAAACAGAGGCGTTCCTTCCTGGAGGTGAAAAAGGCACTCAGAGACCACGAAATGAAGTACGCCATGTTATTCCCTGTGAACCTACGTGTAGAGGCAGAGGGTAAGAACTGGTTTTTCACAGATCCTGCGGCGGCGATGAATTGACTCGACGGATGGACTAAAGTGGGAGAGAACGGACGATCTGAGTGAAAGCAGCAATGAGATAGCATTACGAACCTGGGCGGGGCCCTACTTGTGGAGGAGAGGACTTCTACAGCGTGAAAATATCCTCAAGCAGCCAAGAGGCCTTTAATCAGACTCATCCACCGGACATTCGTTGGATGGTTCAATGGGGCTGTGCTGGTGCATGGTGGGAAGGGCAGACCGGGAATTTGACTTGAACCAGCCATCACGCCAAAATTCGTCGAGACCCTGTAAAGGCTAGAGATGGAATTGGACTCCAGTTCAGATCTGGGAACTCGATCTCTGGGACTGCGATGAGTATACCTTACTATATCTAATGGTTCCTGTAGTCGTTAATATGTATATTTCCAAAGGAGGGGATGGGTGGAGCGGGTTGGGCCTACGTTTCCCCAGTTCAGGGTTGCGAGGGCGACGGGCACTCTGCAAGGTTGGAGAGGCGGGGCCCCAGACTCTGTTTTGCAGGGAGGCAGTGGGGGGGTGGGGGGAGTTGTGGGACGGGGGTTAGTTTAATTTGTAGTTCTAATACCATACAGCAATGCCACAGTAGCATAAGACTGCTCCGGACGCAAGACTCTTGTACCGGAGGGCGGTACCACCTGTTGAAGGGCATACAATCACGTATTACTCTGATGCTGACACATACGATTCATGGATGTCTCGTCACTAATGGGATCAACTACAGAGCTTAAGTTCCTAACATGGAACGTGAACGGGTTGGGGGATAAACTTAAGCGAGGGATAGTCCTTCAATACCTTAAGAGACAGGCGCCAGACCTGGCCTTTTTGCTAGAAACCCAGCTGATAGGTAACACTTCTAAGTCACTTGGTAGATGGGGTTATCAACTGGTCGCGCATGCAGGGTTCACTTCGGGCTCCCGCGGGACAGAGGTCCTCCTGTGGAAAACCGACCCTATATAGTTCAGAAAACCTGGACCGATGGACAAAGCAGATTCGCTGCTGTGTCCGGCTCCTGGGAAGGCAGAACAATAAATGTACTCGCGGTTTATGTTCCCCCCATGATGCAACACACCACACTCCACGATCTTAGTAAGTTCATCATTGAGTCACCACTTGGCACGGTGGTAGTTGAGGGGGATTTTAACCTTACGTTAGATGGTGCACTGGACCATTTTCCCCCGCGTAGAGACCCCACTTCTGGATCAAAACTCGCTGAATTTCTATCAGCTCTCAGCCTGGCAGACATATGGAGACAACTTAACCCCACAACTACACAATTCACATTTCATTCTGGAGCACACAATAGCCAGTCACATATAGACCACATGTTCACGCACACAAAAGATCTTTCCGAATCTAGTGAGGCCCACTGCCTGGCGCTGGGAATCTTGGACCATTCTCCCATTCTTGTCAAGATGACAGTGGGTTCACCTACCAGGCGGACTACTCTGACCATAAATCCATGGGCGCTCAAAATACCGCACATCAGGGCTGCACTGATCAAGGACACCGAACTATATTTTAAAGAAAACGTTGGCTCGGTCTCTTCAGCCCAGATCCTATAGGGCGCATTCTGTGCGGTGGTCAAGGGGAGGGCCCTTTCTCTAATGGTGGGCCATAAAAGGGAACTAACAAAACAAATTGACCAACTCGAGGAAGAAATCCTGAAGGGGGAAATGGAACTGGCACAGACCCCAGATCATGAAGCGCAGCGACGGCTAGCGGTCAAGATATTAGATTACAAGCAGCTTCTGACAGAAGTGGCTAAGGCAAAACAGAGATCGGTTTGCCACAAAATTTACGAGCATGGGGAGAGAACGGGCAAGCTTCTAGCCTGGCTGGAAAAAAGGGAGCAGGCGTCAAGGTGGGTGCATCAATTATTGGGGCCTAAAGGGGAAGAAATCACTGACCCACAGCAGATTGCAGAAACAATGGCTACCTACTTCGAATCGGTCTATAGGTCTGGTGTAACATTCTTGCCTAACCCGGCAGGGTAACTTCTCACAACTATCAAGGTACCCTGTCTGTCAACAGAAGATAGAGATTCCCTCGAGGGTGAACCCTCAGAGGAGGAAATGCAACTAGCCATCAGAGATATCCGATCGGGCAAGGCTATGGGACCGAATGGGCTCCCGATTGAGTTCTTCAAACCCATGGCTTCCAAATTAGCTCCTCACCTTCGTCAGAAGTATTTAGAAAGCTATGCGACCGGAATGTAGCCGGAAAATATCCGACTAGCCTCAATTGTGGTCATTCACAAACAAGGCTAACCAGCCAATGATTGCAAGGCGTATAGACCTATCTCTTTGCTCACATCTGAGGCCAAAATACTCTCAAAACTACTCGCGATAGACTTATCCCATTGATAACCGAGCTGATACACCCAGACCAGTTGGGCTTCATGCCAGGCCAGAACACTGCCCTGAACCTACGGCGCCTGCACGGGGTGCTGGGTAGAATACATACAATCCAGGAAGACGTGGCTCTTTTGTCGCTTGACGCCAAAATGGCTTTTGACACCGTCGAATGAAACTACATGTTTGCTGTCTTGGAAAGAATGGGATTCGGGCCCAACTTTATAAAATGGATTAAACTACTGTATTCTAACCCGATTGCCCATGTGGTTGTGAACCGGCAAACTTCCAGACAATTTCAACTAGAAAGGGGAACCCGGCAAGGTTGCCCCCTATCGCCCTTAATATTCGCCCTGGTGCTGTAGACCCTGGCTATCTGGGTGAGGGGAGACCCCCTGATCCACGGTCTTAAATGGACAAAGGACCATGAAGACAGAATCTCACTATACGCGGACGACATCCTGTTATACATGGCCTCTCCGACCTCTTCCCTCCACCGTATCCTCCACATTTTCCAAATATTTGGTGACCACTCGGGATATACAATAAATTGGTCTAAATCACAAATATTTCCGTTGCAGGGCCCTCCGCCACGTAAACCACGGCAATATGAGATCCCTGTAGCACTAAGGGGTTTCCGGTATCTAGGCGTCTTTTTTCACCACGGACTCAACTCGATTTTATGAGGAAAACTTACTTGGGCCCCTGACGCATTTTTGCGCAGATGTCAAACACTGGCGTTCTCTCCCCCTGACCCTCCTGGGTCAGGCAGCCCTTTTTAAGATGCTGGCGCTGCCACGTTTTCTCTATATATTGCAAAATACCCCAGATAGGATTCCTGACGCCTATTTCTCCAGTATTGATTGTGCTGTGCGCACTTTGCTATGTGGTGGTCGGGCGCCACGAATTGTAAAACAAAAGCTTTCGGTGGGATGGTATGATGGGGGGATTGCATTACCCGATATTAGGACATACTACCAAGCATCTCAACTAGTTGCAATTAACCGTTGGGCACACGGGAAGTGGGGCGACCCGGGTTTTCGCACTAACTGGTGGCTTATGGGATGAGGAGGGTACAATAGAGCACTCTACACGAACCCCAAAGAATTAGGCCTTACTGGACCAACCTCACGTACAATAGAAGTATGGCACAAGGCCAACAAACAGATGGGATGGCATAATGGAGTCACACGTGCAACCCCACTTTGGGAGCCTGAGCAACTGGGTCAATTAAGCACCTGCCCCGGATTCGATAAGTGGGATCTCATTGGTATTTCTACGGTTGGGGACATGTGGAACTCTAAGGGACTGGTTACCTTTGTGACCTCCAAAAAAAAGTACGACCTTTCACAAGCCGAAACATTCAGATACTTGCAGATCAGTCACGCACTCAAAACAGTAATACCAGGAGGCGACCCACTCCCTGAGGCCTCCCCACTCAAGGATAGGTTGCTATTAGACCCCATGCCTAAAAAGGCCATATCCCTGACATATAAAAAATTGATTAATAACTGCCCAGATTCTTTAAAACGCCTGCGGCAACACTGGGAGACGGACCTGGGCGAAATCGAGGAGGAAGATTGGCGAGGCGCCTTGGCCTCCCCCAGAGAGGTGGCCATCCCCATGAGATTGCGGTTAGTCCAGCTTAAAATCCTGCATCGTGTCTACATAGCAGTAGGAATCCTGGTCAGGATGGGCAGGCGTACTGATCCCCTTTGCCTTAGGCAATGTCAACAAGAGGAGACCTTCTTCCATACGATCTGGGCATGTCCAGTCATTCAATCTTACTGGAACGGAATTGCTGGGCATCTTGAGAGGGCCGGGGGGAAGAAAATAACAGTTACCCGCAACTATGCCTGCTAAATATATGGGACACCACTGACTTTAATCAGACTGAGAAAACATGGGTCTCACTCGGGTGGGCCATATCCAAACGCAACATTGCACAGAAATGGGGGTTGGGGGAGGCGCCAAGAATTAGAGACTGGGCAATTGACATGGATAGAGCCATGATTGCCGAAAAGGATGTAATTAAAAACAGAGGCTGCCCCAAAAAATGGGATCGTAAATGGGCAGCATGGAACTCATATAATGGGGAGATTTGCCTGTCACCTACAGTAGTTGCGACGTAGTGGGGTCATAATGCATGAAACATTTACCGCTGTTGAAGAACCGTCAGAATAACGAGTCACTGTGTTGACTATGTGTAGTTTATTCATTCATGCTGATTGTATACCTGAAGATATGCCGGGCCTTGAAGGCATTGCTGTCCTGTTTGTGGTATTTCTCAATAAAAACAGTTTAATAAAAAAAAAAACACCATTCACAAACATAGTGTCAATTTAGAATGGGCACAATTCAAACACTAGGCAATCCGTTCCAGATTGCTAAAAAAGAAAAGGAAGAATTGTTTTTTTTACGGATTACACTACCACAAATGTGTTGTTAAAACTGGCATACCTACATTTATTAAACAAAAAGAAGGAAAAAAACGTTCATACCTTGAAAATGATCTACATCAAAAAAACAGTTGGGCTAGTTCCCTTTACGCTCACTACAATATGTAGCATACTCATACATGCCAACATTTTAGAAGAGGAAAGTGGGAGATTTAAAAAATAATCAGGAGGATGTATTTCCTCCATTGACTTCTATTGAAGCAAAGGCAATTTCAGGGGGGGGAACAGCCGAAACAAAGTAATTTTTGGCTTAAAAACTCGGGCGTCTCCAGCCTGCGTCTGGTCTAATGGCATCTATGCATACTCTAGTACAATATAGGTAGTTAGTTACAACATTCTGATAGAGCATTATTCAGCTTAGGCTCGTTCTAAAAAATGGTCTCAAAAGGGGGTACTGGAAGACTTTGAATGAGTAGGTTTCAAGATCCCATTTGAATTTCAAGACATTACCTGCAGCCCGTAAGATAGCAGACGTAGCACTCCAGAGAAGTACAGTTCTCTCCTAGCATGGGAGATTGGAGACGGGATCACAAAACATTTTGGGCTGGCGCAATAACACGTGACGGATGTTTTGTGGTGCTTTATTGTGTTATTTGTTTGTGTATTGTTGTTTTGTGAGGTATTATTGCATTGGAATATTGTGTTGTACTGTGGTTGTTGTGTTCTGTTTTGATTTATTGTATTGTGTCCTGATAGGTTATTGTTGTGTTGGTATCATGCTTTTTATTATATTTGTGTGATGCATTCTGTTGTGTTAAGCAAAAGTACTTACTTTAGCGATGTTAACAGTCTGCTACTTTTCCAGCTAAACACAATGCATTCCTTAAAACTTCCAGTGCAAATAAACATTTACCACCTGCTAGGGTGATAAAATACCTGTGCTGCAGAACTATATAGGACACCAGTTAGCCGAAAGCTGTTGCAGAGACCTGTCTTAAATTAGCGCTTCCAGTATTTGCTTTTTGTTTCACAGCCCATGAACTCTATTCTTGAGTCCCTGCGCAAGCTGGAACCCTGCACTTGAGTCATATAAAAAAGTGTACAATTGCTTGAAATCTTCATCTTATAAATGGGCAGAATGTAGACGTATCTATTTTTCAAAATGGTATTTTTCACTGCATAAAGTTGGAAAGACTTTGATGTAATAGTCTGAGTTTTTTCCAGCTTTTCATTCAGTTACCATTGGGCTTATTTACAAGCCCCTTGCGTCGCCAGTGCGTCACTTTTAATATGGGAAAAAGTAACTTACCGGCGACGCAAGGGCTTGTAAATACGCCCCCATTGTCTTTTATCTTTTGGCAACCACAGAAAAACCCTACTTTGACATTACAAGGACAATAAGACACTTTTTGAAGCCAAGTTTTAACTATGTCTTTTGAAGGTGAATACTTTTCAAATTTCCCCCAGTAGCTCACAGTCCAAATAGCTTGTAATGTAAACTTGATATTTGCTAATACAGATAAGACTGCCATTTGCCTTTCACAATGCCTACGTATACAATGATAGGCCTTCCAACTTTAAATGTGGCTTGAACAATAAAATACATTTTATCTGAAAGTGGGTTATTTTTTTCTCCAATGTAGCTAGTGGTTGAAAACAGCTAACTGTGGGCACAATTTTAATCTGATCCTGAAAATGTGTCCAGACTTGACCCTAGCATTTATCAACATAAATTCAGTCTTTGTTATCAAACAACATAACCATATAGTCATTGTGGTTGATTGCAATGTAACCTCATTCTTTCCAAAATTATGATATATCAATGGATTCTATTGTTTTACAGTTTTTCTCCTTACTAGTAAAAGTGCACGGTGGGCATGGTGTTTCCTGGTTGTATTAATTGTATATGAATATTCCCTGTACATTCCCATTTGTTTTGTGGCTAATTCACAAAGACGTTTGAGAGTTCATAAAAGAGAGAGTACTTCAGGAGTAATGCCTAATTGAGTAGGCTTCATGATGAACATCTTTGTAACATTGCGAAGACTAGATTGAGCAAACATCAACTTCCAGGGCTGCATTAATTCCCCTTCACTAACTTTGCTAGAAAATAATAGTGGGATGAAAAACGGATTTTAAATATTCATGGCATAAGACCCTGAGGTTCATAAGAACAGATCTTTTTAAAATGCTTTAGAATCAAGTTCTGCATAACATATTTCAGGACACCAAATAAGGAGACATTGTGTGACCTTTAATACCATTTGATTCACCAATTACATAGGGGAAACAGGTAAAGAAACATTCTCCAAAAATGTAAAAGAAATAAAATGACATACAAAAATCAATAGAAATACACACTTTCTAATTCTCGTGCCATGGCTAGTTAATGCAGATTTCCAAGGTAAATGTGGGAATGTAATGCCCCAATAAGCAAACTTCACCTTATATAGCATGATTAAAGTACATTTTTTATTTGCATTTCATTGGCATACCCACTAATCATGCAAACAAAAACATAATTAAAATAAATCGCAGATATGAAACATCCTATTTAGCAATTTGTGAAATAATATTCTATGCCTTTTATTAACTGTCCCCATACCCATAACATTCCAGGTAATCATGTTATACTTTTTGGTTACAGTCAACATAAGGGATTTGAAAAGTTCATAGTGTACACACTTTCCACTACCATTCTGACCCCCTCTGCACAAAATCATGAAATGACCACCTCAAACAATAAGAACATTCCCACAATACTCTGTCCAGCGATTCTCAGTCATTCGACCAAACCTTAAAGCAAGCAAGAACAATGTGAACTATGAAATAACGTGCATTTGCCATACGGGCGGGTAGCATTCTCTCAGCAAGGGGGTCTAGATGGGCTTAGAGTGTATATGGAGAACCCCAAGTCAGCCAGACCCATGACCCCAGTAAGTGAGGCAACCAGGTTACGAAGCGGCTGCAAAACTAAAGTAGCAAATGTGGAGAAACAGACATAGCATATTACTTATCAACAATACAGAAAGAAGAGTCCTCCATGGTGTAGGCACCGACTGGGTACAACATCGCCACAAGCACCGCTGGAGGTCGTCATAAAGGCATAACCCCATCAATAAGAGTTCGATGAGTAGGCATGTGTATGTTGGAGGTAGTCCCCTTGCGTTTACCCCAGGTGATCATTGCTCGTCTGGGGAGTGATTGATGGAAACAGTGCCATGCTACCAGTTGAGTCTGAATGGGATACATTATTCTGTGAGAAGCGGGTACTAATGGGTAGCCGGGCAGTCCTCAGTGCAGACGCCAAACAGATCACCACTATTTGGCCCTCCAGTGGCTGCTGTAGAGAGGAGGTACCACCGCCACTGTCTAGAGCAGTGAGTCCTTGCTGTCGCTGTCTAGGTGCACATTGGGACCTTGAAAGGGTAGTACCCCCAAGGTCCTGCCTAGTGGAGTCTGGTAAAGTTGTTTCATCCATTCCCAAGCACTTTCTGGGTTATCAAAAAAATGGGAGAGTTGAACGTGTATTATTTTAAATTTGGCTGTGAATAAAAGAGCATAAATGAGGCCAGCAGTATGTAGGTATCTTTTTACTTCCTGGAAGGAGGCACGCTTACGCTGTACAAGAATTGTGTAGTCCGGGTATATGAAGGTCCTTGAGTCTTTGATGAGGAGAGGTGCTTTTTCATGAGCCTCTTGTAGTAGCACGTCCCAGTCCCTAAAGTTGCGGAATTTAGAGATAATAGGTTGTGCTGATGCACCGGGAATGGGCTTCCTGGTGGGGACTCAGTGTGCCCTTTTGACGGTGCACATATCAGAGAGACCAGTAGGGGCCACCTCCCTCCTGACCAGTCCACAATGTATTGTGCTGCACGGGGACCCTCCATTCCTTCCAGGAACCTCACGATTCGTACATAGTTTCAGCTGGACCTCCCTCTGGCATCATCAGCCCGTTCTTGGAGGTGTTCTACCAATTGGTGCAGTTGCGAAATCTGTGCATTATGATCCTTGTTGCTGGGGTATAGAGCGGCCAGCGTTGACTTGTTAGTTTGACCCTGCCTGCTAACTTACGGTGGTCATTCTTTAGTAGGCTGATATCTGTGGTGATTACACCCAGTTGCTGTGAAATGACTGCAGGATAATCACACATTTCCTGCAGTATAACATCCAATTTGTCCACAGGAAGTGTTGGTGACATGTTGCTATCACTCAGAGAGTGAGTCAGTGAGAATTCAGAGGGTGAAGAGCAGGAGTGAATGGTCCCATGCGGTGGTTGGTAGCAGGTCGAATACTTTGGGTCACCAACTTGCCCCAGCAGGCTTCTCAGCTGTTGTGTCCTTGAACTGTGAACAGGAGGCCAGCTAGCTGACCTTTTGAGTCTCTTTGCTTTGGCTGGGCTCTAGAGATGACTTCTCTTCAACAGGACCCAGTAGGCACAGTCCTGCTCCTTTGCTAGCCACCAGCTTCAGCAGGTGCAGTCCAAACCGGTGAAGCCTATCTTTGCTGGTTTGACGGTTCAGCAGGGCAGTCTTCCTTCGATCCTTCTTCCAGTCCAGTCGTGATCTGAGTTCTGGGTGCCAGGGTTGCCCTACATATGCTCAGAAAATGCCTTCAGGTCAGGATGTGGTTGGTAGACAATGGGTTACCATGTTCCCTTCCACCTCAAGATCACTTCATGGGAATTGTGGCATCTGAGCATCCCAGGATGAACCATTCTGTCCATTTCCAATATGACAGGACCCCTCTCCTGGTGTGTGGAGCTCCCTAGCCCCACTCAGAGTTTGGCTATCAAGGGAGCTACACGCCCTTGGAAAACCGGTTTGACAACTGGTTTCCCCTCTCATGTCCCAAGTGCCAGCCTGTCTGCCTGAAAAAGGGAACAGCCCTTTCCCAAGTGTTACCCATTTGCCCTTCAAAGGTGGATTTTCCTTTGAAGCTCACCTTTTGGGCCAAGGCCCATGTGGCTTCCTGCAGGAGGGAGGTGACATCTCCTTCCAGACCCAGGCCCCTATTATATCCTTTCCTGCGAGTGGTTAGCATGTCTCCCCAGGAGGGCAGAACGCTGTCTTGGCTATAGGACTCCGTGTGCAGCCAGTATGGACACAATGTTCTGATGTCCACAAAGAGGCATCTTTACTAAAGTTGCACAGTGCAACTTGTTACATTAATTTCGACCCCAGAATCAAGCTGGGCTTAATGTAACGAGTTGTTTAATACCTTGGATGACCCACTTTGGTCACACCATTCCAGCGTTAGTACAAAACGATGGTTCCACATTTTCACTGTCAAAACATGTGAAGTGGCATTTTCTGCCCGTGGAATATATTACCAGGGGGAAGTCTGGTTTTGCAATTGCTTCGAATGTCAAAGTTGCCCAGCAGTTAAACTGCTTTTCCAGACGGTTTTGTCGCGGATCCCTGCGTCGTGGAGGCGTGTGCGTAGGGTGTGGTGGCAGACGGTGTCGAAGGCAGCCGAGAGGTCCAGGAGGATGAGGGCCGCGGTTTCGCCATTGCCCAGCAGGGTCCTGATGTCGTCGGTGGCAGCAATGAGGGCAGTTTCGGTGCTGTGATTGCTGCGGAAGCCGGATTGGGAGGGGTCCAGGATGTTGTTCCCCTCCAGGAAGTGGGTTAGTTGTCTGTTGGCGGTCTTCTCAATTACTTTTGCCGGGAACGGGAGCAGGGAGATGGGTCGAAAGTTCTTGGGTCCTTTGGGTCCACCTTAGGTTTCTTGAGAAGGGCGTTGAACTCGGCGTGTTTCCAGCTCTCCGGATAGGTGGCTATCTTAAAAAAACTCAATATAACATCAAATGCAATTCCTATGAGGAAAACTCCTATCTTCCACACATCTATCTATATGAGGCTGTGCATCCAATTCCTGCACAATCGCTCTCAACAATAGTCTCTGGGGTCCGTGTGTATTTGCAAAGCGAACAGTCATAGACCTTAACACAACACACAGAGTATTTGATACATTAAATAATCCAGGCCTTCCAGAGACTTCGATATTACAGTGTCGACGCGTTTTGGCCCCTCACTTATCGTCCTCTTCAGGACATAATGAAAGAAGGAGTACCTATACAACAAATATATACAAAGATATGTACATGATTTACACAATGAACCACAATATGGTACATGCAGACTAAGGATGGTCCCAAGTGTATGGAACCACCTGTACAGTTGATCATACTAAAAATTAATTAATAAAAATTCCCAAGTATCAAAATGACCGGAATAAATCCAACCAGTGCTCAAGGTAGAGGAAGTTGTTATATAATTATTGCACCACAGAGACGGGAAGTCACATACTAGAGTAAAATTCCAAGTGAACCAGAAAAGTACAGCATGTGAAAAAATGCGTGAAAGAATACACACACCAACCACGGAAAAAGTGCTGAAAAATCATGCATCTGGATTTTAGTGCACCCACGGGACTAACATAAAAACATATCTAAAACTAGGAACAAGCCAAGCAACGAAGCAGCAACAGCAATGGCCTTAGCCACAGGAAGGGCAGGGAAGTATCGATTCATCAGCCACTTAAAACAAAGGGTAGGGTTTTTTTCTTCTTCAAAGCCCTACGGCGGGGTTTACAGAGCCCTTCAGCTTCTTGCACCAAAGTGTGGATTCAAGGGAATTAAACTGATATTGGAGCCCTGATCACTCTATCTACATAGTGCATAAATAGAGCACCTGCATTCCCCGCTACCCACCAAATCGGGTAAAAAAATCTCTCTGGGTAAGCACAAAAATGCCTACCGTGTGGTTGGTTTCCCAGGCACAGAGAAGTAATGTGGGCGGAGTGTGGAAAAACTAGCCTCTTAACAATAGACTCCGCTCCTTTCAAAATAATCCACTCCTGGGCTCTGTGATGGTACTGTCGGCGCACGGGTCCAGAACAGGCAGGCGAAGTGCAACACGTCACCTTCGCGTTATGTATGGCTCACGCCACATTAGAAAGGAGCTTACGGTTGTAATGCAGCCGGCCCATAAAAACGCTCATGAATGGTGGGGGGGCGGGGTTTGCTCATCAGGCGTGATGTCACCCCGCCTTGACTGCAGAAAGGAAGTTAACCAGTCTGGCATGCTCAGGGGCCCGGGATTTCTGTTGGCGGCCATCTTGGTGTGGTAACAGAAGTGCGGAGTATTAAGTTTCACCATACGACAAATCAGGCAAGTGAAAAGTGAAAAAAGGAGAGCATAGACTTGCCGTCCTGTGGGCAATAAAGATCAAAATGGTTTGAAAAAACAAAGTAAAAGGATTTCGAAAAATACCAGAACGGATACATCTAGTTAACTATGCATGCCAAGCATAGTCTCAGAGAATCTGTGATTAACATGTACTTATTTCCATGGTTTAAAAAGCAAAGTAAATGGATTTGGAAGGATACCAAACCGGATGCAGCTGAAAAGCTGTGCATGCCAAGTGTTTTCTCAAGACATCTATGGTACTTTACAACTTAGACAATGAATCAGATGCAGATTACAATCAGAAGTAATAAACTACTGATCCAGCGCGATATTAGCAAACAGCATTCATACACCAAATACTCACTTGGGCCCATACATTCATACTACACTAATACTTACGCTGGGGTGTCAGTTGTACTCTTTTATCAAAATCCCTGCTACCAATTACTTTTCTGATTGAAGAGTAATGACTTACCAATGAATCCTTTGCTAATTGGGAAGTTTAAAATGAGTGACATTCATTACAGTACATAATCCTGAAATAACCACGGAGTCAGGAAGTTTTAAAATGTTTATCTAAAGATTTTAGCAGAGTAAAATACAGAACCACATGGTACTTAATCGCATATTAAGGCTGGAGCACAGAATAATAATTTTGATTAATGACGGTCCCTCAGAAAGGAGAAGATAGAGACAGCAGCGCAACTAAAGGTTGCAGGTATATTTACCTAAAGTGCGAGAACCAAACCCCGTGGCCAAGGAGTTGGAAAAGATAGGACCCAGGAAGGATGAAGAGCAAAGAGCTCCTCCAGGTTCAGGATAGGACCGGTGACCTCTCTACAACAACGCCTGCGTTGTTCCCCTCTCTGATATTCGGCTTCTCCTTGATTCTCCTGTGCCTTCTAATGGACACAGCCGCCCCCTCCTCAGGACCTCTCTGGACAGCGGTTCAGTCTGCAATCGATCAGCTTGTCGGTCTGGAGCTTCTGCCTGTCAGCGTCTAGTCTCGTGCAGTGCTGCTTCCTCTATTCTAAACTAATTAGCTAATTCTATATCTGTTATACCCTTCTACACCCATGTACCTCCCCTTAATGTTGCCAAAATATGGGACCACTATTTCTGATTGGACAGGGACAGGGGGTTGATCCTCACACCATATGATTTTAGTTCAATTTCTGAAGACCATTGTTTTTAAAATACCGCCCATCAAATTTAATACATTTGCTTTATTTCCCACCCGTCTCACGATAAAGTTTATGCATTCTTCATATACATAGTTGAAAATTTGGCAAGAACAACATGAATACATCAATGTCGGTCATTAGGTCGTGGCCTTGGACGACGTCCAGGTTGACTTCATCTTTATTCTTTGGCAGCCAGGCAGGACACATGCGCAGAATCATTGTCTCTCGAGTTTCAGTTCACCAACCCCAGGCCCAAATTTACAAACTGATAAAAGTCAAAGAAGAAAATATTAAAATCACAAATAAAATGTCTCACTGTATACCCACTCTTTCTACTCTATTCCCATTTAATTATAAATTCTATCCCGCATTAGTAGCGTTAGAAAAACGACAAATTAATAATAACACGAGAGCAAGCTGAAGCATGTGAAAACATCAAGCAGCCATTTTAATGCAGACTGCGCAGAAGCAGGAGTATCCCACCAAGCAAAGAGAGACGTCACAACACGTGATATGGTTGAGACATGCGCAGTAAAGTTCCCGCGCTTTAGCAGCCATTTTAGAAAAAGACAAGCGTTACTTGTTAGTTAGGACACATAGGCAAGCGTCCTTGCTATTTATGTCGTGTGTGCAAAGTTAGTATAAACAATACAAGATTAATAAATTAATACTGTGAGGAGATTGCATCCGAGCAAGTCTCATTTGTGAGTCCTTGCTCCATCAATCCCCTCTCTGATGGCGTTTAAGAGCCATCCAATACTACCCACAATCAGATGCCAACTTCTAGCATAAAATAGTTTCATTCTCGTTTTTACATTTTCTATTTTTCACATCCCCTTTCAATTTCTTGCATAATTCACTTCTCAAATCTTCAAGTTCAATTTCATCAACCTTTCTCTTCTATCCTCTTCCTGTCACATTATACGATTCATTCTTTCTACAACATTTACACCATATTATTATCGTCAGTACTATTATTGCTATTCCTTCTAAGGGTACTATTATTTGAGCTATAAGTCCTTTTCCTACATTAGTAAATTAGGTACCAATTGACGCAATACTACTTGTCAATCTTTCCCATACACTATCAACTTTCAGTGGTTTTAATTCTTTCTCAAGTTTCGTTATATTCTGTATATATAGTCCAATTTCTGCACTTTTATCAGGTATATAAGTGCAACAATGTTTCGTCTTCAATAATTTACAGAATCCACCCTCTATTGCCAATATAATATCAAGAGCAAGTTGATTTTGCATAACCATAGATCTAATCGCAACCATCTCCGCATTAATCATTAGAAATCCTCCAGCAGTATCCGTTGATAAATGATCAACCACTGTAGACAATTTACATATTTTCCTTGAGTTCAGAATTATTCCCACCGAAGGTATCAATGCACCAAATATATCACCTACAATTTCAGAAAAACTAGCTCTTTTACTACGTGTTAATTCGCCATAGTTTCATTGCTCCCAGTGTTTCTTTTTACGTGGTATATTTTTGGAAATATTATTCCAAAATAACAACTTCCATACCACCGTGCAGGAAGCCTAAAGTAAGCCTTATTCCCACACACATAATAGATTCCAGGAAAAACTGAATCTGTTCCTCCTTTGATTCCCCAACCTCCAAGAATTAAGAAATTATGTTCACATTCACTGGTACCGATGAAAACATTGTTATAATCAGTTTTTAATCTATGTAGACAAATTTTCCCTGTCTTTACGAAATCCAGAGCCATAGCAGCTTGAGCCTTGCCAGGTGTGTAACTACCTTCTTTCTCAGCCCAAGGTGGCAAATGAGCCTTATGCTCAGAAGCTTTCCTTTGAAAATCTTGTCTTCTATCTTCTACTAAATTCAAAAATATCTTTTCTTCTTCATGTAACGAACATGTTAGATTGTGTCTATGTCCATGTGTTATATCTATCGATTTCATTGTTAAGAAAAATTCTCCCATAAACTGTGCATCTTGACTACTAAGCACTGGGTTCATACTCTTTCGAATCGGAACCTCAGAAAATATCACATCTATGTTTGAATAATAATACTGAAGTCTCCCTGTTCTATAAAATAAATTAGACAATACACTACATGATATGCCATATGTTAATGGTAGGTGGTGATATGTTAACCCTTCTGCTACTGATTCAGGTAATTTCATACAGACATAACAATTACTAACTTCCATGGTGTCTACATATTGAAACAATAACTTTGTGAAAACATTTAGACTAGTGTCATTATCAATAATTTCATGATGAAATTCTGGTTCATTTTCTGCCATTAGTTCTACTCTATTACCCTTCAAGTTTGCTGTCCTTTCCTTAGTTTCGTTATTAATCTTTTTATCCATTATCATAAGGTAAGGAACTGCTACGATCAGGACTAACCATACTATAAGCACCACCACTAGACTACATATGCATATTGCACAGCATCTTTTACAACATTTCTGTTTTGGTCTCCCAGCAACTCTATCATCAGGCATTTCGACAAGGAAGATTGCTCTTCTTATCTGTTTTCGCTTTTCTTTATACTATTATTTCACGTAGTCAAGGTGGTCTTGTTTCTTTCTCATACGTCAGTTCGGCACTTGTTCCTTCGTCACCACTTTCATTTGACTCTGAGCTCTCGTAATCTTCAAGAATGATGTAAGTCCAATCAGGACCCTTGAATTTGTTATTCACAAGTTTCAGTCTCTTACTTCTTCTTTTCTCAGTTTTATTTTCTTGTTCAGTTTGGCTTGTTACTTCATTTACTTGATCTGGATCTTCACTTCTGGTTGTTATGTGGTATTTTACTCTTTTAATGACACTAGGCCAATGATCTCCTTTTCTTGCTTTCTTTGTTTGCACTGTTTCTTTATTTTCGTCTTCAGAAATCTTTTTATTTTCAGGTTTTAGCACAGTTTCGTTTTCTGCAATTACAGTTTCTCTTACTTGCTCTTTTTCAGGTCTGATTGGTTTCTCTTCAGCAGCTCCTCTGTGAGTTTCCAATAACTGACCTCGTTCTTGGTTTATTTCTTTATGTTCATATTTCTCGAGATCTTTTTCTTCTGTGTATTTGCCTGGATCTAACTGGTTCTGATTAGGGCTTATTGCACTTTGTACTCCTGCAGCCTGACCGGGTTCTTCTAAACCGGTCTGTCCCTGCTCAAAACTTGTTGGTTCGTTGTTGATTTGAGCCCACGTTCCTTTCTCTATCTGATCTTGCTCAGGTTCTTTTATTGTGTCTTCTTCTTTTCCCTGAGCTGCTTCTTCTTCACCTATCTGATCTTCTTCAATTTCTTCCAATTTTGTTTGACTTCTTGTTCTGTGGTAAACTTCAGGAATTTCTACCACCGGTATCCAGTCCTGACTTGTGCTCGATTGATCTTCTGCAGCTTCTCTCGAATCTCGAGCCTGAGATTCTTCAGCTGGGCAATCTTCAGCTTCCTCAGTGATTGATGCTGCCTGCAGATTTTCTTCTTCAGGGTCTGGTACTCTTTTGGTGTGGCTTACGTGAATCCAATTAGGAAATCCCGCACACTTCACTGCTGTATTGGTGGTCAGTATGACTTGACAAGGTTTACCCCATCTAGGTGATAGACACGTTTCTCTGGTGTGATTCTTCACTACCACCCAATCACCAGGATTCAGATCATGTTCTTGTTCAGGCTGCCTTGAAACTGCGTCTTCTCCAACCTGGTGAGAAACAGAACGCACTAGGTCAGCCAATCCTTTGTAATAATCCAGAACCATATCATCAGATATATTCAGCAGTTTGTTTATGGGAACATGTGCTTGTCTCATTGCTCTTCCCATCATTATCTCGTGTGGGCTCAATCTAGTATTTCTATCAGGAATGCTTCTGAGTCCCATTAAAACAAGTGGCAATGCATCTGGCCACTCCAATGATGTTGATGCACACATTTTTCCCAGTCTGGATTTTATAGTACCATTCAATTGTTCAACCACTCCAGAAGCCTCTGGACGATATGCACAGTGTAATTTTTGTTCAATTTGGAATGCTTCACAGATTATTTGGATTACTTCACTGTTAAAATGTTTTCCTCTATCTGATTCCAAAGTTACTGGGAAACCAAACCTAGGAATGAGTTCTCGTAGAAACAGCTTTGCGACTGTAATGCTGTCACTCCTCCTGGTAGGGTAAGCCTCCACCCACTTTGAAAACAGACACACTATGACCAGTACATATTTCAACCCTCTGCATGGTGGTAACTGTATAAAATCAAACTGTAATCTTATAAAGGGTCCTTCTGCTTTTCCAATTTTTCCAAACCCAATTATTGTTTTTCTTCTTGGATTATGCATTTGACAGGTCAAACATCTCTGGCAAAGACTCTCTGCTACAGCCCTGAACTTAGGATTGTACCAGTTTTGTCTGAAGAGCCTAATCATTGCATCTCTCCCTATGTGTGTGTCTCCATGATACATCCTGGCCATTTGAGAGAGTAGACAGTCAGGCATGACTGGCCTGCCATCAGCACAAATCCACACCTCGTCATCTCCCCTTTGGGAACAACCCACCTTAATCCATATATTCTTTTCACTTTCATCAGCATCATCTTGCAATCTTTTAACATCATTCCATGTTTCAGGTGGCATATACAGCATAAGTTGGCAGCTGATTCCCATCCTTTCCACCCTTTTATTGACTGACAATCTATTTTTGGCACAATGTTGAGCCACAAGATCTGCATATCGGTTGCCGATTACCACCCAGTCATCTCCTGACTGGTGTGCGGCACATTTCACCGCAGCCAATTCTTTTGGTGATTGTATTGCTTCCAGCAATTCCCTTACAAACTGTCCATTTTTAATTGGGGATCCTGAAGAAGTCATGAAATCCCTCTGCATCCATAGTTGGCCAAAATCATGCACAACCCCGTAACCATATTGGCTATCTGTGAATATAGTTACTTTTTGATTCCTCCCAATTTTGCAAGCTTTTATCAATGCAATGAATTCAGCTACTTGTGCAGATGTGACTCCTGGTAAATACGATGCTTCAACTATTCCAGTTAATTCACACACCGCATAGGCAGCAGTTAGTTTACCGTCTTCATGTCTTTGGCATGAACCATCAACAAATAGCTCCCTGTCTGGCTTTCTAAGGGGCTGTTCTTCGATATCTGGACGTGGTTTCGTGCATAACTCTGTGACTTGTAAACAATCACGTTCTTCTTCTTCGTCATCTTTAATTTCCTCATGATATGGGTCTGGTAGTAAGGTAGCAGGATTTACTATTGTGCACCTTACTATGGTCACATTTTCAGCACCCATTATTATTCTCTCATATTTAGTCAGCCGACTAGGAGTAAGATGCTGGGTTCGGGTTCTCGTCAACAAAATCACAACCGCATGTGGAACATACACCTTTACAGGATGTCCCATCACAATTGACTCACTTTGTTCAATGCTCAAACAAGTAGCCGCTACTGCTTTTAAGCAGCCTGGCAACGCGGCTGCCACTGGTTCCAATGTAGCAGAAAAATATGCTATAGGACGTCTGTCTAGACCATGTCTTTGAGTTAAGACTGAAAGTGCACAATTTTCTCTCTCATGACAGAACAATGCAACACTTTTCTTATAGTCAGGCATGCCTAAGGCAGGTGCTGAACACAAAGCATTTCTTAATTTTACAAAAGCTCCTACGCTCTCATCATCCCACTCAACTGGGTCCTTTGCTTTCTTTTTGGTCATGTGAATTAATGGCTTGGCTAACAGGGAGAATCCTAGTATCCATTGTCGACAGTAACCTACTATTCCTAGGAACATTCTTACTTCTCTTTGCGTTACAGGCATTTGCATTTTCTTTATTAATTTTACTCTTTCAGAGGTTATTCTTCTTTTTCCCCTCTCAATTTGGTGTCCCAGATATTTAACTGCTGTCATACAAAACTGCAACTTTTCAGGTGAAACTTTATGCCCTTCTTCAGCCAAATGATTTAATAGTGCAATGGAATCAACAACACAGTCCTCTCTGGTGTTCGATGCCACCAGTAAGTCGTCGATATATTGCACTAGGACTGAGCTTCCTGGCATCACTAGTTTCTCAAGGCACTTTTTTAGTATTTGATTGAAAATGGAAGGACTTTCCGTGTACCCCTGAGGAACACGATTCCATACATAGACTTTGTTCTCAAATTTAAATGAAAAAAGATACTGGCTGTCTGGGTGTAATGGTGTTGAAAAGAAAGCTTGACATAAGTCAATCACTGTGAACCATCCTGCACTCCAAGGGATCTGGTACAGAATTACTGCAGGATTTGGCACCATAGGACAACAAGGTTCCACAATCTTATTTATTTTCCACAGGTCTTGAACAATCCTATATTTTCCGCTAGGTTTCTTTAAATCCATTATTGGTGAATTACATGGGCTACTCATTACTTCTTTTAGTATGTTTTGTTCTACCATTCGATTTATTTCTTCAATGACTCCTGCTTTTACTTCTGCACTCATTTTATACTGTCTGGTATTTGGAAAAATCGCACCTTCTTTTACAGTAATTTTAACCGGGTCTGTTTTGGCTATAAGTCCTACTTCTTTTCCTGTGAAATCCCATACTATGGGGTTTACTGTAGTTTTTAATTCTTCTGGCAGCTCTTCTTTTGTTATTAACGAAAACATTTCATCTACTTCTGTACCTTGTTTTGCAATCATAAACTTATATACATGATCTTCGTCTGGGGTCTGAACTGCCACACCATCCGGTGTGCAGAAAATTGTGCAATTCATTTTGCATAACAAATCTCAGCCCAATAAATTTACTGGACTGGAATCACACACTACAAATTGAGGCATTTCTCTGAAATTTCCAATTTTAACTTCCATTGGTTCAGTAAGAGGTGTTCTAATCTTTCGATTAGCTACTCCCACTACTTGGATAGCTTCTCCAGAGAGAGGTAGGTCTGGAATGTCTGCTGTTCTCACAGTAGACCGGGTAGCACCAGTGTCCAAAAGAAAAGTAATATCATTACCTCTCACATTCCCTTCAACATATGGACCTGACTGATCTACCGGTAAGGATGCGCCAAGTACGCACTCCTTCTCCCCCTCTCCTAGGCACCGTCATGAACTGTACTGACAGAAATCGTCCTGTAAAAGAAACTGTGATGTTACATAATCATTCTTACCACTTCCTCCTTGATATCCGATGTCTGTACCGTGCTTTGCTCTGCTTACATTACCCTGAATAGGTGCAGGTGGCAACTGACTCTGAGGATTTACACCCTGCTGTGAGTCATTCTGCGTCTGTGGATTTAAATTTTGATTTGGGCCATTATTATTCTGAATCTTTTTACATTCATCCTTCCAATGCCCCAATTTTCCGCATCCATGACAAGGAAATTTCTTTTTAGCTTCTTCTCTACTCATTCGTCCTCTCACTTTTCCACCATTCCCAGTATCACCACTCGTTCCAGAATCCTTTCCCTGATTTTCACTCAGATTATCCAAATTAATTCCATGTTTCTCGGCCATTTTCACCTCAGCCCACATTACTTTCTCCTGCAATTTCTTGTGTCTATCCTCAATATCATCTCCACAATATTTCGCATATTTCAAGATCTCGTCGATCGGTTTCCCTTGCCAACACAACATGTGCTGCTTAATCATCTGACAAATCTCTGGCTTCAGACATAGACAAATCGGTAAACAAACTGACTCATGTTTTTATCTCCAATGTCCTCAAAGCCACTATTCTGCTTGAATACCTGCAATAAACGCTCATAATAGGCGTGTACCGATTCACTGGCTTCTTGAGTAGTTCGGTCTATTTTCACCCAATCTGTTTCTTTCGGTGGTATTTTTCCTTTCAGGTAAGTTATCACCTGCTGATACTTTTTCATTACATCATTTGACGGGGCACCTGTCTTTGGGTCTCTAGGATATTCTTCACTTGGCCAATCAACTGTGATTTTACAATCTGTCCACAAATCGGCAGGTACCACTATGTCAAACAAACCATCCAAATCCTTCAACAATACTTTTGACACCTTCACAAACCTCTCAACCTGCTTGTACCATTCAATTGGTTTTTCTCTCAACTTTGGAAAATCATTCGTAAATGACAAAATATCCTGTCTGCTCCATGGGACATGTACATATCCCCCTCCTGGAACTTCTCGCATCGGGTACATTTGATCTGTCTTCCCTGTTTCCTTCATTAAATATTCAGATGCTGTTCTACTGGATCGTGCCTCTTCCTTTTTCTTGGCCCATCTAACTCTCCATTTATCTAAGTCTCCCCATTTTTGCAAGACTGTCATTAACTCCTTTACTTGTAACTTTCTTCCAGAAGCATTCATGTTTTCTAAATCCTTATCTGAAAAATCTGCTCTATAGGGTTTCTGCAACACTTTTGATCTCCCTATTTCTATTCCCATCTGCAGAGCTAAATCTGATAACTTTTCATGGAATAATTTTACATTTTTGGTAATACTTCTGCATACAAACAATAATTCTTCTTCATCATATGTATTCAGGCGATCTAATCCTACATTTCCTGCTATTATTTCTTCTAATTCGACTTTTAATTTATAAATGTCCAACATTTTTGGAGGTGTACACTGTTGATCTGATCCTTGTGCCCACCTTTCTAAGTCTTCGGGTGTTACTACAGTGACACTTTTTGCTCCCGATGAAGTTATTAAGTTTATATCTTTCGAGCACCCAGGTGTAGCTCTTTTAGGAGTACTATTGACAGAGTCTCGAATCGGTAAGTCCATTAATGATATTGTAGATTCACAATCACTAAAGTGATCCTCAACCATTACTAATGTTTCAGATTTAGGAATATTCACAGGAGTAGGCGTAGCTAGTGGTGGAGGATAGTTTCCTTTGTCACTATATAACGAGACTACTGGACCAATTGTTACAGGTTTGGTCAAAGAGTCAGGATGCACTTTTATCTGTTTTATTTTCTGTATTAATTCTGCTCTGGTCTTCTCTAGGGCTTCTTTTTCTTTGTCGTGAAGTATCCTACTAGGTGTGAAATCATGCATTACCTGTGGTACTAATGGAGTTTTTAACGGTGGCGCACTCGGGGTGCATCCACTTGTCCCTTCCTGATATGGTGGGGGGTTCTTTAATAACTCTTCCATAAATTCATCTTCAGAATCTCCATTTCTCATTAAGTGTTTTGTCTTTTCTGGGCATTTCCTCCCTAACAATTCTTCTGCTGTCAATATTGGATATAATCCTTCTGTAAGCATTGCCCTCCTCCACTGTTTCATCTGGCCGTCCCTAGACTCATGTTGGTTTCTGGGGAAAAATCCTCGATAACCCCTATTACTCCTGGATCGGTCACGCTCAAATGCCTCGGTTTCCCATTCCTCTAAGGCTTCGTATTGAGTTAATCTAGGTCTGGGTTCTAAGTCATTCATCCTTAATCTTAAATTTTGAAGAATTCGCCCATTAAAAGTGCCATTCTCTGGAAATGCTAATATTCCATCATTTTTGGTATATTCTATCCAATTCTCTATCTATACACAAGTATGATAACCTCTCTCCATCATCATAAATGAAGCGGGCGTTTTAGCTGGTGGAATGATAATTCTTTCCCTAGTTTTGATTGGTTTATCCTTTTTAAAATAATTCTTAATCTTTTACAGAAAGGACATTTTTCTCTTCTCTCCGTACATCTTGGGTAAATCTCGATGTATAAAATTATATTCTGCAAAGCCTAAATATCTCCTATCCGGTCGAGTTCCTGTTAAAGTTGGATCGCGTTTTAACATGCAATCTCTATCCACTAAGATTTTAGCTTCTATGATATCAACCAATCAAGTGTCTGCTAACGTTTATCTCTGAACCAATCCTAGCGCGGCCTTTCTGTGATGTTTTTCTGCCAACCCCTCCTTTACAATCTGCGCTTCTCTGTCCCTCGCTGATTTCAACCAATCCCAGCGCGGTACCTGTGACGTCAGTACTGCTCCTGACTACTGACCCCTCCTTTACAAGAGTCTTTCCATACGCGCCGATTCAACCAATCCCAGCGCGGCATTTTGTGACGTCAGCTCCCTCTCCGGCAGCTGACCCTCCCTTTACAAAATCTTACGCAAACTTATTTTCTCTTACAACTTTAATTAAAATTCAGTAACAACATAAAACATTCACTATCGTGCCAGTTTCTCTAGATTTCGAAAAGATAGTTTCTCTCACACTTAGTAAAACCTTTCCGTTTACTAAACATACACTATGAGTAAAACCCTTCCGTTTACTCTTCTCACAAGCTTCCGAAATACCTGTTACTTCTTCAATGTTACCCTTTCTAGGTGATATAACATCAAAAAATTTTACCAGCGTACTCCTTTGCTATTACTCACACGCATAGAATCCCTAACCAGTACTGATAGTCCTGCTTAACTTTTCAGTACTATTTCTGCCTGACAGATAACCTCACTGCAGTATGGCTTCCACTTACCATCTGCTATTCAATTTTCCCCGGGGAATTCTGGACAACATAAAACAGACTTTGAATACACAGATGTTAGTTCATGAAATAAAATTCTCATTACCCAATTGACAAAGTAAAACCATCCTCTGATAACCAGAAAACTGATCCAGCGCGATATTAGCAGATCAATCAATCAATCAATCATGTCACTTATAAAGCGCACTACATACCCGCGAGGGTCTCAAGGCGCTGGGGGAAGAGGGGGGTGGTGCTGCTACTGATCGAAGAGCCAGGTCTTGAGGAGTCTTCTGAAGGCCAGTAGGTCTTGGGTCTGTCGGAGGTTGGTGGGGAGGGTGTTCCAGGTCTTGGCGGCGAGGTGGGAGAAGGATCTGCCGCCGGCGGTCGTTTTCCAGATGCGGGGGACTGTGGCGAGGGCGAGGCTGGTCGAGCGGAGCTGGCGGGTGGGGGTGTAGAAGCTGAGTCGTCTGTTGAGGTAGGCTGGTCCGGAGTTGTGGAGTGCTTTGTGTGCGTGGGTGAGGAGCTTGAAGGTTATCCTCTTGTTGACAGGGAGCCAGTGCAGGTCTCTCAGGTGGGGTGTGATGTGGCTGCGTCGGGGGATGTCGAGGATAAGACGTGCAGAGGCGTTCTGGATGCGTTGCAGCCGTCTCAGGAGCTTAGCCGTCGTTCCTGCGTAGAGGGCGTTTCCGTAGTCCAGCCTGCTGGTGACGAGGGCCTGGGTGACTGTTTTTCTTGTTTCGGTGGGGAAGATCCTGCGGAGCATTCGGAGGATGTTGAAGCAGGATGAGGAAACGGCGTTGACCTGCTTAGTCATGGAGAGGGTGGGGTCGAGGATGACCCCTAGGTTGCGTACGTGGTCGGTGGGTGGCGGGGCTGTTCCCAGTGATGTTGGCCACCAGGAGTCGTCCCAGGCTGAAGGGTTGGAACCAAGGATGAGGACCTCCGTCTTGTCCGAGTTCAGCTTCAGGCGGCTGGTCCTCATCCATTCGGCGACGGCCTTCATTCCTTCGTGGAGGTGGGCTTTGGCGGTGTGAGGGTCTTTGGTGAGGGAGAGGATCAGCTGGGTGTCGTCGGCGTAGGAGATGATGTTGAGGTTGTGCTGTCGGGTGACGTGGGCGAGGGGTGCCATGCATTCATACACCAAATACTCACTTGGGCCCATACATTCATACTACGCTAATACTTACGCTGGGGTGTCAGTTGTACTCTTTTATCAAAATCCCTGCTACCAATTACTTTTCTGATTGAAGAGTAATGACTTACCAATGAATCCTTTGCTAATTGGGAAGTTTAAAATGAGTGACATTCATTACAGTACATAATCCTCAAATAACCACTGAGTCAGGAAGTTTTAAAAAGTTTATCTAAAGATTTTAGCAGAGTAAAATACAGAACCACATGGTATTTAATCGCATATGAAGGATGGAGCACAGAATAATAATTTTGATTAATGACGGTCCTTCAGAAAGGAGAAGATAGAAACAGCAGCACAACTAAAGGTTGCAGGTATATTTACCTGAAGTGCGAGAACCAAACCCCTTGGCCAAGGAGTTGGAAAAGATAGGACCCAGGAAGGATGAAGAGCAAAGTCCTCCTCCAGGTTCAGGATAGGACCCGTGACCTCTCTACAACGACGCCTGCGTCGTTCCCCTCTCTGATACTCGGCTTCTCCTCGATTCACCTGTGCCTTCTAATGGACACCGCCGCCCCCTTCTCAGGACCTCTCTGTGCAGCGGTTCAGTCTGCAATCGATCAGATTGTCGGTCTGGAGCTTCTGCCTGTCAGCGTCTAGTCTCGTTCAGTGCTGCTTCCTCTATTCTAAACTAATTAGCTAATTCTATATCTGTTATACCCTTCTACACCCATGTACCTCCCCTTAATGTTGCCAAAATATGGGACCACTATTTCTGATTGGACAGGGACAGGGGGTTGATCCTCACACCATATGATTTTAGTTCAATTTCTGAAGACCATTGTTTTTAAAATACCGCCCATCAAATTTAATACATTTGCTTTATTTCCCACCCGTCTCACGATAAAGTTTATGCATTCTTCATATACATAGTTGAAAATTTGGCAAGAACAACATGAATACATCAATGTCGGTCATTAGGTCGTGGCCTTGGACGACGTCCAGGTTGACTTCATCTTTATTCTTTGGCAGCCAGGCAGGACACATGCGCAGAATCATTGTCTCGAGTTTCAGTTCACCAACCCCAGGCCCAAATTTACAAACTGATAAAAGTCAAAGAAGAAAATATTAAAATCACAAATAAAATGTCTCACTGTATAACCACTCTTTTTACTCTATTAACATTTAATTATAAATTCTATCCCGCATTAGTAGCGTTAGAAAAACGACAAATTAATAATAACACGAGAGCAAGCTGAAGCATGTGAAAACATCAAGCAGCCATTTTAATGCACACTGCGCAGAAGCAGGAGTTTCCCACAAAGCAAAGAGAGACATCACAACACGTGATATGGTTGAGACATGCACAGTAAAGTTCCCGTGCTTTAGCAGCCATTTTAGAAAAAGACAAGCGTTACTGGTTAGTTAGGTCACATAGGCAAGCGTCCTTGCTATTTATGTCGTGTGTGCAAAGTTAGTATAAACAATACAAGATTAATAAATTAATACTGTGAGGAGATTGCATCCGAGCAAGTCTCATTTGTGAGTCCTTGCTCCATCAATCCCCTCTCTGATGGCGTTTAAGAGCCATCAAATACTACCCACAATCAGATGCCAACTTCTAGCATAAAATAGTTTCATTCTCGTTTTTACATTTTCTATTTTTCACATCCTCTTTCAATTTCTTGCATAATTCACTTCTCAAATCTTCAAGTTCAATTTCATCAACCTTTCTCTTCTATCCTCTTCCTGTCACATTATACTATTCATTCTTTCTACAACATTTACACCATATTATTATCGTCAGTACTATTATTGCTATTCCTTCTAAGGGTACTATTATTTGAGCTATAAGTCCTTTTCCTACATTAGTAAATTAGGTACCAATTGACGCAATACTACTTGTCAATCTTTCCCATACACTATCAACTTCCAGTGGTTTTAATTCTTTCTCAAGTTTCGTTATATTCTGTATATATAGTCCAATTTCTGCACTTTTATCAGGTATATAAGTGCAACAATGTTTCGTCTTCATTAATTTACAGACTCCGCCCTCTTTTGCCAATATAATATCAAGAGCAAATTGATTTTGCATAACCATAGATCTAATCGCAACCATCTCCGCATTAATCATTAGAAATCCTCCAGCAGTATCCGTTGATAAACGATCAACCACTGTAGACAATTTACATATTTTCCTTGAGTTCAGAATTATTCCCACCGAAGGTATCAATGCACCAAATATATCACCTACAATTTCAGAAAAACTAGCTCTTTTACTACGTGTTAATTCGCCATAGTTTTCATTGCTCCCAGTGTTTCTTTTTACGTAGCATATTTTTGGAAATATTATTCCAAAATAACAACTTCCATACCACCGTGCAGGAAGCCTAAAGTAAGCCTTATTCCCACACACATAATAGATTCCAGGAAAAACTGAATCTGTTCCTCCTTTGATTCCCCAACCTCCAAGAATTAAGAAATTATGTTCACATTCACTGGTACCGATGAAAACATTGTTATAATCAGTTTTTAATCTATGTAGACACATTTTCCCTGTCTTTACGAAATCCAGAGCCATAGCAGCTTGAGCCTTGCCAGGTGTGTAACTACCTTCTTTCTCAGCCCAAGGTGGCAAATGAGCCTTATGCTCAGAAGCTTTCCTTTGAAAATCTTGTCTTCTATCTTCTACTAAATTCAAAAATATCTTTTCTTCTTCATCTAACGAACATGTTAGATTGTGTCTATGTCCATGTGTTATATCTATCGATTTCATTGTTAAGAAAAATGCTCCCATAAACTGTGCATCTTGACTACTAAGCACTGGGTTCATACTCTTTCGAATCGGAACCTCAGAAAATATCACATCTATGTTTGAATAATAATACTGAAGTCTCCCTGTTCTATAAAATAAACTAGACAATACACTACATGATATGCCATATGTTAATGGTAGGTGGTGATATGTTAACCCTTCTGCTACTGATTCAGGTAACTTCATACAGACATAACAATTACTAACTTCCATGGTGTCTACATATTGAAACAATAACTTTGTGAAAACATTTAGACTAGTGTCGTTATCAATAATTTCATGATGAAATTCTGGTTCATTTTCTGCCATTAGATCTACTCTATTACCCTTCAAGTTTGCTGTCCTTTCCTTAGTTTCGTTATTAATCTTTTTATCCATTATCATAAGGTAAGGAACTGCTACGATCAGGACTAACCATACTATAAGCACCATTACTAGACTACATATGAATATTGCACAGCATCTTTTACAACATTTCTGTTTTGGTCTCCCAGCAACTCTATCATCAGGCATTTCGACAAGGAAGATTGCTCTTCTTATCTGTTTTCGCTTTTCTTTATACTATTATTTCACGTAATCAAGGTGGTCTTGTTTCTTTCTCATATGTCAGTTCGGCACTTGTTCCTTCGTCACCACTTTCATTTGACTCTGAGCTTTCGTAATCTTCAAGAATAATGTAAGTCCAATCAGGACCCTTGAATTTGTTATTCACAAGTTTCAGTCTCTTACTTTTTCTTTTCTCAGTTTTATTTTCTTGTTCAGTTTGGCTTGTTACTTCATTTACTTGATCTGGATCTTCACTTCTGGTTGTTATGTGGTATTTTACTCTTTTAATGACACTAGGCCAATGATCTCCTTTTCTTGCTTTCTTTGTTTGCACTGTTTCTTTATTTTCGTCTTCAGAAATCTTTTTATTTTCAGGTTTTAGCACAGTTTCGTTTTCTGCAATTACTGTTTCTCTTACTTGCTCTTTTTCAGGTCTGATTGGTTTCTCTTCAGCAGCTCCTCTGTGAGTTTCCAATAACTGACCTCGTTCTTGGTTTATTTCTTTATGTTCATATTTCTCGAGATCTTTTTCTTCTGTGTATTTGCCTGGATCTAACTGGTTCTGATCAGGGCTTATTGCACTTTGTACTTCTGCAGCCTGACCAGGTTCTTCTAAACCTGTCTGTCCCTGCTCAAAACTTGTTGGTTCGTTGTTGATTTGAGCCCACGTTCCTTTCCCTATCTGATCTTGCTCAGGTTCTTTTATTGTGTCTTCTTCTTTTCCCTGAGCTGCTTCTTCTTCACCTATCTGATCTTCTTCAATTTCTTCCAATTTTGTTTGACTTCTTGTTCTGTGGTAAACTTCAGGAATTTCTACCACCGGTATCCAGTCCTGACTTGTGCTCGGTTGTTCTTCTGCAGCTTCTCTCGAATCTCGAGCCTGAGATTCTTCAGCTGGGCAACCTTCAGCTTCCTCAGTGATTGATGCTGCCTGAGGATTTTCTTCTTCAGGGTCTGGTACTCTTTTCGTGTGGCTTACGTGAATCCAATTAGGAAATCCTGCACACTTCATTGCTGTATTGGTGGTCAGTATGACTTGACAAGGTTTACCCCATCTAGGTGATAGACACGTTTCTCTGGTGTGATTCTTCACTACCACCCAATCACCAGGATTCAGATCATGTTCTTGTTCAGGCTGCCTTGAAACTGCGTCTTCTCCAACCTGGTGAGAAACAGAACGCACTAGGTCAGCCAATCCTTTGTAATAATCCAGAACCATATCATCAGATATATTCAGCAGTTTGTTTATGGGAACATGTGCTTGTCTCATTGCTCTTCCCATCATTATCTCGTGTGGGCTCAATCTAGTATTTCTATCAGGAATGCTTCTGAGTCCCATTAAAACAAGTGGCAATGCATCTGGCCACTCCAATGATGTTGATGCACACATTTTTCCCAGTCTGGATTTTATAGTACCATTCAATTGTTCAACCACTCCAGAAGCCTCTGGACGATATGCACAGTGTAATTTTTGTTCAATTTGGAATGCTTCACAGATTATTTGGATTACTTCACTGTAAAAAGTTTTCCTCTATCTAATTCCAAAGTTACTGGGAAACCAAACCTAGGAATGAGTTCTCGTAGTAACAGCTTTGCGACTGTAATGCTGTCACTCCTCCTGGTAGGGTAAGCCTCCACCCACTTTGAAAACAGACACACTATGACCAGTACATATTTCAACCGTTTGCATGGTGGTAACTGTATAAAATCAAACTGTAATCTTATAAAGGGTCCTTCTGCTTTTCCAATTTTTCCAAACCCAATTATTGTTTTTCTTCCTGGATTATGCATTTGACAGGTCAAACATCTCTGGCAAAGACTCTCTGCTACAGCCCTGAATTTAGGATTGTACCAGTTTTGTCTGAAGAGCCTAATCATTGCATCTCTCCCTATGTGTGTGTCTCCATTATACATCCTGGCCATTTGAGAGAGTAGACAGTCAGGCATGACTGGCCTGCCATCAGCACAAATCCACACCTCGTAATCTCCCCTTTGGGAACAACCCACCTTAATCCATATATTCTTTTCACTTTCATCAGCATCATCTTGCAATCTTTTAACATCATTCCATGTTTCAGGTGGCATATACAGCATAAGTTGGCAGCTGATTCCCATCCTTTCCACCCTTTTATTGACTGACAATCTATTTTTGGCACAATGTTGAGCCACAAGATCTGCATATCGGTTGCCGATTACCACCCAGTCATCTCCTGACTGGTGTGCGGCACATTTCACCACAGCCAATTCTTTTGGTGATTGTATTGCTTCCAGCAATTCCCTTACAAACTGTCCATTTTTAATTGGGGATCCTGAAGAAGTCATGAAATCCCTCTGCATCCATAGTTGGCCAAAATCATGCACAACCCCGTAACCATATTGGCTATCTGTGAATATAGTTACTTTTTGATTCCTCCCAATTTTGCAAGCTTTTATCAATGCAATGAATTCAGCTACTTGTGCAGATGTGACTCCTGGTAAATACGATGCTTCAACTATTCCAGTTAATTCACACACCGCATAGGCAGCAGTTAGTTTACCGTCTTCATGTCTTTGGCATGAACCATCAACAAATAGCTCCCTGTCTGGCTTTCTAAGGGGCTGTTCTTCGATATCTGGACGTGGTTTCGTGCATAACTCTGTGACTTGTAAACAATCATGTTCTTCTTCTTCGCCATCTTTAATTTCCTCATGATATGGGTCTGGTAGTAAGGTAGCGGGATTTACTATTGTGCACCTTACTATGGTCACATTTTCAGCACCCATTATTATTCTCTCATATTTAGTCAGCCGACTAGGAGTAAGATGCTGGGTTCGGGTTCTCGTCAACAAAATCACAACCGCATGTAGAACATACACCTTTACAGGATGTCCCATCACAATTGACTCACTTTGTTCAATGCTCAAACAAGTAGCCGCTACTGCTTTTAAGCAGCCTGGCAACGCGGCTGCCACTGGGTCCAATGTAGCAGAAAAATATGCTATAGGATGTCTGTCTAGACCATGTCTTTGAGTTAAGACTGAAAGTGCACAATTTTCTCTCTCATGACAGAACAATGCAAAACTTTTCTTATAGTCAGGCATGCCTAAGGCAGGTGCTGAACACAAAGCATTTCTTAATTTTACAAAAGCTCCTACGCTCTCATCATCCCACTCAACTGGGTCCTTTGCTTTCTTTTTGGTCATGTGAATTAATGGCTTGGCTAACAGGGAGAATCCTAGTATCCATTGTCGACAGTAACCTACTATTCCTAGGAACATTCTTACTTCTCTTTGCGTTACAGGCATTTGCATTTTCTTTATTAATTTTACTCTTGCAGAGGTTATTCTTCTTTTTACCCTCTCAATTTGGTGTCCCAGATATTTAACTGCTGTCATACAAAACTGCAACTTTTCAGGTGAAACTTTATGCCCTTCTTCAGCCAAATGATTTAATAGTGCAATGGAATCAACAACACAGTCCTCTCTGGTGTTCGATGCCACCAGTAAGTCGTCGATATATTGCACTAGGACTGAGCTTCCTGGCATCACTAGTTTCTCAAGGCACTTTTTAGTATTTGATTGAAAATGGAAGGACTTTCCGTGTACCCCTGAGGAACACGATTCCATACATAGACTTTGTTCTCAAATTTAAATGAAAAAAGATACTGGCTGTCTGGGTGTAATGGTGTTGAAAAGAAAGCTTGACATAAGTCAATCACTGTGAACCATCCTGCACTCCAAGGGATCTGGTACAGAATTACTGCAGGATTTGGCACTATAGGACAACAAGGTTCCACAATCTTATTTATTTTCCGCAGGTCTTGAACAATCCTATATTTTCCGCTAGGTTTCTTTAAATCCATTATTGGTGAATTACATGGGCTACTCATTACTTCTTTTAGTATGTTTTGTTCTACCATTCGATTTATTTCTTCAATGACTCCTGCTTTTACTTCTACACTCATTTTATACTGTCTGGTATTTGGAAAAATCGCACCTTCTTTTACAGTAATTTTAACCGGGTCTATTTTGGCTATAAGTCCTACTTCTTTTCCTGTGAAATCCCATACTATGGGGTTTACTGTAGTTTTTAATTCTTCTGGCAGCTCTTCTTTTGTTATTAATGAAAACATTTCATCTACTTCTGTACCTTGTTTTGCAATCATAAACTTATATACATGATCTTCGTCTGGGGTCTGAACTGCCACACCATCCGGTGTGCAGAAAATTGTGCAATTCATTTTGCATAACAAATCTAAGCCCAATAAATTTACTGGACTGGAATCACACACTACAAATTGATGCATTTCTCTGAAATTTCCAATTTTAACTTCCATTGGTTCAGTAAGAGGTGTTCTAATCTTTCGATTAGCTACTCCCACTACTTGGATAGCTTCTCCAGAGAGAGGAAGGTCTGGAATGTCTGCTGTTCTCACAGTAGACCGGGTAGCACCAGTGTCCAAAAGAAAAGTAATATCATTACCTCTCACATTCCCTTCAACATATGGACCTGACTGATCTACCGGTAAGGATGCGCCAAGTACGCACTCCTTCTCCCCCTCTCCTAGGCACCGTCATGAACTGTACTGACAGAAATCGTCCTGTAAAAGAAACTGTGATGTTACATAATCATTCTTACCACTTCCTCCTTGATATCCGATGTCTGTACCGTGCTTTGCTCTGCTTACATTACCCTGAATAGGTGCAGGTGGCAACTGACTCTTAGGATTTACACCCTGCTGTGAGTCATTCTGCGTCTGTGGATTTAAATTTTGATTTGGGCCATTATTATTCCGAATCTTTTTACATTCATCCTTCCAATGCCCCAATTTTCCGCATCCATGACAAGGAAATTTCTTTTTAGCTTCTTCTCTACTCATTCGTCCTCTCACTTTTCCACCATTCCCAGTATCACCACTCGTTCCAGAATCCTTTCCCTGATTTTCACTCAGATTATCCAAATTAATTCCATGTTTCTCGGCCATTTTCACCTCAGCCCACATTACTTTCTCCTGCAATTTCTTGTGTCTATCCTCAATATCATCGCCACAATATTTCGCATATTTCAAGATCTCGTCGATCGGTTTCCCTTGCCAACACAACATGTGCTGCTTAATCATCTGACAAATGTCTGGCTTCAGACATAGACAAATCGGTAAACAAACTGACTCATGTTTTTATCTCCAGTGTCCTCAAAGCCACTATACTGCTTGAATACCTGCAATAAACGCTCATAATAGGCGTGTACCGATTCACTGGCTTCTTGAGTAGTTCGGTCTATTTTCACCCAATCTGTTTCTTTCGGTGGTATTTTTCCTTTCAGGTAAGTTATCACCTGCTGATACTTTTTCATTACATCATTTGACGGGGCACCTGTCTTTGGGTCTCTAGGATATTCTTCACTTGGCCAATCAACTGTGATTTTACAATCTGTCCACAAATCGGCAGGTACCACTATGTCAAACAAACCATCCAAATCCTTCAACAATACCTTTGACACCTTCACAAACCTCTCAACCTGCTTGTACCATTCAATTGGTTTTTCTCTCAACTTTGGAAAATCATTTGTAAATGACAAAATATCCTGTCTGCTCCATGGGACATGTACATATCCCCCTCCTGGAACTTCTCACATCGGGTACATTTGATCTGTCTTCCCTGTTTCCTTCATTAAATATTCAGATGCTGTTCTACTGGATCGTGCCTCTTCCTTTTTCTTGGCCCATCTAACTCTCCATTTATCTAGGTCTCCCCATTTTGCAAGACTGTCATTAACTCCTTTACTTGTAACTTTCTTCCAGAAGCATTCATGTTTTCTAAATCCTTATCTGAAAAATCTGCTCTATAGGGTTTCTGCAACACTTTTGATCTCCCTATTTCAATTCCCATCTGCAGAGCTAAATATGATAACTTTTCATGGAATAATTTTACATTTTTGGTAATACTTCTGCATACAAACAATAATTCTTCTTCATCATATGTATTCAGGCGATCTAATCCTACATTTCCTGCTATTATTTCTTTTAATTCGACTTTTAATTTATAAATGTCCAAAATTTTGGAGGTGTACACTGTTGATCTGATCCTTGTGCACACCTTTCTAAGTCTTCGGGTGTTACTACAGTGACACTTTTTGCTCCCGATGAAGTTATTAAGTTTATATCTTTCGAGCACCCAGGTGTTGCTCTTTTGGGAGTACTATTGACAGAGTCTCGAATCGGTAAGTCCATTAATGATATTGTAGATTCACAATCACTAAAGTGATCCTCAACCATTACTACTGTTTCAGGTTTAGGAATATTCACAGGAGTACGCGTAGCTAGTGGTGGAGGATAGTTTCCTTTGTCACTATATAACGGGACTACTGGACCAATTGTTACAGGTATGGTCAAAGAGTCAGGATGCACTTTTATCTGTTTTATTTTCTGTATTAATTCTGCTCTGGTCTTCTCTAGGGCTTCTTTTTCTTTGTCGTGAAGTATCCTTCTAGGTGTGAAATCATGCATCACCTGTGGTACTAATGGAGTTTTTAACGGTGGCGCACTTGGGGTGCATCCACTTGTCCCTTCCTGATATGGTGGGGGGTTCTTTAATAACTCTTCCATAAATTCATCTTCAGAATCTCCATTTCTCATTAAGTGTTTTGTCTTTTCTGGGCATTTCCTCCCTAACAATTCTTCTGCTGTCAATATTGGATATAATCCTTCTGTAAGCATTGCCCTCCTCCACTGTTTCATCTGGCCGTCCCTAGACTCATGTTGGTTCCTGGGAAAAAATCCTCGATAACCCCTATTACTCCTGGATTGGTCACGCTCAAATGCCTCGGTTTCCCATTCCTCTAAGGCTTCGTATTGAGTTAATCTAGGTCTGGGTTCTAAGTCATTCATCCTTAATCTTAAGTTTTGAAGAATTCGTCCATTAAAAGTGCCATTCTCTGGAAATGCTAATATTCCATCATTTTTGGTATATTCTATCCAATTCTCTATTCATACACAAGTATGATAACCTCTCTCCATCATCATAAATGAAGCGGGCGTTTTAGCTGGTGGAATGATAATTCTTTCCCTAGTTTTGATTGGTTTATCCTTTTTAAAATAATTCTTAATCTTTTGCAGAAAGGACATTTTTCTCTTCTCTCCGTACATCTTGGGTAAATCTCGATGTATAAAATTATATTCTGCAAAGCCTAAATATCTCCTATCCGGTCAAGTTCCTATTAAAGTTGGATCGCGTTTTAACATGCAATCTCTATCCACTAAGATTTTAGCTTCTATGATATCAACCAATCAAGTGTCTGCTAACGTTTATCTCTGAACCAATCCTAGCGCGGCCTTTCTGTGACGTTTTTCTGCCAACCCCTCCTTTACAATCTGCGCTTCTCTGTCCCTCGCTGATTTCAACCAATCCCAGCGCGCTACCTGTGATGTCAGTACTGCTCCTGACTACTGACCCCTCCTTTATAAGAGTCTTTCCACACCCGCCGATTCAACCAATCCCAGCGCGGCATTTTGTGACGTCAGCTCCCTCTCCGGCAGTTGACCCTCCCTTTACAAAATCTTACGCAAACTTATTTTCTCTTACAACTTTAATTAAAATTCAGTAACAACATAAAACATTCACTATCGTGCCAGTTTCTCTAGATTTCGAAAAGATAGTTTCTCTCACACTTAGTAAAACCTTTCCGTTTACTAAACATACACTATGAGTAAAATCCTTCCGTTTACTCTTCTCACAAGCTTCCGAAATACCTGTTACTTCTTCAATGTTACCCTTTCTAGGTGATATAACATCAAAAAATGTTACCAGCGTACTCCTTTGCTATTACTCACACGCATAGAATCCCTAACCAGTACTGATAGTCCTGCTTAACTTTCCTGTACCATTTCTGCCTGACAGATAACCTCACTGCAGTATGGCTTCCACTTACCATCTGCTATTCAATTTTCCCCGGGGAATTCTGGACAACATAAAACAAACTTTGAATACACAGATGTTAGTTCATAAAATAAAATTCTCATTAATCAAATAACAAAGTAAAACCATCCTCTGATAACCAGAAAACTGATCCAGCGCGATATTAGCAGACAGCATTCATACACCAAATACTCACTTGGGCCCATACATTCATACTACGCTAATACTTACGCTGGGGTGTTAGTTGTACTCTTTTATCAAAATCCCTGCTACCAATTACTTTTCTGATTGAAGAGTAATGACTTACCAATGAATCCTTTGAGAATTGGGAAGTTTAAAATGAGTGACATTCATTACAGTACATAATCCTCAAATAACCACTGAGTCAGGAAGTTTTAAAATGTTTATCTAAAGATTTTAGCAGAGTAAAATACAGAACCACATGGTACTTAATCGCATATCAAGGATGGAGCACAGAATAATAATTTTGATTAATGACGGTCCTTCAGAAAGGAGAAGATAGAGACAGCAGCACAACTAAAGGTTGCAGGTATATTTACCTAAAGTGCGAGAACCAAACCCCTTGGCCAAGGAGTTGGAAAAGATAGGACCCAGGAAGGATGAAGAGCAAAGACCTCCTCCAGGTTCAGGATAGGACCGGTAACCTCTCTACAACGACGCCTGTGTCGTTCCCCTCTCTGATACTCGGCTTCTCCTCGATTCTCCTGTGCCTTCTAATGGACACCGCCGCCCCCTTCTCAGGACCTCTCTGTGCAGCGGTTCAGTCTGCAATCAATCAGATTGTCGGTCTGGAGCTTCTGCCTGTCAGCGTCTAGTCTCGTGCAGTGCTGCTTCCTCTATTCTAAACTAATTAGCTAATTCTATATCTGTTATACCCTTCTACACCCATGTACCTCCCCTTAATGTTGCCAAAATATGGGACCACTATTTCTGATTGGACAGGGACAGGGGGTTGATCCTCACACCATATGATTTTAGTTCAATTTCTGAAGACCATTGTTTTTAAAATACCGCCCATCAAATTTAATACATTTGCTTTATTTCCCACCCGTCTCACGATAAAGTTTATGCATTCTTCATATACATAGTTGAAAATTTGGCAAGAACAACATGAATACATCAATGTCGGTCATTAGGTCGTGGCCTTGGACGACGTCCAGGTTGACTTCATCTTTATTCTTTGGCAGCCAGGCAGGACACATGCGCAGAATCATTGTCTCTCGAGTTTCAGTTCACCAACCCCAGGCCCAAATTTACGAACTGATAAAAGTCAAAGAAGAAAATATTAAAATCACAAATAAAATGTCTCACTGTATACCCGCTCTTTCTACTCTATTCCCATTTAATTATAAATTCTATCCCGCATTAGTAGCGTTAGAGAAACGACAAATTAATAATAACACAAGAGCAAGCTGAAGCATGTGAAAACATCAAGCAGCCATTTTAATGCACACTGCGCAGAAGCAGGAGTTTCCCACCAAGCAAAGAGAGATGTCACAACACGTGATATGGTTGAGACATGCGCAGTAAAGTTCCCGCGCTTTAGCGGCCATTTTAGAAAAAGACAAGCGTTACTTGTTAGTTAGGACACATAGTCAAGCTTCCTTGCTATTTATGTTGTGTGTGCAAAGTTAGTATAAACAATACAAGATTAATAAATTAATACTGTGAGGAGATTGCATCCGAGCAAGTCTCATTTGTGAGTCCTTGCTCCATCACTACCACGTCACATGGTATTACATAAACACAGTATTATATACATACTGGTCAAGACACATGTTAGCAAGACATACAAATTC
The DNA here is from genome assembly GCA_963921515.1 of Calotriton arnoldi. NCBI lineage: Eukaryota > Metazoa > Chordata > Amphibia > Caudata > Salamandridae > Calotriton > Calotriton arnoldi. Next base: position 53,087 of record CAWUFW010010053.1, on the reverse strand, counting down.
ACAAATTGACAGAAGTCACCCTCCGGTGCATCTGATCGATTGACTCCTACATTCCATCTTGATAAATTCATGTAAGAGAGGGCATACATATTCATGATCATTCATGAAAACGTCACCCCGGCAGCATCTAATCGATTAGGGCCCACATCTTATCTAGATTGTCCAGGCCTGTTCTAGCAGTCTCAAAACGTTCCATTAGTTGTGCCTCTAATCAGCCTTGAGTACTGGGTACTACATATAGCACAGACCACTGTAGTTCTTCTGCAGTATGGGTCTGTTCTCTATAATGGACAACTAAGGGGGCCCCAATTACATTGCATCTAATACGAGACATGTGCTGTATCACTCTATTTTTCACAGCTTGTTTTGTCTGACCGATGTAAACTAAATTACACAAACATCTTATGAAATATACTGTATTTTTGGTGTTACAGTTAGAAAACCTAAGTTGATTGTACGTCTTCCCATTGAGCACAACCGTCTTGGTATCCGAAGTGTAGTTACATGCAATGCAATTGTGGCACCTGTAGTGTCAAACCGTGGGTGGCAAATTCAACATTTTCCTTAGATCTTTTTTGCCTGCTCCTGGACGTTTAGCTCTTACTAAATAGTTGGAAAGATTTTTATCTTTCCTAAACGAGAACAGGGGTTTAGGGATAGCAAGTGGAGCTACAATCTTTCAGTTCTTCAAAATTAAATTCCTTATTTTATTGGATTTGGGATTGAATGTTGTCACACACGTCAAGGGGTTGTGATCTGGCTTTATTTTGGGTGTCAGAAGGGTTTCTCTCAGAGTAAACCATGCTCTTTTGGCTGCTGCTTTGACCAGTTTTTTGGGGTTACCACGATTAGTAAGTTTGTTAACTAGAGCCTCAGAGTTGGTAAAATAGTCCTCTTTATTAGAGCAGTTCCTTCAAATCAGAAGAAACTGTCCAAAGGGCAGATTATCCTTGGGGCCCTTGGATGTCCACCGGTGAAATGTAATAAGGTGTTACGGTCGGTAGGCTTAACAATTAAGCTCACATGTATACTCCCATGGTTGTTATAAATCCAAAGGTCAAGGAAGATTATCTTATTTTTGTCCATATTCATGGTGAACCTCAAATCTGGTGCTCTATTAGTGAGCCACTCATGAAAGTCTAATGGATCTCCATCCCATAGCGAAAATATATCGTCAATGTAACGGTACCAGTGCACTATGTGTGGTCCATAGGGATTATTGACTGTATATCCATCTGTCTTCAAAGAAGGACATCGCTGGGTTGGCAATTTCTGGGGCGAAGCTACATCCCATTGCCACACACTTAACTTGAAGGTACAGGTCGTCCTTAAACAGAAAAAAGTTGTTTTTGAGACACAGACGCCAATGCCACCAAAAATTTGGTGGGGACAGGACAAGGCTCTGGTCTATTCTGTAAGATGTTACTAATTACCTTGTTGCCTCATCCTGAGGTATGTTAGTATACGTCTTTATGTCAAATATAACAAATACATGTTTAGTCTCATCGAAAGGCGTCTCTTCTACCTTGCTAATGATGTTCATTGTATCCCTCACATAGGCTTTGTTCCTGGAGACAAATGGTGTAAGTAAAGTGTCAATATATTGGGCCAATGGCTCTAATAAAGACCCACAGGCCGAGATGATAGGTCGGCCAGGTGGATTAATGGGGTCTTTATGAATTTTGGGCAGAATATATATGGAGGGGATCTTACTTTTGGCTCTGTTCAAAAATTCAAATTCTTTTTTACAGATCCACCCTTCTTTTACTGCCTCTGTTGTCAATTTCACGATTTTCTTAGATAATGTATTAGTGGGGTCTTCTTGCAATCGGCGGTAGTGAGTAGGAATGTTTAGTTGTCGTAAAACTTCTAGATCATAAGCCTCACTGTTCATGATTACTATCCCGCCGCCCTTATCTGCCGGCTTAATTACAATGTTGGTATTGTCAGACAGATTCTTAATGGATCTAGTCTCATCTCTCGAGCAATTCTGTTTGTAATATATTTTTGGGTGTTAATGGCATCTATTACTCAAAGTAGGTTGTCCTCAAAGATCAGTACTACTGCTAGCAAAATCTCTCTCTCTGGACAGAATGTGGATTTGCATTTTAGGCCACTGATGTTGGTCTCAGTGGACTCTGTTTGATCTTCATTTTCATTAAAGAATGCCTTTAATCTAACTTTACGTAGAAACTGTAAAATTTCTACTTTCGTCTCCACTGAATCTTGAACCTTAAGTGGGACAAAGGACATGCCCTTTCTCAAAACGTTTTCTTCAATTTCAGTCAAGTAATAGCTTGACATATTGTATACAGGGATGTGTTCTCTATCATTTTCAGGTGGGATGTCTACCTCCGGTAGACCTTCCTCCTGGTCCTCAATTCCCCTTGCTCCGCATATTGTCCCCTCTGTTCTATGTATTGGCCTCTCCATATTCTGCCTCCCCTGCACCGGCGGCCACCCCTGTCTAAAAACATTTGGGCCCCCTGGTAGTAAAAATTGGGGTTAGGGGGTACAAAGTTTTCCGGTCCAGAGTCTGAGGTAGTATCAGAGAAAGTGATGAATCTCCTCCGTGACCTCGCTCGATAGCCCAAATTGAGGTTACTAGGGTTATTTGTTTTATAAAAACGTGCTTCAGATATGGGTATACCACTTTTATCTTGTAGTTTTTGATGTCTTTGGTGGCCGTGAGGGTTTTTTGAGTCACCGTGTGTGTTTTAAATTCGGCAATAGTTTTTGCAAGTCTCTAATAGTGTTTTAGCGTCTGAAATAGAAGCGCCTCTTTCTAAGGCTTCTATTTCTTTTAGTTCTTCTTCATGTATTCATGTAATGCTGTCTCAATTGACAGAGCTAACCACTCATGTGAGCACTTAGTACTAACTCCACTGAATTGTAGTAGGTATGATTTATCAAAAATAAAAATTACAGGGATGTTTTTAACTTGTAATCCTACCGGAATAGTGTTGTTTTTAAGATGCTCTAAAAGGAGCTGAGGTTGTCTGGTCACGACAGACTGGGACAAAGCCACAAGTTCAGTCCGACTGCAATGGAGCCTAGGCCGTCTACAGGGTCCCACCTGCACCCACTAATCACAGTACCTTAAATCCTGGTGCGCAGCATGAGTGGCGTTGCTTTGCAAGGCTTCATGTTGTCCGACGTCAGTTCCGAGAAGGACCAAAGAAGACAGAGCACCTAAAGCCCACTTCCAAGGGTCCAGGACTGGGGTGGCACCACTTGGCCCTCACAGATGGCTAAGTCCAGGTGATGTAGCAGGTGAGTTGGAAGTCGTTTGTGCCCCTGAGACTTCAGAAAACAGGAGGCAAGCCAGCAAGCCCTTGGAGTACTTTAGTTCTGGGTTGGAGAGATGCAGGTCAAGTCCATCTCACTACCAGGCAAGGAGGGCAGCAGGCCAGCACAGCAGAGCAGGTGTCCAGCAGAGTGACAGAACTTTCAGTAGCACAGTAGTCCTTCTTCCTGGCAGAGTATCCACAAGTCCAGAAGTGTACTGTAGTGGTGGTGTTTGAGGTCCAGTATTTATACTTTGGTGCCCTAGTTCAGGAAGGTAAGGAAGCATCTAGACAGTGACTTTAAAGTGCAAAGAATCCCCTTCCTCCCCTGCCCTGTCTCCAAGCTAGCTGGAGTGACAATATAGCGTCATTAGGCTTACTGTGTGGAGACAGGGCACAGCCTATTCAGAAGCAAGTAAGGCTGTGCTTAGCTCTGCCCCTTCATCAAGCCTGTTAATGGCCCATTAATGCCCATAAAGTCACACCTAAGCTCCCATTGTGTGTGGATGTCTAGAGGGAATGCACAGGCCTAGCTGTCACCCACCCCAAAAGTGTTTTCAGAGACAAGCAAAAGGCAAATAATGATTAAAGTAAGAAATTGCCAACTTTTAAAAGTTTACACAGAAGAACAATGGTCCCTGTAGATCATGTAAGCAAGATAAATGATAATATGTATTCAATCGCAAGTATTAATTAGATGATACTCATAAAGAAGAAAACCAGTACATATTTAAATAATTTGAGCAAACACTGTATATGGTGAATATTCACATATATTTGGGAGAAAGTATTACACATAAGAGAATAATAGTGCTCAGTATCCCAAGTGAATATAGAACCAAAGAAAGTGACAAAATATAGCATACAGCAAGGTTTCTAAATATGATTAAATGACCATGACATAATGCAAAATACAAAGGTACTGGCAACTGTACACATTCCAAAGACAGTAAATGGTTCATTTATTTAAATAGTCGAAGGCGTTTCGACCCGGTAATTAATGGGGGGTCTCATCAGGACTTAAAAATGAGGGACACTTGAAAATAGTATCTCAGAGTTTCCAACCAAAGTGCTCGAAAACCAAGTGAGAATTAAGTGTGCTATTCACGCCAATCATAATATCTCTTATGTATACCGGGACCTTGGACTGCGATGAGCTCAATAACAACTTCAACTGCTCAGCATCAAATGCGTATATACATTTACACAAGTAAACCATAAACATTACTAGAACGCAATACATAGAAATTCAACACAATACCACAAGCTCAACATAGAAAATTGTGACGCACAACCCTATTAATACTCATACCTCCACCGCTACAAAAGCCTTCGGAACTGACAAACTCCTTCAATCTTCAAGGTTGGGCCATGGACTGTAGGGACATGGACAATGCTAAACTAAGACAATTGAAATTGATTTTATTTTTCAAACAATTTTTAGCTCCTCTTCTCCTGTGACATTAACCGTCACTCTTCTACCACTTGATAGAGCAGGGTTTTTTATATCTCAAACGTCAGTTGTAATCATCAAATAACCGCCGCCATTGGTCATTTGGATCTTTGTTTGTTGACAATGAGAGGGAATAAGGAGCTATCATTACATCAGTTGTCATGAACAGTGAAGTCCAATTGGGGCTTTACAGAAATCGACAAAGAGTTTTTGAGTGAGTTTAAGAGGATTTAATAAGAAAATTAATTCATATCAAATCATTAGTCTTGAAAATATTGAAGTTTGAGTCACCATTGCTACAGATGCAAATAATCCAAAAGTTGAGATTTGAAAATAAGATAAATTACAAAGAGAAAGCAAAATACGCAGCAAGTGTGTTCCATAAAGGAACATCTCTAATCTAAATTAATCAGGCTTGGGCTTAAATTACATTTATTTTAAGCAAGCAAGGTAAGGTGTCAGTTTCAGAAACCCAAATGAAGGATTCTGATGACAGAATAGGAATGCACAGGCATGAAGCCTTACCACTCAAGCAGTGGAGATTAACAGAGGCTGTAAGGAGCTCAAAGTCAGCCAGCATTACTAAGATATGCCTCCTAGGTTCTGCAGCAAGGTCTCCTACCTTGTCTAAGGAACACATGTTAATATAATTCAACAAAACATTTTTGCAAGATTTCTCCCATTCCTCACTTCTGCAAACCAATCAGTCTTCAGTAAACATTGGAAGCAGGTAAAATCCCAAGTTTCTCACAATGGGTCCTACACAAACATGTCCTTGGTTTGCTACTTTGAATAGATCTTGTGGTTTAGACAGTTCTACCCAGAAGTCGTGGTTCCTGCCATCTCCTCTAACCATCAGTTGTCTAATACATTACAAATGCCTATTCACTAGCTAATAGAAGGCTTCTGGAAAATTACATCTTCTCCAATTGGAAGAGAGAGAAAAGGTCTTGTGCAACACAACAGTTTAAATGCAAAAACAGGCCTCTTAGCCCTAACTTGTAAAGTTGACATTTAAAAATGTATCAACAGTTAAGCTAACTTAATTCCTTACAAAAGGTTAATTCAAGTGTTTGCTTATATATTTTATATGTGCTTACCTACTACAAATGTTACTTAAATGTATGTATGTTATTTTGACATTGAAGTTAGCCATTTACAGTTAAATTAATTTAATTAGCAAAATGAGGAATTTTGATCTATCACTCACCAGCCAGGGTTTATCACCTACTGCATTACCCTGTGCCACATGGCTCACATAAAGTATTCCCTTGATATGATAAGGAGATTATGCAATGGCCTCCCTGGGTATTAAGAAAGCCTTTGACAATGTGTGACAGGAGTTCATGTTTCAGGTCCTTGAAAGGTTTCATTTTGCCATCTTTGTCCTGGGATGGATCTCTGCAAGACCTCTGACCCAGGTTCGAACTGGAGGAAAAATCTTGAAAGCGTGGACTCTGGAGAAGGGTATTTGCCTCAGCTAATACTGTTATTTGCTGTGGTGATGGAGCCCATAGACAAATTGTTGAGACAATTTGTGGAGGAATTGGGGATTAAGGCTGGTGCAGAGTCCCACACAGTGTCTTTGAATGCAAATGATTTTTTGGTATACAAAAACGATCTGAAATACACATTTGAGTGTAAAAATGGGGAAACAACCATTACAATGCAGTCATTACATCGCACTACCTTTACAACGCAGTCATTACAACGCAACATCCTTTACATCGCATGCCATTACAACGCAGCCATTAAAACGCATGTCACTACAGCGCATGCCATTACAACGCATTATAAGGTAAGTAATTGGAAATAGTAATTTTTACACCTACACTAGCCCACACTTACCCTACTGTTGCACTCACTGGTGTGGGAATAGTAATTTTTACACCTACACTATCCAACACTTACCCTACTGTTGCACTCACTGGAGTGGGAATAGCAATTTTTACCCCTACACTATCCAACACTTACCCTACTGTTGCACTCACTGGAGTAGGAATAGTAACTTTTACCCCTACACTGTCCAACACTTACACTACTGTTGCCCTAAACGTTTTATGTGCTGTAGTGGTATGCGTTATGATGGTATGCGTTGTAATGGAATGTGTTGTAAGTGTAGTTTCTAAAAATGCGTTGTGATGGCATGCCTTGTAAAATCTTGCATTGTAATGGATGTTGCGATGTAAAAACTGCATTGTAAAGGCATGCGTTGTAAAAGTTTGCGTTGTAACGTGTCGTATTCGTAAAAATGATGCATCATTGAGATGAGTACATTCAATTGACCATAGGGCAAGTACCTGATCACATATGTAAAACAGTGGCTTTCTGTGCAAAGTTACACCTTTCCTTGTCTTTATTCTTCTGTTTCTTTTGCTACACAGCAATAATTGTTGAAAAAAATTTTGCGCACGGAATTAAATCAAAGATGCACTCCTGCTTCCTTGCATATCTCTACAACCTATAACTACACACAAGATCCTCACCAACCTTCTTGAAGAAAGATTTTAATTTTGAGGTAAAATCCTCCATGTTTCCTACAGGAAAAAAGTTGTTAGTCACAATTAAGATAGCGTAATGAAAGCATGGCCCCTCAAAACATGGGTAATTCTCTATAAAATCATGCTACAACTATAGGTATGGATTTTACAGTCTTTTAAAAATAAATATTTAATGATTCTACTGCCTCCTAATTTGTAGTTGATGTTTGTGGTATATTTTGATGAAGTCATTTATGTTATCAACCACAAGTCATTGAAGTGTTTGAAAAGTGTCTGGCAATCAATATTTTCTTTTGGTTTTTCACTCCTTCGGTTTATGAAATCAGATTTTCCGATTGTTGTTTCGAACTATCCCATCTCCAGTAAAAAGTAGCAAAGGATGTTCCAACGTAATCCATATCCTGATTTTGTCTCATGCATGCATGCACACAGGGTACACTACAGTGTGCAACTGTCCTTCAGTGCGCTGGTAACTCTTGGTGCAACAGCAACCGTATTGCACTGTCCTTTGCATGTTAGAGGCATTGCAGTTCCCTATGAGGCCTGAACACACAGGTAAGAAGTCCCTGAAGGTCAAGTGCTACCCCCATGCAGACTGGAAGGAGTCTGCCGTTCGACCAAGAAAAGTCTCAAATGAAGCTGAAGGTTTTGCAGACCTTGTATCTGGCATGTCTGAAAGAAATTGGTGGCATAAACAGACACCAGCCAGGATGCCCATTGGGATGGCACTTAACATCCCTAAAGGACACAATACACACCACCATGCAGGAAGTCATACTTAATGTCAGCGAGGATGACAGATGAGATACCAACCAGGGTGCTAGAGACAAAGGGGCTCATTTACAAGTCCATTGGGCAGCTGATGCGTCACTTTTATTGACGCTCGGGAAGTGCAATGGGCTTTCCCATATTTATAAAGGCCATGTAAAGTCCCCCAGAGTGACATTTCATGGCCTTATAAATATGTTTCCCTTTCACGCATAACTTTGCGTGAAAGGGGCGTTCCATGGGTGTGGCTGTGTACGTTCCCATATTTACAACATTTTATAAACATTTTATAACCCTGGGAATGCATCAGAATCCTACGCCTCCCCAGGGGAGGTGGAAGGAGGCTGAACAAGGAGAAATACTTTTATTTATTTCAGCGAGGAGAAATACTTTTAATTCTCCTCATTTTTTCCTCTTTCTATGTGCGTTTCATTCTGCAGCACGCACAGAAAGAGAAAAACGCCTTCAAGGATTGTTTTTGTGCAGTAAGGTATCCCTTCCTGCACAAAAACAATCATCCCCTCAGCGCAGGAACCCTTGCAATATGATGCAAGCGTGTCTGCGCTGGCGCATGACTGCTGTTCGTGCGCTGGTGCAGGGTAGAAGGACTGGAATGCACAGTATCTTGTAGATACAGCTCATTCCTGCCCTTTTATTTTGATGGACGGCAGCGCAGAAGAAAGGCTTGCTGCACTACCGTGCGTCAATATATTGTAAATGAGGTCCAGCCAGTGCGGATATTACAAAGGACATCATACCAAATGCCATACAGCAGATGCCAACCAGGATTCTCAAAACTAAGCATGCCAGTCAGGATGTTATAAAGGATGTCATACTAATTGCCATAGAGTGGACGCCAACCAGGATGCTGAACAGCATGCCAGTCAGGATGTTAATAAGTATGGCACACAGAGTGCTATACAGCGGATGCCTACCTTGAAACAATCATTTGGCTTTGTCAAATGGCCGTTGCAAAGACATGCGTGCCAGATGCCAGCCAGCAGATGCCAACCAGATTCTCAGCTAGGCATGCCAGTCAGGATGCTGCCGGGGATGTCGTCACACTAATTGCCGCTTAGAGTGGATCGCGCCAACCAGGATGCTGAACAGCATGCCCAGTCAGGATGTTAATAAGTATGGCACACAGAGTGCTATACAGCGGATGCCTACCTTGAAACAATCATTTGGCTTTGTCAAATGAGTGGAGCAGGAAATAACCTTAAGTTCAGTAAGTTCTTTCACGTCCATTAAATTGACTAGTAGTGCTTTTGACTTGTTGGACATCTTTGTTTTATTGGTGCTCTTTCATGTAACAGGCCCCGTAATACATAAGGGAAAGAAGATGGAAGGCAGTGGTACTACAAAGGGAGCCATTACAAATGACACGCCGATCATGCCAGGAGTATCTACTGATAGGAACAGCTTGATTATACGACATGCAGCGGTTACAATGAAAAACAACATGGCTTTCCATGTGGACACTCTGTTATTGTTGCATGAATTAATGCAGATTGGAAAAAGTATTGTTTGCCTCGCAGCACCAAGTGAGAAATGGTTTTCCTTCAAAGCCTACAACTAGAGATAGTGTCTAGTAAGAACATCCACAGGGCCTCTTTAGACATCAAGACTACAGGGCAAATTATTGTTATTTCACGCAACAAGCGCGGTAAACAAAGTTGCTGCACTGCGTGAAAGGGAGAGAGCAGGACAAAGATACAGCACTGCTGCTCTCGTCCCGAGCATGGACACACAATCAGGCTGCCTGGTGCTACGCACACACGTTTAGGATGTTTGGGATGTATTTAGATGAAGCCATTTCTTCTGTCAGCAGGACAAAGGTATGGCTCTGCTGCTCTCTTCCCAGCCATAAGCAAGCTGCACCATACAATGGTGGATGCACAAGTCTAGCATAGGGTTTGTACTGGAAGGCTAAACTTCCAGTACAAAATACTATGGCAGGACTAACTTTAAAACGTTCCCACATTGTATGAGTACTGTACAGTGCAGCACGCATGCAAAGTTTGAAAAGTTTGGAGAAATAAAAAATCTCTCTTTAACTTTGCACCTGCCTCAATGTATGGAATTTTTTTAGTGCAAATTCCTGCCCACCAATCTTAGTAGATAGGTCTCCACATCAAAACCATGGGCGATAGCCTGGTAATGCCCATGTGCCACCCATGTATGACCCCCCCCCTTGATGCAAATAGAGGTAAAGGAACGCACAGCGTAAAACAAAAGTAAATTACAAATCAACACGTTATGCTTGTTTGCATCTCTTCTGGTGTCTTCGCACAGGCACAGTGTTGATTAATCTGGCCCCACTGCAGTTTCACTGATGGTGTTACTGCAGTGGAACAAGAAACAACACTGAAACATTGTCCATATCAATCAGTTCCCCCAGGGGAGTAGTTTCAGGGCGTTGCTTGCGGTGTTACACCCCCTAATCAATGTATTTTCTTGTAAATAATTGGGTGCAGGTGCTTTCAGTTGGGTTTGGTGAGGTCTCTGTTGGATTTCACCAGGACTTTTTACATACACCCAGATAAAAACGCATACACATGCTCTCCATCTTTCAGTTTTGAACGTCTGCAAAAATGTTGGTTATGTTACAAAATATTGGAATTTCTCTCACTTAGTACCCCTACCAATCCACATTTCTCTCCATTCCTCTCCCTTTTTACCGCCCTTTAAGACCCTCTCATGCACTATGCTTGTGGTATAACGCATTTTTACATTATATTGTTAGGAAATCTGAAGCTCACTCCCCCAATCTTACTGACCAAGCTACACCCCTGAGTCCTCACCTTTGCAGTCTGCACTCCTGTGCAGGAGAGGTGTGGCGCAGAGGCCAGAGCTCCTGACTCCGGAGTGCGGGACTCACGGTTCGATCGCGGGTGGCAGCTCAGCTCAGCATCATGTGACTCTGGGCAATAGCTTACTTAATCTTCCCGATGGCCTCCAGTGCCTTGAAACGTTAAGGGGTGATATGTTTGTGCTTTACAAATAGGAATTATTATTTTTCTAATGAAAACAAACCACATCTGTCTGTGAGGCAGCAGTCCACAAAATACCTATATCAAGCCCTCAGCAAGGACACCAAAGAGCTGGACATGTTTTACTCAAAATATTATATTCCATATTTTATTTGTGTAAGACTAGATGTGAATTTCAATTGTGTTGTTTCTAGCTAGCTAATAGGCTCATTTTCCAAGAAAACCTTTATGTTTTAAAAGCATCAGCTGCATTAGCATGTGTTTTGCTCATGTGTGCAAACTATTGCTCCCACACTGAGAATCCACAAGAGCATAAAAACACTTTTCATATCTAGGAGTTCTGTGGAGGTTAAAGGAAAAGCAAAGATGCTTGATACATGCCACAGCATTATAAGCAAAATGTCCTGCAGAAGACCACAGAAAGCAGGCCCTGAAAAACCTACATCCTTGGCAACAAATCCTCGAAAGGTTCCAGAGCCAATAAACTAGAGCACTCACCAATGGAAGCACTAGTGTTTTTATTGTGGGTTTTGGTTCCAAATCAGATCTGTTGATGTGTTTCATTTTGAGGATTGTAATCCTATGAACTCTACAAGTTTTCAAGATTTGTACAGCATCCCAAATGAATCCATCTGCATCTTATAAATTTGGGTGCCATGTGGCCTTTGGATTCTTCATTGTTGAGAACCTCCATTTGGAAGTGGCAACATGTGTTTATGGGCTTGCATCTGTGTTTCCAATTGACGTGTCGGTCACATTAGCAACTGGTCACTAATCACCCAGGTGGGCAAATTAATTGCAAAGCATGCGGCGCAGAAAATCACTGTGAAGATACCCATGTCTGTCCCTCTGATGATAACGCTACCAACATCAAACATGTGGCAAGACTTTCCTGCACTAACACACCCTAAAGAATTTGATTAGATCACTCATCGGAATTTGCACTGTTCTCCTTTTTGATAGAGTAAAACGTCAAGATCCATAAGAATTTCAACAAGATGGTGTCTAAGGATAGCTCATGATAAAAGTGGAGAAAAACAGTAGGGCATGGTAGACTTTCCCCACATCAAAACATTCTTTTCATCCTAAACACCTCAAAATCAAACACAAATACGATTACTCTAAATTAGCATTGCCATTAAAATCGAGTCCTTGTCGGGGGAACATTGTGGCCACCAACTAAGTGGCCGCAGGTCTTCTATCAGTTGCATATTATACTGAGAGGGCTCCCCTCTCGTTCTCTCTCCCCCTGCTCCCGTTCCTGCTTACTTCAACGGAATACTTAGAAGCTCCATTTTCTGGTCTTCATCCATGCCGATTTGCAAGCAAGCATATTCTTCCATGGTGCCGGAGCCGGGCGGCGTCTCCATCTCACTGCGACCCCCACTGTGAGCTCCACGGTGGGAGGGCGCGGCTCGGGAGATGCGTTGCTGCCGCGAGGCTGCTCTCCAGTTCCGGGTCGGCAGAGGAAGAGCCATCACCGGGCGGGATGCGTTGGAGGCATCCTGCACTACAGATTTACACACAAGGCTGCCCACGGTTGAATATGGTGGGGGAAAGGCAAGTCCTCACCCTCAGGAAGCTTGACATGGTAAGATCTTTCCAATAGTGGAAGGGGGGACCTGTATCGATATCTCGGGCCAAGTTTCGGCCACACTCCCGATCTAATTAAAAAAACTGCGATTTTCTCAGCAGTGCCCCAGCGCGTTTTTGTGAACGGGGTTCCTGTGGGATCTAAGGTAGCAAGAGGGGGGCTGGCTTCCCAGCCTATGGATAAGGGCAAGAATTCTCAGATTAGATCCTCCTTACCTATAGGGAAAATCTGCAGATATATACTTCGTGCTAGGGGGGCACTAATCACTTCTTTACAAGGACTAGCAGCATTGGCACCAATCCCACCTGTGATTGATACAAGTAACACAATCAAGGGCCAGAACAAATCACCTAAACGTTCCAGGAAGGAACAAGGACTCGGAGGGAAGGTGGCAAAAGCAACACCTACAGCGGCCGGTAAGAGCCCCAGGAGTAGGGGGAAGAAGGCTATTCAACCGAAAGTGAGGGTTACCCCATCTTTAAAATCATTTTATAAGGTCCTTGTATCCCCCCCGGCCCCTGTCTTGGAAGGAGTTGCTAGAGACCCCAATTCTATCAGAATGGAGCAAAGTGGGTGTCCAACTCAAGGGACTAATACAACGACCCTCCTTCGCTCTCCCCCCTTGGTGGCCCAGAGCCCAAGATTAGCTAATGGAAGGAGCCCCAGAGTAGCCACCCCAATGCCCGTTTTCACATCAAATAGGTTTAAGGCTTTGGAGGCATGCGATGAGGATAACCAGGATGAGCAGGAGAAGTCCTCACAGTCAGCCTCAGATACCAGTCACCCACCTCAGGTGGTTTCAGATTCTCTGGCTGGCATCCTTCTGGCCCTTGATGGAGCAGAGTAAAAGAAAAAGTTTTTTATAACCCCTTACAATTTCTAATAAAACTGTTCGTGTCAATGTAATAATCAACAATGTATGTGAGGGAAAATAATACGCAATATGTGTGCTGAATAATCTATTGACAAGTGTCCGTGTGGTTAACTTTTAACATAAAAATAATTGCGTACTGATTAAATAATAAATGCATGACTTTGTGCCTTTTTAAATAAAACGTGGTGTTGCAGAAACAATAGTGATGGTAAGTAAGGAACAGCTTAATGTTGCTTTTTGCTAGGTAATAACTAATTGGGGTACGTAGAGGATGGGAGGGAAACGAAAAGGCTATGTTTCTCTATTTTAATTATGTTTTGTTTATTCTAAATAGTGCTTCTAAAACCAAGTTTGCGTGGTGATAGAAAATGGCCGCCATTTGATGTAATACGCAGGCGCCGAGAGCAAAAGTGCTGAGACGTACAAATGATGAGGGAGAAATTGTTGGGGAAAAACCAAACCACGTGATTGAAACTGGAAGCTAGGCTGAAAGAATGGTCAAGGCTGGTGTGACCTAAGTGAACTGATAATGTGCCATGGTGATCAGCGAGAAACTGTGGGAATCAACTGCTAGCAAAAGGACAATGCATGACAAGTTCTTAAAAGTATCGAAAGAAGTTACAAATGAACTGATCGAAGCGGACAGAGAAAAATGTCAGTCGTGGGAAAGGAGAGTGGACACTCACATGTCTGAAAGAGACTGGTCGAAGCTGGAAAAAATGATAACACTTAATTTGAACCCAAATGGACCAATGAATGAAGAGCGTGTTATTAATGTTGCAACAGTTTAGTTAGCTAAATTAGAATTAGGGTATAAGAAGGCCTACTCCGGTGGGAGGGGGTACTGGCAGATCGCTCACACCTTGACAGAGAGACGCGTACTTGCAGAGAGCTGAGTGAGTTCCTGATCGATGAGCGGGGAATGCTGAGAGACTGTTAGATGAGACGGGTTGCGGTAGCTGATGCTGACGAGCTGAAGTTTTCTGTTGCTGTCTTTATTTTCCAGTTGAGTATGAGAATCATGTTATTTGCAACTTTAACCTTAGTTTAGAAATCATTAGGCTTAATTAGGAAGTTAGGTAGGATAATTAGGATTTTTTTCTCATGACAAAATTCATTTCTGCAATAAAATTGATTTGCTTAAATAAAATTATTGATTAATAAATGTATGAATTGAAATTGAAATAAAAATACTAAATTCTTTTTATGCTTTTAAAAATTACATAAACTTTATGATTCTTAAACAAATGACTCAGTGATTTCTTAAATAAATGTTTGTGGATAAGGAGAATGAGTTGTTTGTGATTCAGCTGGTCTTAATCACTATCAACTATTCGTACTAGTTTAATCCATCGACCAAATGAGCAGGAATACCTAAAAACAGTTAGAAAACGACAAGTAATGATAAAAAGGGTATCCCAGCTCCTTCCAGCGGTACATTATCTATCGTTTATCAAGAAGTGTTCTCCTAGGAAATAGAATCTAGAGAATTTATCCAGGAAGCGATTGATTGTGTGTATGCTTGGCGGTGTCCATGGGCCCCACCGTCATGTGGATATGAGTGTAGTTGCGCCTGGATGTCCTGGGAGAAATAGTTTTCATCGTGACCGCTGCATCAGATTTCTTGGTAGCAGAGTTATGGTTTCTATAGATTAGTTTAGTGATTATCGACTATTGATTGTTCTGATTATTGATTATTTTTTATGACTAACACTATATGTTGAGTCGCGTTATGTTATATGTGAGTTTTCACGCTTCTGGGATGTAGGAAGTGGAACACGTGTGGCAAGAGAAGTCGCATGGAATTTTTGCACGTGGTCTGAATTCATTTTGGTAATAACGCAAGTTGTGTTATGTTAGGGAAATTTCCGTATAAAAGGTGTGTAAGTGACATGGTAAATCACGTATTCTCGTGAAACTCTGGCCTTAATTCTCAGGAGCATTTGTCTCCACATGTGTCTTATCCCCAGAGAAACGGGTTTATTGTTTACTTGAAAGAAGGGTAAGGTAGAGGGAAGTGCTACTTTATCGGCGAAACTTAATAATTCTGTGGTAGGGTAGAGGTAAGCGCTGCCTACTGGAAATACAGGATTCTTGTGTAAAAGGATCAAACTATCACTTTTGTTTAGCGAATCAGACTACGGAAGTGTTTTAATGTCGTAACTAATGAGAGAACTGTGAAAAGAAAAATTGCCGATAAATTTTGTAAAGGAGGGGTAAAGAGTAGAAGTGACGTCTACAATTGCCGCGCTAGGATTGGATAGTGCGCTAGTCACGTGAACGCAAGAGTAGGAGTGACGTAGACAGAGTGCCGCGCTGGGATTGGTAGGAGCGCGTAAGAAGGAAATTGTTCTGATTGGTGTGTTGGTGTGAATCGCACTAGGATTGGTTGAAGTTCCGTACACGGAACAGTGGTGATTTACGGAGTAATTTGAAGTAAACCAGATTGAAAACATGCCGTATTATGAGTATGAAGGGGAGAGAACGTCATGGACGACAAAAATTAAAAATATTTTTAAGAAGGACAAAAAGGTTGTGACTAGAGAGGGACAAATAATTCCTCCGCCGAAATCAGCAGCGTCACATATGATGCTGAAATATGGATATCATACATGCATTTGGTTAGAAAATTGGGCAAAATATACGAAGAATGATGGAGCATTGGCATTTCCTGAAAATGGTTCCTTTAGTGTAGCGGTTTTGCGGAATTTAAGAGAAAAGATGTATAAATTGGAACCTAGACCTAGACCAACACAGTTTGAGGCTTTGACGGAATGGGAAGATGAGATGTACGAGCGAGAGAGATTCAGAGGAATAAGAGATCATGAGTTTATGCCTGGAAGATTGTGGGGAGTAAATCATGAGGACAGAATAAAAAGATGGAGATGTGCTAACATGACGGGAGGTTTGTTTCCAACTTTTACGGTTGAGGAAGAAACTAAGAGAAAATGTACTGAGAAAAAGAAACATATGGAGAGGGAAAAATATATGCATGAAAGTGAAACAGATGATGAATTGCTGGAAGACATTCTAAATAGAAATCCCCCTCCGTATCAGCAGAGTTCTACAGTGGTGACACCTAATGCGCCGCAAATAGAGGCTGTGCGAAATAAAAGTCCCGTAAAAAGAATTGAAATAAATAGGTCACAAGATCAAATGAGAACTTCACAAAATGAGGAAGTGGAAAGTGACAATGCCACTGAATTAGCAAGAACGACAAGAGAACTGACTGAGAAAATCAGGGAATTAACTAAAAACATGGAAGCTGTAACTGTACCTGTAACAATAGGTCCAGTAATACCAGTTTTTGAGAATCAGAAAATTAATGAACGATCTTTAGTGATTCCAATGACTTCACAATGTCAAAGGGAAAGAATGGAATCAAGTCCAGGTACAAGTAATTTGGCTAATGCTTATAGACCAAGTCCGCCTGAAAATTTGACAGTAAATGAGTGTAACGGTGGGAAAATGCCTATGGTAACCGAATCTGCAACAGTGACACCTAAGAGTGGAAATTGGACAGAAATAAACAATACACCTATAGGTCCGACTCCTGATGAGTTAAATGAGTGGATAAAGGCATTTAAAATAAAAGAACCAGAAGAAAAACCATTAGACGTAATTAGATTAAAAATCGATATGGAAGAATTAATTTTAGGATTTAGATGGATTGTTTGACATAGTGGTGCCAACTGATTTGTGGTCTGAGTGTAAAATTACAGTGGATTGGCCAACTGTAGAATATCCAAGAGACCCTAAGACAGGAGCTCCAGGTTTGGAGGTGATGAGAAAGTATGATAAGGTGATTACCTTTTTGAAGAATAAAATTCCCCCAAAAGAAACTGATTGGGTAAAAATAGACAGAACGACCCAGGAAAGTAAGGAGTCTGTACATGCCTATTATGAAAGGTTGTTGTTGGTTTTCAAGCAGTATAGTGGTTATGAGGAGTTGAGTGAGAAGGACATGAGTCATTTTGTATACCGATTTGTGTTTGGCTTGAAACAAGAAATAAGTGATATGATTAAGCAGCACATGATAAACTGGCAGAATGGAAGTGTAGATGAGGTACTGAGGTATGCTAAGTATTGTAGCGATGAGATCGAGAGTAAGCAGCGTAAATTAAAAGAAAAAGCAATGTGGGCACAGGTGAAAGTGGCAGAGAAACAAGAAGCTCAATTGAATAGTAGTGAAAATGAAGCAGGACAGAACAAAGCCCGACCTAACATAGGTAAGGGAAAAGGTCAAATGAGTCTAGAAGAAGCAAAGAAAAAATGGCCATGTCATAATTGCGGAAAATTAGGGCATTGGAGAAACGAGTGTAAGTTTCCGCCAAAACCTAATCCAGAAAATCAACAATTAAATCCACAGGTGCAGAATGAGGTAGTTGTTCAACAAGGTCAGGTGCCACAACCACCACTTCCCAACAGTGCTAACCAGCAAAGATACAGTACAGAAACAGGATTCTACGGAGGCGAGCAGGTAACACAGTTGCCGCGTGCAGCCAACATTTCTCAGTATTGGTTGCGACAGAGTGAGGATGAGTGGGATGAAAGTTCATGACGGTGCCTAGGAGAGAGGAAAGAGTGCGTACTTGGCGCAACTCTAGAGGTAGATCAGTCTGGTCCCTTTGTGGATGGAGAAGTGAATGGAACAAGTATAACATTCCTTGTCGATACTGGAGCTACCCGTTCTACTGTCAGATCAGTGGAAATTCCAAACCTTCCTCTCTCAGGTGAATATATACAAGTGATTGGAGTAGCCAATAAACAGATTAGGACCCCACTAACAGAATTAGTGGAAGTAAAAATAGGTTCCTTTAATGAAATGCATAAATTTGTAGTATGCGATTGTAGTCCTGTGAACCTTTTAGGAAGAGACCTTTTGTGCAAAATGAACTGCACAATTTATTGTACACCAGATGGAATTGGATTCCAGACCCCAGATGAAGATGTTTTGTATAGAGTGACATTGATGAATCAGGAACCAGAAACGAATGGTTTGTTTCCTTCATTTGATGCGGAAAAACTCCCAAGTGAACTAAAAGAAACAGTGAAAGAAAATGTGTGGGATTTTACAGGAGAAGATATTGGATTAATGAAAGAAATAGACCCAGTAAAAATAGCAGTAAAGGAAGGAACAGTTTATCCAAATACACCACAGTATAAGTTAAATCCAGAAACGATTGAAGGAATAACTCCTGTAATAAACAAAATGATTGAACAGGGAATCTTAAGAGAAATAATGAGCAGTTCATGCAATTCACCTATAATGGGATTGAAAAAGCCAAATGGAACATACAGGATAGTTCAGGATTTGAGGAAGATCAATAAAATAGTTGTGCCTTGTTGTCCAATAGTGCCAAACCCTGCAGTGATTCTATATCAAATACCACACGATGCTGAGTGGTATACTGTGATAGATTTGTGTCACGCATTTTTCTCAATTCCTTTACATCCAGATAGCCAGCCATTATTTGCGTTCCGGTTCGGAGAGCGTATTTTGGCATGGTGCCGAATTCCTCAGGGGTATACAGAAAGCCCCTCTATCTTTAATCAGATTTTGAAGAAATCCCTGGAAGATTTGAAAATGCCAGAAAAGTCAGTGATGGTGCAGTATATCGATGACCTATTGGTGGCATCGAAAACAAAAGAAGCATGTGTCAACGATACAATTGCTTTACTGAACCATCTGGAGAAAAGAGGACATAAAGTGTCCCCTTCAAAATTGCAGTTTTGTCAGAAAGAAGTCCAATATTTGGGGCATAAAATTGAGAAAGGAGTGCGAAAAATAACGACAGAAAGAATAAAAATGATTCAAGGAATGAGAGCACCAATGACTCAGAGAGAAGTAAGAATGTTTCTGGGAATGGTTGGATACTGTCGACAATGGATAAGTGGTTTTTCATTAATTGCTAAGCCATTGCAGAAATTAACAAAAAAGGATGTTAGAGACCCTTTTGAATTGAGTGAAGAAGAAATGATATCGTTCAAAGAGTTGAAAAAGAAACTGTGTGAGGCACCTGCCTTGGGAATGCCTGACTATGAAAAAGATTTTGAGTTATACTGCAGTGAAAGAGATGGATGTGCATTTTCAGTACTAGTACAAAAACATGGAACAATGAAGAGACCAATTGCTTATTTTTCAGCTGTTTTAGACCCTATAGCAAAAGCATTGCCTGGATGTCTGAAAGCTGTTGCTGCTACTTGTGTAAGTTTGGAACAAAGTGAAGGTATAGTAATGGGGTACCCATTGAGAGTTTATGTCCCCCACTCTGTGGAAATCCTTTTGACAAGAACAAAAACACAGTACATGACACATAGTCGGCTGACTAAGTACGAGAAGGTAATCTTGAGTGCAGAAAATGTGACCATAGACAGATGTATGAATGTAAATCCTTCAACATCCTTGCCAGATGAAGAATGCATAATTGAACAAAATGAGGTTGATTGTCTGGATGTGCTGGAATATTGCACTAAACCAAGGGCTGACATAAAAGATGAGCCTCTAAAAGAGTCTGATTATATCATGTTTGTGGATGGCTCATGCTAAAGGACTGAAAAAGGAGTTTTAAGCGCAGCTTACGCAGTATGCACAGTGGCGACTGTGATGGAAGCGTCTTGTCTGAAAGGAATAAGGTCTGCTCAAGTTGCAGAACTGGTTGCTTTAATTCAAGCATGTAAGTTGGGAAAGAATGTACGAGTAACGATTGTGACGGATAGTCAGTATGGCTTCGGCGTAGTGCACGACTTCGGTCAGATTTGGTCACAAAGAGGTTTCTTGACGTCTACAGGTACACCTATCAGAAATGGAGACTTTGTAAAGAAGCTGCTTGAGGCGATACAGCTGCCTAAGCAGATAGCTGTAGTGAAGTGCACTGCCCATAAAAAGAATAAAGATTACATAACAGTGGGGAATAATTTTGCGGACCAGATTGCAAAATATTGTGCAGAAAACATGACATCATTAAATAAAACAAGAGACAGGGAGCATATTTCTTCTTCTTTGCTTTTTACTAACACTGTTGAGACATGGGATGAAGTGAGGCAATTGCAAGAAGTTGCAAGTGATGAGGAAAAAGATTACTGGATAAAAGCAGGATGTAGGAGACAAGAGAACAATGGTGTATGGGTTTACAGAGATGAGAGACCAGTTATGCCTGATAGCATGATTTCAGACATGGCACGGATGTACCATGGACAAGCTCATATTGGGAGAGATGCAATGATCAGACTTTTTAGACAAACCTGGTACAACCCAAAATTCAGATCAATAGCTGAAAGTTTTTGTCAAAGATGTCTTATTTGTCAACAATTTAATCCAGGAAGAAAAACAATAGTGAGTCTAGGAACAATAGGACGAGAAGGAGGTCCTTTCACCAGAATGCAGTTAGACTTTATAGAGATGCCCCCTAGTAACAAACTAAAATATGTCTTGGTGGTCGTCTGTTTGTTTTCTCGTTGGGTGGAGGCATACCCAACAAGAAGGAATGATGGAATGACAGTAGCAAAGCTTATGCTACGAGAATTCATTCCTAGGTATGGTTTTCCAGTCACGATTGAGACAGATAGAGGAACACATTTTCAAAATGAACTAGTACAATTAATTTGCGAAGCATTGAAAATTAAACAAAAACTGCATTGTGCATACAGACCAGAGGCTTCTGGGGTAGTAGAGCAAATAGATGGAACAATTAAGAACAGGTTGGGAAAAATGTGTCAAGCTACAGGACTCAAGTGGCCCGATGCACTACCCCTTGTCCTGATGACAATCAGAAGTATTCCGGAAAGGAGAACAGGACTTAGTCCTCATGAGGTGATCATGGGACGAGCAATGAGACAAGCACAAGTACCTGTCAACAAGTTACTGACTATAACTGATGATCTAATACTGGATTATTTCAAAGGACTGGCTGATGTGGTACATTCTGTGTTTCATCAGGTTGGACCGGATGCGACCACTCATGAAAGAAAACCAGCCCACGACTTGAATCCAGGAGATTGGGTCCGAATAAAAGTCCACAGAAGAAGAAACTGTCTAGTTCCTCGCTGGGACGAACCACGACAAGTGATTCTGGTAACAACGACTGCAGTTAAGTGTGCAGGGGTGAAAAATTGGATCCACGCAAGTCACACTATCAGAGTTCCAGAACCTGAAGACCGACCTGTGAGTCGACGTGTGGAAGATTGGGATGACAGTTCAGAGTCAGAGACAGAAAAGAGAAGAAAAAGGGTGCCAGAACTTGAAGATCGACCTGTAAGTCGACATCTGGAAACCCCAACTACAAGTACCTCCATAGAGGAAGAGAAAGAAGAAGAAGGAGAAATTCTGGAAATTCCAGAATTTGAAGATCGACCTGTAAGTCGACATCTGGAAATATCCGATACAAGTTCAGGATCGGATGATTCAATTGAAAACTGTGAAGAATTTCGAAGAAACATTTGGAAATATGAACAAATTAGAGAAGAAAATGAACCAGAAATTGATTTAGATGAGCAACCAAGCACAAGTTATGGTGGAAATCCTTCAAGAATAATACTAATAGACAAGGAAGGGAAAGAAACAATTAGAAAGCTAGAAAATCGAGAAGAACCCCGAGGAGAAATAGGGACAGATAGAAAAACAAAAGAGCAGGGAAATTTAGAAACAGAGAGTGAGATAAACACCGATTCGGAAGAACATCGAGGAGGGACAGAATTAGATAAACAAAAGGAGAAGGAATTAGAACCACCAGTAAAAGAAGATGAAATTATAAGTTTCAAAATAAGAGACGACTTTGAGAAAATTGAAACAGAGACTGAAGAGAGTGGAGAAGAAGAAAATATAAAAACTGAAACAAGAAAAAGAAATTGGAAATCTGAAAGAGAAGAAAAAGCAAGTGAAGCAAAAAGGCCAAGAAAGGGAGACAATTGGCCCAGCGGTGTTAGAAAATTAAGATACCGAATAATAAAAACAGGTGAGAAAAGTGCTGAACAGGTGAATGAGATAACAAGTCAGAAAGAACAGGACAAACCAAGTGGAAAAAGACTGCAAAAGTCAAAAAGAATAAAGAAAGTAAATGCTAAATACAGGTCACCTGAATGGCTGTATATAGCCCTGACTGACTACAAAGAAGAGAGCAACACTTACGAAAGCCCGAGATTGAGAAGTCGAATGGGTAAAAGTGAAGTGCAACAAACCTGAAGTAAAAAGGACTTAAAGTTCTTCTGCCGGATGTGACAAAATTACTGGATGTGACAATTTTACCGGATATGACATTTTCACTGGATGTGACAACGAAAGAATTCTGAAAAGAGTTAAAGAAAGTACCGAGCAAAGACTTTGGAGTGCAGAGTGACAAATTGGGTCATTTTCTGAGGTGTAGTGACACAATTTTCTGATCCTTAAATAAACAAGAAGAATAAAAATGGATAATATTGGAGATAGGAGAAGTAAATGTGAATTTCTAAAAAGATGGTGTAAAATGTGCTGTTTTTGTACAGGATTATTAGTAACAGTATGGATAGTGTTAGCAATCACAATTCCAATTAGTGTAGCTATAATAGAAGCAAAGAATGATACTAAAATAGAAAAGGAGATTAATAACAAAGAGTCAGTTATTTTAAGAAGTAGTGCAGAATTACATAAGGATAGGTCAGTAGCAGATTTTTCTAAAAATGTATTTACGAAATTATTGTACGAATATGTAGAGACAATGGATGTAAGAGATTGTTATGTTTGTATGCAGTTACCTGCATCAGTATCAGAAGGTGTGACTTATCATCACCTACCTCTAACATATGGAATAACATGTAGTGTTTTAGCGAGTTTATTTTACAAAACAGGTAGACTAGAATTTTATTATACTGATCTAGATAAGATTTTTGCAAATGTTTCTGTAGTTCCAGAACTAAACAAAGTAAAACAAGTAAAAGTTTTGGGAGAATTCTTTTTAGAACATAAAGGTTTAACATTAGAAGAAATAGCAAAAAACAACCTTACCTGTGAGTTAAAGAAAGAAGAAAAGGTATTTTTAGAAATGGTTGAAGAAAGAAGAGGGAAATTTCAAAGAGAAGCAATAAAAGAGAAGAGAAAACATTTATGGACGTTTGAGGAAGAAAATCTTGAAGGGAAAAAGATAAATGCAGCAATGACCTTAGATTGGCCACAAACAGGAAAGTTGTGTATTAGGAGAAATAAGACAGTCTATGACAATTATTTTGTAGGTTCCAGTATCTGTCACGACAATTACCAAATTTTGGGAGGTTGGGGATTCAAGGGTGGTAAAGACCCAATATTTCCAGGTATCTATTATATTTGTGGGAATAGAGCTTATTACAGGTTACCGGACCATTGGTCTGGAACATGTTATGTAGGCCTGGTCTTTCCAAAGATTTTTCATTTAGACAGAGAAGAAAAAGGAACACACAAGATGATTAATGGATTTTCACGTAGAAAGAGGGAAAGTTTTACAGAAATTGTAGGTGATATTTTTGGAGCATTGATACCAGCAGTGGGAATATCTTTGAATGCGTTTAAAATTCGGAAATTATCCACAGTAGTAGATCGTTTGTCTACAGATACTGCTGGAGGGTTCTTAATGGTTAATACCGAAATGGTTGACATGAGAGCTATGGTAATGCAAAATCGTCTTGCCCTTGACATTCTTTTGGAAAAAGAGGGTGGAGTCTGGGGAATGCTGAAAGTGCAACATTGTTGTACTTACATTCCTGATAAAAGTGAGAATATACAAAAGTATATTACAAATATTACAAGTTTGCACAAAGAAATAGTTCCACTGGAGGTTGAAAGTGTCCTTGGAAAACTTAGTAGAGGATTTTCTTCAGTAGCAAATTGGTTAACGAAAATGAGTGGACTAGTGATAGGGAAAGTTATAATAGTAGCAACTGTAGTCATAATTTTAGTCATGACATTGAAAATTATAATAACATGTATCAAAAGAAAAAGAAGACAAAATGAGATAAAAAGGAATAACAGATTAACAAAAGAAAGAGAGAGAGAAATGGGTGAAATTGAGCTAGAGAAAATGAAAGAAAGTATGTATAAAGAAACAAGGAGACAGGATGAAATAGACACAGAAGTTTGAACTAACAAAAGTAACGGAAGAAAAGGAAATATGCTACCTGATAAAGAAGTATGACTTGGGATTTATGTGGTGATTTAAAAATCACCAAAGGGGGGAGTTGATGGAGCAGAGTAAAAGAAAAAAAATGTTATAACCCCTAACAATTTCTAATAAAACTGTTCGTGTCAATGTAATAATCAACAATGTATGTGAGGGAAAATAATACGCAATATGTGTGCTGAATAATCGATTGACAAGTGTCCGTGTGGTTAACTTTTAACATAAAAATAATTGCGTACTGATTAAATAATAAATGCATGACTTTGTGCCTTTTTAAATAAAACGTGGGGTTGCAGAAACAATAGTGATGGTAAGTAAGGAACAGCTTAAATGTTGCTTTTTGCTAGGTAATAACTAATTGGGGTACGTAGAGGATGGGAGGGAAACGAAAAGGCTATGTTTCTCTATTTTAATTATGTTTTGTTTATTCTAAATAGTGCTTCTAAAACCAAGTTTGCGTGCTGATAGAAAATGGCCGCCATTTGATGTAATACGCAGGCGCCGAGAGCAAAAGTGCTGAGACGTACAAATGATGAGGGAGAAATTGTTGGGGAAAAACCCAACCACGTGATTGAAACTGGAAGCTAGGCTGAAAGAATGGTCAAGGCTGGTGTGACCTAAGTGAACTGATAATGTGCCATGGTGATCAGCGAGAAACTGTGGGAATCAACTGCTAGCAAAAGGACAATGCATGACAAGTTCTTAAAAGTATCGAAAGAAGTTACAAATGAACTGATCGAAGCGGACAGAGAAAAATGTCAGTCGTGGGAAAGGAGAGTGGACACTCACATGTCTGAAAGAGACTGGTCGAAGCTGGAAAAAATGATAACACTTAATTTGAACCCAAATGGACCAATGAATGAAGAGCGTGTTATTAATGTTGCAACAGTTTAGTTAGCTAAATTAGAATTAGGGTATAAGAAGGCCTACTCCGGTGGGAGGGGTACTGGCAGATCGCTCACACCTTGACAGAGAGACGCGTACTTGCAGAGAGCTGAGTGAGTTCCTGATCGATGAGCGGGGAATGCTGAGAGACTGTTAGATGAGACGGGTTGCGGTAGCTGATGCTGACGAGCTGAAGTTTTCTGTTGCTGTCTTTATTTTCCAGTTGAGTATGAGAATCATGTTATTTGCAACTTTAACCTTAGGTTAGAAATCATTAGGCTTAATTAGGAAGTTAGGTAGGATAATTAGGATTTTTCTCATGACAAAATTCATTTCTGCAATAAAATTGATTTGCTTAAATAAAATTATTGATTAATAAATGTATGAATTGAAATTGAAATAAAAATACTAAATTCTTTTTATGCTTTTAAAAAATTACATAAACTTTATGATTCTTAAACAAATGACTCAGTGATTTCTTAAATAAATGTTTGTGAGATAAGGAGAATGAGTTGTTTGTGATTCAGCTGGTCTTAATCACTATCAACTATTCGTACTAGTTTAATCCATCGACCAAATGAGCAGGAATACCTAAAAACAGTTAGAAAACGACAAGTAAATGATAAAAGGGTATCCCAGCTCCTTCCAGCGGTACATTATCTATCGTTTATCAAGAAGTTTTCTCCTAGGAAATAGAATCTAGAGAATTTATCCAGGAAGCGATTGATTGTGTGTATGCTTGGCGGTGTCTATGGGCCCCACCGTCATGTGGATATGAGTGTAGTTGCGCCTGGATGTCCTGGGAGAAATAGTTTTCATCGTGACCGCTGCATCACCCTCAAGGAGAAGATGAAGAGCAGGTTCAAGACTTCCGAACAGAATCAGGTTGTAATACAGGCTTCCTGTGCAGCCTTAGCTCAGAAACTTGAAGAAGTATCAGCAAGAACTGATATCTTGGAGCAGGAGATCCCTAAAATGAAGCAGGCTATAGATATGACTTCTGCAGAGGTGAGCCGGTTAACCCAGCAAAACAAGGAGATGAAAGACGATCTAGGATGCTTTAAAAACCATTCGCGAAGGAATAATCTTAGACTTATCAATATCCCCGAGGCTGCGGAAGGCTCGGACATCAAGGCCTTTGTGATTTCGCTGTTACAGGACACAGCTCTAAAGAATCAGCCGGATATCGATCTTTCCTCTGAGATTCACCAGGTACATCGGGATCCATTTAAGAGGAACCCAGCGAGGCAGAAGCCGGGGAGGATCTTAATCAACTTCATCACGTATACTACTAATCAAGCGAGTCTATCCATGGCGTTAAAAGAAGGCTCTTTCTCTGCTGGGAACTATTCATTTTCTATGAGATCATATGTCTGCCATGCTACTGCCCAGAAACAGTGAAAAATAGGGAAGAGGATGGAGGAGTTGAACAAACTCGGTGCCAAAGCTCAGCTAAAATTCCTGGCCTCGCTCCGAACAATGTGGAATAATCACATGTATGTACATCGTTCAGTTGAGGATGTAGATGATTTGATTGAGGAAATCAGGAAGGGAGCTGGCACGTAGGGAGGCGGGGGCGACAGGGGAGAGGGTAGGCCAGGCACATTGTGTTTCATTGTTTTACAGATGAAGAAGACCACTAGGCTTTATGCCTATATTGTAAGTTAGGGTTCCCCAAGGGGGGGCACAGGTGTGGTGGAGGGTTGGAAGGGCTGTGGGGCACAAGGTTGGGAGCAGTGGGAACAAATCCCAGAAAAATGTCCTCTTTCACATTAGAATGTTTTTTGCCACACCATTGCGTCGGTTCACGATAGTACTGAGTTGAAATTTTCACGATGATGGGAGTCAATGAGCTAATATTTCTTTCTTGGAATGTTAATGGGCTTAGGTGCAAGCGTAGGCGGAGATTGGTTATGAAATACCTGGAGGAAAGTAGAGCGCATATATGTCTGATTCAGGAAACCCACTTAGACACACTTGAAGGATGAGCTGCATTTTCAGAATACCCTTGCATAG
The DNA here is from genome assembly GCA_963921515.1 of Calotriton arnoldi. Lineage (NCBI taxonomy): Eukaryota > Metazoa > Chordata > Amphibia > Caudata > Salamandridae > Calotriton > Calotriton arnoldi. Next base: position 25,593 of record CAWUFW010010053.1, on the reverse strand, counting down.
AGTGTTTTCTAGTCTCAGAGCAGGCATCGCACTGCAAAGGTGTTGCCATCTTAATAAAATGGGGGGCAGACTGCGTTATCAAATCCTCCAAGCTTGATAAATCAGGGAGGTGGATAATTGCCACTTTAGTTTGTGGAGGGGCAGAGCTGGTGTTGCTCTTATTTATGGGCCCAATATTGACGATCCCTTTTATCTATCCAACCTTGAATGGAATTTAATGGAAGCTACAGCCCCTATTATAGTTGGGGGTATTTAAATGTTTTATTGGACCTCGTTCATGACAGGTCTAATAGAAGATGTCATGACAATGCCCCTCGGGTGCGCAAGACACTAAAAAATATGTTGCATGAGCTGGCCCTGTTAGATGTGTGGAGGTATAAGATGGGAGTCAGCCAAGGCTTTACTTTTCATAGTAAAAAGTATGGCCATTTCTCAAGGTTAGATTACCTCTTCGCAGACACGGCCATCATAGAATCAATAACCACTGTAAATATCCTTCCAGGTCATATTTCGGATCGTGCTGCAATCATGAGATGATTTGATTGAGGAAATCAGGAAGGGAGCTGGCACATAGGGAGGCGGGGGCGACAGGGGAGAGGGTAGGCCAGACACATTGTGTTTAATTGTTTTACCGATGAAGAAGACCACTAGGCTTTATGCCTATATTGTCAGGGAGAGTTCCCCAAAGGGGGGCACGGGGCTGGGACGGAGCGGTGGAAGGGAGGTTGGGCACAAGGTGGGGAGCAATGGGAAAATATCCCAAAAGAATGACCTCCATCAGAATATTTTGCCGTACCATTGCGTCGGTTCACAATAGTGCTGCTTTGAACTTCTCACGATGAGGGGAGTTAATGAGTTAATATTAGTTTCTTGGACTGTTAATGGGCTTAGGTGCAAGCGTAGGCTGGTAATGAAATACCTGGAGGAAAGTAGAGCGCAGGTATTTCTGATTCATGAAACCCACTTAGACACACTTGAAGGTTGAGCTGCATTTTCAGAATACCCTTGGATAGAGTGTTTTTTAGACTCAGAGCAGGCAGCGCACTGCAACGGTGTAGCCATCTTAATAAAATGGGGGCGGGCTGCGTTATCAAATCCTCCAAGCTTGATAAATCTGGGAGGTGGATAATTGCCACTTTAGATTATGGAAGGGCAGAGCTGGTGTGTGCTGTCTTTTATGGGCCCAATATTGACGATTCCAACTACCTATCCAACCTTGAATGGAATTTAATGGAAGCTACAGCCCCTATTATAGTTGGGGGGTATTTTAATGTTTTATTGGACCCCGTTCATGACACGTCTAATAGAGTATGTCATGATAATGCCCCTCGGGTGCGCAAGACACTAAAAAATATGTTGCATGAGCTGGCCCTGTTAGATTTGTGGAGGTATAAGATGGGAGTCAGCCAAGGCTTTACTTTTGATAGTAAAAAGTATGGCAATTTCTCAAGGTTAGATGACCTCTGTGTAGACTTGGCCATCATAGAAGCAATAACCACTGTAAATATCCTTCCAGGTCACATTTCAGATCATGCTGCGATCAGTCTTTCTTTAGTTGGATATAGCAGGCCCCCCCAGGCCAAGATGGACACTAAAGAGGGCTATCCTTACAGACTCTGAGACGGGCGAGGCATTAAAGCGGGCATGTGTGGCCTACATCGAGGACAATATTGGATCTACCTCCCTAAATGTCGTATAGGATGCCTTTAAGGCATACATTAGAGGGGTTCTATAAAATCTGTCCTATGTCAAAAATAAGGCTGAACGTTTAATTTTAAAAGCTATGGAGGATAAAGTGGGTTCATTGGAGGCTGATCTTCTTCAATGCTCGCTTGGGGTCTGCCGATGTAAGGATGCGGATACAGAGACTCCTAGAAGATGTGAGGCAAGACTATAGGATTAAAATAGACCAAATGTGCAGAGCGCAGTGGCATGCCAGGTGTATGCAGAACTTTGAATTTGGGGAAAAAGCTGGTGCACTGCTGGCCTGGAAAGCTAGGGCAGATAGATCTAGGAACCTCATCAGCCAATTAGTTGTAAATGACAGAGGGGATGTCTCTGATAAAATGGAGGACATGCAAGCCTGCCTAGTCTCTTTATTTTCCACACAATATAAAGAAGACATTTCTCCTAGCTCAGAGCTTCTTAAGGCCTGGTTGAGTAAGTTACAATTGCCTAGTTTAACAACGACGAGTCGTGAGATACTTGATGCTCCCATGACTAAAGAGGAGATTTGTTTAAGTCCCATTAAAAGTAAGAATGGTAAAGCTGCAGGGACTGATGCCCTTCCCAATGAAGTGTATAATCTCTTAACAGAGGAGCTGGTACCGATTTTGGAAACCCTGTTCAACTCGATCTATAGACAAGAGAGACATGTTCCTATATCTTGGAAAGAGGCTACAATTGTCCTCATTTTGAAACCCTCCAAGGACCCCACTAGGGCTGATTCTTATAGGCCAATCTCCCTGCTGAATGCGGACTATAAGATCTCTATGATTATTTTAGCGGGGAGATTGGCTAAGTATGCTGCTCATTTAATACACTCAGACCAGAATGGTTTTATCCCGAAGAGGCGCATACAGGAGCAAACTCAACAGCTTTTTGGCACAATAGATCTTGCCATTGAACGCTCAGCCCCCTTGGCCGTAGTCACCTTGGATGCTACTAAGGCGTTCGATCAAGTGTGTTGGGCGTTCCTTTGGGAGGTTATGCGAGTAATGGGATTCGGCCCAAAATATTATAATATACTTAAGGCGATCTATGAGGGTCCGTCGGCTAGGATCTTTTTCAATGGCGCACTAACTTCCAGCTTCAGTATATTAAGAGGGACACGGCAGGGTTGCCCTCTTTCTCCTTTACTATTCGACATATATATAGAAACTCTGGCTAAACTGCGGAGATCTGATGCTTCTGTAGTTACTTTTATTTCTCCGCCTTATAGCAGTAAGGTCGTGCTTTTGGCCGAGGACCTATTAATCTATACGGCTGATCCTGTTATATCCATTCTGAGGGTGGAACATCTATTAGCGGAATTTGGCTCCCTTTCTGGCTATTCAGTAAATACCTATAAAACTGAGGTAATGTGTTGGAATGTTAAGGACTGAGATGGGAAAAGTGAGCCCCAATTTTAGATATCTCGGAATCACAATAGCGGAGAGAGATAAAATCCTGCAGCTTAATCTGCAAAGGGTTGCTAGAGAAATAGACCGCCTATTAGCTAGATGGAAAACCTTCTGTTAACTATTTTCAAGCGTGTTAATATAATAAAATGGTCATTCTTCCTAAATTGACTTACCTCTTCAACGCTCTTCCCCTTGGGTTTCCAAAATCAGGCATTGACAGAATTCAGGGGAAGGACGTGAGCTTTATGTGGGCCCATAAGGGCGCTAGGTTGGCCCGGAAAAAACTTCGATATAGGCTCGACGAAGGAGGAGTGGCCCTGCCTGATTTTAGTTCATATTGTGCAGCTTTCCAATTTAAAAACATTCGGATGCTGCTGGCAAAGGCTGATGACTCTACTTAGGGGAAGCTCCTTGGGGAGATGGTGAGGCAGTGGAGCGTGGAGGGGTTCTTTTATAAGTTTTGTTCCCCCAGGTTCTTTAAGAAAGTTCGATTAAAAGTATTAAGATCTGCTTTGAATCTATGGTATAGGGTTAGGAGAACGTGGGGCATGAGTTACTATTCCGACTTGGCTCCAGTTTGGGATTCCCCCGGCACCCGGTTATGCTTAAAAGATGGCTTAAGTCTACCACTTAGGAGGGCGGGTATTAAAACATGGAAAGATCTGATGACATTGGAGGGAGTGTATCCATGGGAAGTTTTAAAAACTAAGACTGGAAATGACCTGTCTAGATTTAAGTTTATTCAACTGTCCTCCTGGTTTGCAGTCTCAAAAAAGGAAATTGGGGGTGACTGGGAGCTGGAGCGCTTTCTCCAAGACACAAGACCTAAGAGTAAGGAGGTTGCAAGGTGGTGTGACAAGCTTTTGGTAGTTGAGGAAAAGAAGCTAGCACCTCCTTACTTAGTCTGGAGTGGAACCTCTCATGAGGGAGATATTAAAACGGTTTGGGATAACTCCCTGTGGCTCCTGTACTCTATTGTCAAACCAGAAAATCTAAAGAGGAACCACTTTTTTACTATTAATAATCTGTACTGGACTCCATTTAAAATTGCAAAGTTTGCTCTCCATCCTCCCCCCAAAGTTTGTAAGGTGTGGTTGTCTAGAAGCCAAGGATGTCCATATCTTCTTTGAATGCCCCAGGTTGAGTGATTACTGGGGAGGAATAGAACTTGCCCTAAAGGGTATCTTTGGCAGGGATATCAATTTCAATGCAATGCTTGTTCTTCTCGGAGGGGATGACAAAATGAGCAAATTGTTGAGGCAGTCAAATAGAGGGTTGCTCTTTTATCTGATTCCAATCGCCAGAAGAGAAATATATATGAAATGGAGGGACCCTCTACCTCCGAAAGTGAAAGACTGGGTTATGGCGGCCGTAAAGGTCTGGCAATTTGATCAGGTCGTGGAAAAGAGCCTTAGCCCCGATATATGGACTGAATTTTCAAACTGGTGCAGCTCTTTGGGTATCGGTTACTCATTCCAATGATTACACCAAGGCACCGACAAAGGTGATGGCCCGGTATGGTAACAGGACCTGGGTGAATGCAGCAATTGCAGGATGGATAGTTTAATGGTGCGGTTCATTGAGTATCTCAGACGCTTTCTGGTGATATGAGGAATCGGAAATAAAAAAGAGTCCTTGTTACTTTGAGGAATAGGGCTGACTATAGCGTACTGGATAAATACGGTGCATTCTTGCCCTACGCCAAAACCCCATAAATGAGGCCATTATTCTATATCTCAGAAATGCTGTGTAAGAGGAAATTGCCCTTTCCATGTTGTACGCACGACATGAGTAAGTCTTCTATGTTTACGTGTTTACACGTAGCTAAAAAGAACCACACGCACAGGAACAAAAACTTCATATTTAGGGAAGAGAATAACTCAACATATTATGTTATGCAATGCTATGTAGATTTGTATAGGGCGGCTTATCACCCAGTAGGCGCCCTATATATCAGAAAGAGAGTCCAGTACTCTATCCCTGGTAGAATCCTGAGGTCTTCCTTTCAGCAGCAGGCACTTGTCCCCATGTTCTCACACGCCAGCATAGGCAGCCGTTCTTTCCGGGTCCAGGCGGCTCACCTGTGGAACAGTCTGCCTATGTCACTCAGACAGGTGCACAATTTGCTTACCTTTAGGAAGCAGCTGAAAACCTGGCTATTTCAGCAATAAACCAACAGCCTTTCTCTAGCTTCTAGTAACAGTGACAGCTCTGCCCTGAGGTCATTTAGCGCCGGGACACTCTTCCTGAGTAGCTGCGCGCTCTATAAGTACCTATTTAACAAGTAGGGTATGACAACCATATATATTGCCTTGATCCATAGAGCCTTCTACAGAATATTTCAGCATGTAGAAATTGTTATCCAGTCTAACCTATACTCCTCTTTTCATGGAGCTTTGGAAGGATGAACGGCTAAGTTGACATGCCAGAATCTGAACAAGCACCATTCGGTTTAGGCACAAATCCCAGCAGTTAGTGCTTAACTCATTTTCAATGCTAAAATCAAGTGTGACATGAGGGAAAACAATATACAAGATCCATAATCATAATTATACATACGAATGCCATGGAAAACAGAGACACTCCCAATAAAGCCAGGGGTATGACTGGATCGTGATGCTATTCCCTGCCTGCATTATCATTGTGCATTGTGGGTGCTAATCAGGTTCCACCAGGTAGAATTTGCTATGTCATGCTTCTTTTTAAAAGATACTCTCCACTGACCACCCTTAAACAATTTTTTAGGTCTAGCATGACTGCACAGCTACTTATGGTACACTGTTACCAATTGCCTATTATATATGTAGAGTGGGCTTTGCCTCCAACCAGAGGAATATTATTCTCTGAACTCTGAACTATTGGTGTATCATTCCTCCATCTATGGAGTGCTTTAGGGAACTATTTTATATCTGTAAAAAACACTCATTTATCACACATGCAACTTTTTTTAATCTCATGCAAACATAGTCTACAAAGCAATCCTTTTTTGTAATTTTCCTTTACTGCAGCAAACCTTTTTTTAAGTTTTTTTGTTAGCACAAAAGTGTGAGCCAATATCACCATTACCACCATCACCAATATTACCGCCACCACCACTACTTCCATCACGACCATCACCATAATCACCATTAAAACATATGTGCATGCTTTTGGTTGTATGATTTTTCATATGAACACCACAGCCTTTGGCTTTGCCAGTGCTTGATTTCAAGGTGGTGAATTCCTCTACATTTACCTACCAAATAATGTTTATAACCAGCTTCAAAAAACACCATTCTCAAATATAGTGTCAATTTAGAACGGGCACAATTCAATCACTAGGCAATCTGTTCCAGATTGCTGAGAAAGAAAAGGCAGAATTGGTTCTTTTACAGATTACACTACCACAAATGTGTTGTTAAAACTGGCATACCTACATTTATTAAACAAAAAGAAGGAAAAAACGTTCATACCTTGAAAATGATCCACATCAAAAGAACAGTTGGCCTAGTTCCCTTTACGCTCACTACAATATGTAGCATACTCATACATGCCAACATGTAGAAGAGGAAAGTGGGAGATTTTTAAAAAAATAATCAGAAGGATGTATTTCCTCCATTGACTTCTATTGAAGCAGATGCAATTTCAGGGGGAAACACCCGAAAAAAAGTAATTTTTGGCTTAAAAACTCTGGAGTCTCCCATCTGCGTCTGGTCTAGTGGCTTCTTTGCATACTCTAGTACAATATAGGCAGTTAGTTACAACATTCTGATAGGGCATTATTTAGCTGAGGCTCGTTCTAAAAGAAGGTCTGAAAAGGGGGCACTAGAAGACTTTGAATGAGTAGGTTTCAAGATCTCATTTGAATTTCAAGACGTTACCTTCAGCCCGTAAGATAGCGGACGCAGCACTCCAGAGAAGTACAGTTCTCTGCTAGCATGTGAGATTGGAGACAGGATCACAAAACATTTTGGGCTGGCGCGATGACACATCACTGATGTTTTGTGGTGCTTTATTGTGTTATTTGTTTGTGTAGTTGTTGTTTTGTGTAGTATTATTGAATTGGAATTTTGTGTTGTACTATGGTTGTTGCGTTCGGTTTTGATTTTTTGTATTGTGCCCTGATAGATTTTTGTAGTGTTGGTATCATGCTTTGTGTTATATTTGTGTGATGCGTTCTGTTGTGTTAAGTAAAAGTAATTACTTTAGAGATGGTAACAAAGTCGGCTACATTTCCAGCTAAACACAATGCATTCCTTAAAACTTAGAGTGCAAATAAACATTTACCACCTGCTAGGGTGATAAAATACCTGTGCTGCAGAAATATATATAGGCTGTCCGGTTTTAGGTTTAAACCTATAATAACTGATAAAACCCTACCAAAAGGGAAATAGCCCTCACCAGTGTAAATTTATAAATACTGAAAAACACCTTTACAACCACAAACTAAATGCCATTCAAAGAAAGGAAAAGACAAGTGAAAGAGTCATTTTTTTTCTTCCTGAAGGGTCCAATATAATATAACTTTGTTATACAAGCTAGCAGCAAGAAAGACTGGGCTAACATTATTCTGCTTCAGTTTTGTTGTTTAGAGATGCCACTAAAATATTGTTTCTTCTTCCTTTTTTCAGTTTTGTGGTCTTTGGTCTAACGATGCAGGGTTTAGAAGCATGTTTAGGTCATTTAATTATTTTCTAAACTGTAGAGAATCAGGAAGTATCAAAATCATATTTGATATTTTAACTGCGTTGTATTCTTTCACTGATAGGTAAAATGGCTGGTTTCATAAGACTTTTTCCCAATATTTGCCATCATATTTACCCACAGAGAATGGGTAAAAACCCTTGATACATCAGGCTCCAGTTTCTAGTGGGTCAGTATTGATAGTAGGTGAACTGCCAACACCTCAAGCTTTAAACATTCAATGCAAGGTATAGTGACAAGTATATGTGAAAAGAGTGCCAACACCAAGCATCTGGAATAGTGGTGACAACATGACACCAGACTTTTGGAAAACATGGAACGCAGTGTCACTTGGAATGCTGCTGCAAAAAGGTTCTTTCCAAGTTCAACAAAGATTGGAGTGATATTGTTGGTATTTGCAGTGATTCAGCTACGTATATGAAAAAGTTGTGTGATAACCTGTCAAAATCGATACCTGAGCTGAAGTGCTTCCCTCTAAGAGATCCTTGCCACTTGTTAGATGGTATGCTGAAAGGCTTTACAATCTTCAGAGTTAATGAAGAATGCTATTGACTTTTTAGTCCATTCTGGTGCACTATTTTGAACTAAAAGGAGTTGGGAGAGGAGTTGGCCTAACGGCTAGGGTGGTCGACCTCGAATCTGGGGAACTGGTTTCGGCAATGGCGCTGAACATCTTGTGATTCTGGGCAAATCACTTAATCTCCCCGTGCCTAACAAAAATGAATGTGTCCTCATGTAACACAACTGGTGCTATGTAAAGCGCTCCGATACCAGTTCCTGCGGGTCCAGTTCGTGCTATATAAAACTCCATAATTTCTTTTTTTTTTTTTATAAACGCAAATATTTTTCATTTTGTGCTTTGTGTGGCATCAAAGAAAGAGTCATCCCAACTGTGTCACTTAGCTTATGGTTCTCAGTCCAAGGGGCGGGGAATGCTATATTATCCACGTGGCAACCGTTTACAGAACTTTTTTGCTGAGTGATGATGCCAAAGGCAAGAAATGGGAGGATCTTTGGTCGCATATTGATAGTGATGTGAACAAAAGTACTCTCTACTGCATTCTTAGATTTTTATAGGAAAACATAACTGCTGTAGTGGACATAATAAAAAAACTAGAGAATGAAAACACCCTTGTCTGCCAAGTGTTCAGCATAATTGATGTAGATGTGAAACATCTCCTTGAGAGTATGCTGGGCAACACCTTTAGTGACTTTGGCACTGCAACATGTTCCATGTTAGAGTGCTTGCCACTTGGTAAGCAAAGCAATGTTGAAGAGCAATTCAGGAACTTTTATTTTACAACATATGAGAACTGTCTTGCAATGATGCATAGAAATGTCCCTTCACCAACCATGGCATTTGAAGTCAATAAAACCTCACTGTGGTACTCTGTACAAGTTCTAGATCCCTTCCGAAAAGGGGAATTTTTGCTGTAGCTTCAAAAGTGCTCCTTCATTATTGACCGCTTCAATAACTCTGAGTCAAAGGAACAATGTCTCAACTGGAAAACATTAAAAAAGACAATTTTGAGGTAGTAGCAAAAATCACAAGGGAGGGAACAAAGGGAGACCACAACAGGATTGGTGAAAGGAACAAGGTTATTTTAAATATAAGTAGTTATATCAGCACTACCATACCACTATACCATCAATGGCTGAGGAAACAAAAGACGACATGCGGACGAGTCAAGCGTCTGCTTCCACTGCTAGAAGCAGACGCTTGACTCGTCCGCATCCCGCCTTGTTCCCCATGATTCATTCACCCCACCTTAACTTCCCTGCACCCGGCGGCTTAAATCCAAATTAAATACCGGCCGGTAGCCTGCTACAGCCCGGTTCCCTGGAACCAACTGCCTTTTCCAGATCGTCACTTCCAGGATCTCATGGACCCCTCCAGTGATTGGATCTCCCCACACCTGGATGTCTCACCACGCCGGGTTTTGTTCTTAATCAGGTTCGCCAATTGTTTCCTCAGCCATTGATTGTCTCCTCGGGTTGGACCACTTTATGTTCCCTCCCCCTCTGGATCCCCCTGGCCATCGCACGTCTAGCATTCTGCACTACTTTCAAATCAAGTGACCTTCTGTCCTGATGATGACCTGAAATTGATCAGGTCGAAACGCCGTTGACTACCCAGATCAGAACTTTGGCGCTGTTGTGGTCAAAATTAATTCACTAAATTTACATATTCTGACCTTGTATATATTCTGCATTATTGACCACGTTATTATTTGTCCTATTGCACCGTTCACGCTGTTTTTCACCTTTGTGTCGCTGCGCCATCCACTGTCACTCACACGTCCAGTGCACACCTGTATGGTACGGTCACTTTTTATTTAATTATATGGTAGTGCTGATATAACTACTTATATTTAAAATAACCTTGTTCCTTTCACCAATCCTGTTGTGGTCTCCCTTTGTTCCTTCCCTTGTGATTTTTGCTACTACCTCAAAATTGTCTTTTTTTAATGTTTTCCAGTTGAGACATTGTTCCTTTGATACAAACTTCACCTGGTCTCACCTGGGTTAACGGGTTTACTCCTGTAATCTCTGCCACAATAACTCTGAGGGCATAAGCACCCAGTTCAATGCAAATGTTGCAGAACCTGCCCAGAGAATCGCAATCTTCAAGTGCACCAGTATTGGTATGGAAATCTATGTCAGTGGCCAGAGTTAGCAAATAGTGTACTGGCTGTTTTGGCATTGCCCATCTCAAGTGCCAATGTTGAGAGGTCCTTTTCACAGAAATGTATTTACATGGGAAGGAAAGAGCAGGCGCACATGACCAAAGACTCACTAAAGAAGTATTGTATGGTGTACTACAATAAGTTTGATTTGCAAAAATGTATTTGGACCTCATATACACTGTATGTACACTGTCTATATATCATGCACTATCAGTGCAGAAAGCAAGCAATAATAAAAGCAGAATGTTCTATAAACACCAGAAAAACACTGGTTCTGTTGTTTTTAATGGCGCGAAAATGTGTAACCACTGATAACCACTGTTTTTTTAAGGTATCGAAATCACTTGAAAACACAGGGAAAAAAAACACCAGAATTGACCAAAAATAGAAAGTGAAAACTGAAAAGCCTAACTATATAGTATAGAAAAACAACAATGTCTCAACCGGTATTATTGAGAGAACTAATTGGCAAGTATGTACAAGACATTACAACGAAGGAGAAATAGGAAGACTCGTAGTATGTTTAAATGTGCTCAAGGCATCATATATTTTGAGAGGTAAATACAACAATGGTTGTGGAAAACAATTGGGAACAGTTGTATTAGCACTGTAAGCAATTATTGCAGGGGCAACCCGAAGACTTTGTGCATGCAAGTGCTCGTGACACTCAACGGTGAACGGCGCAGGTGACAAGTGAAAAGAACAACAGCGAGGGTGCAAAGTGAAAAGGTGACTGATATGTACAATTTATGGTTCAAGAAAAAGATTATTTACATAGATTAATCATATTTTTTTCGACATTTTTGAAAGAACCATAGTAGAAAAGGCGCCGCTAATCTCGCTGGTATGTCGACGGCGTTTCGATCCTAGTGAGTTGGGATCATCATCAGGACCAGGTTGCCATTTGAAGGTGCTGAAGAAGGAGCTGGGGTATGGCTGTTAGTAGGAATTGCAATAAATATTGCGATTCCGAATTCCCTTCCAGCCGGACACACGTGGCAGCCATACCGACTGCGATTGACTCCATGTCCGGTCTGATTCATCTCCTCCACGGGTGTCACAAAGACATTTGAGAGTTCATAAAAGAGAGAGTACTTCAGGAGTAATGCCTAATTGATTAGACTGCATGATGAACATCTTTGTAAGATTGCGAAGACTAGTGTTATATGGGGTTATATGGCCCTAAGACACATTGTCGACATTGCTAAGTTAGCATGAGTTTTGCTTGCCCTATGCTGCTGCTTTTGCGCACGCCTCTGCTAAGCGTTTGTTTTCGCAACACTTTGCCTCTGCCCTGTACATGATAACAGATTGTTTTTCACATTCTCAGCCTTCCCTTCAATTGTGTCTGAACATAATGTGCAAGGTCCTCCTACTTATATGATAAAATTAAAAATATTCAGGATACTTTCCCTACAGTGCCCTTTGTGCATGAAGACAGTACAGAGCGTGAGTCTCCTCCAATTCCAGCAAGAGAACCGTCTTTCACGCAGTTCCCTCTTGTCTCTATGGTTAAATCTCTGGAAATCATGAAAGGCCTCAAATCAGGCTCCCCCGCGGACCCGAGCCCAGCCACTGTTCTGGCATCAATAGCGGAGATTATTAACCCGGCGGTAAATCGGATCCTTAACCTCTCTATGCAGAAGGGGTTGGTCCCTGACAGGTGGAAGAGGGCGATAATCCTCCCCTTAGTAAAAAAACCTTCATCGGATCCAGAGATCTCTTCAAATTATAGGCCAATATCTCTGCTTCCCTTTTTTCCAAGGCCCTGGAAAAATTTGTGAATCTTGCTACCACTTCATTTGTTGAATCTAATCAAGTACTTCACCAGAGCCAGTCTGGATTCAAGGAAAATTTTAGCACTGAAACGGCGCTCTTGGAATTTTTGGAAGCCATAAAGGATGCTTTGGACAAGGGAGGCAAGGCCGTATTGATATTACTGGACTTATCTGCGGCCTTTGATACCGTCCCCCACGACAAACTCCTGTTGAGACTCCAGGAGTGCGGTTTTGGTGGCACGGTACTCAAGTGGTTTGCCTCCTTTCTAAAGGATCGCCAGAAAACAGTCTGGTCCCTGCCTTTTTCTACCCCTATCCCCTCTCTGGAGGTGGGAGTTCCTCAGGGTTCAATTCTGAGCCCAACACTTTTTAATATCTATATGACTCCCTTAGTGAATCTGGCAGAGGCTCACGGAGCAAAAATAGTATTGTATGCGGACGATACGCAGCTGCTCTTTATCTGCGACAAAGACTCGGATTTTAAAGGAGATGTGATTAATTCCTGTTTATCAGAGGTGCTCTCCTGGCTCCAATTAAATCAACTTAAATGTAACTCTGAAAAATCGGAGATCATCTTTTTTGGCCTCCCCCAGAGCAACGTGTGGCGAAACTGGTGGCCAGTGGACATGTCCCCTCCCACAACCTCTGTAAAAACAGTTAAAAATTTAGGAGTGAAGCTGGATGATAATCTTTCCATGCAGGCCCATATTCAGGCAGTTGTTGGATCATGTTTTGGCATGTTGAAAATGCTAAAGCTGTTTTTGCCCCTTCTGCCTGTTACATACAGAAAAACAATGGTCCAGGCACTGATTGTCTCCAGGTTGGACTACGTAAATGTTCTATACCTAGGGCTACCAGAATATCTATTGGCACGGCTGCAGGTGTCTCAGAACGCAGCAGCCAGAGCAATACTCATGCTCGGCCCGAGATCAAGGATGTCCCCCCATCTGAAAATGCTACATTGGCTGCCAGTCCGCAAGAGGATCCGTTTTAAAGCAATGGTCCTGGCTTTTAAGGCTCTCCATGGCACAGGAAGAGAGTCCAGTTCTATTGCCCGCACCGAACACTGAGGTCATCAACGCTACAGTTGGCACGCACTCCTAAATATCACCGAGCGCGGATAGGGGGATGCTCCTTCCAGGTGCAGGCGGCTCAACTCTGGAGCACTCTGCCACTGGAACTGAGACAGATGCAGGACCGCCTTGTTTTTAGGAAGTCATTGAAAACTTGGTTATTCCAGCAATAGTACTCATCCTGGTTCTGGCAGCACGCGGCCAGCTCCATCACAAGGTTCTCAGCGCCGGGACACTCTATCGAGTAGCTGTGCGCTTTATAAATACTTTTTAAAAAAAATTGTTTCAACCATTCCCAAGCACTTTCTGGGTTATCAAAAAAATGGGACAGTTGAACGTGCATTATTTTAAGTTTGGCTGGGAATAAAAGAGCACAAGTGAAGCAAGCAGTATGTAGGTATCTTTTTACTTCCTGGAAGGAGGCATGCTTACGCTGTACAGCAATCATGTAGTCCGGGAATATGAAGATCCTCTAGTCGTTGATGAGGATAGACGTTTTTTCATGAGCCTCTTGTAGTAGCAAGTCCCAGTCCCTAAAGGTGCGGAATTTGGAGATGATAGGTCGTGCTGATGCACCGGGAATGGGCTTCCTTGTGGGGACTCAGTGCGCCCTTTCGACGGTGAACATGTCAGAGAGACCAGTAGGGACCACCTCCCTCCTGACCAGTCCTCGATGTATTGTGCAGCGTGGGGACCCTCCAACACTTCAGGGAACCCCATGATTTGTACCTAGTTTCAGCCGGACCTCCCTTCGGCATCATCAGCTCATTCTTGGAGGTGGTCTACCAGTTGGTGCAGTTGCAAAATCTGTGCATTATGATCCTTGTTGCTGGGGATAGAGCTGCCAGCATTGACTTGTTAGTTTGACCCTGCCTGCTAACTTACGGTGGTCATTCTTTAGTAGGCTGATATCTTTGGTGATTACGCCCAGTTGCTGTGCAATGACTGCAAGATAATCACAAATTTTTCTGAAGTATAAGATCCAATTTGTCCACAGGAAGTGTTGGTGACACATTGCTATCACTCACCTTGAACTGTGATCAGGAGGCCAGCTCACTGACCTTTTGAGTCTCTTTCATTTGGCAGGGCTCTAGAGATGACTTCTCTTCGACCAGGACACATCAGGCACAGTCCTTCTCCTTTGCTAGCCACCAGCTTCAGCAGATGCAGTCCAAACCGGTGCAGCCTATCTTTGCTGGTTTGACGGTGCAGCAGGGCAGTCTTTCTTCGACCCTTCTTCCAGTCCAGTCGAGATCTGAGTTCTGGGTGCCAGGGGTGCCCTACATATGCTCAGAAAATGCCTTCAGGTCAGGATGTGGTTGGTAGACAATGGGCTTCCAGATTCCCTCCCACCTCAAGATCACTTCATGGGAATTGTGGCATCTGAGCATCCCAGGATGAACCATTCCGCCTATTTCCAATATGACAAGACCCCTCTCCTGGTGTGTGGAGCTCCCTAGCCCCACTCAGAGGTGTGGCTATGAAGGGGGCTACACGCCCCTGGAAAACCGGTTTCACAACTGGTTTCCCCTCTCCTGTCCCAAATGCCAGCCTGTCTGCCTGAAAAAGGGAACAGCCCTCTCCCAAGTGTTACCCATTTGCCCTTTAAAGGTGGCTTTTCCTTTGAAGCTCACTTTTTGGGCCAACACCGATGTGGTTTCCTGCAGGCGGGAGGTGACATCTCCTTCCAGACCCAGGCTCCTATTGTATCCTTTCCTGTGAGTGGTTAGCATGTCTCCCCAGGAGGGCAGAATGCTGTCTTGGCTACAGGAACCCATGTACAGCCAGTCTGGGCACAAGGTTCTGAAGGCAACAAAGAGGCAACTTTACTAAAGTTGCACAGTGCAACTTGTTACTTTAATTTCGACCTTAGAATCAAGTATGGCTTCATGTAATGAGTTGTTTAATAACTTGGATGACCCACTTTGGTCACACCATTCCAGCGTTAGCACAGCTGAGGGGCCAGCGTGTAACTGTGCACTCAACAATAGAGCAACCAAGATTTTCCCCAGTAAAAACGATGGTTCCACGTTTTCACTGTCAAAGCATGTGAAGTGGCATTTTCTTCCCATGAAATATGTGGCACCCTGCCTTAGGACACGATAGGGCTGCCATAGGGGTGTTTTACACATATACCAGGGGGTAGTCTGGCTTTGCCATTGCTTTAAATGTCAAAGTTGGCCAGCAGTTAAACTGCTTTTCCAGACTGCAAATGGCGGGCTGGGAGTCTCATTCTACTCGTGTACCACCCAGGGTGGCACAACCAGTGCTGCAATCCATGTGGGGACCCTATAACATACGTGCCCTGTGTACCCTGGGCACCATTTACTAGGGACTTACAGGTAAGCTAGCTCTGCCATTTGGGTATAGGCCAATTCAAAATATCAGTTTAAGGATAAGAAGCAGGCACTGAGGTCTGGTTAGAAGGTCTCAGTTCACTTTCTGAGTCGGAAAAAACAGCAGCATTAGTCCAAAAAATTGACCATACCAAGAGAGGCATTTCCTTGCATGCCCCACTCTATAAGAAGGTTGCAACTAACCCTTGTCCTGGTGGTTCTCATCATGTAAGTGGAAGAACCTGGAAAGGCCATCTGCATTGGCATGGTCAGTGCCAGGCATGTGTTCCATTGTGAAGTCCATACCCTGTAGGGAAATGGACCACCTCCACAAACTTCGTTCTCTCCTCTCATCTGCATCAACCATCTAAGAGCTCTGTGGTCAGTTTGAGCTCTGCAGTGAGTCCCAAGCAGGTAGCGTCTCAGCTTCTTCAGGGACCAGATGAAAGCAAAGGTTTCCCTCTCAATGGCACTCTAACGCTGCTCTCTGGGGAGGAGTCACCGGCTAAAGAAGGCAACTGGCTGATCCTGGCCCAAATAATCCATTCATTACATCACTTCCCTAATCCCATGTTCAGTGGCATCTGTCTGAACAATGAATTTCTATTGGAGTCAGGTGCTTCAGGACAGGTACTGAACAAAGCTTTCTTCAGTGTTTTAAAAGCCTTCTGATGCTGCTCAGTCCAGATAAAATTTTCTGGGCTGTTTATTGGAGGTCAATTCAGTTAGTGGTGCCAATATGGTACCATAACCCTTCACAAATCTCATGTAGTATCCTGTCAAGCCAAGAAAGGCTCTGACTTGGATCTGGTTCTTAGGAGCTTCCCAGCCAGAATTGTCTGGATCTTGGACTGTAGATGTTTACATGGCCTCCACCAACAAGGGCATCACGTTGAACTGAGAGTTGCCTTCAGGTGTAGAAAAAGCAGACCTCTCCTTGGCTACTGGTGTGAGCAGTACCTGTCAATAACCTGATGTTAGGTCAAATGTGCTCAGATATTTGGCTGTCCCTAACTTATCAATGAGCTCATCAGCTCTTGGTATGAGGTTCATATCAGTTGTAGTCACTGCATTCAGGACCCTGTAGTCCACACAGAACTTTATCACAGTCTTACCACCTTTGGGATTGGGCTTGGGCACCAGTACCACTGGGCTGGCTCATGAACTACTAGAGAGCTCAATCACCCAAACCCAACTCCAGCAGCTTAGCAACCTCAGGTTTGATGTTGGCTTTTACCTGGTGAGACAAGCTGTGTATTATGCTTTTGACAGGTAAGCTGTCACTATTTTGGATACACCATCTTGTCATACCTGGGGTCAAAGGAAACAGTCCAGCAAACCGCCTCAGTAAATGTTCTGTTGAGGTGGAGGACAGCACTACCCCTTCCACTGTTCTATCCTGAGCATTAGAGGATAAGAAGTCACTCTCTTCTTCATCCGCTCCATCCATCACCATCAACATGCTGGGGTCTGCCTGTCATGGTGCAACTTGAGCCTGTTCACATGCATGACCCTTTGAGGGCTCCTGGGGGCAACAAGTCCACCAATTAGGTGACTTCCCCCTTTTTCTCTATCATGGGGTATCGCCCAGTCCACTTCTCCTTCAGTGCTGTGGGTGCCACAGGCACCAAAACCCACACCAACTGTCCTAGGAAGTATTCAACCATGGAGGATGTCTGCTCATGCCAGTGCTTCCCAAGCCCCATGCTGGCCTCCAAATTCTTATTTGCCTTCTTCATGTACTCAGCCATCCTCGAGCATAGGCCAAGAACATAATCCACTGTGTCCTACTTAGGTTCCTTGAGGGGCCTCTCACAACCCTCTCTAACCAAGCTTAGTGGACCTCTTAAAGGATGTCCAAAGAGTAACTCAAAGAGACTAATGCCAAATTCTTTTTGGGGAACCTCCCTGCCGGGAATAGTGGGCAGGGGAGACGGACATCCCAAATGTCCTGAGTTTCCCGTGCAACCCCAGGTTCATGCCTTTCAAGGTCTTGTTGAACCTTTTAACCAGATTATTCCCCTTGGGGAAGGTAGCGGGATTTAACTTACAAGTCACATCACACTTATGTCACATGGCTTTCAGATTGTCAGACATGACATTCGTGCCTCTTTGTGAGATCTCTTCATTTAGAAACCCAACCCTGATGAAGATTTCAAAGACAGCTCTAGCCACTGCAGGGGCAGTGACTACCCTAAGGAAAATAGTTTGAGGGCATCTGGTGGCATGGTTCACTACCCCCAAGATAAATCTATTTCCTAAGGGTGTTGGTGGGTCTAGGGGACCAACAATATCAATCCCCACCCTCTGAAAGGGAGTCCCCACCAAAGGTAGTGTTATCAGGGGAGCCTTTGGTTCCCCCCTGCCTACCAACTGGCTTGACAGGTGGGGCAGGAGTGACAAAACTCCTTGGCCTCCTCAGATATCTGGGACCAGTAAAAGTGATTGACCAGGGTTAGAAATCGCGTTCCCTGTTGACAGAGGTATGTAGCCTGTCTAAGCAGGAACCGCAGTCCTAGTGAGGGCAAGTCAGATACACTTCCCTAAATTAACCTGTGCTCACCCTCTGGTAGCTTGGCACAGAGCAGTCAGGCATAACTTAAGAGGCAATGTGTAGAGTGGTTGTGCAACACTTAAAACAGTAAAACAGTGAAACACAACACAAAATAATAGAACTTAATTTAATGAGCAAAACAAGACCAAAACGACAAAAAACCAACAAGTATAACTTGAGGTATGAATTTAGAAGAATTAGGTGAAAGTAGCGCATGAAAGCGCAAAGCGCCAACTGTGTTTCTCTGGTCGCGCCAGACTGGGACAAAGCCAGAAGTTCAGTTCGACTGCAATGGAGTGTAGGCCAGCTACAGGGACCCACCTGCACCCACTAAACATAGTACCTTAAATCCTGGTGCGCAGCCTGAGTGGTGTTGCTTTGCAAGGCTTCATGTCGTCCGGCGTCGGTTCCGAGAAGGACCAAAGAAGACAGAGCACCATAGGCCCACTTCCAAGGGTCCAGGACTGGGGTGGCACAACTTGTCCCTCACAGACGCTAAGTTCAGGTACTGTAGCAGGTGAGTTGGAAGTCGTATGTGTCCCTGAGACTTCAGAAAACAGGAGGCAAGCCAGCAAGCCTTTGGAGTACTTTGATTCTGGGTTGGAGAGCTGCAGGTCCAGACCTTCTCACTACCAGGTATGGAGGGCAGCAGGCCAGCACTGCAGAGCAGGTGTCCAGCAGAGTGACAATGCTTTCAGCAGCACAGTAGTCCTTCTTCCTGGCAGTGTATCCACAAGTCCAGAAGTGTACTGAAGTGGTGGTCCAGTATTTATACTTTGGTGCCCTAGTTCAGGAAGGTGGGAAAAGCGTCTAGACAGTGACTTTAAAGTGCAAGGAATCCCCTTCCTCGCCTACCCTGTCTCCAAGCTAGCTGGAGTGACAATATAGGGTCATTAGGCCTACGGTGTGGAGACAGGGCACAGCCTATTCAGGAGCAGGTCGGGCTGTGCTTAGCTCTGCCCCTCCATCAAGCCAGTTAATGACCCATTAATCCCCATAAAGTCACACCTAAGCTCCCATTGTGTGTGGCTGTCTAGAAGGAATGTACAGGCCCAGCTATCACTGACCCCAAACGTGTATTCAGAGACAAGCAGAAGGCAAATAATGATTAAAGTAAGAAAATGCCAACTTTTAAAAGTTTACACAGAAGAACAATGGTCCCTGTAGATCATGTAAGCAAGATAAATGATAATATGTATTCAATCGCAAGTATTAATTAGAGGATACTCATAAAGAAGAAAACCAGTACATATTTAAATAATATGACCAAACACTGTATATGGTGAAAATTCATATATATTTGGTAGAAAGTATGTACACATAAGAAAATAATAGTGCTCAGTGTCCCAAGTGAATATAGAACCAAAGAAAGTGACAAAATATAGCATATAGCAAGGTTTCTAAATATGATTAAATGACCATGACATAATGCAAAATACAAAAAGTACTGCCAACTGTACACATTCAAAAGACAGTAAATGGTCCATTTATATAAATAGTCAATGGCTTTTCGACCCCTTAATTAATGAGGAGTCTCATCAGGACTTAGAAATGAGGGACACTTGAAAATAGAATCTCAAAGTTTCCAACCACAGTGCTCGAAAAACCAAGTGAGAATTAAGTGTGCTACTCACGTCAATCATAATATGTCTTATGTATACCAGGACCTTGGACTGCGATGAGCCCAATAACAACTTCAACTGCTCAGCATCAAATGATTATATACATTTACACAAGTAAACCATAAACATTACTAAAACGCAATACATACAAATTCAACACAATACCACAAGCTCAAGTTAGAAAATTGCGACGCACAACCCTATTAATACTCATACCTCCACCGCTACAAAAGCCTTCGGAACTGCCAAACTGCTTCAATCTTCAAGGTTGGGACAAGAACTGTAGGGACATGGGCAATGCTAAACTTAGACAATTGAAATTGATTTTAATTTTCAACCAGTTTTAAGCTCCTCTTCTCCTGTGACATTAATCGTCACTCTTCTTCCACTTGATGGAGCAGGGTTTTTTATATCTCAAACGTCAGTTGTAATCATCAAATAACCACCGCCATTGGTCATATGGATCTTTGTTTGTTGACAAGGAGAGGGAATAAGGAGCTATCATTACATCAGTTGTCATGAACAATGAAGTCCAATAGGGGCTTTACAGAAATTGACAAAAAGATTTTGAGTGAGTTTAAGAGGATTTATTAAGAAAATTAATTCATATCAAATCATTAGTATAGTAAATATTTGAATTTTAGTCACCATTGCTACAGATGCAAATAATCCAAAAGTTGAGATTTGAAAATAAGATAAAATAGCACATTAGTAAGAATTACAAAGAGAAAGCAAAATACACAGCAAGTGTGTTCCATAAAGGAACATCTCTAATCTAAATTAATCAGGGTTGGGCATAAATGACATATATTTTAAGCAAGCAAGGTAAGGTGTTAGTTTCAGAAACCCGAATGAAGGGTTCTGATGACAGAATAGGAATGCACAGGCATGAAGCCTTACCACTCAACACTGGCTGTAAGGAGCTCAAAGTCAGCAAGCGTCAGTAAGATCTGCCTCCTAAGTTATGCAGCAAGGTCGCCTACCTGGTGTAAGAAACACATGTTAATATAATTCAGCAAAGATTTTTTGCAAGATTTCTCCCATTCCTCACTTCCGCAAACCCTTAGTCTTCGGTAAACATTGAAAG
Organism: Calotriton arnoldi; assembly: GCA_963921515.1. Lineage (NCBI taxonomy): Eukaryota > Metazoa > Chordata > Amphibia > Caudata > Salamandridae > Calotriton > Calotriton arnoldi. The sequence goes on along the minus strand of CAWUFW010010053.1, from coordinate 4,651 downwards.
CAGGTAAAATCCCAGTTTCTCACAATGGGTCCTACACAACCATGTCCTTGGTTTGTTACTTTGAATAGATCTTGTGGTTCAGACAGTTCTACCCAGAATCGTAGCTCCTGCCATCTCCTCTCACCATCAGTGGTCTAATACATAACAAATGCCTATTCACTAGCTAATAGAAGGCTTCTGGAAAATGTCATCCTCTGCAATGGGAAGAAAGAGAAAAACGTCTCGTGCAACACAACAGTTTAAACGCAAAAACAGGCCTCTTAGCCCTAACTTGTAAAGTTGACATTTAAAAATGCATCAACAGTTAAGCTCACTTAATTCCTTACAAAAGGTTAATTCAAGTGTTTGCTTATAATTTTTATATGTGCTTACCTACTACAAATGTTACTTAAATGTTGTATTTTGATATTGAAGTTAGCCATTTACAGTTAAATTAATTTAATTTGGAAAATGAGGAATTTTGATCTATCACTCACCAGCCAGGGTTTATCACCTACTGCATTACCATACTTACCCTGTACAACATGGCTCACATAAAGTATTCCCTTGATATGATAAGGAGACTATGCAATGGCCTCCCTGGGCATTAAGAAAGCCTTTGACAATGCATGACAGGAGTTCATGTTTCAGGTCCTTGAAAGGTTTCATTTTGCCATCATTGTCCTTTGATGGATCAATCTTTTCTCTGGAAGACCTCTGACCCAGGTTCAAACTGGAGGAAAAATCTTGAAAGAATGGACTCTGGAGAAGGGTATTTGCCTCAGCTAATACTGTTATTTGCGGTGGTGATGGAGCCCATAGACAAATTGTTGAGACAATTTGTGGAGGGATTGGGGATTAAGGCTGGTGCAGAGTCCCATAGTGTCTTTGAATGCAAATGATTCTTTGGCATACAGAAACGATCCTGCTTTCTCTATAACCAATTTCTTAGAATCAGTGGGTGGGTACGTAAATCTTTCCGGGCTCCGCATAAACTAGTCTAAAACCTGGATATTCCCTCCTGGGGATGGGGCCTCTCTCCCAGATTAGAGCTAACAATGGTAAACCAATGATGTGAAATACACATTTGAGTGTCAAAATGATGCATCATTGAGATGAGTACATTCAATTGACCATAGGGCGAGTACCGGATCACATATGCAAAACAGTGGCTTTCTGTGCAAAGTGACACCTTTATTTAATCTGCATTTTTATTCTTCTGTTTCTTTTTGCTACACAGCAATAAATGTTGAAAAAACATTTTTTGCATACAGAATGAAATCAAAGATGCACTCCTGCTTCCTTGCATATCGCTACAACCTATAACTACACACAAGATCCTCACCAACCTTCTTGAAGCAAGTAGCAAAGGATGTTCCAACGTTCTTCATATCCTGATTTTGTCTCATGCATGCATGCACACAGGGTATGCTCCAGTGTGCAACTGTCCTTCAGTGCTCTAGTAACTCCTGATGCAACAGCACCCAGATTGCAATGTCCTTTGCATGTCAGAGGCATTGCAGCTGCCTTTGAGGCCTGAACAGACAGGTAAGAAGTCCCTGAAGGGCAAGTGCTACCCCCATGCAGACTGGTAGGAGTCCACCTATCGACCATGAAAAGTCTAAAATGAAGCTGAAGGTTTTGCAGACCTTGTATCTGGCATGTCTGAAAGAAATTGGTGGCATAAACAGACACCAGCCAGGATGCCCATCGGGATGGCACTTTACATCCCTAAAAGGACACGATACACACCACCATGCAGGAAGTCATTAGGCCTGGGTGGTAAATTCAGTTCAGCTCGCGGAATTTGCGTAATTTCGCGTTCCGCGGAGAACGCAGAATTACCAAAAATTCCGCGATCCGCGGCTTTGTGGAATTTTTTGCTTGTTCGCGCTTTCAAAATCCGTCTTTGCGAGATATTTCTCCCTGAGCACACAAACAGCGTTTGCGAACAGGAAAAAAGCATCGCGAACGGGCGGAACAAGCAATTCCGCGTGTTCGTGGAACTTTTGCGTGCTCGCGGAGATTTTTTACCATTTCGCGGAGCTTTGCATAGCACGACTACGCAAATTCCGCCCACCCCTAGAAGTCATCCATAATGTCAGTGAGGATGACAGATGAGATGGTGCACAGACATAATATCGAGTTGGAAATATCGATATACAACAATATCGAGTTGCAAATATCGTGATGACAGAATATCGACTGTAAGAATATCGTGGACCAGAATATCAACTTTAAGGTAAGAAATATTGTTTTAGTTAATATCGAAGTTAGTAATATCGTTTGTCAAAATATCGTTGTTAATAATATCGATGTTTAAATTAGTGTAATGTATTTTAGTATGTATTTTAAATGTATGTGTCCTATATTTTTTGTTTAAGTATTGCATTTGTTTTTTAATATATGTATTACATTTTTAGGAGTTATTAATTTTATTTTAAGTAAATTTTGCGTTTTATTTCCGTAGCTGGTTGTGGGTTTATAGAGGAACAAGCTGGGAAGTTATTTAATTAATTAATATTTTTTTATTAATTAATAATTATGTATTTAATATTTATTTTTTAATTGTGGCAATTCATTTTTTATTAATTATTTATTAATTGGTTGTTAATTTTTATTAATTAATTGGTCATTATGTTAATTGTGTCCTTTTTTAGGAGCGGGTTGTGGGATGATAGGGGACTAGGGTGGGAAGTAATTTAATTCTAATTAATTAATTAATATTATTGATTTTAATTCATATTTATTTTTAAAAAATTGTTAATTTTGGTAATTAATTTATTATTAATTATTTATTAATTGGTTGTTAATTAAGATAAATCAATTGGCAATTATGTAAATTGTGTAATTTTTTAGGAGCGGGTTGTGTGTTGATAGTGATGTATGGTGGGAAGTAATTTAATTATAATTAATTAATATTTTTTAATAATTATTATGTATTTAATAATTGTTATTATCAATTGTGGTAATGTATTTATATTATTAATTATTTATTAATTGGTTGTTAATTATTAATTAATTGGTAACTATGTTAATTGTGTTATTTTTTTAGGAGCGGGTTGTGTGTTGATAGTGATGTATGGTGGGAAGTAATTTAATTTTAATACATTTTAAAATATTTTTAATATAATATTTATTTAATGTTATTTTATAGTGTTAATTGTGTGAATTAATTTATTATTAATTGTTTTTATTTTGCTTGTTAATTGTTATCAATTAATTATTTGTTAATTAATTATGTTAATTGTGTCATGTTTTACAACATTGTTGGTGTGATTTATAATGGAATATGGTGGGAGGTAAATTATTTATAATTATTTAAATATTTGTAAATTAATGATAATTAAGTAATAAAATATTAAATATGCTAATTGTGGTATAATCTTGATGTGTGAGTTGTGGGGTTTTTAGTTGTAAATGTTGGGAAGAAACATTTTTTAAAAAAATTAATGATTTGTTGTTAATTGTTATTAATTTATTAATGTTAAATTAGTTATGGAAATTGTGTAAACATTTTTATGTGTGTGTTTTGGTGAATTTTGGGGGAGAGGGTGGAAAGTTATATAGTTTAAATAAATTAATCATTAGTTGATAATTAATGTTTATTTATTAATTGATAAATCTTTTGGTAATTGTTTTGTTTTTATTTTGTTTGGGGATTTAGGTTCAATAGCTGTAATGTTACATTTTATCCCGTCCGCTATCCAACACTTTCCCTACTGTTGCACTCATTGGAGTGGGAATAGTAATTTATTCATCTCTGCTATCCCACACATTCCCTACTGTTTATTAATTGGAGTGGGAATAGTAAATTATTCCCCTCTGCTATCCAAAACTTTCCCTACTGTTGTACTCGCTGGAGTGGGAATAGTAAATTATTCCCCTCCGTTATCCAACATTTTCCCTACTGTTGCACTAGCTGGAGTGGGAATAGTAATTTTTTCCTCTTCGCTATCCAACACTTTCCCTACTGTTGCAGTCCCATTGGAGTGGGAATAGTAAATTATTCCTCTCTGCTATCCAACACTCTACCTACTGTTGCACTCATTGGGGTGGGAATAGCAATTTATTCCCCTCTGCTATCTAACACTTTTCCTATTGTTTCACTCTCTGGAGTGGGAATAGTAATTTTTAACCCTGCGCTATCCAACACTTTCCCTACTGTTGCACTTGCTGGAGTGGGAATAGTAATTTTATCCCCTCCGCTATCCAACACTTTCCCTACTGTTGCATTCTTTGGAGTGGGAATAGTAAATTATTCCCCTCCGCTATTCAACACTTTCCCTACTGTTTCACTTGCTGGAGTGGGAATAGTAAATTATTCCCCTCCGCTATCCAACACTTTCCCTACTGTTGCATTAATTGGAGTGGGAATAGTAAATTATTCCCGTCCGCTATCCAACACTTTCCCTACTGTTGCATTCGTTGGAGTGGGAATAGTAAATGAATTCCCTCCGCTATCCAACACTTTACCTACTGTTGCACTCGCTGGAGTGGGAATAGTAAATTTTTCCCCTCCGCTATCCAACACTTTCCTTACTGTTGCAATTAATGTAGTGTAAAATGTAGTTTTAAAAATTAATAAATATTTTAATATTTAAATTTATAATATATATATCTTTTTATTTTTATGTTACAGGTGTATGTATATATATATTCACTGAAAAAA